>CM071955.1:21987500-23187500 GCA_036784905.1 Acrossocheilus fasciatus | reverse complement strand
ACTGCTTCACACCAGGTCCGGGATGACAGAAGACCTCTAGGATGGTCAGAGTTTTTACAGGCGTTCGCCCAATTAAACATACCGTTTTCTATGGTACCTAATCACCACGTTAGACGTACGATCAGTTCTTTAAAAAACAATCCTGGTGCTCTCGCTCGTACGCCCGAACCAGCAAGACCATCTAAAAAGTCAATCAAAAAGAGAATTTCGCAGACTACGACTCTGTGGAGGGATGAACCAGTGTTCAAATCACCGACTATCGATCGAAAGCAATGGTTAGAATTTTAATGTTGTGTTTCAATGTTCTTTAATTGTATACCTATTGTGTTGAATATTTTTAAATAAAAGACTGTGAAACCGATTTTAGTGTTTAAGCGATTTTATTTATGATCAAACACATACAATGGATAATTCAATCATACTGCATAAAAGTATTACATGTCTGCACACATCGAATACATGAAGACATTTTGTCATTACATGTATTAGATCTTAGTCTTTTCACAAAGAGTGTCACCATATTATCATTTTTAATATAATCATCACTGTACAAGTTCATCACATAGTTATAGTTGCGACCTCTGGCTAAATGATAGAGGAAAAACACACAGTGTTGACCGCACGTATCCGATGTAAAATCCTGGACGCGTTTGTTAGAATATACCACGACGGGGCGTTGGATGTTAAAAATTTTTTTGATGGAGATTGGAAAGCATTCAATGTCAGGAGCGTTGCCGTAGCTGTCAGAAAAACAACCGGGACCGTCTTGAGTTAAATAAATGGCTATCCAATTCGCCCGATTGGTTAGAAGGATGTGTGTTAACAATAGACATCGACAGTAAGTTCCTTAACGGTCTTTCAGGCAGCTGATCGCTCGGGAGAACGCCGAGAAAATGAGTATTACAAGAAATTTTATCCATGATAGAGGTAAGTTGCACCGTGTTCATTTTCTGGTCAGTAGTAATCGAGTAGGACCTGTCTGCGATTAGACACTTCGATGATGCTGTCAAACACGGCGTAAACGATGAGATTAATAGTATAAGGCAGCGGTTTTTTGAAACGTGCTTCGAGTCTGATATTACCGGACTTAATGAGCAAAATATGCTGACCGCAGTCTTCGTCAGGCATGAAGTTGAATGCGAAAAGCGAATAGCCTCTCATGAAATCATCCCTGTTGATAGAGAGCGCTTGGTTTTTAAGATGTCTCCCGGTAGAGGTCACCAGCTGATAAGATTCTCGCACTGCAGAATCGGTTTCAAAGTCAGGCTGTAGAGGTTTAGAGGGGAATTGGTCTCCGTCGACGTAAACGGCCAGGAACTCCAAATCATAATGGTTGAACGTGAACGGGTTTTTATCGTAGGTACCAGTGAACGCGTCGTTATCAACCATAGCCAGGATGATAGATTTTGGTAGCGTACCCAAAAACAAATGTTCCTGATTTGATACGCGTGACCCTGCCGGTATAGACAAATTTTTTAGGCGCACCCTATCTATGGGGTACTTGGCCGTAGTTGAAAGCAAGGTCTGAGCGTGTGCCAGTCTCACGGACGGTGATACGGACACTTTCTTGACAAAAAGCGGCGCCGTCTTTACCTCTGGTCATACGAATTTTTATATCCACGCCATTCAACATAAATTTTTGTTGAAAGAAAATATCGCTGTGAATAGGCACCAGCAGTTCCACAACCTTGCTACCGGCTGTGTAGATCCATCTCTTGGTCAACCCCACGTTACGGCCCACAGGGTCGGTTACATCCATCTGCCCCGCCGTGTCTTTGAAAAACAGACCTGCCGAGAAAAGCGTTTCCAACGTATCTTTGCTGTAGTTGAGAAGACTCTCGATGATACATCGGTAAGGATACGTGCTCGAACTCTGAGATATCAGGCGATCGCCGAGACTGACATCGACTTGCGAAAATATACTGGTTCCGGGGTAATTTATTAGGGATACCTTCGCTGTGTCTGAAATGTCAGATCCATTAGGTCTTGTGATTTTAAGACGTAAAAACAACAACGTGTTATTTAGGTCTATGTAATTTTCACTGGTCCCTGCTATAAAAAACTCCAAAGGGGACGAGTCCGATATGGCGGATAATGGCGGTACTTCTAAATATGCGATTTTCTCGATAACCGTCTGCGTCAGCGGGACTGTAAATAAATCCAACTCGGACTTGATACATTCTCCCGACATGCGATGCAGTAATGCCATGTTAGAATATGGTGTTTATGGCTCTTTTAACAGCGACGTTTCGCTTACGCTTTCTGGCTGTAACTGAGACCTTCTTGGACCCTCGCTTTGTTTTCTTTATCGTGGGACCACGCCTCCTTATACCCGGAGGTTTAGACGTTCTCTTACGAGCCATGACCATAAGACCCAAACCGTCTTGGGATTTAGGATCGTCGTTATATGATCTCGACATCACGTTTGAGACGACGTCGGAAACTATATTTTTGGCAGCCGCTTTTAGGTGAGGTTTAGCAATGCTGAACCCCTTTTTTAACAAAGGTACGGCCATCCTGAACAGACCTCTGAAAAGACCTCCTAGACCGGCTCCGTACATAACAGCACCGCCTGCATATCCGGGTAGTCCTCCGCTGGCCTGATTTCGATAATAGTCGACATAATCAGCGACATTCATGCCGCGAGCGTTGTAACAAGCCATTTTTTAAAACCCAGATTGTTTCGCGGGTCTAAAGTGTAGCTTTACAACGACTTTCTCGTAAGAAAATGGTATTTCGCGGTTTTGGTCGTCCTTTAATTCTACGGTGATGTCCGTGATGAGCGACTTGTTGACCGACACGTAGTGGGGCTTGTCGTATCTGACACTGACGGTTTCATTCTTTTCCCCGGTTATATGTACGCATCTTAAAAGGGGTACGTACGAATCCCCTACTGATTGATATTCGATAACATCTGTATAAACGTACATCGTATAGAAACCGCCATTGATATCAGCTTGATGAGGGGCGTTCGTAATTAAACTCCTTGTAAAATCAGCATTTGCGCGGTAGGCCGAACGTCCTAAAGGCTCGTTGGGAATCGTTCCTAAAATAGCTGAGAGTTTCTCGAAGAAGGTTACCGAAATGTTAGGCTTTGCACCCAGTTGGACTTTGTTTATTATTTGATCGTAAGTCAATAATGCCTGTGGTTCGAGAACGTTATTTATAGCACTGATCAAGGAGGGGATTTTGTCGTAGTACCCAGCGTTTACGTGGAGTTGCGTCGCTAGGTAAAGCGGGGGTAGCGGTTTAATCCCCGCTTCGTCTGGTTTATTCGGGTGTTTCACCGGTGCTGGGGACATGTTTATGGTAAAAAACCCATTGTTGTCTTTAAAGGTGTACCAGCTTCTAGGATATTCAATTTCAGCAAGAGCTACTTCCCACTCTCCTCTCAGGTTTATAGGTTTCACCAACCTGGTTGTATAACTAGATATGTGATTTTCAGGATAAAGCGATAAAGAAGCATTGCACGGTAGTGTAACGTAGAAACCGTGGTGTCCCATGGTATGTCGGTACTCAAATGATCTCTTACACCAGACGATCGGCCGTTTTAAGGTTTTTGCAAGTCCACCAGAGCTTTTTTGTCTATGTAGCTATTAAATTTCGAAGGCCATCCTAACCATTTGACTAAAACTAACGTGGATCTCTCCTGTTTTTTCTCCCCTAAAATCTTCTCTACCTTAAACGCTTTGTTTTTGTTCACAATTATTTTTTGTAACTCTTCTTCATAAAAAACGCCATCGATGACATCGCCGTCGTAATCAGACAGTCTATATACCGGGGGGACACGTGGGATACATTGCGAGATGAAAAATTCTTCGGTGTAATTCTGTTCATAACCCTTGGCAAACGGTCCTCTCACTTTAGAGATCCTGACCGTGTCCCCTACTTTGTATTTAAATTTGGGGTGATAGTTCTTCCTCTTCACCCCACCCTACAGGTTATGAAACACGTTGTTTTCATTTTCTTTGTTGACGTCCAGCGGTCTCGTCTTAATACTCCGATGGTAACTAGAGTTGTACCCCTGCATGATATCTTGCAAAACGTCTACGTAAAGGCATGAATTTGTAGCCATTAAAAATCTCCACATGCGGCTTTTTAAAGTTCTATTAAATCGCTCCACAACGCTGGCCTTAAGATCTGTAGCCGTCGCTAAATGATGAACTCCGTGCTCTTTCATTAAATCTTGAAAATGCTTATTAAAAAATTCTGTTCCTCTATCCATCTGTAATTTCTTCGGAACGCGCCCCTCTTCGAGTATAGACTTAAACGCTTTAGTAACCTCGACCCCGCTCTTATTCTTTAGCACTCGAGCCCAAGCATATTTACTAAATACGTCGATACATGTCAGCAAATATTTATTATTATCGTTCTCCTTGGAGTATGCCGACATGTCGACTAGATCCGCTTGGAACTGTATGTCCATACCATACACCACGACTCTGTTACGTTTGTAGTTTACAGGTGCCGTTCTGTGTAATGTGTACGCATCCTCCCCAGCCAACCAGTCTGAAACCTGTTTATCGCTCAGACATACGCCTGTATCCTTTAAGACGGCATCTTTTAGACCAGGGGTGCCCAATAGGTCGATCGCAATCTACCGGTCGATCGCAAAAACAGTGCTGGTAGATCGCGCACAATTGTAGGATGTTTTTTTTTTTTTTTTTTTTTTGTTAATAAATAAAACGGTTTTATTTTTCTTCTCTTTTTAGTTTCTGTCTGATTTGCACATGAGAATAAATTGACCAGGCAAAACTTTTGTTTATTAGTGGCCATGACAACTAGCCTGCTTCAAGCCTATCGAGAGCTTCGGAAAACGGAGCGCGAAATTACAAATCCGATAGCTAAACAAATGACCTTAATCTTCAAAACACAATTCCAACAATTTGAAAATGAGTGCGGTACCAAGCAAAAAGCCAAAAACTTACCATTTCCATGCGGAATGGGAGGAAGACTTTTTTTTCACTATGTCATTTTCTAAATGCATCTGTCTGATCTGTCAAGCAAGTATTGCTATTCCAAAAAAAGGAAACGTTGAGAGACATTTTCGGACACTTCATAAAAACTATGACAACGATTTTCCTGCAAGAAGCGAGCTAAGAAGAACAAAGGTGAAAGAACTGAAATCTCAATTAATTGGTCAGCAGTCTCTTTTTACTCGCCCAGGCCTAAAAGCAAAGGCAGCCACAGAGGCATCATTCCGGGTGAGTCACACCATCGTCAAACATAAAAAATCTTTCCAAGATGGACAAATGATAAAGGACGCGTTTGTCGAGACAGCAGACTCGTTGTTTCGGGATTTTAAAAACAAATCTGAGATCACGTCTGCTATTAAAGCTGTTCAGCTTTCGAGAAATACAGTTACACGTCGTTGTGAAATGATGGCTGATGACTTGACACAGCAACTAGGAAAGGACATAACTGACTGTGAATGTT
Organism: Acrossocheilus fasciatus; assembly: GCA_036784905.1. Taxonomy (NCBI): domain Eukaryota; kingdom Metazoa; phylum Chordata; class Actinopteri; order Cypriniformes; family Cyprinidae; genus Acrossocheilus; species Acrossocheilus fasciatus. The sequence continues at coordinate 23,182,064 of CM071955.1, read as the reverse complement.
TCTCACTGCAGTTAGATGAGTGCACAGACATCAGCGATACTGCACAATTGTGCATTTTTATAAGGATGGTGTTTAAAGACATGACCGCGAGAGAGGAACTGCTAACACTTTTACCTATGAAAGAACACACTCGGGGTGAGGACATTTTTCGCTCATTTAAGGACTTTGTCGACAAAACGCAGCAACCGATGTCTAAACTGGTGTCAATCACAACTGACGGGGCACCTGCTATGGTCGGCCGTTCGAACGGATTCATTGCCAAGTGCAAGGAGGATGATGCTTTCCCTGACTTCCTCAATTATCATTGTATAATACACCAACAAGCACTTTGTGCAAAAATTCTGAACATGAAAGAGATCATGGATGTGTCCACGAAAATTGTGTGCTCAATTCGTGCACGCTCACTTCAGAGACGGCTGTTTCTGTGCATTTGGAGGAAGCTGACTGCAACCACACCGATCTCCTGCTGCATACTGATGTCAGATGGTTAAGCAGGGGCAAATTCTTGGAAAGATTTCGTGAGCTGCTGCCTGAGATAAAGGAGTTTCTCCTATCTACAAATAACAGAATACAAGCAACTTGAGGATGAGAAGTGGCTTTTAGATTTGGCTTTTTTGACTGATCTGACTAACATGCTGAATGAGCTAAATTTAGAGCTACAAGGTAAAGAGAAGATGGTGGTCAACATGATCAGCTCAGTTAATGCTTTCAAAAGAAAACTTCAGTTACTCACATCTAAGCTGCAGCACCACGAATTAGGCAACTTCCAAAACATCACATCTGAACTGCATAAGCAAGGAAAGGAGCCTGCGCAACTTGACAGTGAGTGCTACATTGAACAAATGGAAAAGATCAAGTCCGACTTTGACAGACGTTTTCAAGACTTTGCATTACTTGAACCAGTCGCTACATTCATGTGCTTTCCATTTGGAGATGAGCATGAAGTTGATTCCCTGGCCTCAGACATGGGAAAGCTGTTTCAGATGAACCCATCAGCACTGGAAGATGAGATTTTATCACTGCAGACTGACATTCAGGTGAAAGCGAGGGCCAGTGGACAGTTTTGGAACCTTCTTGCAGAAGACAAGTATCCAAATATCAGAAAATGTGCCACCTCACTGACTGCACTCTTTGGCTCGACATATTTATGTGAATCAGCCTTTTCGCAAATGAAGATCATTAAATCAAAACACCGCTCCACCATAACTAATGACAATTTGGAGGCCTGTTTGAGACTCGGTATCAGCAGCTACTGCCCTGATTATGCAAAACTGTCTGATTCCATTCAGTGCAAATCATCTTAATAAAGTAAATGCCCTGGCTATTGTAATCTGTTGTGCTTTAGGAGTTTGAAATTACTGTTAAAATTGAACATATTAACATTGAGCAATTATTATTTTTCTCCTTAATTAGAAGATTCCATGTTGTAGCAACAAGGATCTGAAGTGTTTTTTTTTTTATTTTTATAATTAAACTGTTTTTGTTGGTAGATCTTATTGAGTTGATCATTTTTAAAGTAGATCATCACACATAAAAGTGTGGGCACCACTGTTTTAGACGTTTTTTACCGCCTAAAGAACCGGGGTTGGCCGGTGTGTAATAGACTTTTTTCATGAGCTTGGACATGTTGTCGTTACAACCGTCTGCAAAAGAATAACTCGTGCAAGAGATGCGTTTCAGTCTTTTATTAAAAATAATGCATTTCAAACGGGATACATGGTTAAGATAAAAATACAAAAACGTCTACATAATGAAGGTAGAATTACGTTACAGGATGTCTAGCCAGTAAAGACAATTTACACATGCCATATAGCCTCGATGTAGTAAGTTGTCAATCATGCTTTCAACCATTTCGTCCACCATGTTTTTCTCATTTTTTGAAATCAACTTCACGCAGACATCGGTTACATATGTACACATACACAGGACATCGCTAACTCGTAACCCACTGTCAACTGTTGATATCTCATCTAAAATTTTTCTGAGCATTACAGGGGACTGATCGTTGCTATTGACACACATGTCGATCAATTCATCCCAAGAATCCTTTGCTCTTCTTACAATGGCCATTTCTCTCTCGAGGTTTGTTATACGTCTCTTTTGGCCCTCGTGATCTTTCTCGGGGTCACACGCATGCTCGATGACTGTAAGCATCATTGCGATCATTTGTTCTTTATAGCGAGGCAAAAGCACAACGTCTCTGAAAAAATTATTTCCGCTACACACAGACCCCATGTTGTTGCGATTACACACCAGCCGCAACTATACTGCTTTACCAGAGATCCTCCGTGTCGTAAACGACTTTCTTGTAGTCCTTATCCAACACCTTTTCCCTGATTTCTTGTAATTTAGCGACGATGAATGGCTCGTCTCTTAACTCATGCAGGATAGCTCCGGTAGTTCCTTGAATCCTCAGAACGTTGTTGGACTTCAACCCACAGCGACGTAGAGTGAAGTCGATAATGGTCTGAAGATCAGGTTTGAACAGCATACGACATAGTTTGTCAAAGCGTGAGTCGAAATAATATGCCGGAGGTTCGAACAGACAGGTATGTTGCAGCTGGCTCGGATGGTCCGTCGCGCATTCCTCGCACTCCACCTGCAGCTTTTTGTTGACAATGTGTTGCAGCAGCACCACAATCGTAGCTTTTATGATTTTGAACCCAACACCACTGAAACATCCGTCTGTGGTATCGAAGCTTCCGCTGGATGCAGAGGTTGCACAGCGGTCGGATAGTAAGGTCAATTTGCGGTACCCCAGCTCTGTGCAGAATTTATCCAACCATTCTTTGTGCGGGTCTGGTGAGCGGGTATTTTCTGTCAAAAGATAATCGACAGCGTTATCGTCTGTAGACTTGAGGTTGTAAGGCCCATAATTGCATCGCAATCCGTCGTCTTGAGACATGGTGGAAGTACAGTGATGGTGGGCAGACTTACTGTTCTTTATAGTGTCTGTAGTACAGAGGCGGGGACGGCAACGCCCCATCGCTGGTTTAACTCTTGGGATGAAACAGCTGCGTTTTAATTTTGTTGTACCCATCACGTATGCCGCACCACTTGAACATTTTGTTTAAGACCGCAAAAGGCGAGCTCAGCAGATGCAGATCGCACCACTTGAACAAAAACTGAAGGGTGAACATTTCGTGTTAATCTTCATGCAGGTCACCGTCCGAGCGGTCGCAAAGCTTTGTCTTGTCTTCGCAGGCGAATATGAACACGTAGTCCTCCGGGTTCTTTTGAGTATGATCACCAACCACTCGGTACCGGATATTCAGCACTACCCCGTCCCACTCCCCGACGTACAAAGGTTCTGAGCCACAGTCATTCAGATCTTTCCAGATGCGATTGAAAAATAATTCCCAATCTTTTTCAGGAAATACCAGGCAGGGATCTTGATCCTGTACAAATTTGTCGGTCTCGTCAGATGTGTAGAGTGTGACCGATCGAGACGATTTGTGAAATATGAAGCCGAATATGGACCCGCTGATCAGGTGAAATTCGTCTCTCACACAATCAATATTTTCGCCGAGAAACTTTGACAAACACCAATTGTTAGTGCTCGGCTTTCTCGGTGCCAATGTCAGATTTTCCATCATCTCTTCACTCCATTCCTTCTCAGGAGTTTTAGACGAGTATGAAACAGCCATCTCTACGTATTATTTCACTGCTCTTTTCTGATTTCCTGCTGAAATGACCACCTCTATTTATACAAGTACACTGCGAAGTGCAATTGGATGCTGCTCCAGCTGTCCCATCAATCCAATTTAAACACGTCGTGTTACGAATCAGAGGTCCGGCATGCTATATCACAAACAGCTGCGCATTAACGAACAATGTAACCACTGTCTTATTTCATGAATGCAGGATACATAAAGATGATATATTACAAACAGCTGCACATTAACGAACAATGTAACCACTATCTTAATCATTAAAAGGTCATAAGGTTAACCCCTAAGGTCAAAGGTCAACAGCTGTCGGTCATCAATCAAATATTTTGACATTGCATGGTTCTATAACACTACTAACCACCTTGAGTGCCATAGCAACCACCTAGCAACACCCTAGCACCCACCCCGAGTGCCATAGCAACCACATAGCAACACTTTATCAACCACCCCAAGTACCCTAGCAACCGCCTAGCAACACCCTAGCAACCACCCCGGGTACCCTAGCAACTGCATAGCAACACCTTAACAACAACCCCCCCCCCCCCCCCCCCCAAGTTCCCTAGCAACCACATAGCAACACCTTAACAACCACCCCAAGTACCCTAGCAACCGCTTAGCAACACCCTAACAACTACCACAGGAACCCCAGCGATCTGTTCTTCTAATAGACAGTATTGACTTTAAAACATTCAAACTTTAATCTTTAAAACTATTTTACGTATTTCAAACTACTTCAAACTTAAAACCTTCAAACTTCAAGCTTTTAAAACTTTTACAAACTTTCTGGCTAGGCTTTTTCAAGCCAACTTAAAGTTTGAATCCAAACTTTACTATCTAGTTATTATTATTATTATTATTATTATTATTATTATTATTATTATTATTATTATATTAATAAAATCGCTGTAGGTGCATTTCAAGTATTTATGAGGAGTGTAAGAGTAGGCCTATTATCGCGCTTAATTTATGACATGGGGGCGCCCGCGCAATCTTTTTTTTTTTTTCCTGCAGAAAGAACTTAATATAGTTATTCATTTTTGGATGTGCTTTCTGTCGTCTCATGCAGTCTCTGTGGATGGAGCGCGTCGCAACAATGAACCGGCTCACAGACTATAGAAAGCTTGAAATGTCTACTACGAACTAATTCAAATAAAAAAACAAATCATCTCTAATTGTAGTCCATATGAAAATGTGCACGTCCATTAGCCTACTGTGGAGATGGAGAGTCAGCACCGGTGTTTGCACTCGACACTAACTGAGAAAGCACTAGTTTAGTAATAAATAATTAAAATGTCGTCTTTTTTGCCGATGCATTCATAATTTTTGCCGGTGCTTTTCAGCAAGTTTTGTGCGCACGCTTGAGCGCGGAATGTAGGGTATAATACACCTAAATGCTTATTAAAAGATGGTTTAGTAGGTTATTATATGAATCTATTTAATATAAACGTTTGACTAGTTTACTAGAAAAATCCATAGTCGGGGGCTGGCCTAGCCTACTTGGCACAAGGAACCGATCCATTTTTTTAAATAAAATGCTGTGACATTACGAAATGTGCGACTGCAAATCACGTCACATCCATTGCACGAGTTATGCATGTGTAAGTAGACAAATGTTTTTTGTATTATTTAATCTTTCTTAAACTATGGTCTTTTTAGGGGTGCTGGAGCACCTGCTAGCCCCTCCCTATCTCCGCCCATTACAATCATTTAAAGCGTAACATCAGTTCCAAAAGTCAGTTTCTCATTTTGAACGTTGCTGCCACAACATCAGAGTCTATATCTGGACTATAAACTTTTATCCCAATACTTTCATTATTATTTAATGTTTGCAACACAGAAATGTAGCCTACTGTGTATGTAGCACTCCTGGAAAGAAGTGTAAAGTAATTAAAGAGAGGATGCTGGTGTGATGGCTTCACGTGTCTGCATTTACTGAGAATCTTTTGAATCAATGAGAGCATATGCACACTACAACAACTCAATACACCACATGGTCAACACATGTATGACTTTTGCACAGTAATAACTGGCTATAACATGAACAACTTGAAAGACTTTTCATACTCATCTTTTACAATTACCAAAATGACACTCAATCTCATATTTCACCAGAAGATTAGAGATTCGAAGATATGCAGATAAACACCGAAATAATCTATCAATAAATTGACACTGTAAAAGGGTATTTACAATACACTCCATATTCTCAGTTGAGAACATGCTGCTCCGTTACTCGTCTGATGTATTACATTGAATGACGAGACATGAAATTCACTCTTCAAATACATTCACTCAAATGTAATGCCTAACACACAGTTAACAGCCATCACCGCAGATTAACGACCACGTGTAAATTGAAGATAATTCATAACGCTAAACAATATTATCTCTTATAGATTCAAATAATATTTCTACGATTTTAACCATTCATTATATATGGCGGGCTTTCACGCAACTATGCTAATCATGTGCTCAACTGCACTGAACTCAAGACAGCTCTTACTAAAGTATCAAATAACAGTTTTCAACACATACAACTCGCTTATATTATTTCAAACAGTGTTTATACTCAAATCGGCAGTATATTTTGTGCATTCTACTTTACAGTTACCTGGAAAGAAGTGTAAAGTAATTAAAGAGAGGATGCTGGTGTGATGGCTTCACGTGTCTGCATTTACTGAGAATGAAGCACATCACGGGCGCGCACCCCGACCCAGCGTACGATGACGTCATGCAAGTATGCCGAATGGAAATAATTAATTTACTAAATGCACAAAATATATTTTCCTTCTCATAAACACAAATAACAAATTAAATACTATTTTACAATATTAGAAAAATAACATTAACCAGTTTTATATTAACTTTGGGAACTTAATCACCATATCACACTCTCCCCCTCAAAATAAAGATGTCGTCCCGACATCAAATTACTTAGTCACAGATATGCCCAATTTACAGTATTTAACTTCCTTTAGCTTTACCCAGCAAGTATCTACAACATCAGATATTACAGCATGGTTATCACATGTTACTTGTACATTCTCCTTTTCTTTTTTCTTTTTTTTTTACAAGCATACATTCACAATTGTGATATTGCTAATTTCACCTTACAAGAGTCCTTATTCGTCAATAGACAAGAGGCACTTGTTTGTAAATAGTCCCATGAGGTAGTTCTAATAATAAAAAAAAAAATTAAAAAAAGAAAAGAGTCATTTGCAAACCACCAACAAGTCTCTGTTAGGATGGAAAAACAGTCCATTCATTTGCTATAGCAAGAAAAAATGGCAAAGAGTCCTTCAAGGAAGAAAAAGATTCAAGAAGTGTCAAAAAAAAAAAAAGAAAGTCTCAAAGTGATTCAAAGTGTCCACAGTTTCAAAACCGCACAACCGCACCGTCAATTATTTTTCAAGATCTGATAACAGTCCGTTGTTTTTGTTTTGCAATAGTTTCTCACTATGGGCAATAAACAGTCTCTGGGTAATGTTCTGTATAGTGACATTTCATGCCTTCAACACACGCCATACAGTGACTAGTCATGGGGTAAAATTCATATGGTAGTCCAATTCAAAGTTAATAGCACACATATGAGGGCTGGGGGTAACAAAGGGGTGGTGATGGTGTCACAGTTGTCATCCCCCTAGATGCAAAGTGTGGGTAGTGGTTGTTGCCCACTATTTGCACACTGTAGCATGATGGGGACCCAAGATTGTCATAGGTAAACTTTTTAGGTGGCCGTCGTTTTCTCCTGGTGAACTGGTACCCATTTTCCTCTTTGGAAGTCCTGTCTCTGGACCCAGGTGCTGCATCTGCTTCCCTAACGGGTAGGTCTTGTTGCATTAAGTCAACAGTTGGTTCATTTTCATTAAGTTCTGTTCTTATTTCAGGTGCAGACTCTGGAAGATCTATCTCTGACTCGGCTGGAAGTGAGTGTGGCCTTGGTTCCACCACTGGAGAGTTAGATCGAGGCTCAGAAGGTACTGACTGTTGTGGTAACACATTTCTTTTTTCTAGGCAATCACTGCTTTCTTGTGGTCTTATCTGAAAGGGCTCCACTTGAAAGTAGTATTCATCCTCTTCACTTTCATTATCGTACTCTGACTCACATTCTCTTCCCCGGGCGGGCTGAGTTCTGCTGTTTCTTAGTTGATGTCCTTGTTTTGGTTTAGTACTTTGAGCTGGTGTGATTTCAAGAGGTAGATGGTCACATGGAAGAAGAAGATTGCGATGTAAAACTCGTGATCTACCTTTACTCTGTTCAGGTTTTACTTCATAGACAGGTGCATCCTCTGCCACCTGACGTGTAACGACGTGAACTTCATCCTCCCAGTAATTTCGCAGTTTCCCGGTCCCACCTCTTGGGGTCAGGTTTTTTACGAGGACCCTGCTTCCTGGGAACAGGTCAGTACACCTCACTCGTTGGTCGTAATTCCTTTTGTTTCTTTCTGCACACTTGTTTGCCTGTTCTCTCGCTATCTCACACGCTTCCTGCATTCCTTTTGTCCATCGTTCCATGTACTCAGTGTAACTTTGGGAGTTATTGTCAGAGTTGAGTCCGAAGAGAGCATCGATGGGCAACTTTGGTGAGCGTCCGAACAGCAATTGGAAAGGTGAGAAGCCAGTCACGTCACATCTAGTACAGTTATAGGCAAAGATCAATTTGTTCAGTGCATCTTTCCAATTAGCTTTTTGTCTTTCAGTCAGGGTTTTCAGCATCTGCAATAATGTCCGGTTAAATCGTTCCACCTGCCCATTCCCCTGGGGGTGGTAGGGGGTGGTCCTTGAGCCGGCAACGCCACTGTACTTTTTGAGTTGGGTGAGTAGCTGGTTTTCGAATTCTCCCCCTTGATCGTGGTGAATTCTGGACGGAAACCCAAACTTCAGGGCGAAATCATTGAATAACCGGTCAGCTACTGTTTTTGCTGATTTTGAGGTGGTGGCATATGCCTGGGCAAATCGAGTGAAGTGGTCGACGATTACCAAAATGTACTCATAGCCCCCTTTGCATTTGTCCAGATGGAGAAAGTCAATGGACACCAATTCAAATGGGTGGGTCGTTTTGATATTTTTAAGAGGCGCTCTTGTCTCACGGCAGGGTTTTTTCTGTTTGATACAGCAGCAGGTTCTCAGGACATAATTTTCAATGTCTTTCTGCATGTAAGGCCAGAAAAACCGATCCCTAATGAGGCTTGTGGTGCGATCGAGACCCTGATGACCCATCTCATCATGCATCTCTCTCAGAACAGTTCTTTTGAATTGTTTTGGTAACACCAGCTGTTTTCTTTGAGACGTTTGCCGGAACAGGATGCCATGTTCATCTAGCTTCAGCTTCTCCCACTCTCTCAGAAGAACTTTGGCTGGTGAGTTGACTGAACGCCACTGCTGAGGAGGCCTAGATCCTGCTTGTAAGTGTTCACTTATTACTCTAATGTCCTCGTCATCCTTTTGTGCTTGTCTGATTTCCTCTTTTGACAGGGGTTTGGGGAGTCCCTCATTTTCCTCCACTCTTGGCAGTACGCTCTGACAGGCTACTGCAAGAGTCACATCTGAATTCCCTTGAAACTCCACTGCTTGGATCACCGCTCCCACACAGTCAGATGAAAACTGCTCAGTACATTCTCTCATTGTCGTCTCTGGGTCTGCCGGCATCCTGGAAAGTGAGTCAGCATCTATGTTTTCTTTACCTGGACGGTAACGGATTGTAAAGTGAAAATCGGCGAGCTCTGACACCCATCTACACCCGGTGGCATTCAACTTCGCAGAGGTCAGGACATAGGTCAATGGATTATTGTCACTGAAAACTGTAAAGGTTGGTGCATAGTACAGGTAGTCTCTGAATTTTTCAGTGATGGCCCATTTCAGAGCTAAAAATTCCAGCTTCCCGCTGTGCAGATGGTAATTTTTCTCCGCTGCCGTCAAAGTGCGAGAACCATAGGCAATTACTCTCAGCTTGCCATTCTGCTGCTGGTATAACACAGCTCCCAACCCTTGGTTGGACGCATCTGTATGAAGGATGAACGGTTGAGAGAAGTCCGGGAATCCCAGGACTGGAGGCTGAATCAAGCAGTTAATCAACTTCTCTAGTATCTCCTGATGTTTTTCTGTCCACTCAATTGATTTACTTGATGGCACCACATGATTTCGTTTGTTGTTTCTTACTTTGTGTTTCCCCTTCCTCTGTGGCCCAGCATCTTCAGTGTTACTTTTCAGCAGATCATAGAGAGGACTGGCAATTCGGGAAAAGTCTTGAATGTATTGCCGATAATAGCTGAGCAGGCCCAGAATCTTGCGTAGCTCCCCCACCGTGCTTGGTGTCTGTTCCTTCAGTGCCGTTACAGCAACGGTGTCTGAGGGATCAATACGACTGCCTTCAGCTGACACAATTCTCCCCAGATATCGCACCTCCTTCTTAAAGAGCTCACATTTTCTTGGTTTTAACTTGACTCCATGGGACTGTAACCTCTGCAGTACTTTCTTCACCGCTTCCACTTGTTCTTCGAAGGACTCAGTGAAGACCAGGATGTCATCTAAGTACGGTATGCAAATTTTGTCTCTTATCCCTTCCAGACTCTCTTCCATAAACCGTTGGAATGCTGCAGGCGCATTCATAAGGCCGAAAGGAATACGAATCCATTCGTATAGGCCCCACGGTGTTGTGAATGCAGTCAGGTACCTGCTCTCTGGGGACATGAAACCTTGGTGGTACGCCTTTCCTTGGTCTAGCAGCGAAAACCACGTATTGCCTCCCAGCCCATCTAGGATATCCTGCACCCTGGGTATTGGCTGGCGATCAGGGATTGTTTTGCTGTTCAGGTCCCTGTAATCAATACATAGCCTGAGGCTACCATCCTTTTTACGGACACAGACAATTGGGGACGAGTAAGGGGAATGAGACTTGGCCACCCACCCTTGAGCAATCAGGTCGTGTAAGTAGTCCTTCATCTCTTGATATAATGGTTTGGGGACTGATGTGTATGTGCGGGCAACAGGGGTGTTATTATTTAATAAGATACTCAGTTGCAAACCTGGAACACAGCCGATATCGTCATCTGACTTCGAAAAGGCATGACATTCTTCACGTAACATCCGCTTTACTTGTTGTTGTTGGGGCGGAGTTAAATGGCTAACATCCACTGGAGGGTCCCATCGATCTGTATTGCCATCTCCTTCAGTTGTCCCTGGTAGAGCCTGAGTAACAGATGCTGTGGCTTCACACTGTGCATTTGATATTGGTAAGACAGACTTAACTGGCTGCAGAGTTCCTAGCTCTGTTCTACCACTGAGCGTGATGTCGTGATCTGTTCCATTCTGCACACTGATAGTAATTATGGGGCGAACCCCCTTTTCCAGAATAAGGAGGGTATCAAAGAGTTCAAGGCCATCTGGGTACATTGGGTTAACGTGTGGCTCAAACAGTAGCACCGTATCTTGTTTCACGTGAGGCACTTTTACCAAACACTGAATTTGCATAACCGTGTGCTTTCTTATGTTCACAGGCTCCTTCCTGGTTCTTACTACATACTCGCTGAGCCCCTCTGCAGTCACCAGATTGATGAAGGTATGTACACTTTTCTTCTTTATGCTAGGGAAAGCACTTCTGACAGTTCTGTACAAACAAGCATTAGTCACATCAAGAGATCCACTTGTTTCACTCCGTCTCATTATTTGTTCTATCACGTTATACCCGATGATAGGTCTGGGCAATTCTTGGTCCTTCAAAACAAGTACAGGAATGTTTAACTCTCTCTCATTGGTTACAGGGGATGCCAACTTGAAAGCCAACTCCACCCATCCACTGTATGGCATGTTCGCTCCATTGGCTGCCACCAGACGCAGGCTGTCTGGCGCGTCGGTCGCCTCCGAAATATTTCTCAGTGTCACCTCAGGTGCATATTTGGCTTTCCATTCCTCATCTATAATGCATACTTGGGAACCTGTGTCCCATAATGCTTCAGTCTTTTTTCTTTGTAGATAACAGGTAACAAGGCACTGTTTTCCCACTAAGGAAGTGATGGCAGAATGCTGGTTAATTTGACAAGGGGCAGTTAAAATACTATCAAGCGACTGGGGCTCAAGCTGCCTCTGATGGCCCATGCTACATTTCTCATGTTTCTGGGACTTCTCTGCCACTCGGGTCACACCCTGTCCCTTGGGGGTAACCCGCTCCTGTTTAACGGAGCTCCAAGCTGAGGTCTGGCACCTTTACTCTTACAGCCAGCTGAGAAATGCTCGCTGCTGCCGCAGTGGTAACAATGGGTGCAAGGTTCTTCTGCTTTGCGCTGCTGGCAATGGAAACATTGTCTGGCTCGTGAGGGACGGGGCTGACGGAACTGATGGGGGTGCGGTTGTGGTGGCAACATATACTGCTGAGGATAATACTGCGGTGCTGCAAAACTTGACAGCTGAGTTGCATAATTGACGGACTTGGGGTGCTGCTGAGGAGAAGGATACACATATGGCTGTCCATGGTGGGTTTCTAATATTGAATAATGCTGACGTGACTGGAGAGAATGTTCTGGTGGAACAGAGGACAACTGAACTGGGTTTGCAGGAAGAGGAGGTATTTTCTGTTCCCTCACCTGTTGTTGGCTTTGTGAGAACTGGTGTGGAGACATGTATGGACTTCCCTGCTGTTGGTAGGTAGCTGTATCGGGTTTCCAGGTCTGATGCTCTTGGACTTGGGTCCATCCTGATGTCTGTTGGGACACTGCTGCTGCTGGTTCTTTGTCATAAACTGCAAAACACTGCTGAGGGACAGATAAGGGCTGTTGGATTGACTCTTTAATCTGTATAATATCATCACTCAGGCTTTTCAGTTGTGACATTAAATCGAACTTCGACTGTTTGGACTGAAGTTTTTGTTCAGGGGCAGGCTCATTTAACTGTACAGCATGAACACTACCATTTTTTTCATATTTTCGCTTATTTTGTCTTTCAGATTCGTTGGAACAAGCTACATTGAGTTTCTCCAGCAACACTTCATCTGGAACAGTGGGATCTGAAAGGTATGGCTGAAAGTCACTTTGGATGCGGTCATTTTGCAATCCAGTCAAAACGGTGTGCAAAAACATATTCTGAACTAGGGCAGGATCATATTTCAACCCCGAGTCATCCTCCTGAGAAGCAAACAGAATTTTCTGTCTCAGATCAAGGGCTCGAATTAGGAAGCTTTGTGGCGTTTCTCTAGTGCGCTGAGCTTCTGTGGTGAGCTGCTTATATAATTCAGTCGCATTTTTCTCCTGATAATGAGAACGTAGTATCCGCCTTAGCATTGGGAGTGTCAGTCCTGCCTTCCCCTCAAGATAGCTCCGCAGCTGAAGCCCTGGTGTGATAGCCCTGATGACAGAATCTACTATTTCCTGTTCGGCATACCCCTTTTTGAGTCCACCTTCTATCTGTCGTGCCAAACTGGAGAATGAGAGCCGATCCTTCTGCCCTAGCTCTCCTATTAGACCAGAAATTTTGAAGTCTTTCTGCCATGTTGAGGTAACTTGTCTCTGAAACGTGGGTGAAGAATAAACTGGGTTCTGGGCTGCGTATGTCTGTCTGTTTGCTGCATTTTGTGATGTGGTGGGGCTAATATGCATGGTAGAAAACAATTCAGCTGTACTCTCTCCACTTTCTTGTATTGTTCTCTGGGCTGTGTTAACGTCTCCAGGTTTACTTTCCTGCCTCTTGGTATCTTTTCCAGGAGCATTAATTGTGATTCCCTTGAGCTGGCTCAGTTTATCATTAATTGTTAACAGTTCAGCCATACCGCCATCTTCTAACTCCTCTAGCTCAGCTCTCAGTAAGTAGTTACTAAGAAGGCTCAACAGGAACAAACGAGTCACATTTGTCTCATCTTCCCGTGTTAGGTGAAGAAAGACACTGAGTTCTGTCAGTTTTTCCCGTGATAGTGTGCATAATTTCTCACCAATTTCCTCTTGAAGATGTTTAAGCTCCTCCATTTCTGCTGCTATGTAGACAGGCCGTTGAGAGTGGTGTTTCACTTACTGACTTGACTTGGCTGCCGCTGGTATCAGACTGAATCTTCAGCGCACGCACTGCTCAATCAGATCTTTTCCGCCACTCGTCTGACTGTAGCTCATCTGGTTCACTAATGAGGGATGATGTTGCTGGATGGGCTCTGCCGGTAAGGGAGTCACTCCACCGAACATCTATCCCAGCGGTGCCTCCAAAATTGTAGCACTCCTGGAAAGAAGTGTAAAGTAATTAAAGAGAGGATGCTGGTGTGATGGCTTCACGTGTCTGCATTTACTGAGAATCTTTTGAATCAATGAGAGCATATGCACACTACAACAACTCAATACACCACATGGTCAACACATGTATGACTTTTGCACAGTAATAACTGGCTATAACATGAACAACTTGAAAGACTTTTCATACTCATCTTTTACAATTACCAAAATGACACTCAATCTCATATTTCACCAGAAGATTAGAGATTCGAAGATATGCAGATAAACACCGAAATAATCTATCAATAAATTGACACTGTAAAAGGGTATTTACAATACACTCCATATTCTCAGTTGAGAACATGCTGCTCCGTTACTCGTCTGATGTATTACATTGAATGACGAGACATGAAATTCACTCTTCAAATACATTCACTCAAATGTAATGCCTAACACACAGTTAACAGCCATCACCGCAGATTAACGACCACGTGTAAATTGAAGATAATTCATAACGCTAAACAATATTATCTCTTATAGATTCAAATAATATTTCTACGATTTTAACCATTCATTATATATGGCGGGCTTTCACGCAACTATGCTAATCATGTGCTCAACTGCACTGAACTCAAGACAGCTCTTACTAAAGTATCAAATAACAGTTTTCAACACATACAACTCGCTTATATTATTTCAAACAGTGTTTATACTCAAATCGGCAGTATATTTTGTGCATTCTACTTTACAGTTACCTGGAAAGAAGTGTAAAGTAATTAAAGAGAGGATGCTGGTGTGATGGCTTCACGTGTCTGCATTTACTGAGAATGAAGCACATCACGGGCGCGCACCCCGACCCAGCGTACGATGACGTCATGCAAGTATGCCGAATGGAAATAATTAATTTACTAAATGCACAAAATATATTTTCCTTCTCATAAACACAAATAACAAATTAAATACTATTTTACAATATTAGAAAAATAACATTAACCAGTTTTATATTAACTTTGGGAACTTAATCACCATATCACATGTAGACTGTTTGTAAAGCTGTTTCAAACATAAAGTTTATGATGAGTGCTCTCTCTGGATCAGTGGCTGCGCGAAAGCAGGTTTAAATATTCCGATGTGACTGTGATTAGAATGGTTTAATAGACATGGTCTCATCGACACAGCAATAAGATTGAGTGTGTTTGAATCGCGATCTTTTAATGAGTAATCCATATGAGCCTGTAGCCTATGCATTTTTGTATGTCATAATTTGTACCAGACCTCAAAAGTTACGACCCATACGAGCGTTCCCTAGATTAGCACCCCTACCGGCAACAGGAGATGCTACAGATACTTTCGCCTAAATGCATTGTGGGTTTCTTTTAAAATGCTTGCTATTTGCGTTTTAAACTCTCCCGGCTATCCGAAGTTTTTTATTGCCAAAAGATATGGATTTTAGATAACTTCAAGACACATGCAGGTAGAGTTTCCACCCGTCTCGTAAAGTAAGTTAGTTGATCATCCCGTATTTATGAATGAAATTATGTCGTGTTTCAAATCGATACTGTACACTGTTTGTCCCATTATTTCAGCATGTTTGATGTTCAGATCATTCAAGTGAACCCTGCCAGCATTATAAAGTTAGTTTTCATTGTGATATTTGTTTGAAATTAGCCTGTGGTGGGAAAGTGATCATGTAAAAGCACACATTTACCATGTCTTTACCATAGTTACGTAGTTTTAATGTGGTATTTGTAATTATAAAACACGGTATACACAACACTAACCTTGTTTTACCACAGTAACTGTGTTTTTACTGTGTACTATTTGTAATTAAAGCACATAACACCATGTTTTTACCACAGTAGCGTAGTTTTAATGTGGTATTTGTAGTTAAAACACAGTATCCACAACACTAACCTTGTTTTACCACAGTAACTGTGTTTTTACTGTGTACTATTTGTAGTTAAAGCACAATAACACATTTACCATGTTTTTACCACTGTAACGTAGTTTTAATGTGGTATTTGTAGTTAATCACATAACTTGCCATGCCTTTAGTGTCCAACAGCTGTTTATCAACAGCTCTCTCTCTCTCTCTCTCAGCTTTTCCTTGCCTATTTTTCTGAACTTTTATTCATAATTAATTTACACATTTTTTCTCTCTTTCTTCCTTTCTCTTTTTCATCATGGCATATTTTCAAAGCTCAGAATTTTGATCGGTTATGTCAAAAAGCTGCTAATATTAACAGGTAACTTGTACTCGAAGCTCCCAGTGCTGAACTTGAAGAAGCTGCCAGGGAGGCTAAAGTCCTTCAAAGGTTCAACATTTTCTGTTTTCTTTGTTTCAGCTAAAAAGGAAGACCAAAGGAAGGCCTGTCGAACTCTTGTCTTGTCTTGTTTGTGGAGAGGGATGCATTTGGCCATCTTTGTGTGTTTATGGAGAAGACCAAAAGCTGCAAAGGCAAACATTTCCAATGGTACGTCTGTGTTGGTCTTAACCCTTTGACTGAACTTTACGGCAGTTACATTTTGCACAGCATTTGATGTTTCTTAAACTTTGGTTTACATATCCCACGGCCCCATCAGGAAGAGCCCTCAACAAAGTCTTACGGCAGCCGTCAGTCCGAAGCTCTGGCTACGCGAGACAATGCTTTCCCTAATGTGGACACAGGATCCCTGAGAGAGGCTGTTCACAACAAATGATCAAAGGAGCGAAAGCTTAATTGTGAGATGCTAATGTTTGAATACTGTGAATTTGCATTTTCATGCTTTGTTTAATTGTGCCTTATATTGTTTTATTGTGTCATATACCCAAATTTGTAGTGTACAGTCGTGGCCAAAAGTTTTGAGAATGTCATAAATATTAATTTTCACAAAGTCTGCTGCTTCAGTGTTTTTAGATCTTTTTGTCAGATGTTACTATGGTATACTGAAGTAAAATTACAAGCATTTCATAAGTGCCAATGGCTTTCATTGACAATTACATTAAGTTTAAGCAAAGACTCAATATTTGCAGTGTTGACCCTTCTTTTTCAAGACCTCTGCAATTCGTCCTGGCATGCTGTCAATCAACTACTGGGCTACATCCTGACTGATGGCAGCCCATTCTTACATAATCAATGCTGGGAGTTTGTCAGAATTTGTGGGTTTTTGTTTGTCCACCCGCCTCTTGAGGATTGACTGCAAGTTCTCAATGGGATTAAGTTCTGGGGAGTTTCCTGGTCATGGACCCAAAATTTCAATGTTTTGTTCCCCAGGCCACTTACTTATCACTTTTGCCTTATGGCAAGGTGCTCAATCATGCTGGAAAAGGCATTGTTCGTCACCAAACTGTTCTTGGATGGTTGGGAGAAGTTGCTCTCGGAGGATGTTTTTGTGTCCTTCTCAAAACTTTGGTCTCCTAAAGTTGATTCAGCTGTGGGATCAGGGCACCTCCAGTGCAGAGCTTGCTCAGGAATGGCAGCGGGCAGGTGTGAGTGCATCTGCACGCACAGTGAGGCCAAGACTTTTGGAGGATGGCCTGGTGTCAAGAAGGCCAGCAAAGAAGCCACTTCTCTCCAAAAAAAACATCAGGGACAGATTGATCTTCTGCAGAAAGTATCGTGAATGGACTGCTGAGGACTGGGACAAAGTCATATTCTCCGATGAAGCCCCTTTCCGATTGTTTGGGGCATCTGGAAAAAGGCTTGTCAGGAGAAGAAAAGGTGAGCGCTACCATCAGTCCTGTGTCATGCCAACAGTAAAGCATCCTGAGACCATTCATGTGTGGGGTTGCTTCTCATCCAAGGGAGTGGGCTCACTCACAATTCTGCCCAAAAACACAGCCATGAATAAAGAATGGTACCAAAACACCCTCCAACAGCAACTTCTTCCAACAATCCAACAACAGTTTGGTGAAGAACAATGCATTTTCCAGCACGATGGAGCACCTTGCCATAAGGCAAAAGTGATAACTAAGTGGCTCGGGGACCAGAACGTTGAAATTTTGGGTCCATGGCCTGGAAACTCCCCAGATCTTAATCCCATTGAGAACTTGTGGTCAATCCTCAAGAGGCGGGTGGACAAACAAAAACCCACTAATTCTGACAAACTCCAAGAAGTGATTATGAAAGAATGGGTTGCTATCAGTCAGGATTTGGCCCAGAAGTTGATTGAGAGCATGCCCAGTCGAATTGCAGAGGTCCTGAAAAAGAACGGCCAACACTGCAAATACTGACTCTTTGTATAAATGTCATGTAATTGTCGATAAAAGCCTTTGAAACGTATGAAGTGCTTGTAATTATATTTCAGTACATCACAGAAACAACTGAAACCAATATCTAAAAGCAGTTTAGCAGCAAACTTTGTGAAAACTAATATTTATGTTATTCTCAAAACTTTTGGCCACGACTGTACACAGATGATGTTGTTCACATGGTGAATAAATGTTGAAATGTAATATGGCAGATGTAGTATGGTGTGTCACATTTTTGTATTTGTAACATTTTTAAGATTATGAGAAGTATGCTAGAAATACCACAGGTTTATGACAGAAAAACTATGGTTTTCTTGCAATAATATCATAGCAAATAAAGTGTTACCATAAAAAACCCTGCAAAATTATTACAGGAATACCACAAAAATATTACAAAAGGACCACAGGACTATTACAGGAAAGCCAGGTATTACTGCAAAAATATGACAGTAGTATCACAGGAATATCACCGATATATTACATACAGTACAACAAAAATGCTGTGGTAAAGCGTCCCAAAAATCAACACAATACCACATAATTACCACACAGTTTTTGTGTAGTACTTTTAATGTTTTACCACATGTAATACCACAGGTAATTTTTGTAAGGGTCTCCTGTGCTAGAAATTATTTCTCTTTGCTCCTGGATTAAACTTTGTCAAAAGTTATCAACCATTCAGAATAGATCCACTGTGTACACACACACACACACACACACACACACACACATACATATAGTATGCATGAAAATACTTATTTTTCAATGAAAGACTGCTTATAGATTTAATATGGGCTGCTTTTAGTGCTTGACATCTTTTTATTGGTCATTTTGTGTTTCAAGAATAAGGTCCAAGGTTAAGAATTATGCTATTAGTTACTTAAACATAAAGTGTTTTACTATATTTAACAACATTACAATAGTGAAAGACGACTTCCCTTACTGACCACGACTCTTGCGCGACGGGATGTTGGACTCATGAAAAATAATCACGTTTTTTGTATTCACCAAAATTGATTTACTGGAGTCAAAACACGGACTGAATTGGCGTTAATGCGAGCGGCGCTTGCTGTGAGGCGGGAGACACCAGCCGGCAGAGGATTAGCAGCCTTCCTCGAACAGTTATGTTCATGATTTATGATTTATTTAACGTATACTGCGTGAGGGGGGCTGTGACTGGATGATGACAGGTGTCGTGTCGGTGATCATTCTCAAGTGTCATGATCAGCACTGCTGCTGTTTCAGTCAGTGGTTAGATCAGCGTAGCAGTCAAAAAATGGGACAAGGGAAGTCACCCCTGCTGAAAAAAACAATAGAACCCTGCCCAAAACACAATAGAAAATGTAATGGTTTTAATGGTTATAATGGGAATTGTATTGGTTTTAAAGAAAACTAGGTTACACTTTATATTAGGTGGCCTTAACTACTATGTACTTACATCAAAAAATAAGTACAATGTACTTATTGTGTTCATATTGCATTGCAAAACACTCCTGTTGCTATTGAGGAGGGATACGGGAAAGGTTAGGGACAGGTTTGGTGGTATGGGTAGGTTTAAGGGTGGGTTTAGGTGTAAGGGATGGGTCAACAGTGTAATTATAAATGTAATTACAGAAATTAATTACAGATGTAAGTACATATAGGTATTTTTAAAAATATAAGTACAATGTAAAAACATGCGTGTACACAATAAGTGCATTGTATCAAATTATTAATTTAAATGTAAGTACATAGTAGTTAAGGCCACTTAATATAAAGTGGGACTGAAAACTATAATGGTGTATACTGGTATGTGATGATTATATTGGTGGGATGTTATATCCTACTGGAAAAATGGCAAAAACACACTACAAAAAGGAATTTTGTAATGGTTTTACTGGAAAAAGCTAATGGTTTATAATGGTATTTTAATGGAAACCATTAGAATTTCTGTGATGGTTTCTATTGGGCTTCTATTGTTTTTTTTTAGCAGGGACGTACAGGACAAATCAATTGGATGACCCGGCTCATACGGGACGGTTGGCAACCCTAATTACAGGTCAAGCATCTGATGTTCCATTTATCTAAAAATAAACAACATATGGATCTTAAAACACTGTCTATGAAAATTCAGTGTTATATTTCGAATACCTCAACTGAATTGAGGTCATTTATTTTAGAATTTTATTACTGACTGTGTACTAGTCCTTTTTTGTAAATTCAATTCAGTTTGAAATCAAATTTGAAATCATGCTTCCTTTTGCTGTAAGGTTTTGCAACAAAGTTACCCTATTTTAAAGACACAAATACACAGAATGAGCAAATGATTAAGATTTTTGTAATGGAAACTGATCAATGTATATGTATGTAGCCTACATAAAAGCCTGTATTAAAATCTGTTCATCATATAAAGCAAACGTGGGTGGGCTAAACCACTCAAACCTTGAAATAATGAATGCCTTGAAAAAATGGATGGACAAAAAAAATTGAGATATTAAAATATCTATATGGCAGTATACAGTATGTGGTAGCTTTGCCAATGGTATTGAAAATGACTCGTCATGAAATCAAAAATGATCCTACATACTTTTTTAGTGCACTAAAACTCCAGTGGTGTAGATGTTTGTTCATCACAACAGATTTGGGTACATTATGAGCAGAAACCTCAACATGCGGAATTGGATAGGATGGAAGATATTAAGCTTTTTGAGAAGGGATCTGTGTCTAGAGCATATAATGTTTTTCTGGAGCAGAGTCTGAAATTCTCAGAAGCATTTAAACAGTCCTGGGAGGAGGAATTGGGATATATATCGGTGGAGACATGGAAATCCTGCATTGACAATATTCATAACAGTTTGATAAATGCACGTTTAGGACTGATACAATTTAAAGTTGTTCACAGACTCCATTTTACCCAAAGTAGGTTGTCAGAATTTTCTCCAGATATATTATCTTTGTGTCTAAGAGGTTTCGGCTGCAGAAGGGACACTTAGCCACCAGTTTCTCACATCACAAACTCAATACTTTCTGGAATCAGCTGTTTGGTCATCTTTCTGAGGTATATAACAGAACTATTAAGCCGGATCCTATTATGGCATTGTTTGGTGTGGTGGTACCAGAAGTGGGGCTGGACAAACATGAAGTACAAGCTGTTGCCCTCAGCATGTTACTTGCAAAACATCTGATTTTACAACATTGGAAGTCTGAGGCAGTACCAACATTTGATATGTGGATTATAGAGCTGGGAGAGATTTTGCATTTGGAAAGGATTAGCTTTATTAAGGAAAGGAAAGAGCATGTTTTTTTGCTTTGTTTTTTGAGCATGTGGGAGCCGTCAATATGATGCGCAAATCTCCAAATTGTGCTGGTGCATCATAGTTGCTATAATGTTTTTATCTCTCTTCATCGTTTGTTTTTGTTTTTTGTTGTTGTTGCATTTTGTTTGTTTGTTTATTGTCCCTCTTATCTCAGCAGGTAACCACCAAATGTAAGAAATGGTTGTATTATGTAGAAATTTATAAAAGCAGGGAAAAAATAAATGTGTATACAAAATATGAAACAGTAGGCATTATAGGGTTAAAATCTGTTTTTCTCCTGAAAATTAACAGGAGAAAAATTCTGCAAACTAAAAGAAACTTTTAAGCTATTAAATCTCTTTTGTGAAGAAAAAAAAACAGATTTGGAGAAATGTAGCATTACATCACTTGCTCACCAACGGATCCTCTACAATAAATGGGTGCTGTCAGAGAGAGCCGATAAATAGCTGATTCAAACAATTAAAAATAAATATATATGGGGGAAAAAATTCACAATACACAATTAATACAATTCACAATAATCCACAAGCAATGCACATGACACCAATCCATGTCTCGTGAAGCGAAAATCTGCATGTTTGCAAGAAACAAATATCAAATATTGCTTTCTCCATTGGAAAAGTTGTCTCATGAATTAAGATAGATATGCACACCAACACCATTCTAAACTGAGATTTTGATGTGAGAGGATGACAGAGGGATTGACTTTTTCCACATGAGGTAATGTTATTATGGATTATGGATTATTAACACACTAAAGCTATGCATTATTGCAAAAAAAAAAGTAAGACATTAATTGATGGACTTGATGTGTGGATTACTATTGAATTATTATGCTTTTATCAGCTGTTTGAACTCTCCTTCTGACCCATTCACTGCCGAGGATTCATTTGTGAACCAGTGACTCAATTACTTCATGACATCTTGGATGGCCTGAGGATGAGCACATTTTCAGCAAATTTTCATTTTGGGGTGAATTATTCCTTTAAAACTCATCAACTATGCACTAATTTAGAAAAATGAAAAATCACATTGGCAAACATATTTGCATTTGCAATAGTTACATTTACATCCCTTTTTTTTGAACATATTTGAGGTGTTTATACACTTCGATTGGAATCCTCTTTGGTATATTGGTTTTCTCAAATTGACAATATCTTAAATTCAACTGATTGGACATGTAGGCTCTTTAGTGTATTAGTAACTGATAAATGAAAATACAATCAGGTCCATAAATATTGGGACATCGACACAATTCTAACATTTTTGGCTCTATACACCACCACAATGGATTTCAAATGAAACGAACAAGATGTGCTTCAACTGCAGACTGTCAGCTTTTTTATGTGCCTCCCACTTGTTAAGGGACCAAAAGTAATGGGACAATTGGCTTCTCAGCTGTTCCATGGCCAGGTGTGTGTTATTCCCTCATTATCCCAATTACAATGAGCAGATAAAAGGTCCAGAGTTCATTTCACGTGTGCTATTTGCATTTGGAATCTGTTGCTGTCAACTGTCAAGATGAGATCCAAAGAGCTGTCACTATCAGTGAAGCAAGCCATCATTAGGCTGAAAAAACAAAACAAACCCATCAGAGAGATAGCAAAAACATTAGGCGTGGCCAAAACAACTGTTTGGAACATTCTTAAAAAAAAAGGAACGCACCGGTGAGCTCAGCAACACCAAAAGACCCGGAAGACCACGGAAAACAACTGTGCGGGATGACCGAAGAATTCTTTCCCTGGTGAAGAAAACACCCTTCACAACAGTTGGCCAGATCAAGAACACTCTCCAAGAGGTAGGTGTATGTGTGTCAAAGTCAACAGTCAAGAGAAGACTTCACCAGAGTGAATACAGAGGGTTCACCACAAGATGTAAACCATTGGTGAGACTCAAAAACAGGAAAGCCAGATTAGTTTGCCAAACGACATCTAAAAAATCCTTCACAGTTCTGGAACAACATCCTATGGACAGATGAGACCAAGATCAACTTGTACCAGAGTGATGGGAGAGAAGAGTATGGAGAAGGAAAGGAACTGCTCATGATCCTAAGCATACCACCTCATCAGTGAAGCATGGTGGTGGTAGTGTCATGGTGGTAGGTTCTCTTGTATTTATTGATGATGTGACTGCTGACAAAAGCAGCAGGATGAATTCTTAAGTGTTTCGGGCAATATTATCTGCTCATATTCAGCCAAA
The DNA here is from genome assembly GCA_036784905.1 of Acrossocheilus fasciatus. Classification (NCBI taxonomy): domain Eukaryota; kingdom Metazoa; phylum Chordata; class Actinopteri; order Cypriniformes; family Cyprinidae; genus Acrossocheilus; species Acrossocheilus fasciatus. Next base: position 23,158,483 of record CM071955.1, on the reverse strand, counting down.
TGCTTCAGAACTCATTGGACGGCGCTTCACAGTACAGATGGACAATGACCAAAAGCATACTGCAAAAGCAACCAAAGAGTTTTTGAAGGGAAAGAAGTGGACTGTTATGCAATGGCCAAGTCAATCACCTGACCTGAATCCGATTGAGCATGCATTTCACTTGCTGAAGATAAAACTGAAGGGAAAATGCCCCAAGAACAAGCAGGAACTGAAGACTGTTGCAGTAGAGGCCTGGCAGAGCATCACCAGGGATGAAACCTAGCATCTGGTGATGTCTATGCGTTCCAGACTTCAGGCTGTAATTGACTGGATTTGCAACCAAGTATTAAAAAGTGAAAGTTTGATTTATGATTTATTCTGTCCCATTACTTTTGGTCCCTTAACAAGTGAGAGGCACATATGCAAACTGTTGTAACTCCTACACCGTTCACCCGATTTGGATGTAAATACCCTCAAATTAAAGCTGACAGTCTACAGTTAAAGCACATCTTGTTCGTTGTGGTGGTGTATAGAGCCAAAAATGTTAGAATTGTGTTGATGTCCCAATATGTATGGACCTGACTGTATTTTCATTTATCAATTACTAATACACTAAAGAGCCTACATGTCCAATCAGTTGAATTCAATATATTGTCAATTTGAGAAAACCAATATTCCAAAGAGGATTACAATCGAAGTGTATAAACACCTCAAATATGTTCAAAAAAGGGATGTAAATGTAACTATTGCAAATGCAAATATGTTTGCCAATGTGATTTTTCATTTTTCTAAATTAGTGCATAGTTGATGAGTTTTAAAGGAATAATTCACCCCAAAATGAAAATTTGCTGAAAATGTGCTCATCCTCAGGCCATCCAAGATGTCATGAAGTAATTGAGTCACTGGTTCACAAATGAATCCTCTGCAGTGAATGGGTCAGAAGGAGAGTTCAAACAGCTGATAAAAGCATAATAATTCAATAGTAATCCACGCAACTCCAGTCCATCAATTAATGTCTTACATAAAAAGCTGCATTTTTTTTTTTTTTTTGCATTAATGCATAGCTTTAGTGTGTTAATAATACATAATCCATAATAACATTACCTCATGTGGAAAAAGTCAATCCCTCTGTCATCCTCTCACATCAAAATCTCAGTTTAGAATGGTGTTGGGGTGCATATCTATCTTAATTCATGAGACAACTTTTCCAATGGAGAAAGCAATATTTGATATTTCTTGATGGATTTGTTTATTGCAAACATGCAGCTTTTCGCTTCGCGAGACATGGATTGGTGTCATGTGCATTGCTTGTGGATTATTGTGAATTGTATTAATTGTGTATTGTGATTTTTTTCCCCCCTATATATTTATTTGTAATTTTTTGAATCAGCTGTTTATCGGCTCTCTCTGACAGCACCCATTTATTGTAGAGGATCCGTTGGTGAGCAAGTGATGTAATGCTACATTTCTCCAAATCTGTTTTTTTTTTCTTCACAAAAGAGATTTAATGTCTTTAAAGTTTCTTTTAGTTTGCAAAATTTTTCTCCTGTTAATTTTCAGGAGAAAAACAGATTTTAACCCTATAATGCCTACTGTTTCATATTTTGTATACACATTTATTTTTTCCCTGCTTTTATAAATTTCTACATAATACAACCATTTCTTACATTTGGTGGTTACCTGCTGAGATAAGAGGGACAATAAACAAACAAACAAAATGCAACAACAACAAAAAAACAAAAACAAAATGATGACAAGAGAGATAAAAACATTATAGCAACTATGCACCAGCACAATTGGGAGATTTGCGCATCATATTGATGGCTCCCACATGCTCAAAAAACAAAACAAAAAAACATGCTCTTTCCTTTCCTTAATAAAACTAATCCTTTCCAAATGCAAAATCTCTCCCAGCTCTATAATCCACATATCAAATGTTGGTACTGCCTCAGACTTCCAATGTTGTAAAAACAATGAATTGTGTCGATGTCCCACTATTTATGGACCTGACTGTATCTTAATGTAGACAAGCTGCCAATAAATGTGCTAATGACAATGTTCATTTAAAAATTTTTTAATTGGAGTTTAAACAATCAAAATTTTGACATCGTTTAGTTTCAGACCCACTCTCCAGATCTGTAGGTCACATCTGGGATACAGCTCACAGCCTGCAATTAAACATTATTGTTCTACTACCTTATTTAAAAACACAAACTAGTTCATGTCTGGAGTAGTTTTGTTCCAAGGGGACGATCTTTGATACTACGGATGCTCTTTTGGTTGTTCTTTTAAACGCTGTCTCATTTCTTCTGCATGGGCCTTGCTGCGCTCCCTCTTTGCCTGATACTGTGTGGACAAATAGAGAGGCAAATGATTTAGCCCAAGACAGCTAGACAAGTCAGAGGTTTACTTAGAGACTGATTTTACAAATCTTTTGATTTAGTGATTCAGTGTAAAATGATTTATAGACTGAAAACAAGCATTTGAGTTGATAATAAATGTGTGTATTCGTATGGAAGATGCTTTGGCCTAGTTTCCATCTGGTATTAAAACTCATCATGTGAACTGATAAGCCAAGACACATTACTGTTTACATCTACAGTACACAGCATAAATGAGTACACCCGCTCTAAAACTTAAATTCAGCAATTACTCTTTACTTAGATGACATGTTAGGGTACTTTGGAGATATAATGTTTCATCAAGCCTGCTTGATCAATTACCAAAGAAGAATGTCAAAATTATTCAGCAAAATAAGATTTTCTTATCAGTTATAAAATGTTCCGTTGCAAAAATGAGTACACCCTCCTGAAAGTTACTAAATTAAAAAAAAAAAAAAAAAAAAGTGTATAGGTTTAAGGATATTTTTAATCAACAGGTAAGTATATTGAACCAAAACTTTTAAAGACAAGTAATTTCCTGACAATTAAAAGTGTTATATAGCCCACTGAATCATACTCAGACTTAATGCTGGCAGCAGTGGAACCAGTTGGGAAAGAACTGCCAGGTGACTTATTTCTTAGCATAAAAGGAGACAATGGTACCAAATTATTGTATTAAGTGTAAAAATATAGCAGTAGCACTGACATTCAAAAACAATAGACTTGTGACAAGGCTCCTGAAATAATCAGGTCTTCTCTTTAAGTTTTCATTTTAGTGATGAGTGAATTTTTGATAGAAAAAGATCAGGAAAAATAACATGCAAGTGTCTCAGAGCCGGCAAAAGCTATGAAAAGAGTGACACTTTATCTCAGAGTATGACGCAGCCTGCAGAAGAGACATACATGGTTGTTGTCACCACTAGAATTACCTATACTGTAGCCAAAGCTAAATAAACTCATATAACCTCTTCCAAGGCCCATATTTACAAAATAGAGACTTCTGGGAATCCATACTCTGGTCTCAAGAGACCAAGTCAATCCTTTCGGAATCCAAAAACATCCAAAATGTTCTGGTGTTGCTAGAGGAGGAGTACAGTGAGAAGTGCCTGGTACCCACAGTGACATTCAGTGGTAGTAAAGCTCTTATATAGGGATGAATGAGTGCTGAAGGTGTGAGGGAGTTGTGCTTTATCAACGCTGTCAAGAATTCACACACTACTGTGTGATGTAATACAAAAACTTGAAACAGAAGATGCCACCCTCCCCTCATTCCCTACATTGTTGGGCATTTTTTCAGCATGACAATTAAGATATTCATTCTCTCAAGGTGAAAATCCTTCAGTTGACATGTATTTCACTCAATCTTAATGCTCTTGAGCAGCTGTGGAGGATTCTGTAGAGACGAGCTGAGCAAAACTCCCCATTCGTCCTCCAGGAGTTAAACAGGACAGATGTGAAAATTTGTCATGAACTTGTACACTCAGTGCCAAGAAGGTCAGAGCAGTATACTTAAAGTTCTGGAGGACATGCTAAGTACTAGAATATTATACATTTGCTGAATTAAATCTAGGGTGTACTCATTTCTGCAAACCTTCATTTAAACAAAATTGGCTAATTTACTTATCTTACAGAAAATATTAGAATATATTTTGTTGTTTTTATTAAGTATATGTTTAATACACTTGAATTTTGCCATATTTCCATGAATTATACTAGTGATCTTTAGGAAAATACATCTTTATATTTATTCAGAGGGGGGTGTACTCATTTATGCTGTGCACTGTATTATTCACCTATTATTCACCTAAAGGTGACAAATATGCCCCACCCCTCCATCCCAATGTTATGAAAATAACATGAAATTACCTTTGAGTAACCAGTAGATGGCAGAAGAGGATCACTCATTAGCTCAGTTGCCTTTTCTACATTTTTTTTTAACATGTCTTGCTTTTGGATTTATTACAAAATGACTGTATGAAGTATACTAAGTGCAGAAGTCACAAAGTCTCATGTCCTCACCTCTTTCTTGAGACAGTCCCGCATTGCACGGTCCATATCATTACATGTGCCAAAGAACTTCAGGACATTATGCTATAGACAGAGCCAGACAATAATTACTTACATTCCTGTTTTCAAACCAAACATAAGATAAACATTTTGCACTGTCTCTTATTTGTGCACAGGTTTTATAACAAATTATCAGGAATAAATTATACAACCAGAATAAAATGTACAATCCAAAAAGTAGCATGATGCACCCAATAGAGATTTAAAGTAATAGTTTACTCAGAAAATATGTCATCATTTACTTATCGTCTTGTCTTACCTGTATGACTTTCTTCCAAAGAATACAAAGAGTTATTAAAGCATAGAAATTCTTCAAGATGTCTTCCTTTTTTGGTCCACAGAACAAAATCATGAAGGTATGAAATTAAATGAAGCTAAATATATGAGGTAAATGATGACACATTTCATTTCTTGGTTTGCTTCATTCACAAAATTAAATTTTCATGTGAAAGTGAATTGCATTTTGCATTACTGCATTGGGTCCCACTTTATATTAGGTGGCCTTAACTACTGTGTACTTACATTTAAATTAATCATTTGGTACAATGCACTTATTGTGTATATACATGTTTTTACATTGTACTTATATTTTTAAAAATACCTATACGTAATTACATTTATAATTACACTGTTGACCCATCCCTTACACCTTAACCCACCCATACCACCAAACCTGTCTCTAACCTTACCCGTATCCCACCTCAATAGCAGTAAAAGTGTTTTGCAATACAATTTGAACACAATAAGTACATTGTACTTATTTTTTTATGCAAGTACATAGTAGTTAAGGCCACCTAATATAAAGTGTGACCCTGCATTGTTTGTGGATTGTACAATTAAGGAGGTGACATGTTAATTCTGAAAAGCATGTTTGCATGAGTATGTTTCCATACCTCCTTGTGGCACTGTTTGAGAAGTGTTATAAGTTGATTGCACTCGTCAGTATGTAGATGGGGCGACAGATCAGGATGCATCCTGAGTTAAGGCTGTATGTCTTGCAAGCTGTGACAGCACTTTCCCTGCTGGTGACTATCATACTTAAAGTAAGATCAACGTGAAGAGGGAGGGGAAAAAAGTAAGTGCCTAACATTTTCACAATACTGTACTTTTCAGGTAAGTCATTCTCTGATTTGGATAAGTTATCTTAGTTCTTCTATGGATTTATTCTGTCTCAATTGCATTTGTTCATTCATGTAATCCCTGATTCTATGATGGTATAATCATCTTCAAACAAAATGTTTTTGTGAATCACCTAATGTCCTTAAAGCTGTTTCACAGTACTATACAAACAGTTTAAAGAGAAGTTGACCAAAATGAAAAAAATCTATCATTGTTTACTCACCCTCATGTCATTCAAAATCCGTAAGACTTCAGTTCATCTTTGGAACACAATTTGAATGATTTTTTCATATGCTCTCTTCATTTTTGTCCATCCATTTAAAGTCCATGCAACCAAAACATTCACTCTTCAAAAATATACATTGTAAAAGTAATCCATATGAATCAAACCTCACTGCTTATTCCACCTCAAGCACAGTTGAGCTTCCGTGTTTACCGTATTTGATGAGCTTTAAGCATGTATGCAGATCAATGTTCAATTAAAAATAAAAGCCTAAATTAAATCTGTTCCTCATATAAAGTCAGCTTAGTTCACATGAATCATTTTTTAAATATATATATATATATATATAAATTATGCTTAAAGGTTTTAGTTGCATGGACTCTTAATGGATGGACATAAATAATTAGAGAAAATTAAAAATATCCTCATTTGTGTTCTGAAAATGAAGTCATCAGTTTGAAACAACATAAATGAGAGTATATGATAACAGAATTTTTATTTTTGGGTGGACTATTCCATTCATTTAAATTCACTCAAACATATTTGAAAACAGAAAATGTCAATTGTGCATTATTCATTAATGAAACTGACACACTTCTGTAAATCTGGCTCAGTTATCTGCCGATGCTGACTTTAAAAAAAAATTTGGTTGATTATCAGGCCAATTATATTAGTTTATCACTGCAGAAAACAAATGATGAAATTTGACATGACATTAAGGATACTACTGCCTCCCCATCCCATCCCATCACTCATTCTAAAGTCCTCTGAAATCTGGGACACTTACCTGCAACAGAAGAAAACATTTATTAATATTAATCCATTCAATACACCCAAATTTAATTCAAAATGTATTATATAAATAAGACATGAAAGTGGCATTCACAGAACTGTTGGTTACTATGACTTTACAATTCTCGTTATGACAAAAGAAAGCAAAGTCACTTTTCACTCGGAATGTTATGTTGGACACAGAAGCTCTGACACTTGTGTGCAAAAAAAACAAAAACAAATCAAAGCCAAGCATATTTTTACTCTATTTTTATTCTATTAAAAACTCTATTTTTAAATGTAATATACTCTTGAGGACTTTTCACACCGTGGTGGACAAAAACACATTAATTAGAGACCATTTAATTCATAGATTTATAGTCAGACATATCAGGAAAACACCAGAGCCTTTATGTAAGTAAAGTGCTGCTTTCATTCTCATCAATGACATCATAAATTTGCAAAAACTGTACAATATGAAACGTCTGTTTATGAATACCATGCGTATGAATATGAATGCAATTTGACTCCTCCTACAAACTAGAGAGCGCTTTTGTGTTCCAGCAACTAGTTCCCCACCTAAAATAGTATTTAATCCTAGTGGCAACACAGCGTAATATCACGGAGCATCTCTTAAAACAGAAACTGTTGATTGACTTGTGTACTTGCTTATGAAAACATATGAAACACTTGCAGAATTTTTCCCCAGTTGCACAGTGAAAAATTATTTCAATTTCTGTTTATTTTAGTGCCAATGTGTTCAAACAAGTGAATTACTTTGAGAATAATGTTTATCTATCAATCAATCTATCTGATGATACGACAAAGAAGTGATGTGATGTGATGTGATGTGATGTGATGTGATGTGATGTGATGTGATGTGATGTGATGTGATGTGATGTGATGTGATGTGATGTGATGTGATGTGATGTGATGTGATGTGATGTGATGTAAGCTGCAATGGGACAAGTTTGTTACGTGCTATTAATCATTTTGTCCAGCAGATGGCAACAGATACCGCAAACCCTTTACAAATGATCCAAAATGATTTGCAAAGGGTTTTAAGCACTAATCCAAATTTCAGTTTTCCCTCATCGGTACATTAGCAAAATCAACACCTTTTAAATAAAAATGTCATTATTAAGTACTTCATTTTGAATGGTGTATTTTGCATGTAGAGTTATCATCTAAACTAATTATCCCAGTTATGCTAAAATGCTTTATTAATATACTTTTAAAAGTACAAATCTGAACGGCATATTGTGATTGATATTTTAAATTTTAAAGCATCACAGCATAAGGCTGCAACATCAAAAACAGTGGAAATGAATCTGAACACCTTGCGAATTCTTTTTTTTTCAAAAAGAACTTGTAACAGTACTGAGAACTTTGTTAGTACTAATGACTGGGTACACACTTTATAACTTTATCCATAGTTGTTTTTTCGGTGGTGTTAGCCGTACAAATGAATCTTTTGTGTACGGTATGCTTGTTTATTTATTTATTTTTTTAACTGTTTTGCCACGTTAGCAGAAGCAATCAATTGCACATTGAAGTTACGAAAGATTATCAGCTCACCAATGGTTTTATAGACGCCTCATCTGAGAACAGAGGCTGAATTGACAGCTCTGCAAATCAATTACTCCAATCCAGCTGTCTGTTGCTCGTGAAGGGCAGCGCAGTTCAAGTGTTTACAGAGTGACATTCACGTGTTAACAGTGAATCAGAAAAGTATTTCGCTCAGCTCCTCATCTATATTTGATAGTCTGACAGAGATATCGGTTATTAACTTTGTAATGCAATAACCCGTTTTAAAGCCACACTATCCAACTAATCATTACATAAGTGGTGCCTTCCTATGATGCATTGCATTCCCTTTTTCTTCTTCTTCTTGTTTATTCGCGAATCGTTCTTTTGGAACACTATCGCCACCTACTGCACTGTTGATTATAGCGTTCTCTACGCTGGAAATGGTATTTTTGATTAACAAAAAAACAGTCGATGAAACTAATTAACCACTTGGTTCTACCATCCTTGTAGACCAGTCAAATTAATAGTAAGATTTGCGGGCGGAAAAAAACACGACCTCTCACTGCTGCCCAGTTGTAATGGGATAAATGTATTAATTTAAATAATTTATATATTTTGTTTTTAAGAAAAACAATACTTGTATAATGTAACTGTACAATATAATTATACTAATAAAATATAATATTACAAAATAATTACCATTATTACAAAAAAATAAATAATTTATAATATTATTCAAAACTGGGATTGAGAGCATTCGTGGTCATTCAATCCGAACGATATGAACTATGTATACTATGTTATGTTTCTTTCACTTCATAATGACGAGAAACATAATACACATTATTTTGTTATGCCGCAGAGAATGATGGGTAATGTAGTTTGAACGCACAATCCAGATTAAATAAGTAGTATTTTCTGACAAGCTTCATCGCTGTTCTTTCTGAACAGAACACTACATGTGAACAGACTAAATTGTGTCATCAACATTCCCAATTACATTCGCTTTCAGTTCGTGAGGATAATTCTATTGCGTATGAAAGACTTTTATGTCATTGCCCGCCCGCTTTAGACCGGAACTTCCGGTTCAGATCTCTGTTTGATTTCTGGCGGTTTGTTTTGAACGTCTAAAACGCGAAAGATATGACGACCGTGTCTATTCATTTTTAACGTAGAATCGTTTCGTCCGTACGATGGAGGCGCAAGCCACATCTGTTCTAAATCGGATAATCCGGAGAATACCGAACAAAAATATAGAAAATCTTTTGAAGAAATGGAGTTGTTTATCAGCAGAACAGCTGCGTGCCCTGGATTACACACGACCCAAATGGATGATAGTGGAACATGTCATCAGTTTCTGTGAGGTGAGGTACATCCATTTAAATGTTGAAATGCTGAACTGTTAACGTTATGTGTGAAGTAAAATCCATTAAATGGCATACTACCACAGATCAGTGAACACTACAGTTAATTTACCGTCTTTTCTCAGATGATTTCCATACCGTTTCCATACTTTTAAATAAGTTTAAAACTATCATTTCAAATTAATGTAACGTTATGTGTTCGGTGAATGCATATGACCTAATCCAAACCAAGTAAACAAGTTTCATGAAAGATTTAGCTTATGTTTTAACAACAAAACAAAACAAAAAAAGGTCAGAAATAGGATTGTAATCCAGGATATGGTAATAGTAAATTGTCGTCCAGCAGACTTCTATATTATTTGCATAGCGGTGTTTTGAAAGATGTCATGAATTTCTTATAAAAAATAAAAAAGGTTATGAAGCAACAGGACACTTTGGAGTTATTATTATTATTATTATTATTATTATTATTCAGTTAGTTCTGGGACTCCTATCAGAACAGGCAGCGAGTTTTACCATTAACTAAAATGATTGTGTAAAATCTCTCTCCCTGTCTCTCTTCCTGTCCCTATTGTAGGAGAACAGACTTAACATGAAGCACATCACTAATTTGGAAATGATCTGTGAGTGAAATTGACTCTTTTTTTTTTTTAAACAAACATTTATTGTAATTTAAAAGTTAATATCTGAATTAACCCACTGATCTTGACATTTTTTTTTCTTTCATTAGATCATATAGAAAATCCTGATCAAGGCACCTGGTATGCATGCCAGCTTGCTGAGGCACAGGGTAAGTGTGTTTTATTTACGCATTTCATTGTTAAATTGATTTGAAGGGAATGTACAATGAGCATAATTTGGTACATGTTTAAGTGTATGGTTCTTTTGATTTGTTTAGAGAAATGAATCATTGTCTAAAGCGGTTCCTTTTCGTTCTCTCCACAGATGATGCAGTTTGTGTAGATTTGACACAGTTTAAAGAGCAGTTTAAGGCACACTTGCATGGGGTCATTCGGCATGTAATAAAACAACTTTGTTTGGCATTTAAGCTTTCAAATCCAACTAAACTTTTTTCAGTTTAAGAATTCAAAGTAATGTCACTTAGTAGTCTATTAATTAAAATCTTTTGATTTTGCTTTTGAAGATTTCCATTAAGATGAAGAAACATGAGGATGAGGCTATATGGATTCGGATTGCATGGGGAGACAACTTCAGCAAACCCAACCACCTTAAGCCAACTTATGTTGTACACCACCTGCACACTTCCTATGTGTTTATATCCAACCTCGTGGCCAAACACAAGATATTTCTTTGTCAGGTGACATTTGATATGTATATCCTTTTGGCTTTCCTTAGCCATCTTTTTTGGTGTGATATATTTGTTTGTTTGTTTGTTTGACTTTGCTTTAATTTGTAGTGTATAACCAGATGTCGAGGCAACTTGATGCTCAATGGAAAAGAAAAATTTCTCCCCACAAAAAAATCAAATCTAATTTTTGTTTTTGTTCACTCACGTTTATAGGCATTAGTAATAGCCACTAAACATGGCTCTATAAAGGACGGCCACCTGAGCACCAAGAGTCTCACTGCGATGAGGGACTTACTTCTGAGACGTTATCAGCAGGTAACCTATCAGGACTCTCCAAGTGGCAGCTTGTAGGCCAAATCCAAATGTGTGCTTAACTTTATAAATAAAATTTACTAAAATATTCAGCCTAATTAACTGCATGTGTTTGCTTGCATGTTTGCATTTTCATAGAAAAGTTAATCAAAATTTACTTGTTAGTGGTTAGATGGACGTAAACAAAAAAAATAATAATTCAAGCATATTTTTACACTATAGAATACACCTCAAAGGACAAATGTGGCAGTTTCTTTAGCAACAGAAGTTTGATATTTCAGATATAAGATTATTTTTCTTCTCATGTCTAGAGGTACTGATACATGCTTGTTATTATAGCGATAAAAACCAAGAGGGTGATTGCTTCAGTTTCAAAGTTGAGGATTTTAGTGTGCAACTAGGATAAATACTACCTGAATTTGTAAATTGCATTATATTTTTCCAGCAGTATTCTTCAATAACCTTTAGCATTTTCTTTTTCATCATTTTTGCACATTATTTTATGCCATGACAGTCAGCAGCAGGAGCCATGTTCACTATTTCAAAACACCTGAGGTGCGTTCCGATTGACAGGGTCCCTACGCAGTGTTCACTGCACCCTACTCCTTAAGCATGGGATATCCGTTGAAATTAACTTCACTGACAATAATCGCTCACTTGGAACGCCCTGAAACGTCTTCAAAGAAAGGCAATATGATATAAGATAAATATTGTAATTTATTTTACTTTCAAATTTAAATTACATATAAAATACATATACAATTATGTATCTAATAAATATAGTCAAAATGTATGCGTTCAGACTGTTAACAGATTGTAGTGGTGTCATCTCATACTTTCTTTCCCACACGCAGCCTCAGAATATTACTTGAGGTAAATAAAAAATGACAGAGCCTCAGCTTTCTCTCGCCGGTTTTACTTAGTTTCACCTATTCATATAATACAAATGTAACATTCGTCGCCATAACCATTCATAAATACTCTAATTTGTATAATAATAACAACATTTTTTGCAACCCCTCCATTGCAGAGCCTTTAAAAAACTCTTTCAATAGCTCTACTCCATCATAAGTTCTACTGGTTCCGCGGTGCGCAATGACAGTTGGGTGATTTTCCTTCTCCACTTCCTGTTAAGTGATGAATCAATGTTCCCTTATTCCCCTATGGCATTCGCAGTGCCCTTTGAGCTAAACATGTTCGCTCCCTTAGAATTGGAATCTCACTTAAGATGGCGGAATACCCTGTGAAGTTCACTTTACGGTCAAATGGAACGCACCTCTGCTTTTTCACTTACTCACTTTTAGTCCACCAAAGATGACATAATTTCCATTTATGTTGGTCTTCCTACTAGAATGTAGACATACTCTGACCTCTTCCTAATGTTGTGTAGTTCCAAAGATATCAATGTCAAGAATGCATTCAAGGCAGATATTGGAAAATGAAAATATTGTTAAAATTTGAATTTTCTAATGAATTGTTTGTGATTTTTCAAAGTAACACAGTAAATGTTTGCAAATTTTATTTACATAACAAATACTAAACTTATTTTATGTATTTTTGTTTGTATTTTAATTTTTTTCTTTTTTTTCTATTATTATGTTTTACTGATAGGTTTTTCCAAATGAACAGTCAAGGATCCTACAGGACAGAAACACCCTTTCATCCCGTATGTACATGTTTTTGTTTTATTCTTATGTATCTTGCGTAAGAATCAAAGCTGTTGATATGAGGTGATAAATGTGGATAATCTCTCTCCAGAAGCTACAGAAAACGTGTATCAATTCGCAATGAGAGCTTTAGGATCATGGATCCTGAACCAAGGCATAAATTAAAAGCACACTAGATTTAAGTTTATAACTAAATGGAGTAGTCCAGTCAGATATCAGATTTAAATACTATCCATCACTGTGCTATGCTTTGCTACTGTGAAAGCAGTGAGTTAATAGATGTAATGTATCCTTAAGTTATATCCTGTGATCCTATAATTAATCTATGTAGTTTTGTTGGTCTTTCCTTGTCTTTTTCACAGATCCCTGTATTGGAAAGGAGCACAGTGACCATGAAGACATGAGACATCAGATGTCCTGTGAGGCATTTGGACACGGCCCTTCACCAAAGCTAGACACAGCAGTGTATAGAGTGAGTGTGTAAACCGCTGATCTCACATAACCAGCTTTAGATTGAATATCAGCAATTTTTTATATAAAATTACGTTACGTTTCATTTCAACTAACCACAACAAACGAGCCTAAACAAGCCTCTTGAAATTCGTAAATGGGCTTTACTACACGGATCCTCTGTTTTCTCCTAGCTTGAGACAAGGTACAGGGGAAATGGCAACCACACCCTCGGTGACAGAGAGGAGTTCTTCAGAGGGGTGGTCAGGTTCTCAAGCAGCAGTCTGCTAGATTCCTTGCGCCACTGTGTTGCTTCAGGTGAGAGGTGACAGAAGCCTTTCACTTGACAGAAGTCAATTGTCTGAAATTGCACTCAGCCTTTGTTTTTTGCTTGACTGCAGTTAATAAAGTATTTCTTCTTCTTTTGGCAGGCATGGCTGAGGGTCCAGTTACTCCACTATTGTCAGCCATCACTCAGAGAGGAAGGAATTATTTTGTGATCACAGACAAAGGCCCTGGTGTCTCCAGCCAAGCATCAGCACAGAGAGCCTGATCACAACAGACATTTTAGAGAAAGATCAGTTCAATCGGGATGTGCATACATGAGAATATATATTTTGCATCCTGCAAACCAAAAAAACATTAGAGTAGTCATGTGTATAGTCTATCAGTGTCATAAGAGATCTTGTCTGAGACAGCTGCACTGATCACTGATCCAGCAAGGAGAGACAAAATGTTTTTACAGTTAACCTTGGTAATACAGCCTGTATTATTTTTAGTATCATTTGAGCATGGTTTAAATAAAGGTTTTGATAGATAAATGTTTTCCACCAAATTTTTTGTATATGTATAAACATCTTGGACAAACTTATTTTGTAACTACGAATCCTTATTTTGCAATACCACATTTTTTGGCTAAGATAAAACTGGTAACTTGGTATCAAAGAAAAGCAAATCTGAAAGCCTCTGACATTGTCTGAAGATTTGATTTGTTCTATAAAAGAGTACATGTTGAAAATACACTAAACCTGTATATCAACAGAATTTTCTGGGGCCTTTTATGAGCCAGCACCAAATAAGTGAACTACTTTAAGGGGGACTAGAAACGCTACTTAAAAATTAAATAAAGTAATAAATTATCGACTTAAATCAAACAAAAATTGTAAGATTTTCATAATTAAATGTAAATTAATATATCAATACATATGTGAGAACATAAGGTCTGTTTTGAGGGCAATTACCACAGAGAAAAGATGCATGTCAAGTTTGATTTCTTTTCAGTTTTGTTAGAGCTCAGGCCCAGAGAACCCGGCGGCATCACTGCATAGAATTTACATATAGATGTATACATTTCTTGATGCAGCAGCAGATTTATCTGGATTCTTTTGACAATTAAATAAAAATTAAAGAAATTTAACAAATCTCAGATTTTTTATTTAATTGCATTTTACAAAATGTCTCAACTTTTACTGATTTGGGGTTGTACAGCAGCTGCAATAAATTATTTTTATGTCCTCCAGAAAATTAATAAATGCAACTTTGACATTGTCTCTTTTGCCTCTTTTCTCTTCCAGCAACATCATTTTAGTAAAAATTAAAATTTCATAATTTGTAGTTTTATAATCTAGATGTCTTCTTTCTTCTTCTCTTTTTACACTATATCTTCCCAACTCCTTTTACAAAGAGCTTATGTCGTTCAGCGCCTCTAAGAATATGATCACCAAGCCGTTTTGTCCACAGAATGACCATCTATAGGCATATGCTCCTGCCAAGATTGTCACATATACTGCACAGAAAACCACAAGATATTCCACTTGAGTCTGACAAGTTCCTCTGAGCTGCCAGACATGTGAATACCACAACCCAGGTTGTGAAACCAAGCCTTTGCTTGTAAGAGGACATTGGCCAAAGGGGAGCTTACAGTTCCACCATCTCAGTAAAACAAGTCAATGTCTACTTTGCTGAAAATGTCCATAACTCTGTTTAAGAGTGCAGCCTCTATTACCACAATATCACAACTCGGTGTGAGGTTTGTGTCGCAAACGAGATGCATTTCCAGTATGAACTGAGATAGGAGTTGGAGAATGGAGCATGTGTTTGACCTTGAGGTGCATCCCCATTATTACTAAGTCGAGCTTAATTCCCAAAAATGTATATAACGACTTGGAGCCAGGCAGCTTTTCCCTGTGTTCGTTCAGTACGTTCTCAAACTGTGTTACTAATAGACAACCATCAAGTTCAATAAACAGACTCTGCTCATTTCAGTGGGGGAGTACTGCTTTTATGTGTTTGTGATTGTGCTCGGGGCTGATGATTGAAGACAACTTCAAACTAATAGGCCATCCCTCTGAATCAGACCTCATGAAAGTAAGCTACACATCATTTCACAAACCTGTCCCCTGGATGTGTGTGGAAAATAATTACTTCTGAGAGATCGTTCTGTGCTGGTGCTCTGACAATGGCAATTTCTTGGAGACTTTGCTTGATAACATTTACTTGAATGTTTTGCTGGAAAATGGAAATGGGAACAGATGTATCTCACTGAGTACTGCACTGGTGGCATGCAACAGACAAGCAGAGCTTATTTAGCACAGGGGATTGTAGTCGTGAAGGAGAAAGATTCGAGAGGGGATAGCACCCGCAATGCTGAGCGAACATAAAATGAAAGGGAACTGAGAAACTTCAAAGCAGTTTCTACTTTGAAACATTTACAGCCTTTCAGAATTTTTTGTTTTTGATAGTCAAAGAATATAGAAATACAAAGACAGTCCACTCCTACACTTATGAATGGGAGAAAGTGCAACGCGCAATATGGATAGTTATTGCCTTCTAAATGAAAGAGACAATTGTTGATTGGTAAAGTTATTGCGTCACTGCAGTGGCCGTTAGAAGCTCCGGTTCCCATAGAAACCTGGGGCTGGACCATAGACTGTAAGGGCTGGACATTGGACAACATTGGAGCTACGCATGCGCATTGGCTGGTCTAGCCTGGAAAATAAGCTTTTTTAACTCTATTTAAGCATAAGAAACAACATTCATGGGGCAGTTCATTTCAGATTTTATTGCTGATTTGAAATATGTAATTTAATCGCGAGTTCAGTGAGCCATTTTTGAGATTTCAGGATTCCCCCATTCATTTAGATAGGACTTGCCCTGTGTCCCAGTGTGCATACTATCCCACCCTATCTGCCTTAAATAGTATTGAAATGTACTAATATCACATAGAATTTAGGATGGGCACATTGGGACGCAGGGTTGGTTGTCTGAGCTGATCGGAGGCGGACTTTGATGGTTCATAGGAGGAAATATTCTATAATCTTTTGACATTTTAGTGATGTTGTACTCCCTTCTGTTGTCTATTGATCTGTTTCAATCTCCACAACATTGTAAATCCAGCAAAGGTTTATTTGTTAATTTTTTTTTTTTTTTGAATGTGTTAATTCATGACACTGTACTTTGTATTATATTACCTGCATGAAATAAATAAATACATAAACTATTTAATGCTTCTGCTGTGGGAGTGATGGTAAATTTGGCATTGTTCTCTCTTCTGCACATGTCTCTCTGTTTTTCCTCTTTTTAAAAGTCGTGAGAACTCTATTGTGGAGTTTTTCTGATGTAGTGTCCTGTTCACCACTATAGAAGTTCATACCCAATTTTGAGAATTTCTGCTTCTGAGAAACCCAGAATGGTTCATCCAAGCTGCATGCTTCTGTTATGGAGTCCTAAAGCTGCCATATGGATGATCCACAAAGAAATGGTATAATACAGTGTATGTAAATCTTTTATGTCAACATGCTAATTTCTAATGAGTAATGAGGGGGACATGTTTTATTTCAGATACAGCAATCAACCTTAAGAGTGTGTAGGCAAGAATGAAACTTTGGGCAGTAACGTCTTGTAGTTCGACCAAATAAAATATATGAGATGGATGTGGACTTTGAGTAGTGAAACTGAAGTAGGATATCAATGACTTAGAGGTGGGTGATATATGGCGATATGACCAAAATCATATATGTAAGGGATAATGCATAGCTAGCTGTGCACTGAATTATTTTAATGCACGACATGGAGGTCAAGAAACAGCAGAGTGCATTAAAATTGTTTAATGTACAGCTAGCTGTGCATTATCCCACTAATACTATGGTAATTTGGCAGCATTGGCAAGTTAAAGCTGTTAATGATGTTTCCAGTGCAATATTTGACCATAAGGGTAAAAACTGTGGTTATTTTCGTCAGCTATGGCTCATTAGCTCTAGCACTTTGCCCGCTTCAATTCAGACACAGAGATGAAGTACGGCCCCAGATCGCACACATATGTCAGCAAGATGTCTATTAACAATCACTTCATCTGGAAAGCATCTGCTGTGTACAAACATCTTATAGACGTCTTTAAGATGTCAGTTTTACATACATTCTAAATCATAAACATCTTAAAGACATTTTCTAAACGTTTATTTGATATCTGATAGGAAACAACCTATAGATGTATTACAGATGAGCAAACACAAAAAAAGACGAGAAAAAGACATCTCTGTGATGTACATGTGCTATCAGTGGTAAGATCACATTTATTTGAATTAATGAATTATAACATTTATTTGAATTATAGAGAGAAAGAGAGAGAGAGAGATGACAGTTGTGTGCGTGAATTGCATCTGTGTGTCTCTCTCTACAAACAATGAAGTTGTGAGTTTTGTTACTTAAACAGTTACTTGTTGCTGAGGATGCAGCAATCCAGTGTCTAAGCTATTTCATTAATAAAAGTCACGGGGCAGTGTTGACAACAAGTTTCTGTGCTCCTGTACTCCTGAATGTTTCTGTGTGTCTCATTCTCTCTCTCAGGCTATGACAAATATTTTTAAACTCTATTTTAAAAGTTATTAAAACCATGTATCACAATGCCATTAGCTCAGTTTAATTAGCTTTTGGGACAACAAAACTACATTTAATATTATTAGCCAATCACAAAAAACATAGTATCACCCTCATTGTCCCACTGATTTCCCAAAGGTTAAGGTCAGATGAACATAAAAGTAAGTGTAACACTGGTTGTAAACATTGTTTGATATTGAATATATACAGAGAAAAAGATCACCTGTTGTCAGCAAAAGTCTACTTTTCAGTTCTAGGGTACAAAAAGAATTCCCTGAATATTAGTGTTGATTATTATTCTGTGTTTATTATAATTAAGCCTATTATTATATGTACACTCACTACCATTCAAATGTTTGGGGTCAGCCAGTAGTGTTCTTAGGCACCATGCAAACCATGCAATTGCGTGGGGCCCCACTTTTCTCATGGTTCCGACCTTATTTCACACAATTGTGAGTTTATATCCCACACTTTTGACTTTATAACTTACGATTGTGAATTTATATTTAGATTTTTTTTTTCTACTTTAAAATTTCATTTTTTTTTTTTTTTTTTTCTGTGAAATTCTCTGGCTGAGTGAAAACTGGGTAATAATTTACTACTATAATGCATTATAAAGACATTCAGAATGTGCTGTAATATTTCTTAGAATGCATTGTTATTGCATTCAGTTTTCCAGGGTTACAGCAAACAAATAGACTAAACAAATGACAACAACCAGATGTTCAGTAACATTAAGATTTAGTGTGTGTATTTCAAAGATGTGGATGTAAGCCATGCTCTCATTTATTATTCTCTAGGTGATCTCAGGTTAAATCTGACAAAACAACAGCAAAGTTCTGTCGTCACCGAAAGGACACACAGCAGAGGAAAAGAGTCATGCAGGACACACTGTTTGCCCAGTGTAATATATTTTAGAGAGGCGATGCGAATGCAAGGGACATTTAAAAGAACTGACACTGTCAATAGATGCAATGTTTCCAGGTCAGTTGCTTAAATATTTTGTATGACTTTAAGTTACCATCCAGGTAAATTAACTATGTAAATGTAAATTCTATTAGCTTGCCACAGCCATACTGTGATATGGTGATTAAGTTCCCAAAGTTAATATAAAACTGGTTAATGTTATTTTTCTAATATTGTAAAATAGTATTTAATTTGTTATTTGTGTTTATGAAAAGGAAAATATATTTTGTAGGCACTGCTGGGATTGATGTTCGGTGGAGTGACTTCCTTTACCGGCAGAGCCCATCAAGCAACATCATCCCTCATTAGTGAACCAGATGAGCTACAGTCAGACGAGTGGCGGAAAAGATCTGATTGAGCAGTGCGTGCGCTGAAGATTCAGTCTGATACCAGCGGCAGCCAAGTCAAGTCAGTAAGTGAAACACCACTCTCAACGGCCTGTCTACATAGCAGCAGAAATGGAGGAGCTTAAACATCTTCAAGAGGAAATTGGTGAGAAATTATGCACACTATCACAGGAAAAACTGACAGAACTCAGTGTCTTTCTTCACCTAACACGGGAAGATGAGACAAATGTGACTCGTTTGTTCCTGTTGAGCCTTCATAGTAACTACTTACTGAGAGCTGAGCTAGAGGAGTTAGAAGATGGCGGTATGGCTGAACTGTTAACAATTAATGATAAACTGAGCCAGCTCAAGGGAATCACAATTAATGCTCCTGGAAAAGATACCGAGAGGCAGGAAAGTAAACCTGGAGACGTTAACACAGCCCAGAGAACAATACAAGAAAGTGGAGAGAGTACAGCTGAATTGTTTTCTACCATGCATATTAGCCCCACCACATCACAAAATGCAGCAAACAGACAGACATACGCAGCCCAGAACCCAGTTTATTCTTCACCCACAGAAAGACTTCAAAATTTCTGGTCTAATAGGAGAGCTAGGGCAGAAGGATCGGCTCTCATTCTCCAGTTTGGCACGACAGATAGAAGGTGGACTCAAAAAGGGGTATGCCGAACAGGAAATAGTAGATGTCATCAGGGCTATCACACCAGGGCTTCAGCTGCGGAGCTATCTTGAGGGAAAGGCAGGGCTGACACTCCCAATGCTAAGGCGGATACTACGTTCTCATTATCAGGAGAAAAATGCGACTGAATTATATAAGCAGCTCACCACAGAAGCTCAGCGTACTAGAGAAACGCCACAAAGCTTCCTAATTCGAGCCCTTGATCTGAGACAGAAAATTCTGTTTGCTTCTCAGGAGGATGACTCGGGGTTGAAATATGATCCCGCCCTAGTTCAGAATATGTTCTTGCACTCCGTTTTGACTGGATTGCAAAATGACCGCATCCAAAGTGACCTTCAGCCATACCTTTCAGATCCCACTGTTCCAGATGAAGTGTTGCTGGAGAAACTCAATGTAGCTTGTTCCAACGAATCTGAAAGACAAAATAAGCGAAAATATGAAAAAAATGGTAGTGTTCATGCTGTACAGTTAAATGAGCCTGCCCCTGAACAAAAACTTCAGTTCAAACAGTCGAAGTTTAATGTCACAACTGAAAAGCCTGAGTGATGATATTATACAGATTAAAGAGTCAATCCAACAGCCCTTATCTGTCCCTCAGCAGTGTTTTGCAGTTTATGACAAAGAACCAGCAGCAGCAGTGTCCCAACAGACATCAGGATGGACCCAAGTCCAAGAGCATCAGACCTGGAAACCCGATACAGCTACCTACCAACAGCAGGGAAGTCCATACATGTCTCCACACCAGTTCTCACAAAGCCAACAACAGGTGAGGGAACAGAAAATACCTCCTCTTCCTGCAAACCCAGTTCAGTTGTCCACTGTTCCACCAGAACATTCTCTCCAGTCACGTCAGCATTATTCAATATTAGAAACCCACCATGGACAGCCATATGTGTATCCTTCTCCTCAGCAGCACCCCAAGTCCATCAATTATGCAACTCAGCTGTCAAGTTTTGCAGCACTGAAGTATTATCCTCAGCAGTATATGGTGCCACCACAACCGCACCCCCATCAGTTCCGTCAGCCCCGTCCCTCACGAGCCAGACAATGTTTCCATTGCCAGCAGCGCAAAGCAGAAGAACCTTGCACCCATTGTTACCACTGTGGGAGCAACGAGCATTTCTCAGCTGGCTGTAAGAGTAAAGGTGCCAGACCTCAGCTTGGAGCTCCGTTAAACAGGAGCGGGTTACCCCCAAGGGACAGGGTGTGACCCGAGCGGCAGAGAAGTCCCAGAAACATGAGAAATGTAGCATGGGCCATCAGAGGCAGCTCGAGCCCCAGTCGCTTGATAGTATTTTAACTGCCCCTTGTCAAGTTAACCAGCATTCTGCCATCACGTCCTTAGTGGGAAAACAGTGCCTTGTTACCTGTTATCTACAAAGAAAAAAGACTGAAGCATTATGGGACACAGGTTCCCAAGTATGCATTATAGATGAGGAATGGAAAGCCAAATATGCACCTGAGGTGACACTGAGAAATATTTCGGAGGCGACCGACGCGCCAGACAGCCTGCGTCTGGTGGCAGCCAATGGAGCGAACATGCCATACAGTGGATGGGTGGAGTTGGCTTTCAAGTTGGCATCCCCTGTAACCAATGAGAGAGAGTTAAACATTCCTGTGCTTGTTTTGAAGGACCAAGAATTGCCCAGACCTTTCATCGGGTATAACGTGATAGAACAAATAATGAGACGAAGTGAAACAAGTGGATCTCTTGATGTGACTAATGCTTGTTTGTACAGAACTGTCAGAAGTGCTTTCCCTAGCATAAAGAAGAAAAGTGTACATACCTTCATCAATCTGGTGACTGCAGAGGGGCTCAGCGAGTACGTAGTAAGAACCAGGAAGGAGCCTGTGAACATAAGAAAGCACACCGTTATGCAAATTCAGTGTTTGGTAAAAGTGCCTCACGTGAAACAAGATACGGTGCTACTGTTTGAGCCACAAGTTAACCCAATGTACCCAGATGGCCTTTAACTCTTTGATACTCTCCTCATTCTGGAAAAGGGGGTTCGCCCCATAATTACTATCAGTGTGCAGAATGGAACGGATCACGACATCACGCTCAGTGGTAGAACAGAGCTAGGAACTCTGCAGCCAGTTAAGTCTGTCTTACCAATATCAAATGCACAGTGTGAAGCCACAGCATCTGTTACTCGGGTTCTACCAGGGACAACTGAGGGAGATGGCAATACAGATCGATGGGACCCTCCAGTGGATGTTAGCCATTTAACTCCGCCCCAACAACAACAAGTAAAGCGGATGTTACGTGAAGAATGTCATGCCTTTTCGAAGTCAGATGACGATATCGGCTGTGTTCCAGGTTTGCAACTGAGTATCTTATTAAATAATAACACCCCTGTTGCCTGCACATACACATCAGTCCCCAAACCATTATATCAAGAGATGAAGGACTACTTACACGACCTGATTGCTCAAGGGTGGGTGGCCAAGTCTCATTCCCCTTACTCGTCCCCAATTGTCTGTGTCCGTAAAAAGGATGGTAGCCTCAGGCTATGTATTGATTACAGGGACCTGAACAGCAAAACAATCCCTGATCGCCAGCCAATACCCAGGGTGCAGGATATCCTAGATGGGCTGGGAGGCAATACGTGGTTTTCGCTGCTAGACCAAGGAAAGGCGTACCACCAAGGTTTCATGTCCCCAGAGAGCAGGTACCTGACTGCATTCACAACACCGTGGGGCCTATACGAATGGATTCGTATTCCTTCCGGCCTTATGAATGCGCCTGCAGCATTCCAACGGTTTATGGAAGAGAGTCTGGAAGGGATAAGGGACAAAATTTGCATACCGTACTTAGACGACATCTTGGTCCTCAATGAGTCCTTCGAAGAACAAGTGGAAGCGGTGAAGAAAGTACTGCAGAGGTTACAGTCCCATGGAGTCAAGTTAAAACCAAGAAAATGTGAGCTCTTTAAGAAGGAGGTGCGATATCTGGGGAGAATTGTGTCAGCTGAAGGCAGTCGTATTGATCCCTCAGACACCGTTGCTGTAACGGCACTGAAGGAACAGACACCCAGCACGGTGAGGGAGCTAGGCAAGATTCTGGGCCTGCTCAGCTATTATCGGCAATACATTAAAGACTTTTCCCGAATTGCCAGTCCTCTCTATGATCTGCTGAAAAGTAACGCTGAAGATGCTGGGCCACAGAGGAAGGGGAAACACAAAGTAAGAAACAACAAATGAAATCATGTGGTGCCATCAAGTAAATCAATTGAGTGGACAGAAAAACATCAGGAGATACTAGAGAAGTTGATTAACTGCTTGATTCAGCCTCCAGTCCTGGGATTCCCGGACTTCTCTCAACCGTTCATCCTTCATACAGATGCGTCCAACCAAGGGTTGTGAGCTGTGTTATACCAGCAGCAGAATGGCAAGCTGAGAGTAATTGCCTATGGTTCTCGCACTTTGACGGCAGCAGAGAAAAATTACCACAGCGGGAAGCTGGAATTTTTAGCTCTGAAATGGGCCATCACTGAAAAATTCAGAGACTACCTGTACTATGCACCAACCTTTACAGTTTTCAGTGACAATAATCCATTGACCTATGTCCTGACCTCTGCGAAGTTGAATGCCACCGGGTGTAGATGGGTGTCAGAGCTTGCCGATTTTCACTTTACAATCCGTTACCGTCCAGGTAAAGAAAACATAGATGCTGACTCACTTTCCAGGATGCCGGCGGACCCAGAGACGACAATGAGAGAATGTACTGAGCAGTTTTCACCTGACTGTGTGGGAGCGGTGATCCAAGCAGTGGAGTTTCAAGGGAATTCAGATGTGACTCTTGCAGTAGCCTGTCAGAGTGTACTGCCAAGAGTGGAGGAAAATGAGGGACTCCCCAAACCCCTGTCAAAAGAGGAAATCAGACAAGCACAAAAGGATGACGAGGACATTAGAGTAATAAGTGAACACTTACAAGCAGGATCTAGGCCTCCTCAGCAGTGGCGTTCAGTCAACTCACCAGCCAAAGTTCTTCTGAGAGAGTGGGAGAAGCTGAAACTAGATGAACATGGCATCCTGTTCCGGCAAACGTCTCAAAAAAAAAAACAGCTGGTGTTACCAAAACAATTCAAAAGAACTGTTCTGAGAGAGATGCATGATGAGATGGGTCATCAGGGACTCGATCGCACCACAAGCCTCATTAGGGATCGGTTTTTCTGGCGTTACATGCAGAAAGACATTGAAAATTATGTCCTGAGAACCTGCTGCTGTATCAGACAGAAAAAACCCTGCCGTGAGACAAGAGCGCCTCTTAAAAATATCAAAACGACCCACCCATTTGAATTGGTGTCCATTGACTTTCTCCATCTGGACAAATGCAAAGGGGGCTATGAGTACATTTTGGTAATCGTCGACCACTTCACTCGATTTGCCCAGGCATATGCCACCACCTCAAAATCAGCAAAAACAGTAGCTGACCGGTTATTCAATGATTTCGCCCTGAAGTTTGGGTTTCTGTCCAGAATTCACCATGATCAAAGGGGAGAATTCGAAAACCAGCTACTCACCCAACTCAAAAAGTACAGTGGCGTTGCCGGCTCAAGGACCACCCCCTACCACCCCCAGGGGAATGGGCAGGTGGAACGATTTAACCGGACATTATTGCAGATGCTGAAAACCCTGACTGAAAGACAAAAAGCTAATTGGAAAGATGCACTGAACAAATTGATCTTTGCCTATAACTGTACTAGATGTGGCGTGACTGGCTTCTCACCTTTCCAATTGCTGTTCGGATGCTCACCAAAGTTGCCCATCGATGCTCTCTTTGGACTCAACTCTGACAATTACTCCCAAAGTTACACTGAGTACATGGAACGATGGACAAAAGGAATGCAGGAAGCGTGTGAGATAGCGAGAGAACAGGCAAACAAGTGTGCAGAAAGAAACAAAAGGAATTACGACCAACGAGTGAGGTGTACTGACCTGTTCCCAGGAAGCAGGGTCCTCATAAAAAACCTGACCCCAAGAGGTGGGACCGGGAAACTGCGAAATTACTGGGAGGATGAAGTTCATGTCGTTACACGTCAGGTGGCAGAGGATGCACCTGTCTACGAAGTAAAACCTGAACAGAGTAAAGGTAGATCACAAGTTTTACATCGCAATCTTCTTCTTCCATGTGACCATCTACCTCTTAAAATCACACCAGCTCAAAGTACTAAACCAAAACAAGGACATCAACTAAGAAACAGCAGAACTCAGCCCGCCCGTTGAAGAGAATGTGAGTCAGAGTACGATAAGGAAAGTGAAGAGGATGAATACTACTTTCAAGTGGAGCCCTTTCAGATAAGACCACAAGAAAGCAGTGATTGCCTAGAAAAAATAAATGTGTTACCACAACAGTCAGTACCTTCTGAGCCTCGATCTAACTCTCCAGTGGTGGAACCAAGGCCACACTCACTTCCAGCCGAGTCAGAGATAGATCTTCCAGAGTCTGCACCTGAAATAAGAACAGAACTTAATGAAAATGAACCAACTGTTGACCTAATGCAACAAGACCTACCTGTTAGGGAAGCAGATGCAGCGCCTGGGTCCAGAGACAGGACTTCCAAAGAGGAAAACGGGTACCAGTTCACCAGGAGAAAACAACGGCCACCTAAAAAGTTTACGTATGACAATCTTGGATCCCCATCATGCTACAGTGTGCAGATAGTGGGCAACAACCACTACCCACACTTTGCATCTAGGGGGATGACAACTGTGACACCCTGGTCATCACCACCCCTTTGTTACCCCCAGCCCTCATATGTGTGCTATTAACTTTGAATTGGACTACCACATGAATTTTATCCCATGACTAGTCACTGTATGGCCTGTGTTGAAGGCATGAAATGTCACTATATACAGAACATTACCCAGAGACTGTTTATTGCCCATAGTGAGAAACTATTGCAAAACAAAAACAACGGACTGTTATCAGACCTTGAAAAATAATTGACTGTTGTGCGGTTTTGAAACTGTGGACACTTTGAATCACTTTGAGACTTTCTTTTTTTTTGACACTTCTTGAATCTTTTTCTTCCTTGAAGGACTCTGCCATTTTTTCTTGCTATAGCAAATGAATGGACTGTTTTTCCATCCTAACAGAGACTTGTTGGTGGTTTGCAAATGATTCTCTTTTCTTTTTTTTTATTTTCTTTTTTTTATTAGAACTACCTCATGGGACTATTTACAAACAAGTGCCTCTTGTCTATTGACCAATAAGGACTCTTGTAAGGTGAAATTAGCAATATCACAATTGTGAATGTATGCTTGTAAAAAAAAAAAAAAAGAAAAGAAAAGGAGAATGTACAAGTAACATGTGATAACCATGCTGTAATATCTGATGTTGTAGATACTCGCTGGGTAAAGCTAAAGGAAGTGAAATACTGTAAATTGGGCATATCTGTGACTAAGTAATTTGATGTCGGGACGACATCTTTATTTTGAGGGGGAGAGTGTGATATGGTGATTAAGTTCCCAAAGTTAATATAAAACTGGTTAATGTTATTTTTCTAATATTGTAAAATAGTATTTAATTTGTTATTTGTGTTTATGAGAAGGAAAATATATTTTGTGCATTTAGTAAATTAATTATTTTCATTTGGCATACTTGCATGACGTCATCGTACGCTGGGTCGGGGTGCGGGCCCGTGATGCGCTTCATTCTCAGTAAATGCAGACATGTGAAACCATCACACCAGCATCCTTTCTTTAATTACTTTACACTTCTTTCCAGGAGTGCTACAATACCACCCTGCAGCCCAAGACTGGTTGTCCACTGAAGTTAAGCAGGGTTGAGCCTGGTCAGTACCTGGATGGGAGACCTTCTGGGAAAATAGGTTGCTGTTGGAAGAGGTGTTAGTGAGGCCAGCAGGGTGTGCTCACCCTGTGGTCTGTGTGGGTCCTAACACCCCAGTATAGTGATGGGGACACTATACTGGCAAAAAGTATGAGACGGATGAGATTGACTCTCTGTGGTCATTAAAAATCCCATGGCACTTCTCATAAAGAGTAGGGGTGTAACCCCGGTGTCCTCCACACTGGAGGAGGTTGAGGAGAGTCCCCCCACATGATTGTAATGCGCTTTGGGTGTACAGCAATACACAATAAAGCGCTATATAAATGCATTCATTCATTCATTAAATGTGATCACTGATTTGCCATTAAAACCTTAATGAACTGAATACTTAAGAGGGTACACATTTTGTTAGGCCCTCTTATGTCTAACTAAACTCTGTATCATTATATACAATTGTCACTGGCCTAAATCAAGCAATTTTCTCAATTTTGATCCATTTTAGCCTGTTTAATGTCACCTGCTCACTCAGTTCCCTGTTGACCCCGGCACCTTTTTTCATTAATTCATTAATGCATGTTCTGTAAATCTAATAGGCCTACATATTGCATTGCTGATCTAAAATGTATCATCAATAATCTGAATCTGGATTATCAATAAAGTGGACTGACTCGTCTTAATGGGGTTTTGGTAGGCTTATCCTTTATAAGCTTCTCATATTGTTTCATCCCAACTTGTGTTTCATGACACCTTACCATATTCAAAAACTTTGTTCTGGATTCGTTTTTAACATTCACACCATTTCTAACCTTGCTTTTATTTTTTGTTAGTAAGTGTGATGTGTCTTGCATTGTAAATGATCATTATTGATTTCAATTTTAATAATTAACTTTTTTATTCACCATTTATATTTCTATATCAGTCTTTCTGTTAATCAAAAACCCTCATAAAAGCATTGTGTTATATATCATTTCTGAATGCTGGACAATAAGTTGTTCTGTCTACACTGGACGAGTGCCAAGCCATCGACAGTAAATGGGTGTCCCGTACTATTTCTGACATACTCCACGCGCCTGAGCTACCGACCACTGGTCATTTGGGAACGTTCGATTTGATGTAACGTTAACGTTATCCAAGTAACGGTAGGCTAGACACAATGTAAAATGTTGCAGACTTTTGCAAATAGTTTCAGTAAGTTTCATCTCATAAACCTTTGGTGCAAACTCGTCTCAAACACAAATGTTAACAAAAGTTAAGGTAATAGTACAAATTATGAACACCCAACGACACATTGGCCTTGCGTGTGCTTCCTTTCTGTGCGTCTTCCGGAAGTAAATGTGCAGACTGTCTGTGGTGAGTTGGTTGCTATGCGACGTGTCCCGGAAGTAAATGTCTGCGTTGTGGTGTGTTGAATCATGGCTGCATCAACAGTCAACAGTAATAGCCGTTACAAAAGGCAAAAATGCAGCGAGAAGCTGCCTTTACAAGACAGAGAGATTATTAAACCCTCGATAACAGAGCTCACCAAAGAAGTGCGGACCAACATCCTCTGTACGGTGGAAGGATGTGGGAAGATTCTGCCTAACACTCCAGCACTCAACATGCATCTGGTCAAGTCCCACAGAATCAAGGTACAACACTACACCAGAACCATGCTAAATGTGTTATTTAATGTTTTTACTTCATTTTACAGGGTGAGTCTTATTTCACTTCTATCTTGACTCTTTTACAGTCCATTATGTATGTCTTTATAATATCTTTTTTTTTCTTCTGAAACTGACTGATGAGAATCATTTAAAAAAAAAAAAGTATCCTACTCTAAACACATAGCTATATAACGTGCACCAGATTTGCCATATAACGGCACTAGAATAACAAACTTTTAGTTAGTTGAATGCAATGAATCTTTATAGACCCCAGATTGGAAATATTTCTTAAATTATTCTGCTTGTCTTCATGTGCTATAATATAAAGAGAAACCTCACTGTCAGAGCTATTCCGGGGATGTTAAGCATCTCCTTATCAGCTTTTTTGCCAGCTCGTAGCTGGAATTGGCAATGGATTGAATAAGAGCTGCTTGACAAGCTGACAGCCTGAGTGACATAACCCAGTTTGCAACACAGAATGATCCAGGGCTGTTTGCCAGACATGGATTCAGATTTCTGAAGTCTTTGTGGCACAGCCATTTTAGGATAGTTTGTGGTTTGGTCTTAATGACTGAGGAGTCCTCTTCATTACTCCTAATGTTTCACAGATTTAGGAGCTAGTTTTAGTGCTAAAACGCTTTGTGAAATACTCTTAGAGTAAAAATTTAGGACTGACACACCCATTATTTTTAAGATTTTCTCCTAAATTGGCGAGTTATGAGCTACTTTTAGCCTTGAGATGTTTTGTGAATACGGGCCCTGGTGTCTGTCTATTTGCTGTGCAGCATGGGAAAGCAGTGTACTGTTGTTCTTCTTGTTACAACCCGTTGATGAAAAAAATACCAAGTCCGACCTGGCCATTCAGACTGAAAAGTATTAAAGGAATAGTTCATCCAAAAATGATCTTTCTTTCATCATTTATTTACTCTCATGCTTTTTTATTTATGTTCTTCTGTGGGAAAATTAAAATATTTAAAAAAAAAATGTGTTATTCTGACTATGATTGCTTGTTATGATTAAAACGGACCAAAATTTGATGAAAATGGATGATGGTGCTGCTAACACTGAGGCATCATGTCACTAATGCCTCAAAATGTTGTGCTCATGCCATCACAACTTAGATTTTTCTTCGTCAGGAACACAGTTTATCTGCCTGTGGTTTGGATTTCATTGTGTTCAGTGACCCACACTGAGTGGATTATTCTCCTCAGGGTCAATGCCATGGCTTTTCATAAGAGTGTATATCCTATTTCCATAGTGTGTTTCTTATTGAAAGGGAATGTCTCAGTATGTAACCTTGGTTCCCTGAGTAGGGAACATGTTGCTGCATTGCAGTTTTCAGTATGGTCTACTTGATAGAAAAAAAGTTGCAATTCTCATAGCTACAGATGCAGCATCTCCTTCCGTATTCAGGGAATAAATTTATTCTTTATACAGAACCAAGATGTTTTCTTGCTACTTGCACAAAAACCAATATTCTTGTTGCTTTTTTGTCATCTTTTAAAGCTGTTTCTCATTCTATTTCTTTTGATTTCAGGAGGGGCTGGTCAACCCTACAATTAGAAAGGACATTAAGGAATCACAAAAGCTCTACTGTTGCCCAATAGAAGGCTGCCCAAGAGGACCAAACAGACCCTTTTCTCAGTTTTCGCTTGTTAAACAGGTATTTGCCATTGCTATTTGTCTGGAGTTTGATTTTTTTCTGTGATGTTATTTTACTGGCCCTTTGGTAAACTGACACTAATTCATTTTTTATTCTTTTCTAGAACTTGATGTATAATTTATGTCCTGCTAGGAAAACAGCTGACTAACATGTTTCCTAATCTTACTAATGGTGTAGCACTTTATGAAGATGCATGCAGAAAAGAAGCACAAGTGTTTGAAGTGCAGTAATGGCTACAGCACTGAGTGGGACCTGCGGAGACATGCTGAGGATTGTGGGAGGACATACAGCTGTACATGTGGTTGTCCTTATGCCAGTAGAGCAGCACTGCTGTCTCATATCTACAGAACAGGCCACGAGGTTCCCAAAGAGCACAGGTACTCGTTCTATCTAAAAGTTAAAACTGATTTTGTGGTGGTAAATCTTGCAATAGGAAAACATAATAAGAGCATGGTATATTTCCTCCTTGGCTTGCTTAAATCATAATACTAATATCCTCTTTCAAATAAATATCATGTCTGACCTAGGATAATGTGTGGCTCAGGACAGTCACTTCGTCTTGCTCGACGTTATTGCTAACTTATATCACAGTGTAAGATTTCTAATCATACTGTACGTCTTATTAAAATGCAGTGTTTGTCTTAGGTATCCACCAGTGAAGAAGAGGAAAATGGAAAGGTTGTCAAGCAGTACAACAAATTTTATGCCTGATGAACTAATTCCAGACTTTAAGAAAAAGCTCAGCGAAGGAGCAGTCCCTACTATACTTGTCTCTGGAACCTCGGACACAGCTCAACTCAACACTAACCACCCCAAACACACCCAGAAGCTCCTTCTCCCAAAGCCCAAAGTGGCCCTAGTCAACTTTCCTATTATGCAGTTCACCCACCTGCCTGTTCTCCTACCCTCCGCGGAAAGTAGTGCCTTGAGGTCATTGGTCTTGTCTGTGGATGCACAAGGGTCAGTAAGCACTGTGCATATTTTGTCACCGTCGGTCGGTACGGTGGTGCCTGATCTGAACAATAAGACTTTCAAAGAAGCCTTTCATGCACATACATCAGGCCCAGAAACAATTAGCACAGGAGTACAGGTCAATCTTGAGAGTCACGCTTCTGTGGGAGATCCAGTGGATCTTGGATCTAGAAACAAAAGCACTTCAACAAACATTCAAACTTACAGATCATACCTCAACAAAGGGATGGATGCTGGACCATTGACTGTTTCCCCCTGCTGTGAGGCCTCGGTGTCCTCTTGCTCTCAGACAGACATCAGCGTGAGCGCTCAGATTCAGCTGCCTGTTAATGTGCAAACCCAGACACTACCCTCACGAATCAAAGCCACATTTTCCATTGGAGCGCAGACAGATGTTTTCAGTTTCTCTTCCTTTAATGTGACCCGAGAAACACAAACGAGCTGTTCTGCAGCCCCAGTGGATGAAAGCCAAATGGACCAAGCAATGTGCACAAATCTTTTCGATACTGATACTCTCAGTGTCTCCACTCAGACTGCAGCGGCTGATGCAGATTTCAGAACCAGTGGTTTAGAAGATCCTCTGACCAGCACTGGAGCTGGGCTTTTTGAGGACAAGACTGCTGCATCCATGTGTTTTGGGGCCCAGACTGACATTTTGCACCAAAACACAGTAGCAGACAACCAGACTCAGACCATGATACTTTTCCGTGACCTTGAGAATATACTTTCTGACAGCATGACAGGGGCAGCTTCAAGCTGTGCTTCGGGTTTAGTTACTACGCATGAACCGCATCATACTGGTATTGACTTTGACTTTGAAGAGTTCCTTAATGCGACACACATTCAGACTCAGACAGAAGAAAGTGGTTTAAATAGTCTGAACACAGAGACAACTTTGGAACTCCTAGACATTGAGACACAGACTGACTTCCTGCTCTTTGAAAACCTTGGTAACGGGCACAACAGTGACGTTGGAACAAGGGTGCAACCAAGTGATCTGGAGCTTGAGATGTTTGACACTCAGACCCAGACAGACCTTAACTTCTTGCTAGACACGGGTGGGCACATGCCCCTTGGCAGTATCCTCAGACATTCTAGTTTCAGCATGAGCACAGAGTCCTCAGACACAGAAACACAGACCGACGTCAGGCCTGCTCCACTTTCTCTGCCTTGCTCGCATGATGGGCAGGTGAGGCTCAGTACTGCTGAAACCCAGACCATCTCCAGCTCTTTTCAGAGCCTTGGCCACCTCTTCCACACTAGCAACGAGACCCAAACTGCAGTGAATGACTTCCTTTCAGCAGACTTGGCCTGGAACATGGAGTCTCACTTTAGCTCGGTGGAAACACAAACGTGTGAGGAGCTCATCTCACTATTTCAGCACAATGACAAAGCCAAAACCTGAAGGCTCCATCAAAGCTGATTTGGTTGATTTGGTCACATAATGAAAGAGTCAATCCTAGGATCTCCCTCAGCAAGGGTGGCAGAACTTCAGAACAGTTCCTCACAACAACCATCTAGAGCTCAATCTGTCAGGTAATAATGGTGTGTAATCGCAGAATTTTATTTTAGACACAAGTCCACAATAAGGTATTGCATATCTGCCCAAGTCTAAGGATGTATAAGTATACCTTTGCAGCACTTTATCACCTCACTATTAATGATCAACAGATATCGGTAGTCCTTAAAGTATTTTGTTTGTTGTAGTAGGTCATGTCAGAGCCTCTTGTGGCAATGTGTTATAAGTTCGTACTGATGTTACTCAGAAATCAGACAGAAATGATAAACATTCATTCCACAAATGTATTATCTCGTAGGTATAATTTCTAGTCTGATATTGTTTAGATGTCTTGAGTCTTACTGTCTTTGTACATGCTGGGTTTTTTTTCTAAACTTGGGCTGTTTGTTTGCTTTGTGGCATATAAAAAATTGTTACATTTAGTAGTGCAATGCGCTTGACCCATCTAATAGCCACTGTGAGTATATTTAGGTCTTGAATCATTACAAAATTCATGCAAATATTTCTTGCTGACTGTTATGGCATAATTTAATAGTTACATCCTAAATCAGTTGAATTGACATCTTATGCATGTTTCAGACATTACATTTCCTTCAAAAGCAGAGCCGAGGATTTGTTCTTGTTTACTGTGATTTGCATTCTGTACTGTGAGTAGATTCAAATACGCAAATCACAAATGTTTACCGAAAAACAAAACCTTTACTTTTCCTTTGAAAACAAGTATCAATTTTGATGGAGTATGTTCATCCCTCCTTATGATTTTAAGTAACTGTTTACATATACTGTATAAACCTTTCGTTGATGCCTTAATTTAAGTGTTTATATGCTTTTGGCTGAGATAATGAAATTACAGTGCTGCTTAATGGAGGAGATTTAGAATTGATGTCCTTTTGTGTTTTTATTTTCTTTATTGGAGTTTTTTGTGTGTATATTTATTGTTTTGGTTCTTATGAATGTTTCATCTCTGTGTGTCAAAATTCACTACTCATTTGCCTTAGAAACTAAATATGAAAGGCAACCATAGCTTTATTTTCATTTAGCGTGCGTGTGTATATATAAATGGGATATGCTATGAATTGTTTCAGAAATGTCCAATTTATTTGTACTCCTGTACTTTATGTATATAGTGAAATTTCCACAAGTAGAATGTAAGTGACGGTGTCTGTTCCCTTTATGACGTCACATTGGCTGCTTCTCAACATTGTAACTGCAAAAGAGCTTTAGTATTTTTATGCCAAACACTAGGAACTCTTGTATTCAGCCACAGCATTAATTGAAATGCTATTTAGATCTTGGAATAAATACTGCAAGTAAATACATGCTAATTTTGTGTAAGCAATGATGATGTCATAGTGAAAACTATTGCTATAGAAAACCTGAAAGAGTCCAAGTGTTTCTCTGTAAAGAGTGCATGCATATTTTTGTGCCAAGAATAACTTTTGTGTTGCTTTTTTGCTTTTCACCATGTCTTATTTAATTTAGTATAGGACATAATTTATAATTAGGTGTAATAATAATAATTAAAAAAAATGATGATTATTTTTGTTCTTTGGAGGCTGGTCATGTGTATAATCTAGCTATGTTCTGTTGTTTAGAGGCTATGCTGATGCACATGAAACTGGAAAATAAACTGCAGAAAAGAAATCTTTGGCCATTAATTGAATCAAGCATAATACTGTGATTTATATTACATTAATACAATAATGTGTTTTATTTTCTTCTTCTATTCTCTTTCATTGTCCTGAGCTAATATAAGTGTCTGCAAAAGACTGTGTCCTAAAGCATATTATTTTGGCACATTCAGCTGGACACAGATTTGTAGAACATTCCATGGTTGTGATCAATTTCATGGAATCAAAATAATACTTTGAAGCAAGTCTGAAAAAAATAAATAAAAAATCAACAACCACTGAAGGTTGCATTTTTTTGTTTTTCTGATTATCTCTTATGATCGTAGTATTCAAAGCCATATAAAAATGGCACAGGTTATAAAGTACTATTCAATTGTATATTTGTAAAAGATCAACTAGTCTACACACCTGAATTCAGCTGTTAATCAGGTTTTTTTTTTTTTTTTTGAATGTTGAACACTGAACATGCATGCTTCTGAGTAATCGGATGCTGCATTCTCAGAAAAACCATCAGACTTCTCTTTATCTCTTTATGTTTTGTATTCATCTTCATGTAGCACACTTTTTCAAGTGAACTGAAGTATGAAGCTTTTGTTCTAATTCTCTAAATGCTTATTTGACTCCAAACAGTACGGTGCAAAAATGTACAGAGAGTTCAAAGATCAATAATAGTCACATAGGCATGTGAAATCTCGTTCCAATCAGCATTAGTCGATGAGCTTCAGGTCTTTTCAGCTCTCTTGCTTTGTGGCTAGAATACAATCTATAACTGATGTTGCTCCTGGTAGAAGGCCTAGTCAATTCTTCCTGCCTGAGGTTTCTTCCCAGGGCATAGAACGCCTGGGGTAATGAATTTGACTCAGTGCTGGAGGGTAAATCATATTTTGATATCTTATTTTGAAAAGTTATGTTAAAAATAGATGGCAGGTGATTGCTTTCCTGGGACAGCCAATGCTTTGTGCAGGGAGATCCCTTTAACCTGTAGCCGTTCTCTTCTGGAATAAAGTCTGCGAGGGTCTTGAAGACATTTCCTGGGTCACCATCGACACTCAATCTTTCACCAGCAGCGACAGCTCCAGTGGCATCAGGCATCATGGCCTTGGTGACAATTTCTGTTGGATGGAAATCTGTTGGCTCCACTCTTTTAAAAACACTGTAGTTCCTCAGGTTTCTGGACTCTTTGACAGGCGGCAACACACTAAAGCTTCTGATGCTAAGAGCAACTGTATTTTCCTTCAGGATTTGACATGGTTCTGTATGGTAATGGCAGACTGATGGTGATTTTTGTGTACACTGTTCATCTCCAGACAGAAACTTGTTAATTAATGGTTCTGACATATTTTGCAGAGATAAGCTGAGAGAGTATAGATCATCTGAAGAGGAACTGTCAGTTTCCTCTGCAAGATCTAGACGCTTTGGGGCAGTCTTTCTGAAAGTTTTCATTGCATTTCCAGCAGAGCAGTAGATTGGCAGATCAGAAAAATTAAGGTCCGCACAGAGGAGGCAGTGAGAGTCTATGTCTTGCTTGATTTTTTTCCCCTTTCTTGGCGATTGAAGAAATACACCAAAAGGAGGAAATCTCCCCCAACCTTCAACCTGTTAAAAAAATGCAGTCTGTGAGTTTCTTACTTTGAAATGATCAACGAATACAAACTTTACACTGTGTGTGTGAGCACTTCAGAAGCTTCATCTGAAATGCATTTGCATACCACAAAGACACACACGGCCTTTACACGCAAAATGTATTTGCAGGCTGTTCAGTGCTACATTTACACAGACATTACAACTTATTAAGTTGATGTTTTATGAAATTATGGATATACAAACAACAAATTAATGAATGAAAATAATCATTAAAAAGTTTGGAACATTAAATAATGCACTGACACATGAATGCAGCCAAACTAGTTGTGCTGTTAATACAGTGAGAGTTATGAGGGACCTGCAAATAATTACAAATGGGTGATATTTTGTTTAAATTAAAACCCATTTGTAATCATTTGTGTGTTCCTCATTCAATCCTTTACAGAGTATTGGGTTCATAACACTAATCTATTTAAATAATAATAATATAAATTCCTTATTATAGATCAGTGGATAATAATAATAATTATGATAAATTTATATAATTCCCAAACGAATGTATGGTTTAGCTTCAATTAACGACAAAATAGTGATACAAAGAGGGACAACGTCTGATAAACATAAATGATACAGCAATATCAATGGATAGATCAGTTAGTTCATGGGAAAGCATTGTCAGATGTGTGTTTCTTTTTCCGATGTGTTTTTTTGACAACAAGCATGATAAGGAAGGACATAATTCTTGTCATCTACAATCTATTTCATTTTCGGTCGTGTTAATTTGACTCACAGCGTCTTCCCAGCCAGTGCGGTTCTGAAGCAACTGTATGCTGTGCTCCCTGCAACAATCCTCTTCGCTGAGATCCAACAACACATTGACATGCTGTCTGCCCGAAGACTCCGTGTTCCTTTTCGCGCTGTCAGTAGTCGTATGCTGTTTCTCAGCATCAGTATAGTCTGATGCATGGACTTCAGTGCTATTCATTCCGGACTGCTTCAGTCACAGCCAAATCAACAACAACAAAAGAGACTTCCGTAAAAATAATTTTGTGTTTTACAAGTTAGCTCTTAAGTTGCATCTGTAGTTAAGGAAAACATGTTTAATAACACCCTAATTAACTAGCCTACTGAAAGACTGCATGGAACAGCAAACACATGTATGCGTAAATACATGCATCACGTGAATAACAAACATGCAATAAGTAGCCTAAACAACTTACGTTAGTTTTGACAACACTAACATCTTAAACGTGGTACTGCTGGGCAATAAAAAAAATAATAGAGACATAAACTGGTAGCCGATTGCATTTCTGTTAAGTAAAATGCGCGAACGGATGTTTAGAGTCCTGTTGTCATGATAACCGTGGAAGAGGATGACGTAGTGGAAAAAGACGATCCGTGATGTCGGTATTAAAGCAAAGGGATGTTTTTCTACACTTGTTGTAAGTAGCCTACATATTATTAATGAAACAATATATTGTTAAAAAAATTAAAGTCTTAAAAATTAAATAGTAGTCTAGATTACACTGCGTGATAGTTTGAGTAATTTATTATGGTCTTTCCATTTAAGGCATCACGACAGAATCATTATTTATTTACTTATTGCATGCTTCATTTCCTTAATTTTGTGAAAAACCGACAGGTCATATGCCATTTAATAAAGCCAGTCGCATGAATCCCTAATTGTTGCATACGCTTTGCAAAATGAATACTGATGAACAGACATACAGGCACATTAAGTATCGCCCTTTTTTCTTGTTTTATTTTTAAGAAAGTTTACTCTAAAATGTTATTGCGGTGTTTCATATACTGTGAGACGTGATCAAGCGCACGGACTGCTTGTGGCTAAGGGGGTGTGTCTAAACTGTATGGTGAAGGATGGGCTTATGAATATTAATTATTGAAAACGTGCCGTTCAGGTTCAGTTGATTGGCTGAAATGAATGAGTGCTAGTCGGCTGACCAATACGCTTACTTTGGCTTATGAATATTAATTATGTCTCATGACCTCGTGATTGAGGAAGGTTGGAGAGAAATGTCTGCTTGACCTAATTAATATTCATGACCTAAAGCTTTGCCATAGTAGGATTCAGCCGGCTGCAGCATCTCGGCAAAGATTGGTTCAGAGATCCGCACTACCATCAACCAGAGCTTCCCGTAACCTACAATGCGGAAGGACACTTAACATCAGACCTCGACTGAAACATTCTCAAAGGATTTTGCAGACTCTTTTATGGAAGCCGAGGCTGCTGTGGTAATGCTGCCTCCCAAGAACTGCATCCCCAGAAACTATAGTTGTATCGCTGGGCTGTTCGGAAGCTTGACAGCATCAGAGCAAAAGCTGGAGGACGGAGAAGAGATGGAGGGAGAGGAGGGCAAGAATGGGGACTGTGAATCGTTAGAAATCAACGTAGTGAATGAAAAACCGAGAGGAAGGGAATCATACCTGAAGCCACCGCATAGCCCGACCCAGCGCCGCAGGTGCAAGTCTCTCCCCACATCAGCTGAAAGAGCCAAATTAGAGATCGCACGAAGCCGGAGCCCAAGCAGTC
Source organism: Acrossocheilus fasciatus (assembly GCA_036784905.1). Lineage (NCBI taxonomy): Eukaryota > Metazoa > Chordata > Actinopteri > Cypriniformes > Cyprinidae > Acrossocheilus > Acrossocheilus fasciatus. The sequence goes on along the minus strand of CM071955.1, from coordinate 23,120,085 downwards.
AGAAAAAGGTACGTTTCGCTGACTCTCTGGGCTTGGATCTGATTTCTATCAAACACTTTGATGACACGGATATGCCTGAGGTACCAGACCGCATTATTGACAAATTCAAAAAAGCCAGAGCTCTCCACTTTAACAATTTCGACAAGTCCAACACATCAAGCCAGTCCGTGTTTATGGAGCTGCTCTTCACAAATCCAGGATCCCTGCCAGACTTCCTTGACAGAGTTTCTGCAGTGAAGGTTTTACTGGAGTCTGTTCAGGCTGATGAGTTCAGCCTCTCGGGGTTCGTGCGGGTTCTTAACTTGGCTTTCGAAAAAAAGGTCTATTTGAGGTACACCTTAAATAACTGGACGACATTTATGGATATTCTGGCGTCTTACGTCCCCCATTCTAGCGACGGGCGGACTGACAAATTTAACTTCAAAATCATCACCCCGACCTTTCTGGAGTTTGGAGGAACGCTGCAGTTTGCCATCAAGTACTGTGTCGTGGGAGGTGAATTTTGGGACAACAACAATGGGAATAATTACAGAGTAAGAAGGCACAGATTTAAAATTTCTCCTCCGAGGGAATGGGAAAACGGTTGGATCCATTTTATTTAGTGCGCGCTTTGCCTTTCCGCTATGGCGATGCTTGCTCGTGAATATTAATTTGGTGACTTCCATCGACGAATTGGCTTAGTAATAATCATGAGGCAATTCTTCGCCATAGTAGGATTAGTAATCCATGAAAAACGTATGTAGCATATCACATATTCGTAAATGTAACACCGTTGTCTGTGCTTTTGTCATTGCTTAAATAATGGTAGAGAATGGGAAATTAAATTGACGTCAAAACGGTAACCACATGTAACATTAAGCATATTTCCATCGTTGTAATACACCGATTGTTGCAGTAGGCTACATGGAAGGTCATGGAGACAAGACCCCTTCTGCATTCATTAAAATGAGCAGCACCATTTTAATGAACCCAGTTTACATTTAGCTTCAGTGCATTGTGCTGTAATAGGATATTGTGTAATAATTACATAATCCACAGTGAGCCTGTTACTCTTCAGTTCAAGTGAAATCATGGTGCTTCAGCATCACTGTGCTTGTTTCACATCAAACTGTAACTAAGGGTTTAGGCTAACTCTGAGGAAGATTTTTGATACCATAAGAAATTAAACCTTTAGAAGAGCATATACCTTGGATCCTTGGATGTAAAAATTGCAACAAGTTCAGCTCTGCCTGCTGCGAGCAGGCATTGAACAAGTGCCTCTTGAGGCTAGAGGAATAAGGATTACCTGCATAGCTCCTACAGAGACCGTGCAAAAGTGAATTTACAGAGCCGCTGAGGTGTTTTGCTTTAGCAATACATGTGCAGCAATTAAATATTGCCTACAATTTCTCTTCCTCAGAAAACATGCAGGCTGTTGACTATTTTGTTTTACTTTTCAAGTCATCAAAAAATTGACCCTGTTTATATTTTTAAAATATATGGTAGTTGGTATAGTCCACTCAAGAATGAAAATTCTCTCACCATTTGCTCACCCTCATGTCATCCCTTTCTTTCTTTAGTTGGACACAAAGATTCTTACACATTAACAAAAGGGGTCATTTTTTTGGGTGGACTATCCCTGTAATGCATGTTACTGGTCTTATTTGTGAACAATTCATCCTTGCATGTTTGCTTTTCTTGTGATATGCTCACTTGACATCTAAAACGCATCCAACCATTCCGGTTGGAAACACTTACTTTTCACAGTCCATGTCAACAACTGATTGATAAAATGAAGTCGTGCCTAACATTTTTTCTTGCTCATTTTCACTCTAAAATATGTCACAATACGATAGTAGTCAGTCGTAATGCTTTTGTATTTAAGGCCCTGATTAAATAAAATTATGTTAACATCCAAACCACATCAGTCTTAATAATTACTATTAAGCTTGTATATAACTGTAAAAAAAAAAAAGCAGATTTTTTAGTTTGCTCAACTTATTTTTGTGGTAGATTCTCCAATTTTTGTTGTATAAACTTGAAACGACAAGTTGAGAAAACTCAAAAATCTGCTGAAGCTGGTTGCCTTAAAATTTTAAGTTGGCTCAACTTTTTTTTTTTTTTTTTACAGTGTAGGTGATATGTAATTGTTGAAGAAGGAAGGTGTTCTGCAGTTTATATAGCATACTTCTTTTCTGTGTGTGTGTGTGTGTGTGTGTGTTTATTTTTTTGCAACCCTGCTGACCCAACTGAGTATGATGGTCATGCTTAATTTTCAAATTTTTATAGTGTTGCATCTTTCTCATAGCCATTTCATAATTTTTGACTTTTCAATGTCATTTAAACCACTTTTTAAATCAGCAATGACATATCACCTATAAATAAATATACTTAAGCTTAATAGTAATTACTAAGACTGAATGAATGAATGAAAAAAAAATTTTTTTGGAAAGAATATATGATCAGAATATTGATTATGCATGCACTGTATGTCTACCCCCCACCCACCCAACATTTTTATGAAAAAGTCATTATAAAATGACAGACAATTGCATGACAGCACGACACTAAAGTGGCTCTGTATAACTTTCCCTATCTTAAAAAAATACCTTTGTCAAAAAATAGAACAAGGTAAAGTTTTGTCATTTAGTAACTTACATATAACTCAAAGTTCATTATGTTTCTGTGGGTTATATATATATATATATAATGTCTGATGAGCTAGCCAGTGCTTTTTTTTTACAGGAAAACAATTTCCTGCACAGCTGCTACACTATATATCACTGTGGTATCTTGCTTTAGACATCATACATAATTTTATCACTAAATATATTTAATATCCATCGATTTATTTATTTGGTAACTGTTTAATAAGTAGAATCATATACAGCCAGTCAGGCATTGTCACAAAATAATACTCCTTCAAGGGGTCCTGATCGGGTACGTCGGGATATAGGGGGTTATTTTATGATGATAATATATAATCATGTACTAACCTAAGACCAAAAACATATCTACTGTGAAGAATCTCTCATTCTTCCAACAATTCCAGGTTTATTCTCTTTTTAATCAGATGATAACAGTGAATTTTTATTTTTTTTAACAAAACCAAATGAGTATTTTCAGATTTTCAGGGATGATTAACATTTAAAACGCCCAGACCTTAATAAAACAAGCTGTTGTACTGAAGTGAAGTTATTGGCTTTCATGATAAGACCATAACAATAGAAAGTGTTTAATATACCTCACATTGTGTAAGCTAATAAATCTTGGCAATTTGTGTTGTTTTATAAATGTTATTTTTAATTACTTAACATGAGTGTAGGTCAGTGAAGTATTTCAAGCCATACCTGAAATACCTAGCCAAGCGACAGCTACAGTTGATGATTGAACATAGAAAATCACGTCACCCACACTTTCTTCATTAGTGCCCTATAAACATTTTGACATCAGTCAAAAATTGTTAAGCACTTTTATTTAAGACTTTTTTGATCTTTAGCTGCACTTTGAGTAGTTTATTACTGAATGACACATGATTGTAAAGCTGAACCTTTCACAAAGTATAAATAGTGCATCTACACTTTATAAAGTTATATACAGCATTCAAAAAGAATTCAGATACCTTATATATTTCATTGTTTATTTAATAATATAATTATAGTTATATATTTATAATTATATATTTTGTCACATTTTGTTATGTTGCATCCTTATGCTAAAATGAATCATCTAAAAGATGATCCAGAGAAGTGGAACGCACCTAGTCTGAATATCTAACCTATATCAATGTGATATTTCAATAAACTTGAAAACATGTTTTTTGGTTTGGGGCATGGAGTGGGGCATCGGTAAGCATTTTAGCGTATAAGGCTGCAACATAAAATGTGAAAGAAAGAAAAAAAAAACTTTTTTGAATACTTTCTGAATGACTCCTGCACAAATACACATCCTGTTTTTCATGAACATCCACAAGCTATACCTCTGATATGCCATGTTTTCTTCATCACTGGGTTTCTTCTATAGTATTTTTCTCTTTTAAACTAGGGGTTTGGGACAGTTTGAAGGCAAGTTGAAGGAAAAGGCTTGCTATTTTAGGTTTTGTTGTAATTATGTATTGTTTAAAATAGTTGTGGGGAAAAAAATATATGTACTGTTATGTACAGTAAATATGTACTGTTGTTTTACAAATTACATTCTGTGTTTGTTTTAACCTATGCAATTCCTGTCTTTACTGTTTCTGTTTTGCAAATGTATCGGTGTGTCATGTTGTTAATTGTTGTTTTTTCTTTGGAATAGTAATACTGTGTGTCTTCTGATTGCATGTACAGACATCCTGCATCTTTATTTATATGGTGAAGGTCTAATGTAGCATAATTGAGTTAAACAAGAATTAAATACATTTTGAGGTATCAAAATTCACTCTGTAATACCTCATTGTTCCTCAGCTTTACCCACTGTGTAGCGTGTTGAAGAGAGAAATGCACACACCTCAATTCTCTGTGTTTGCTAATAAAATGCTGTTACAGTATAAAATGCTGATGTGAAGTCTTTTGACGTTTCATAAACTCCTACTTATTACTTGTTGAAAGTCACTTACAAAACCTACATAATATTTTACTTGGACTAATGGGGCTCTATCTTCTAATTTTATTTGTAAAATAATTATAATTTTAGGTGATTTGGCAAACTTGTGAGGTTTATTTTGGTTCCTCTCAATGGAACAAAACCCTTCCATGCTATGTCACAGATATAATTGAAGCTTGCCCTTAAATTCTTTGCATTCTGCATCTTCAGAACTGTCTGATACACTGAGATGCAGTCATCTTCTAGCTGATTTTGGAAAAGAAAAATATTATTTTAGTCTTCATGACTTAGATTAAACGAAAATGTGATTGGTGAAGTACCAACCAGCAAATTTTTTCGTGAACATGCATTTTTCTGAGTGTAACGAAAGCAAACAGTGTAGAACTGGTGCTCTCAGAGAGAGAAAAAAATTGCATAAAATCATCCATTTTTTTATGCAAATTCAAGTTTATGCAAATAGACATTTTTTTTCTCCCCCAGTAAAGTGTATAGATATTTAATCCTAAAACACAACACAATATGGAATTTAAAATATGGGTACAACACCACACAAGTCAATTGCACTTTTTTTCTGTATGATATCAGTTACAACAGATTAGTTACACATTACTCTATGTGGTATGTTGATTTCATTTACGCCAATTTAAATATCTGAGCTTGAATTGTTCCAGGTCTTCAATATTGATGAATGCATTACACCAGATATGCATCAGCATACTGTAAGGATGAAGATCAGTTTCAGTAAGTGAAAAATAAAGAGTTACACCGATATTCACTTAGCCCAGCACTTTGTTGTAGTGCTAAAATTGATAAGACTTAGAAATCAAATGCAGCACACACGATTTAATTGAAGGCCACTAAATGTCCATCTCAAATTTATATGATTTAACAGCAAAAATCTTTGTGCTTATTTTGTGTATAAAAAAAAAAAAAAAAAGCCTTGCAGACACATGGAAGGTCTCAGTAGTTTAATTCAACAAAGATTCACTCTTTTTCTCATATCATACTCCACAGATACACAGTGTTGCAAAACAGGTAGTGCTTTACAAAGAAATATAACTTTATGGCTCTGCAAGCAAACATCAGAGAGTTTTCATACTATAAATAAATTCCACAGAAACAATCAACCCTCAAAATAATTTAATTTCAATTTCAAAACCAGTGTTTCTAGATTGTAATCAGATTCCTAGTAAAGCTTCTAGCAGTTTTAGTTTGCTTGCTTACAGTGTAACAACTTCTAAAAGTTTGCACATTAACTCATTATTCTCTCTGTACACGTACAACAATTAAATTATTTTCTGATCTCATGTTCATTTCCAGTGCAGACAAACAAGACATTCAATTTCGGTTTATTTGACGGTAGAACATGAAAAACAATTGCTTAACTAAATTTAAGATTTCAGTGCATAGCAATTACATAAAATAATCCAAACGCTAATTGCCATCTGTGTAAATGCTGGTGTCGACGTCTATATGGAAACATAGTAAGTTTCACATCAAGGTTGATGTCTCAGAAAATCATAGTTCACCATTCTTATATTTACACTATTTGAATGAGCAGCTAAAGGGAAGCTCCTACACTGATTATTTGATGCATCACAGTAAGTGGAAGCGTCTAGACTGTGGGCCTTTCTCTTTCACTGCCCACACCAGTTTATTTTTTTTTTTCAGATCTTCTATTTGTGCAAATGTGATTTTGATGACAATTGTTTTCTAAAGGGACCAACTGAGGCACACGAAAACCAGCACATGAAGCATAAGAAGGTAGCCCATGAATATGTAGCGTGACTTCCCCCTGGATGGCAGTAGTTTGGAACAGCAGAATATGCTCCTTCCTTTGAACCAACGCTGGCACAAGTGAACACCACTCTTCATCTACAAAAAAATAAAAATTATAATAATAATAATAATAATAATAATACCATATCAAAATTTAGAAACCTTTAAAGCTGATATTAAGCATTACTACAGCATGTGAATTCACTTGTAAGCAAAAATGTGAAAGTTACTGTAGCTTCAGATTCAGGAATTGCACTGCATTTACTCAACCTCATGTCATCTCAAAACTGTATGACTTTCTTTCTTTCAGTGACGACAATTTTAAATTTTTAGGGTGAACTATCCCTTTAAAGGAACATTCCACTTTTTTTGGAAATAGGCTCATTCTCCAACTCCCTCAGAGTTAATAAGTAGAGTTTTACCGTTTTTGAATCCATTCAGCCGATCTCCGGGTCTGGCGATAGCACTTTTAGCGTAGCTTAGCATAGATCATTGAATCCGATTAGACCAGTAGCATCGCGTTCAAAAATGACCAAAGAGTTTCGATATTTGAATGAGAGTATTGTTCCTAGCCAAATCGGACTAGAAAAATCGCAACTTTTCATTTTCCGCCGGTCTTAGTACACGATATAACTACAGAAGTGTCGAGTTTTAAATAGGACAAATATCGAAACTCTTTGGTCATTTTTGAACACGATGCTACTGGTCTAATCGGATTCAATGATCTATGCTAAGCTATGCTAAAAGTACTATCGCCAGACCCGGAGATCGGCTGAATGGATTCAAAAACGGTAAAACTCTACTTATTAACTCTGAGGGAGTTGGAGAATGAGCCTATTTCCAAAAAAAGTGGAGTGTTCCTTTAATACCATTTAAAAACCATTCATCTCATGTGATTACAATTTGACTGTAAATGCATTCATGCTTCCTCTGAGCTGCAGTACACAGCCTGTAAATATATATTTAAATACTGATTGGCCATTGTAGCCTAAATATTTATGCATAATTTCTATTGAATCAAATAAAATATTTCTTTCTAAGGCCAATTTGATGCATTTCTACTTTTACACAATGACTTTAAATTTACTTTTGTGGGTAATTTCTTAGCCAAATTTGATGAGAGATTCAATTGCAAATAATTAGATTATTCACCACATTATGTAATTAACTCGATTAACCATTTTAATTGCTTAACAGCCCTAATCATTATGAAGTCTCATCTTCAACTGAACACACAAACAGTTGAACTTTTCAATGAAGACAAAGAATGATCACTGACAGGGTAGGTTTGAAAGTTAGTGAATCTCTTGATTTTCTCTCTCTCTCTCTTTAAATTGCAACTGTAATTCTTTTAAGAACGACTAAGCTGACCACTTTGAATGGGTTTTAATGGTGTTAATAGCTGGAGGCAATGACTGGAAGCTTCATTTATACATTAATTTATACATGAAGTACCTTGTGCATGAACAGGTGCCGGCTTGGCCGAAGAACAAGATCTTCATACTGTTCCTCGTCTCTTTCTAGCTGAATACTAAAGTCTCTTTGAGAATGCCGTAACTGGTTTGACTCCATGCTGAAACACACACACACACACACACACACACTACAGTGAATATGGAATGGTGCACAAAATACCAGCAAAGTTGGTATCAGTTATTAACAAAAAAAAAAAAAAATGTATGCATTGGTGTTGCAATATTTTTCTTTTAAAGGTGACATTTCGTGAAAATCTGACGACTTTGTGTTTACGTGCTATAATCAGGTCCCTGGTGCCTCTACCAACCCAGGAAACATGAAAAAGATTAACTCAGTAAATTTTTTGGTAAGCCTTTCTCTACAAGCTTGTGAAAAAATGAGCGCATCAGATTTCACTCCCCTTGTGAAGTAGAAAGGGGATCTTGTTATAATATTACCGCCCTTTAATCTGCATGTTTCCAACCACGGCCAACCATTGTTTCACAAGCGACAATGGTCTACCAGTTCAAAATCCATGGAGAAAGTTCTAGCAATTCTAAAGGTCCTTGCACACTAAGTCCAAAATTTTTTCGTTTGTGTTTTTTCGTATTCGTCAGCCTAAAAATTCATCCCACAGAAAAACCTTGCACACCGAGTGCATATTAATCAATCCGTTGCATAAAAATTCGCAAACCAGCACTAAATGGAGTCTTTAAGCAGTGAGGATGATTTTTGTTAAGGAGCAGCGGGACTATCACGGGCGGTTCAAAGTTTACTTCAGGATGTCAGTGGCTCAGTTTGATGCTTTGCTAGCGACACTAGAGCCACATATTAAAAAGAAGACCACCAATTTCTGTGAACTCAGTGTGCAAGGATCTTTACAGTGCTTTGTGCTGCGAGACGAAGTGGATGAACTTGACAATCGCCATTCTAGATTTTGGCGTTCACTTATATTACGCTGCTGTCACACAGATCTAATATACACACGATTTCTTTCTCAGATAACTCGTGTGTGTTTTTTTACATAAACTTGTGTGTATTTGACAGTTTAAGACGTGAAAGAGAACTTAGTTTAGTACTCGCATGCCGTGTGACAGCCGCTTTCTGTGCGCAAGTTTAGGATGTATATCAGAAGTTTAATATAAACTAAGATGATTTAAAATACATGATTTCAGCATGATAGACATGATAATCAAAACTAAACAGATGTGTTTTTAGCAGAGTATCTGAGGTACGAGCTGTAAAGTCATAGCCCTATTCTGGTAAAGGGGGTGAGGAGCAGCAGCTCATTTGCATTTAAAGAGACATGCACGAAAACAGCGCATTTCTGCTTCCAATCAAAATGATTTTGAGCTGAAACTTGACAAGACACATTCTGGGGACACCGGAGACTTATATTACATATTGTAAAAAGGGGCATAATATGTCTCCTTTAAGAATAATGCATTACATCACAGGTCTTAAACTTTTCTGGGCCAAGAACCATCTTTGATTATTATGTTGTTATTCAGATCAGAAGAGAACATGCGGAAGTCACCTACACCTTTCTCATAAAAAATGGCCACACTACATGAAACGTTTGGGCAGCCCTAGACTCAGCCATCACACCCACGGTTGGCTGAACGTCTGATGCACATGGCACACAAAATTGGAAACACTTTTCACACTTTGAAGTCGTCATCGTATTGGTTGAATTATACAGGATTTCTGAGAGACGTGTGTGTCGCGCTCTTTAACGTTCCACCTGGAAACAAAGATGCCATGATGCCAAACCTCCTCATGAAAGAAGAAAGCTGTCATGCTTACAACTGTGCCACTGAGCATTTAGGATCAACTCAACGCTGGATTTTCAAAAATATGGGAAATGTGTCAAGTTAGCGGCACAGACTCTTTAAAATACATCCAGGAGTTTGTTATTGTGACGTCCCTAAACATGAGGACGGCACAAAACGAAAAGTGATTCAAAATGGCCAAGGTTCCTATACCTTCTGCCGTCAGTCTGAAGGTCTGGCTATATGAGACTAGGGCAGCCCCATCACATTGCCTTAAGCTGCGTTCACACTAGCGACTTTGTCGCTGCATGTCGCCAGGGGCTGGCGATGAGGTCGCTAGTGGGCGTTCCCACTACTGGTTGCCTTGACAGCGAGTCAGGTTTCTTGCCACTAAATTCAAACATTTTGGAGGCAAAAGACTAAATATAATCTAAATCTAAATTATATCCGTACATACAAACAAAAATGAATGAGAAACAGAGCCTACTTTCTTCCATTGCGTATATTTATCTCAGGCTGAGAGGAGAACGATCACATGAGCTCAACTGTCTTCTTTCCTTTTGGCTGTCGCTCTCGAAAGTCGCTCTTCATTTGCATAAAGTTGAAGGATTCTGAACTTTGTCGCGGCGCTGGACACGCCTCGTCTGGTCGCCAATGGTCGCTGTCGCTCGTGGTGCCGGAAATCGCCAGCTCTCCATTGAAATGAATGGGATCGTGTCGCTTTGTCGCTGCGTGTCGCTTGTAGTGTGAACGGGGCTTTAGACAAGACAGGCACCATTAAGGACTTCCCAGTAATTAAGTGTAAAGATATAGTAGCCATTAAGTGTTCATGAACATATTGAAGACTTTGGATCCTGATGAGGAAGTTCAGCTAAGATGCGGTTCACATGTTGAGGGTGAACTGATTGTCAGAGGTTGCCTTGATCTAGGCCCATACTTTACATTACTTGGCAGACTATCACGAGTATGGGTAGTGGTGTCAAGGTTATGATTTATAATCTGACACCACAATATGTCAGACACCAATCTGACAACACAAAATGAAAAAGCGACAGAAAGGGTGAATAAGAAATGCTTGAGGTTTAACAGTCCTACCAAGCAACACAGTGTGATCTCAAGAGTGTCTGTGACCTATGCCAAGGGATGCTCTTGAAATATTATGATCCCTTTCAGAAGCTACAGAACAACATGGGTTACAGGGGAAAGCTGGATTTGATTTGATTCTCTACAAAGTACAACAGGATGTCCAAACGCTAAAGGGATAGAGGGTTTCATTCTTTCCAATCTCACCTGCTAGGAGAAGCATTGTGATTAAATAGCTTTTTATTTGATAGCGTCTGGTAAAAGCACTTCTATTTCATTTTCCAGTTTACAGAGAAGGTAGGCTTCCCTATTGAGCTGTTCCAGAATGTTAAGCCGCTCATGCTGATTCATGCAAGACTGGGTTGGATGCTCCAAGAAGATCATAAGCATATTGTGCTAACATTTTACAGATATTATTCGCTCATTTTCCAGCCTCAGTGGACATTAGTGCACACCATTTGTTCTGTGATTTATATTATGAGCTTTTAAAAAAAGTGATTTATTAAATTAACTTTTCTCTTGTACCTCTTAACTTTCTGTTCTGTTAACCGCATGGCTTCCTCTGCAACCTCTCTCCTTGATTTCTCCTCCTCTAATCTGGAGTTTAACTGAGACAGATGAAACTCTGCCTCAGCCAGCCTGAACAAAACATTTAAGAGTATCACACAAAAAGCTTACAACATGAGTCATCTACAAACATTGTCTGTCTGTCAAACCTCATCCTGAGATCTCCACTATCTGATCCACTTGGGTTAAAATCGGCACTGATTGGTTCCTGAGGGGCTCCTGGTGGGACTTCTGTGTAGACTGAACCCTGTTGAGAAATGAACAGACTTAAACATATACAAGACTTGATTATAATTTCATTTCAAGGCCCTATCATATCGGTTTCTTTTTCAGGGCCAAGCACTAGAGGTGTTTTCGCACCAGTTCTTTCTGTCAGATTTCTTCTTATTCTTCATCTGGCTGGGTGTGTATGGCAACATATGCTAAAAATTATGAAATTTGGCATTAAAACTTTTACGTATCTTGTTCATCAAAATGTATTGATGGACTGTTTAAAGGTTAAAATGATGAAAAGCTAACAATGCTGAGACAAAATAAGAAATGAGGCAACACTTATGAGACTGAAGAAACTGGCAGGCTTCATAGATGAAGCATTACCTGAGTATATATTGTCAAGTTGGGCGACAGTGCCACCATTTCGATTAAAGCACGAAAAAGTTATGTGATTACTGAACCACTGCACTGCAGCACCTCTGTGCGCACACTGCCTTAAATGAACATCAAATATGAATAAATAAATGAGAATCAGTTTTTTTTTTACAACTGACTTTTGAACCATTTATGATACTCATAAAATCAGATACAAGGAAGGAACCTTCCTATTTGGCACATTATGAAAATTGTAATTTTAAAATTTATCAACAGGACTGAAACTATGCAGTTCAGTGAGTTATCTGAAAACGTATATTTTTACCTGTATGACACAAGTTACATGTATTGATCAGCTGATATTAATCGTCTTCAATTAGATACTTGCAATAACAATGTTCATTATAGAATGTAAAGAATCAAAAATCATACATATCAATATTCAGCTAAAGCCACAATTGCCAACAACCTCACATCCAGTCACACTGTAAGGATCTGTCATTCATTTTATCTTTTTGCCAACAACCCAGTGACAAAAAAAATATGGAAGTTCAAATGGAAAGGCACCAAAACTTTACTGGACAAACTAGAATGGTTAGACTCCACCTTTACAGAAAGACAAACTCACCTGTGTGTGTGAATACTGGTTTTGAAATGGTCTTTCCTGCCAATAGCAGCGATTCTGGAGCTCACTAACAGTCTGTTGTGTGTCTCTGAGCAACTTGGAAACGGTGCTTAACTGGGAGGACACCCCTTCCTTTTCCTCAATTGCCTGTTGCAACTAGTAGATATACAAGGATAATAATACATGCAAAGATATAAAAGAAAACAATTCATGGCAGTAAATATAACAGTTTCTTTTGCTTTCCAGATGGAACCTTTGGATGTATACCTTGAGGTTGAGTTGTTGGAGGTTAAAATCCCTTTGCTGGATCTCTTGTTGGCAGTGCTGCAGATGGCTATGCAACTGGACCCAGTGTTCTGTAGAAGCATCTTTTCCCTGCAAAGCCATGGACTCCTGAAGAAAGTTTTTGTAAAACAAGAAAAGTTTGAGTGCTAAGACCAAATTAGCCAAAATCTCCCTGAAAAACTAAAATGTTTCTGCATCATCATTCACCTCCTTAAACTATGCCCTAAAAATACGTACTCTTTTTGTGAAGAAAAACGTACATGCTTTTGTGTGTAGGCAAGATTTGAAACATAATACCCACATCATAATTGCATCTTTAACGGATCACATTGTCACACAGTTAAGTGTATCTATCTAGGTATTTAGCACTAACCAGGATATGGTGTTTCTCTCTCTCCATTGTCTTGTCTTCTTCCACTTTGCTGGATTGCCACTTGTGATGTTGTAGCTGGTCCTGAATTCTCTGAATCTGATCATTGGAATTTCTGCAGATCTCTTCCTTTTCCAAGACCAATTTACAGATCTCTTCTTCCTTTAATGATTTTTCATTGATAACTTTAAGCAACTCTTGTTTGGTCAAATCATATTCCTCTTGAAGTTTCTTGTATAGTACATCCAGTTTCTGCATTTGTGACTGAGCAGCAAACGTGACTTGTTCCTTCCCAGTTTGTGTTTCCCTGAGTTGTGTGATCTCTGAGGTTAATCGCTCTATTTGACAGGTTAGTTGTGAAACTGTGTTTTCCAGTTCTGATGCACTACCTTGCAAGTGCAGACACTTTTCCTTCTCCTGCATCAATAAAGAATCCTTTTCATTAATGATGTTGATGAGATGGTTATTTGTTTCTTGTAAGCTCTTTAAATCTCCTTGAAATTGAGCAATTTCGTTCATTTCTAATTTCAGTCTGGCTTCACATGATTCTGATTGTGCCATTAACGTCTTTTTAACCAGAGAAAACTCTTTATCTTTATTTAACAACAAACTATCTTTTTCTTGCAAAGCTGTCTGCAAATTCTGAACTTCTTCATGTAGCTCAGAGATCACTGTTATTTTCTGGGTGATTTGGCTTTCACTTTCCAACAGTTTGACTTGCATCTTATTTACAGACATCTCCTGTGTCCTGAACACTTCCTCTTTCCCTTGCAGGTTAAGTTGTAAAGCTTCAAGCTGAGAGTGTTTGGATTGTAACTGTTCTGCCAAAGATGCCAGTTCGACTCTTTTACTTTCCAATTCATTTCGTAGGGATGTGGTCATCTCTTGTTGTCTAAATATTTCTACCATTGAATTCTTCAGTTCAGATTTAATTATAATGTTTTGATCATTCATTGCCTGGAAATTATCTTGATATTCCACAACCTCTATTTGTTTCTGTCTGAGCTCCTCGTTTAATCTTACATTTTCTGCTAAATGCTCCTCTAAAGTACCTTTTAAATGTTCATTATCAGATTCAAGCTTCACAATATTTTCATTCATAATACCAAGCTGACTAGTTAGTGAAAGCACAGACTCATTTCTTCTGTACAATTCCTCTGAGTGATTGTGGCATTCAAGATTTTTCTCTCTTAAAGCGCTTTCTTTCACTTCCAAGGTCTGGTTCAGTCTGGAACACTCCATTTTCAGAGAACTCATCTCTTGTTGAAGGGTACAAACAAGTTCTCTTTCGTGACTAAGTTCGTTTTGCAGCAAACGACATGAATTTGATTCTTTCTGCAGCAGTGTGTCTTTCTCTGTCAGACCTGATTTATGATTATTAGCTTGTTCTTGAAGAATAGAGAGACTATCTTGTAATTGCTTGAGTTGATGCTGATAAGCTTCCATTTGTGTACTTTGGACTGCTAAGATCTTTTCTTTTTCAAAAACAATATGTTTGTATTGAAGGACTTGAGAAGTGGTGGATTCAAGTTCTCTCCTAAGATGATATACTTCTTCTTTGTTCTCCCCCAGACATTTTGAGAGGGCTGCACATTCTAAAGACTTCTCCTGCAAGGTCTCAACTCCAGACTGCAGTTTCTTTTCTATATTTTTGTGCTCCTCTACTTGCAAAAGCAAATCTTCCTTTTGTTTAAGCAAGCCTTCTATGATTTTACGGTTTTCCACATCTTGTGTTTCAAAAATAAGGATTTTGTTTTGTAGATTCTCCCTCTCCTTAGTTGTTTCTGTGAGTGACATCACCTGTTCATTTGTTTGTTTCTGAAGGTACGTATTCTGTTCATCAAGACTAGCAATTTTAGAAGCAAGTTTTTCATTTTCTTCAAGTGTTTTTGCAACCTTGTTCTTCATTTCAGAAACAACTTGGGCTAGTGTAAGCACTTCTTTTTGTTTCGCTTCAAACATTTCTTGTAATTGTTGATTTTGCCTGCTCAATGTCTCATGGAGTCTAACAACACCATCTTTTTCTAAAAAAATATTAGCCATTGACTGTTTGTTTTGCTCAAGTTCTTTGTTCAATTCATTTCCTTTGAGTGTTAGCTCTTCCTTATCTCTTTGCAAGTGTTCTATTGTTTTACCACTTTCTGAAAGCTGCTGTTCAACTTCAGATATTTTGCTTGCCAGGCTTTTCTTTTCTTCTGAAACATCAGAGAGGGACTGGACGCTAGCCTCAATTTCTCTCTTCAATTGACAATTGTCATTAGTGAGACTTTCGACTTGTAAAAGTAAGTTGTAATTCTGATCTTGCACAGCTTGCATTTGCTCCTTAGCATTATCCAGTTGCTGCTTTCGTCTTGCAAGCTCTCCCATAGTCTGCTCAAGCGATTCCTGAAGTTCCTGATTGTTATTATTTGTCGATTTAATACTCTCAATTTTATCAGATAAGTCTTTCTCAAGGTTTTCTTTGGCTTCACTTTGAATCCTAAGTTCTTTGTTAAATCTCTCTCTCTCAGCTACTGTCTCCTCTTGAACGATCTTCAGCTTATCCTCCAATACAGATATTGTCTTTGACTTATCTTGGACATCTTGCTTAAGCTGTTCTTGACATTCAACCTGCTCCTCAAGTTTTCTAGAGAACATTAAAAGCTCACTTTTATATTTGCTGACTTCAGCAAGCAACTTATTACGTTCATCCAGGAAAGAGTCTTTTTCATGCACGTGTTCTCTATCCAATAGCTGGTCTTTGAGATTCTTATTCATCTTCTGTATTTCCATGCGCAGATCCTGAATTGTTTTCTTGTCCTCTTCTGTTTGCTTTGTTATTTCTTTAATTTCATTACTCTTTGACTCACCATCTTTTTTCGATACTTTTAGATCAGTTTCAGTTCTCTTCAACTGTTCAATCAGCTTAGGTATAAGGACATTAAAGAACTGTTGATCAGAAAGCTGTGGGTCTCTAAAGATTTGAACATCCTGTTCAATTTTAGTCAGCACATTCTCTTTGAACTTCATTTCCTGTTTTAGTTCGTGAATTTGCTCTGAATATTCTGATATACTGGATGTTAGTGCCAATATATCTTTGTCCTTATCAGTGATGACATCTTGAAGTCTATCTATTTCACGCTCACAGCTCTGCAAGTCATGAACCAGTTGTGCTCTTTCTTCCAGATGAGCAGTGTTCAGTCTGTCGAGATCATCGTTTGTTTGAACCAGATCATTCTGTAATGATTCTATAGTTGTCTCATGTTTCTGGACCTGAAACAAGAAAATGGAATGCAAAGATATGTTAATCAACTTAATCAAATAAATAAATAATATATTTTATCAATGTAATTGTGAAAAAAAAGAAAAAAGTGAAATGGGAGCCAGTGAACAATCATGTCTGTAAGATGTTACCTTGTCTTTCAGCACACTGAGTTTGAGTGTCAGATCTGCAACAGTTGCTTTCATCTCTGAGTTTTCCTTCTCAAAGGTGCTGCATGTCTTTGTAACTTCAGCCAGCTGCATGTGAAGGTAGTCTCAATTACTCAGATTTGATTCAATAAATCACATATACTGTATGTCAATTTCTTAAATGTGTGACACGGTTCTTGATTCTTGGGTCTGGACTAAACGGTTTAAAAAACTAAAATAGATACTGAATGCAAAAAGCTCTAAAATGCTTGTAAAAATCACAAACCCACATTAATATTTATTACATTATTTAAATTTGCAGAGGTGTTACATTTGGACACAGGCACAATTTTTATTATTTTAGCTGCTGACCAAAACATATTCAATTCACAGTTATATAATGAATGTGGGCTTGAACTGTGATCTTTCATTTGAGGGTATTTACATCAAAATTGGAGCAAAGGTTAAGGAACTACAGCTCTTTACTCTTTACCGGATGTTGTACCACCCGCCTTTTTCAAGGGACCATAAGTAATTGGACAATTGACTCAAAAGCTGTTTCATGGACAGGCTTGGGCTATTCCTTCGTTATTTTTACATCGAGTTCCACACTTAAGGCAGTCATTGCCTGTAAAGGATTCCAAATAAAATATCAAAAATGAACATTTTATTCATAATAATATTTATACACCCCCTTAAAATGGGGGTGACTGTGTGTATATATATAAACATATTTCCAGATAATATTTTCTTATGCTTGCTTTAGTACAGTGTCAGTATAAAAGCCTATTATTTAATTTACAAATAATTTATATTTAGGCTATACTTGTAATTTGATGCCTAACATTTTCTCACACAATATAAGTGTAAAAAGGCCCATTTGAAGCTCTCTACTGCAACAGCAAAGAGAGCAAAACAGATCTCTTATTTACACACACACACACATATACATACATATATATACATACATACATATTATATACATACATACATATATATATATATATATATATATATATACACATACACATACATACACATACATTGGTGTGAAAAAGTGATTTTTTAATTTTTTGCATGTTTGTCACACTTTAATATTTAAATTTGTTTGATCTGAAACATTAATCAAAGACAACACAATTAAACACAACCAACATGCAGTTTTTAAATGAAGTTTTTTATTATGAAGGGAAAACAAAACCCAAACCCACATGGCCCTGTGTGAAAAAGTGCTTGCCCCCTCCTATTAAATCATGAAAGAACTGCCAGACCTGTTGAATCAAGAAATCACTTAAATCGAACCTGTCTGACAAAGTGAAGCATGTTTGAAGAGCAACACATCATTCCGCGATCTTAAGAAATTCATAAACAGATGAGAAACAAAATAGTTTACATGTATCAGTCTGGAAAGGGTTATAAAGCCATTTCTAAGGCTTTGGGACTCCAGCAATCCACCAATGGAGAAAACTTGGAACAGTGGTGAACCTTCCCAGGAGTGGCCGGCTAACCAAAATTACTCCAAGAGCACAAAGACGACTCATCCAGGAGGTCATAAAAGAACCCAGAACAACATCTAAAGAACTGCAGGCCTCACTTGCCTCAATTAAGGTTAGTGTTCATGATTCAACAATAAGAAAGAGACTGGGCAAAAACAGTATCCATGGGAGAGTTCCAAGGCAAAAGCCATTGCCGACCAAAAAGAAAACAAAGGCTCGTCTCAAATTTACCAAAAAATGTCTTGATTATCCCCAAGACTTTTGGGCAAATATTTTGTGGACTGATGCGACAAAAGTTGAACTTTTTGGAAGGTGTGTGTCCCATTACATCTTCCGTAAAACCAACACAGCATTTCATAAAAAGGACATCATACCAACAGTCAAACATGCTGGTGGTAGTGTGATGGTCTGGGGCAGCTTTGCAGCTTCAGAACCTGAATGACTTGCCATAATTGATGGAACCATGAATTCTGCACTCTATCAGAAAATCCTGAAGGATAATTTCCGGCCATCAGTTTGTGACCTCAAACTTAAGCGCACTTGGGTTATGCAGCAGGACAATGATTCCATACACAGCAGCAAGTCTAACTCTGAATGTCTCAAGAAAAACAAAATTAAGGTTTTGGAGAGGCCAAATCAAACTCTGGACTTAAAACCAATTGAAATGCTGTGGCATGACCTTAAACAGTCCATTCATGCTCGAAAACCCTCCAATGTGGCTGAATTAAAACAATTCGGCAAAGAAGAGTGGGCCAAAATTTCTCCACAGCGATGTGAAAGACTCACTGCCAGTTATACGCAAATGCTTGATTGCAGTTGTTGCTGCAAAGGGTGGCACAACCAGTTATTAGGTTTAGGGGGCAAGCACTTTTTCACATAGGGCCATGTGGGTTTGGATTTTGTTTTCCCTTCATAATAAAAACTTCATTTGAAAACTGCATGTTGTGTACCAACTGCATACTTGTGCTAACTTTGATTCATATTTAAATTTGTTTGATGATCTGAAACATTAAAGTGTGACAAACATGCAAAAAAAGAAAAAATCAGGAAGGGGCCCAACACTTTTTCACACCACTGTGTGTATATATATATATAATATAAAATAAACTTCACATTTCAACCATTTTTTAAGAAAATGGATGACAAAGTATGAACTATTATATTAATGTAAACAATTACCAAGCAATTATTATATTAATTAAATGACAAATATATTTTACTCTCTTAATTAGGGATGGGTATCATTTACATTTTATCGATACCAGTACTTATTGACACTGTTATCATTACTATTTGGTGCTAAAGATATGATGTGAAAAGTTGTTGAAAATTTCTAGTTATTTTATTACTGCTGAACTTTAGCAACTGTATTAAAAGTTCTTCAGTCAGGAGCAGGGAGTTATCTTTCTCTTTATGTTTTATTTTATTAACATTAAAGAAATAGTTCACCCATAAATAAAAATTGTCATCTCTCAAGTTGTTTTAAACCTGAATGAATTTTTTTCTTCAGTTAAACATAAAAATTATTTTGAAGAATGTATTAATTTTTATTCTTGTGCTGAACATAAAAGAAGATATTTTGAAGAATGTGGGCAACCAAAAGTCAGTGGGGACCATGCAACAACTGTTTGTTTGTATCGCAATCAGACGATAACTAAGACAACTAAGTAATCGTGCTGTTTGACCGACCTTTTATAGCATACATACGCTTCAGGTGCATGTGCTCTGAATAAGCGGATGTCAGAACATCATGTGAATGAAATGTTTAACCGGCAAGGCTTTAAACTAAAGCACACGCAAATAATGTACTTCTGTGATTGCGAATAAGTGCAGTGTCTCGTGAGTGTAACTACCCCTGAATCAACATTAGATGTGATTGTGAACGTGTCTCACGAGTTGCAGTTGGAGCTGGAGCCGGGAGACATAGTAAATACAACGCATTGCTTGAGGTAGATGTTGTGTTTTGTTAGTACACTGTAAAAAAATGCAACTGCAGATTTTCCAGTTTATGCAACTTTTTGAGTCCCAGATACCAAAAAACTGCTATTTTCTTGAAACTACATAAAAACCTTTGTCAGACCAACAAAATTACACCAAATGTTGCCCCAACTAGTCAAAAACAGTTGTCTGAACAAAGAATTTAATATCGTTGAAATTAAGGAATTGTGAGTTCCCAGCACGCATTGCAGCATGAATAAATTATACAGTTACTGTTATAGGATTATTTTTTGCTGTTTGCTGAATTAAATTGAAACTTTTTTTGTTGTTGTTTTGTCATTATTGTTAGTTATTTTTTGTACTGTGATGTAAAGAGCTAATCTTTTTAACATTTGTTGATTGCCACCATTCTTGAGGTTTGTGTGTCTAGTTTTGAGACCTAGTGAATGTTCAGCCACTCATATCTATTTCCTGAATATATTAGTAGTTTTACAAGCAAAGACAATGTTGTCTACCTATTATACTGTTATCCATTAAGATTTGTCATTCGTAAATAAACAAAATCGACAATATGGTGACTTTATAAACATTCGTGTTTCTTCCAGGAAACAGAAAAAAAAAAAAAATTACCTTAATAACAGTAATTGTTGTTTCAGTTGTTGTGACAATTTTTCTATTAGCAAAATAAGACAATCAGCATTGCATGAAATAACAAATTTACATTGGCTGAACAAAGTATCTTTACTGAGAATAACTAAAATACTGTTGTTGAGAGAACTCAAAAGTCTTACTGCATCAAGTTGCCTACATTTTTTACATTTCTCAACTATTTATTTTTTTACAGTGTAAATGTTTCATTATATTACTGGTGTTGCATGCTCTGTACACTATTACACTACAGCATATATTGCATCTGACACTGGTGTCGCTTTGTTTTGTAACGTGAGCCCACACTATCGAACGTTTCACTCTTGCCGCCACTGATTGCACGCAAACACACACCGCACAGGCGCATGGATATCACACGCACGTCAAGCAAACGACGGCCACATAATTCAGTGAAGGAAAATGTCAAGCAGCAGCTTCTAATTCATTATTAACATTGAAGTATAAGGAGATGCAAGTATCGATAACAGTGTTGTTTGTCCTGAAGCTTATCGGCAGTCCGGTATTGACCAAATTATCGGTCCAAAAAAAATACTGATTCTCCATACCCATCCCTACTCTTAATTGTTTAGATTTTTGTAATGCATTATCTTCTTGTTGATCCATTAGTTCACATTTACAACTCTGCTTGTCTGCAGTGTAAAAAAAATGGGTTAATTTTTACCTTAGTCTGAACAAAAACAGCAGACAGTGCTTATTGAAAATGCTAATTCATCTGACAACAGGTGGCGCTTTTTTAGAACGGCACAAATATAGCCGTTTACCCCGGTACCCGCAGTACACAAAGCAGCGCTGCACCTGACTTTAAAACACGTAGCAATTATATTTATTCAATGAAATCAAAGCCTTTAAGTTTATTCATCACATTAAGCCATATCACAATTCTTGTTTCAAATTTTTCTTTTTTTTTTTTTTGTTAAATTGCACTTGCTGGACATAGGTTAAACGTACCTATTAAGCTCACGTACCCATTAAGCACACTTCCATATTTGAGTTCAGATTATATATATAAAAAAAATAAACAAAATATAGCACATTTATTATCATACTTGATATCTTAACTAACTGATGTGTTTGTTACTACATACCTCCTGTAATTTCAAGTCAATGAAATCATTGCACACTGAGATATTCATATCCATGTGTTCACACTATTGTGCAGCCATTTTTAAAGCTGTCTGAAAACTTTCACCAAAAGAGGAGCCCTTTAAATGTGCATTTTTTACATATTTATGCCTTTATTTTTGGGTAAGTTTACTTATTGTAAAATGAAGAGATTAATGTTTAGACTTTTGCATATTATAACCTGCCACTTGGATGTGGGAAATAATTACAGTTAGATCCAAAAGATAGTTTAAGCAACACAGCGCAGATGCCACAGAACACAGTTAGCTGAATAGCTGTATATGATTGTGTGCTACGCTAATATATTACTTCACAGGCATTACTGGCTTGTACTTTTAAATCCATAATATTATAAATTTAAAGTTTATTGCTGTACTGTGGTTTTACACTGCTGTAATTTTTAAAGATTTCATATTATTGTAAGGTGAGCTTAAAGGGTACAACTACTATGAAAATAAAAGCTTCAGTGTGACATCAATAATAAAAAGTATAATTTCATAGATAATGTTAATAATAGTTGTTCATAATAAAATACGTATGAACTTAATACATGACCAAGATTATCATTTTTGCAAAATGTTGTCGTTTCAATAAATATGACATGAAATTTATTAAAAATTGTTGCTACCCCAATTAAGTTCAGTGTGCTCCCTTGAAGTTCTTCCACATTGAATGTCTATGTTAATACTTCATAAATAGACTTTAAATATTAACCAATGGTTGTCACACATTTTCTATGGATTCTGTCAACTCAAATCTACAGACTGGCTCTGGCCTTTGCCAACTAGCATCAACGTCTCCAGACTGTAAATCGGTGAAAAATCATGTAGTGTATTCCAGCCTTAAGAGACTATAGATAAGCTGACATCCATTTAATAAGAGGCTTCATAATGAGGCTAGTTTCTGTGTTCATCCCCATGAATAAAATGTTTTATTGGTTTGTTTTATTTGATTTTTGAATGTGTTACTTAGCTGAACGCAGACTAATATAGATGTTGCAATGTGCTTAAATGACACTTCATTATGAATATATAACTGATCAAATTGAATGCCTTGTTGCTTGATTTTAGTGTTGTTTTTTGTGATTGACTTTGTACCATAAAAAAAGCAATTATTCTTTAAAAAGGTTGTTTAAAATAAATAAGAATTTTTAATAAAACATGATGTGAGCTTAATCGGAACAGGGGTGAACTTAAAGGGTACAGAAATGTACCCATTAAGCACAGCCAAACTTTTAGCATTTAACGATGTATATCTTAAATGAAATGCTTTTGTCATTTAAAATAATATTAAAATAAATATTTTTGTGTGAGAGTTTAATATTTTAACAACTTTTTTGTACCGAAACCAATATCTTGTGCACTAAAAATGTCTCCATGTAGATTTTGGTGAGCTTAATAGGTACGTTTATCCTATTTATTGTCAACTTGAAATATATGTGGCAGACAGATGAAATAAAGGTCAGTATACGCCCAATCATCTAGATGTGTCATCTTGTTAAATATATACTCAATATTACAATACAGTTCATATTTACTCACATTGTGTTCAGTCTGAAGCAGTTTTTCAGTTATTTCTTGGTTTTGTTTTTCTTTTGTCTCTAAAGCCTCTTTCAGACTGTCAATAAATTCCAGTTTCTCTGAGGTTCTGGCAAGCGTGTGCTCCTTTTCCATGAGCGAGGACTCCAGACTCTCCTGTGTGCTGCTCAGTCTGATTCAACAGATATGTTAAAGATTATTTTTTCCGCTATAAACACAGCACAGTGTATAAATGAGATTACCATGGCTACAAAACAGACAAGAATCTGAGTTGAAAGGTTTCTGCAATTAGGCCCTAGGACCTCATTTTAAATAATTACCCTTTGAGTTGTTTGTTCAGGCTGGCAACAAGAAGTTGATGCTTTTCTGTGTCTCTTATCTGCTGACTGCGAAGGTTGGCGACCTGTGCCTGCAGGCGCTCAGATTCATTCTGATGGATAGGAAGATGACAGGTCATAACAACAATTCAAGCAAAATAGCAAAAATCCACCACACGGCCCAACTGCGTGTCATGTCGTTATAGATAAATGTGTGCTTAACCTAGGGCTGCATGATGATGACAAAAATCAGAATAGCTGATTATTGCCCTCAAATACTGTAAGAATACCAATTAATAAACATCAAAAACAAGCTGGAAACTAGTTTGCAGGTGCATCTCAATAAATTAGAATGTCGTGGAAAAGATCATTTATTTCAGTAATTCAACTCAAATTGTTAAACTCATGTATTAAATAAA
The DNA here is from genome assembly GCA_036784905.1 of Acrossocheilus fasciatus. Taxonomy (NCBI): domain Eukaryota; kingdom Metazoa; phylum Chordata; class Actinopteri; order Cypriniformes; family Cyprinidae; genus Acrossocheilus; species Acrossocheilus fasciatus. The sequence continues at coordinate 23,096,109 of CM071955.1, read as the reverse complement.
TTCAATGCACACAGACTGAAGTAATTTAAGTCTTTGGTTCTTTTAATTGTGATGATTTTGGCTCACATTTAACAAAAACCCACCAATTCATCTCATCAAATTAGAATATGGTGACATGCCAATCAGCTAATCAACTCAAAACACCTGCAAAGGTTTCCTGAGCCTTCAAAATGGTCTCTCAGTTTGGTTCACAATCATGGGGAAGACTGCTGATCTGACAGTTGTCCAGAAGACCATCATTGACACTAGGGGTGTCCCCGAATCGTCGACGATTCGATGCTTCGATTCGAGAAGCCTGATTCGACTCCCAATCTCACAGTCGAATATTCGCGGGGTGTTATGATTATGCTATTTTGGCTAAATGGGGGTGCTCAGTGTCTGATTTCACATCGAACTACCGGTTTTCTCCCAATAAGTTAATACACAGCCTATTATGATAATGCTGTAAATAAGAATCTTAAAAGAAAGAAGCTTTAAATAAATATTTTAACGTGCATGAATAAATCCAACTTCCCCAGATTAAAGTTTCACTTTCTAATCAGTCACCGACAGAGGAGCATTCTTGGCAGCAGGGATTTAAATTTTTAACAAGACTCAAACTGACACAGGCAGAGTGGAAGACTTCGGTTTTTTTTTTCTCGATCAAGTAGGGTATATAAGTATATTATTTATCTGGTATAAGATGCTTTTGTTTGAGTTATGCTACAGTAAAGCGCTTTGTAGTACGGTGATTATCTCTTCAGCGTGTGCGGTGCGAACAGTACAACAATGCAGAATATTAATAACTATGACTGACACAGTCATATACTGTACATAGCATTATAATGCTAACACTGTTATAATGAAACTGTTATTTTTTTTAATTTTTTTTTTTTAGTGTTTAGTTGTGTTTCTGCATGTTATTGCGTGAAGACCGCGTCCACAAGAGTTCATTCAGAGTCGCGCAGACGCGTTCATGTGCATTCGGGGCATTTTGTGCAGATAGCCTATAAGTGGTAATATTAATGTTAGGTTATATAAATAACGAAGCGTATTCTACGTGAGATAAATAAGTTAAATCCCATTGATTAAAAACCTGCTATCATCTGCTTCATTCTGGTCATCTTCAGCGCGCGCAGCTCAAAACAGAAATGCAGAACGTTATACGATCATATATATATATATATATATAAAACGTTATAATGAGAGCGCTATTGTAAAAATTTATTTTGTGAATTCTTAAGGGTTTCGCTGACATTTAATGTTAACTATCTTTTAATCAAAACATAAAACATCATTTACCCCGCTTGTATCTGCGAGGCGTCCGTTACACATTTTCCCTGTGTATTTATGACTGTCGAATGTCTGACTTGACTCTTGGTAATATATTTTGCCCCGCCCCCAAATATATGATTCGACTATGAGTCGACTATCAGCATGATTCGAAAATTCCGATTCGACTATGAAAATCCTTAGTCGGGGACACCCCTAATTGACACCCTTCACAAGGAGGGTAAGCCACAAACATTCATTGCCAAAGAAGCTGGCTGTTCACAGAGTGCTGTATCCAAGCATGTTAACAGAAAGTTGAGTGGGAGGAAAAAGTGTGGAAGAAAAAGATGCACAACCAACCGAGAGAACTGCAGCCTTATGAGGATTGTCAAGCAAAATTGATTCAAGAATTTGGGTGAACTTCACAAGGAATGGACTGAGGCTGGGGTCAAGGCATCAAGAGCCACACACAGACATGTCAAGAAATTTGGCCACAGTTGTCGTATTCCTCTTGTTAAGCCACTCCTGACCCACAGACAACGTCAGAGGTGTCTTACCTGGGCTAAGGAGAAGAAGAACTGGACTGTTGCCCAGTGGTCCAAAGTCCTCTTTTCAGAGGAGAGCAAGTTTTGTATTTCATTTGGAAACCAAGGTCCTAGAGTCTGGAGGAAGGGTAGAGAAGCTCATAGCCCAATTTGCTTGAAGTCCAGTGTTAAGTTTCCACAGTCTGTGATGATTTGGAGTGCAATGTCATCTGCTGTTGTTGGTCCATTGTGTTTTTTGAAAAGTCACTGCACCCGTTTACCAAGAAATTTTGGAGCACTTCATGCTTCCTTCTGCTGACCAGCTTTTTAAAGATGCTAATTTCATTTTCCAGCAGGATTTGGCACCTGCCCACACTGCCAAAAGCACCAAAAGTTGGTTAAATGATCATGGTGTTGGTGTGCTTGACTGGCCAGCAAACTCACCAGACCTGATCCCCATAGAGAATCTATGGGGTATTGTCAAGAGGAAAATGAGAAACAAGAGACCAAAAAATGCAGATGAGCTGAAGGCTACTGTCAAAGAAATTTAATTTGTTGAATTGGTGGGTTTTTGTTAAATGTGAGCCAAAAATCATCACAAATAAAATAACCAAAGACTTAAACTACTTCAGTCTGTGTGCATTAAATTTATTTAATACACAAGTTTCACAATTTGAGTTGAATTACTGAAATAAATTAACTTTTCCATGACATTCTAATTTATTGAGATGCACCTGTATGTTTGCACAAGCTCTGGCATCATGTCAACAGATTACACTGTTATGATAGTTGTAAGTATATGCAAGTATGAGGCTAAAGACAATATAGATCTCGCTATGTGAGACTATTAATCCATTTTCTTTGCATGACACATTGACATTACAGTACAGAGTAGCTCTTTTGGCATTACCCTGAACACTGCGTAAGCATTCATTTCATGTGTCATTGAACAGAAGAGAGGCTCTTGGGAATGTGCGTAAACATCACATGCTTTTGATTTTCCCAGCTATATGTCCCTTCACATAAACATATGTCTACATGCTTTCATAGAAACCTACAATGTCAGGGAAGGCCTTGTTTTTAAGTTTTGTTACATTGGCAATAAAAAAAGTGATTGATACATGAAAATTCTTATACATAGCCCCTTTAAGTAATGATGTTTTAGACCTATTTGTTTTCATACTGCATTTTGGACCTCGTCCAATTCAATGGTTAATGGGTGACCTTATATCCTCCAAAATGTGACCCCATTCACCACAATTGTATGGGTCTTACTATAACCCAGATTTTTATTTTTAAAATATTATTATTATTATTATTATTATTATTATTATTATTATCATTATTACAGTACATGTATAATTATTAAGCAGGTTTCCTTTTATGGGTAAGAGAGAGATTTAACTCACACTAAAAAGTAAAAAATAATTAACTGCCCATGTGAAATATTAAAAAAAATGCCATGCAGAAATTGCTAAATTAAATCATGACCACTAGACAATGAAATGCTCACTTGAATTATTCCAGCTGCTGTTTACCTCAGACCCTGCTCCAACACACATTCCTGTGGTTTTTAAATTTTGAAAGACTTGATTATCTGAATCAGGTGCGTTTAATTATGGTTGAAGCTAAATTCCGCAAGGCTGTGGCCCTCCAGGAATTGAGTTTGGTGCCTCTGTCTTAGCACAATAAAAAAATAAAAACATTCAAATTATGAATAAACTGTATGCTCACTGACTCAGTTCTGCACTCTCACAAAAACTACTAAAATAATCTACAATAATTATTTGATGCAACTGGAGTCACGTCAATGTCGTGCTATAATCAGGAATGCACATAAGTTTCTCATTCTGGTTCTCATGAGAGTTTGTTGATCACCCTGAGCATAGTGTGACCTACTATAAAAAATAGATTAATAATAGCTTTATTTGTTTATTTATTTTATTTCATTTTTTTTTAGAATAAAAAAAATAAAGCGTGATAATACCATTATATTTTAAAACAGAAAGTGAGCATTAAATAAAAGTACAATTATTTAACAGTACTCTTGAAAATACAATGTTAATATTCACATTTTAATTTCCTTTTATTTCTTTACTTTTTTTTTTTTTTTTAATATGAATTTTCATCATCTTCAAACCTAAACTCAGCAAACTTTTATTTTGATAGGTTGCCGGCAAGCAAGTATATACTCTGCAGGTTTTAGTGCTATCAAGTGAAGCAATAAGGCTTTTTGCTCTGAAATGCGCAGTGCATAGCCTAGATTTATGCTTTCAGTTTGAATGTAAATCTTATACAGTTAATGCACAACATGGTGATTGTGCATTAACAGCTATCAACCATGTCGGTATGCAAATGAGCAGTCTGAACTTATTTACCCAGTGCATTACTAATCACTTATGTGCATGCCTGGCAAAAATGGTTACTTTTTACAATTACATAGTCCTGGCAGCCATATCCGTAATCACAATTATATTTTTTGACTACTCATGCAGCCCTAGCTTAACTCAAACGGTTAAAAACCACTGTTGACACACCCTGTGTGTAAACTGCACACTTATTTATAGTGTGAAGGGGACAGTGTTAAAACAGTACAAACAGTGATAAGTACAGTACAAAGAGAAGTTTCCACGCTCAGACGTGCTTTCAGAAGCTTACACAAACATAAACAAACCTGAGATGTGGAAAATGCTCGACCACCTTCATCTATACCAAACGTTGCCTGCGTTAGAGGAGTGTTGCACATAGTTCACTCAATATACAGGTCATTAACTGGCTATCTAAAACTCAGGGCGAGATGTAACATGATTCAAACTGTCAAAAATATATATGTTTTCCCTACAATTAAAGAAAAATTAAAGACTTGCATCACTCAGCATTTCTTTTTTTTTTTTTTTAGAAACAGCTAAAACAGACCTTTTGATAAGCCCCAGCGCCTTAAAATATTAGTGACAAATCATACATAAGCCAATCTTGCTGTCAATCTATTACTTTTTAAGATTTTGTAAGTTTGTTTGTATATTGTGTGTCTATGTTTACATTTTTTCCTTTAATACATTTGTCCAGTTTTTGTCCTTAAAACATTCTTGATAGTAGAACTACTTTCTTTTGCATCCCATCCTAATTTTTCGTGTACCAATTCTTTCGAGGCTTGAGCCATAGACATGCAGTTATTAGCAGGGAAATTATGGAAATTGATCAGTATCTTTTAAATGGCCTTTGTAATACAGTAGTTTGAAATGTTTTGGCCAAGTGATATGGAACTGTAAAACGGTCAACAGATTTGGAACTACTCATAGCTGTATTTTTTTAGGAAATTAATCACAACTAGGTTTTAAACATTTTCTTTCACTATAAATATTTTTCAGAAATGGTTATGGTTAGTTACAGGAAAGGCTTGAGCGGCTCAAAAATATCTATATATTGTCTAAAAAATTTTATGTTGACTCATTTGTTGGATTATAGATGGTTTTTGATGGACAAAAATGGATCAGACAAATTGCTTCTGTGCAGATTATAGGAAGGTAAATAAAGTGACTAGACCTGATTCATTTCCACTTTATTTAATGATTCCTGAGGCAATCCAATCCAATAATTTAGTGACTGACAGCTGCAGTAAGTGAGGGAGCAGGCTTAGCGAAGGGTCAGTTGGCAAGCAGTGTAACTGCAGAGGCTGATATTGATAGCACCGATATACGTACAGTCCAAAAAGTTTCTGTGTACCTGTAGTAATTCAATGCGAGCCTGAAGTTGCAGACGATCCTCTAGATCTTGGCACTGTTTCTCAAGGACCAAAATCTGTTCCTGCAGTTGGTTTCTCTCTAGTTCAAGCTCCTCAACAACAGACTTCAAGCCATCTAAACAAGAGAAAAAATTGCATATATCTTAATTTATTCAATTTATCAATTTTCCTTGAACTCTCACCCCTGTCTCCAATCAATTTTTGTATTGCTCAGAGATGTGCGGCTGTTCTGCTGTGATCTTCGTTTGGAACTATTGTTAACCAAATAAAGCAAAAACAGTCAACATTGACATTAACCACTCATATCGTGGTTTTCAGGGAAAACTTCACTCTCTTGGTCATGTCATGTTAACTATGCTGTGTTATAAATCTAAAAACTTAAATGTTACATTTTTACTGAAGTAATCCTTCTGTCTGCAGTTGCGTTCATTTGTTCTGATTTCTCCACAAGACTGTTTCACATACAGACAGGCTACATGAGCCTTAACTGGCGCGACCTTGTTACTGTTGATTATTCATGATCAATTGCGGTTTAAACTGAAAATCAGAATAATTCTCACTGAAATTTTAATTTTAATCAGATTAGTTGTCCGGTTAGGCAAGTAAAATTCTCTTTCACTTGTCCCTTCAAAAATCCACTTGTCCCAAACAAGCTCTGTTACTGTAAGCTATATAAAATTCAACCCGCCAAAGTGGCTAGTGGGATTGACTGTATTACCCGCCACTGCTGAAATCCACCCGCATTTGGTGGGTGCTAATATCAAGTCACGCATGTAATAGTAAAAGATAATGTTACATGCACTTTTCATTCTATGCACTTTATTTTATTATCCACTTTTGCCTTGATTTAGTATTTTATTACTATTTGTGACCCTGGACCACAAAACTAAGTGTCAATTTTTGAAAAATTGAGATTTCTACATCATCTGAAAGCTGAATAAATAAGCTTTTCATTTATGTATGGTTTGTTAGGATCGGACAATATTTGGCCGAGATACAACTATTTGAAAATCTGGAATCTGAGGGTGCAAAAAAAATAAAAAAACTGAGAAAATCACCTTTAAAGTTGTCCAAATGAAGTTCTTAGCTATGCATATTACTGATCAAAAATTAAGTTGATATATTTACAGTAGGAAATTCACTAAATATCTTCATGGAACATGATCTTTACTTAATATCCTAATGATTTTTAGCATAAAATAAAAATGGGTAATTTTGACCCATACAATGTATTTTTGGCTATTGCTAAAAATATACCCCTGCGACTTAAGACTGGTTTTGTGGTCCAGGGTCACATTTAGTAGTTGTTACTAGCTAGTCTGTTATTACAATTATTTTATTTTAACAGTTATGTCTTTGTGTTGATACAGAAGTGTTTACAAGTTGGCAAGAATCTCATAAAAACCTTCAGGTAACCAGATCATAAATCCCTTCCAATTTACATATTTCTTAATGTGATCAACTTGGACAACCATTCTTAGTTGGTGCACAGAGATTAAAAAAAGATGGAGATCATCACACTCAAGTGAAGTGTGACCAAAATAACAAGACCAAAAACTGCACACAGCAAACATTTAGAACATGGAGATTGTCTAGTGGGTTTCACACCTGTATCTGCAGCACTGTGCTGTGGCCACCATCCACCCATGTTCTCTCCATTCACAAGAACATCGCAATCAGTGGGGTCTTGCCTACTATGAAATTCCAAGTCCTCCTGTAGAAAGAAATAGAAAGAACATACATTGTTATTATTATTAGTATTACTACTACTACTACTACACATCACTTCTCAAAAAAAAAAAAAAAAGAAAAGAAAAATGCTTCAAATGAGTAGTAACCCCCCACACCCCACAAATCTGCAAATCAGGACAACAAACAAACAAAAATAAATAAATAAATAATAAACTACTCACCCTCATGTCCTTCCAAACCTGCATGGTTTTCTTGCATTTTTCCACATCTTCAAACTTCAAATTTAAGATCAGTTACAAAATATGTGAAAGGTAATAGCCTTTGACTACACTGACAGCCCTAACACAGTGCATCTTCTTTACACACGTTTGAAAGTAATGCATGTGTTGGCAACTGAGGACTAAGGGTCTATCTACTGTGTTTGATGGAATAAAGTCATAGTCTGAAATGATATGAGGGCAAGTAAATGATTTTGACTAATTTCTGACTAAACTATTCTTTTAATTCAACTTTGCAACACAGCAAAAAAATAAATAAAAATAAATAAATAAATAAATAATAATAAAAATAAAATAAAAAGGTACTAAATACAGTTTGGTGACAAATTAAAGCAAAAATCCAAATGGAGTCACTGTGGGAGTGGCTATAGTTTGATGAGCATGAAAATTATGTGAAACATATCCTATAGCCTTTGCAGTTACCATATTTTAAGCCAATTAAAAGAGCTTCTGAACTTGCATGTTAGACACCACCATTATCAAAACACCAGTTGAGGGAATATCTTTTGGAAGAGTGGTGTTCCACTGCTCCAGTAAGTAGTAATCCAATTTTTACAATCAATACCAAGGTGCACTGAAGCTGATCTACTGAGAAAAATTTCCTTTAATCTGTCACTCATCTGCATGCAATTTACCTAGAGACTTTAGTTCATACCTGCAGGCTGCGTGGGGTGAAATATTTGGGCTTCCTGCTTTTCTGTGGGCAGAGTCCACGGGCCTGGGCCAACTCCTCCTCCACTTCCTGTTGCCGATTGGCTAATGCTGGATCGGAGCAGCCAGGAAACAACCAGTCATCCTCAATCAGTTTTGTGCCACAAGACAAAGGGAATGGATCAAATATGTTTAGGGCAATGAAGGACAGGATACAAAATCAGGATTGAGGAGAGACAGCCGGGTAATTCTAGTGCAGATTAGAGAGCGGAAAAGGGCCGGAAAGCAGCAGGTAGCAGCACACATTGCAAATTCAGCTTCTGTGGACTGTGGACCAGAAGACTAAAATACGCAAGACACATATAAGCCATAATGATAATTACAGTGCAAACTACAGCGATAAACAGTTTTTTGAGGATTATTTTTAGAAATTATAACAATTCACCTTGGTCTCAGCAATAAGTGGGTAATACCACCTGAAGTGTCTTTCAATCAACTATAGCATGGAAGCGAAAGTGGGACACCCTGAATAAAGTGACTAGCGCATGTGAGCAAGAGGGTATGAGACAGCTCAGCTTTGGTTTAAAAGGGTTCAAAAACATTTGTTATCGGTCATAACTTGATGGGGAAAACAGAGCACTGCATATAGATGATTTCTAGAGTGCCCATGTTCGCACACATCAAATGGAGTATACAAAAACAAAGTATACTTGGGGCTTTACCATGAAACAGAAAATGAATAAACCCACTGACAGGGTCAAAGGGATAGTTCACCCAAAAAAATTTAAATTCTGTAATTAATTACTCACCCTCATTTCGTTCCAAACCCAAAAGAACTTGGCTCATCTTGAGAACACAATTAAGATATTTTTGATGAAATCCGAGAGTTTTCTGACCCTGGATGGACAGCAACGGAACTACCACATTCAAAGCCCAGAAATGTAGTAGTCCATGTGACATTAGTGGTTAAACCTTAATTTTATGAAGCTATGAGAATACTTTGTGCGCAAAGAAAACAATATAAAAAAATACTTTATTCCACAGTTTCTTCTCTTTAGTGTCGGACTTCGATGCACATTCACGAGAGTACCATGATGCAGGCGTGTGGTGTTGCTGATGCAGGAGCCGGCATTCTGACGCTGCAGATTGTTTGCAAGCAGAAGAATGTACACACATATGCCGTGGTACTGGCTTTCTTAATTTGTTCTTAATTTGTATTCCAAAGATGAACGAAGGTATTACGGGTCTGGAACGACATGAGAGTAATTAATGACAGGATGTTCATTTTTGGGTGAACTATCCCTTTAAGGCATATTGATACAGGGCAGGATCGATCCATCCTTTCATGTAATTTGCACCAAATGGAAACTTTCCTCACAGGCAGACTTGCCAGTTTCTTGGAGGTCAGCTGACCTTGTCACCTAGGTACCTAAAGGTTTGTTAATTAGGCCCTTACTTTTCTCCATATACAAAACACAGCATGGCAGTTGGCACATGGTTTATGTAACAAAATGTGTTACATGGATGGCATACAGCTTTACATTTCAGCCAAACAATCCAACAGCAGCAGCACAGATCTCTTCATGCCAGGCAGACATCTCAGCAAGGCTACAGACATGCTGTTCTATGGACTTCCAGCATGCACAATAGATAAAAATCAGGGGACTGGAATGAGCACCACAAAATGTTCCTTCTGTGAATCATTTTTGTTTATTTTGCTTTGGATCATGGTCCTGCTCGCAAGAGCAACAACCACCACTGCCTAGTTTAAGCTTACTGGCAGAGACAGTCAGGTGTCGACGTATAGCCACTTAAACTGCAGTGTGCTACTGGTAGGAAACATTAGTTATTCAATTAATCTTCATAAATTCTATACCATTTGAGAGCTTAAAAGCAAAAGATTCATCTCCTGAAGTCTTTCAATCAGTACATTACTGTGTCAGTACATTAGAAAGTGGTATTTGGACAAGAGACATTATGTTTTAACATTCCGGTTTGCAATCAGGAAATTTTAGGCTGCTAAAAGTTTCAGTCCAAAAATCCAGTACACACATGCATTCAAACTGTCAATTCAAAACAGTGCTAATGCAGAGAAAACCCAGCCAATTACATCAGGGATAGCAGTGACAAAAAAAAAAAAAAAAAAAAGTTATGATGGATAAATTGTAGTTAAGATTAAGAGAATATGAAGTGACACAGAGTCGTCGTACAGTATGTGTGAGTCTGCTATTAATGATACACAAACAAACCACATGTGCGCGTTCTTGGCACACTGATCACTAACATCGTAGTTTATTTTATAGTTTAAAATTATTACAATTAATCTGTGAAGTTGCTGAATTTCTTGGCTGGTGAGTGTTTTATAATGAATACTGACTAAAGAATTGTGTTTTGGGGGCGTCTACGATGTTTAATGGTGTTACGTACATACGAGAATCAGACCAAATAATCACTGAGTTTTGATATATTTGAAATGTTTCTGTTTTTCATGCATATTTTGTTCAGTAATTCTGAATGTATCCCTACAATAGTTATAGGCGGTCAAATGAGGGTGGCTGGTTTAGTGGTATTTTGGCATCACCACATCTTCCTGTTTGGCATCGTACCTTGACTTGAGCTTAACTGTATAAAAAATGACATCTAAACAAATGTAAATTGTATTTTTCCTCTCCTGTTTTTGCTGTTGCACTGTATACAAACAATGTAAATAATGAAATAATACAATAAAGTTTTCATATGTTCTTTGGTGTGCACTGTATGTCTATCAGGAAGAACAAAGATGGCACACCACAGCTCCAAAAGTAGAAAAATGTTTATTTATGTTCTTACCATGAAGAGCTTTTAGGCTTGAAACATCACCTGTGGTGAGAACATAAATATTTTTCTACTTTTGGAGCTGTGGATTGCCAAATTGTTTTCATTGTTGAGCACACACATTAAGCTTTTGGCCTGTTGGATGTGCGCACTTTGATCTTTGTGCTCTGTATTTCTGAAATATATGTGACCCACAAAATCTTAAGTCGCTGGGGTATATTTGTAGCAATAGCCAAAAATACATTGTATGGGTCAAAATTATTTTCCGTTTTTTTTTTTTTTACACCAAAAATCATTAGGATATTAAGTAAAGTTCCATGAAGACATTTTGTAAATTTCTTACCATAAATGTATCAAAACTTAATTTTTGATTAGTGATACACATTGCTAAGAACTTCATTTGTACAACTTGAAAGGATTTTTTCTCAATATTTAGATTTTTTTGCACCCTCAGATTCTAGATTTTCAAATAGTTGTATCCCAGCCAAATATTGTCTGATCCAAACAAACCATACATCAATGGAAAGCTTATTTATTCGGCTTTCAGATGATTAAAATACTTTCAAATATTTTCAAAATTTACATACTTGTTCACTAAGGGATCAGACATTTTTAAAAATGTGTAAATTGAGTAAATAATTACCGTGTGAAAATGTGAACTTTATAATTCGGAGGTGTGATAATGCTGGACATAAAAAACAAACAAACACCATGTAGACAGCTGACAAAGGTCTGTTTTATAGCAGAGACTTGGCCAGTGATTTTGTAGAAGAGGGGGAAAGAGGCAGAAAAAGGAGGATAAAGCAACAAATGAAGGACAGGACCCCATGAGCCAGCCTCGTCTGTGCTGCCAGAATTTCCTTAGGAGAGGATGAAGGGTTCCAGAAAACTACTGGCAGCACAGACAGAAGCAAACAATGGAGGCGATGAAACCTGCATGCACAAAACTGATGGGAAACTGTTCTCAGTGGCTGCACCCATCATGCAGAGCAGGAGCAGAGGCGGAGATGGGGAGGAGGAGGAGGGTCTCAGGGCCAATAGGTGGGAGAGAAGTGTTACAAAACAAATGTAATCAAAAAACAAACCAAACATTTTGAAAGTAAGGCTCGTTTCACACTAGAGGCATATGTGGCGCATTTTTTACAGCATCAGTGTTAACAGATTAGAGCGTCCACACTGTGCAATAAAAAGGCATTGCAATGCGCACCGCTTACACTCTGCATATGAGCAGCTTCTGTGCTGCTTCTACTCTGCTTACACATCCAGTGTGAAACGGGCATAAGAAACCTAAACATCTCATTTTTTTCAAAAGTGATTAACCATTCATAGCAAGGACAACAGAACCTGATAATAAATAAACATTTAATGTATCCAAGGTAATAAAGAGTGCCGAAAAACAGACAACTAGAGAAAACACATTAAAATGTATATGAACTCATGGGTATGTGTAATATGTATATGGAATCATGGTCACTGAGGTGCTCAAAGTTTGGCTCGCTTATAAACACACAATAAGGGGATGTCCAGGTAGAATGTATTATTGTATTTCATGTTCACGGTTTTTAAATGTTGTTCCATGTACCAGTGGTGGACGAAGTACACAAATCAAGAACTCCTTTTCAATTTTACTCGAGTAAAAGTAAAAAAGTATTGATCGATGAATGTTAATTTTGTATATACCCTACTGTGTATACAATGTACACTACTGTAAAAGCATATGGGGCAAATATATAAAGTTTTAAGACCGCAAACATACTAGTTTAAAACTCATTCGAAACAGAGGGGAAGATGCATGGGCATTAAGTATTTTAAGGATCCGTCTTGTTTTTACTTAAATTTGTTTTTATTTAAATAAATTAAAAAAAAAAAAAATACACTGTTGAGACGATGATACACCAACGTGGACATTCAAACAGTGGGCTTAAACAGCTTGCCCTTTTACAGCAGATATAGTTCACAAACAGATGACAGTTGTGTCCCAACTATGATTTTTATTTACAATAATAAATCCTAAAACTCAGCATTAGTGAATTACTTTCTATACCATCAGTCACATGCATGCTCAAGCTCTAAAGATCTCCTGGGCTTGGCTCCTTTTGAGTCAGACTTGTGAATTCATGGAATTGTTAACTGGAGATTCGCTCTGACCAGATCATTTGAATCACTGACTTACTGACTCGAGAACAGCTGCAATCCGATCAGTCCAATTTGAGAATGAATCATTCAAGTGCGATTTGAGAGGTTCACTGAAAAGAATCAGCTCATTCACAAATCAGACAGTGCTATCTAGTCTCGGAGCGGGTGCCGATTTCTCCAGTTTAAAATAACGAGGATAGACATGTTTTTTATATTATGCTTTAGAGTGTAGTGAAGTAAAAGTAAAAGTTTCTCAAAATAAAAACACTCAGATAAAGTGCAGCTACTTGAAAAATATACACAAGTACAGTAACAAAGTGAAAATACTTTGTTACTGTCCACCACTGCTATGTACACATCCATTTAAAACCTGACCGAGGGGACAAGCATTAATTGCAAACCTTGTAAACAGATGGCTGCTTTCAAATGCTCATGTATGCTTTGTATGTGTACACTATAAAGAGCACTCAGGGGTATACAGCTGTGCATGGCTGCATGTGAGTGGTTAAATGAAGTCGCATTAACATACTTGGTTGATTTAAATCTTAATCTTACATTTCAAATTTAATTCCATTGTATAAATAGATACCCCTAGTATGCATTTAGTGTTTTTAAAAAAAAAAGGACAAGCCGCATCATGATGCATCAAGAATCACGTTGTAATTGAATCAATAACCCATGAATTGTAATCAAATCGAATTGTGAAGCCAGTGAAGACTCACACCTCTACTGAGCAACCTTTAATGCAGCACTCAGCTCAAATAACACTTTCAGACAATACTTTAAGGTTTAAGTACCATAATATTAACATAGCTAGCACCAGTATGCCCTGCAACACTCGACCGTATAAACATGCACTTCTATTTAAAAGGATAGTTCACCCAAAAATGAAAATTCTGTCATTAATTACTCACCCTCATGTTGTTCCAAACTCATAAGACCTCCGTTCATCTTCGGAACACAAGATATTTTTGATGGAATCTGAGAGCTCTCAGACCCTCCATAAACAGCAAAGGTCCAGAAACATAGCAAAGAGATCGGTAGAATAATCCATGTGACATCAGGGGTTCAACCTAATTTTACGAAGCTACGAGAATACTTTTTGTGCACCCAAAAAAAAAAAAAAAAACTGCTTTATTCAAATCTGTCTCCTCCACATCACCCTAGCACCATTTTGGAGAATATCCACTGAACGCAAACAGCGTATGCTCTTCTGTGTAAGCTGCGCCACACGATTTCGTTGTTTTCACTCAAATCAAAGTGTACGTACAACGTAGAAATCGTACGCTGTTTGCGTTCAGTGGATATTCTCCAAAATGACGCTAGGGTGATGTGGAGGAGACGAATTTGATTAAAGTCGTTTTTTTTTTTTCTTTTGTGCACAAAAAATATTTTAAAATTACGGTTGAACTCCTGATGTCACATGGATTATTTTACCGATCTCCTTGCTACGTTTCTGGACCTTAATCATGTAAGGACCCTTGCTGTTTATGGAGGGTCTGAGAGCCATCTTAATTTGTGTTCCGAAGATGAACGGAGGTCTTACGGGTTTGGAACAACATGAGGATGAGTAATTAATGACAGAATTTACATTTTTGGGTGAACTAACCCTTTAAATCTCAGTTGATAGTCATGGTTTGCCTACCAAACAGCTGTTGATACTTAATCTATGAATTTTAAAAATTTGTGAATGTATAGCATAAGCATCCTCACCCTCTCTCTCCTCCTCGATGTGGCTCATTCTGAAGGCCATGACATTCTTCTCATGACTCTGATCTCGAACCCTTTCTGCCTCAGTCACCATGGTAATCATTTCTTGCCACTCCATCACCTGAACATCATCCATGCTGCCTGTCTCACTCACCTGTTACCAGAAACATACAAATACTGTACTTACAATACAACAACATATCATATCAGCAGGGCTAGTTAAATAATACTGTTAACTTACAAAGTGCCATTTGACCACTGTACTGACATAAACATTAAATAAAAAAAATGCTTTTCCAAGGAGAGACCCTAGCAGATAATGTTATTTACTGCTATATAAATAAAAGCAACAAGACATAAATGGGTGTCTGTTTTGTTAAAACCAAAGTTTAAATTATAATAAACACCCCTTCCCTGTGGTAATCACTTTAATGCACAAACTTGTGTGGCATATTACTTTTATAATTACGTCAAAAAAGCACAACAAATAAATATATTATTGCCTGTGATGCTGCTCTCTCGGTCACCTGCTCCAGGTCGGCTTGCATCTTCCTCTGCTGTTCCTTGTATTCCATAAGCTGCTTCTGCAGTTCATCTATTAATGTCCCAAGAAAATCTTAACATAAGACAACATGCAATTTAGGGATGTGCACAAGTACTCGCATACTCAGGTGCTTTGAAGTGAAAGTAATGATCAATCATCAAAACACTGATCCATGCATGACATGACTTCTCACTGAATTAAAAATTCTATACACAAAAACATCACTTTCAATTTTGGGTCATTCCATGTCAAATTAACCAAATTTTAGACTTCAAATAGAAATGTGCTTTAATGTTATTATAGTTGTATAGTTTAGTAAATATTAAAAAATGTAAAAGTCAGTGGTTCATTATTTATATTTATTGTGTCATAACTATAGCAACCGCTTCTCCGTTGCCATGTTTTGCTAGAAAGCTTAGCGATTAGCGAAATGCTTGGTGTAAAGTCTTAGGTAAGAGTGACGGTTAAGACGTTTGTTGCAACACTTTTAAAGAAACCCTCTGCCTCCAGGCCCTGGTTCTTAAAAAAACTGTTGTTTTTGGTATCTTCAATTTAAAGGCTCTACATGGTTCAGTTCCCGGGGTTAGGGGTATCTGAATGGCTTCATGAATAAACTGTTAAATTGTACACATTTTCAGGGGTCAAAATGTGTGTCACGTTGCAAGCTTTTTGTCTTGGAAGAGGAATGCCTGAAGAACAAATAATTTTGAAACTAGAAATGTATGGCACCATGTGTTATTATCTATAAATCCACATCTAATTTCACCTTTAGTACTGCATGTATGAATATACTACTGTGCATCACCGTACTACCCCTGGAAAATACTGTGGCACTGCTGGTGTTTTGAGACTTGGGCATTGCAATACTACTGTAGAACTGGAATACCGTGCAACCCTAATACACAACTGTAGTCAAGCCAGCCACATTTTGAAAAACATTTGCCGGAAGGGCAGAAAGACAAATTTTCGGAGCATTTCTTTCAATTGGCCATTAAGATTTTTGTGAATATCATCTCCAGACATCAATATTGGCTATTACTGCATCTGTTGAGTGCTTGAATAGAAAAAAAAGAACAAAAATGTCCATCCCTAATGCAAATAAATGATATTTTAAACTAACTGGCTCCACCTCTTCATACCATTTTTTGCCTTCACATCTTCATACAGCTCCAGTTTGCTGAGCATTTCCTCTCTCTCTTCTTGCAATTCAGTAATGCGACTATGTAGGGACGTGACATCAGGGGACATGTCGAGACATACTCCAGACTGAAGTCAAAACAGAAAGCAGTTAGTTGAATTTAGCTGGATATTCATCTGTGCAAATCTAATGAAAAAATAATATACTTTCTTACCTGAACTTTTTTGAGTTCCCCCTCAAGCTGCCTGATCCTAGATTTAGACCATGCTTTCATTTTTAAGAACTTTGCTTCTGCTTTACTGGCCTCTGCTTCTTTCAGCTTCACTTGGGCTGAATTGGACAGAACAAAACAGACTGAAATATTAAAACAAAGCCACTGACAAGGAAGTACACAGTGTTTAAAAAAATGCAACGAAAGGACATAGAATATCTTTAACTGAAAATAATAAACACCCTTTTACTATATAGGCACATTATAAGAAGATGTCTGTTACATCTGTAAAACATGACATGTGACCCTGGACCACAAAACCAGTCTTAAGTAGCACAGGTATATTGTAGCAATAGCCAAAAATACACTGTATGGGTAAAAGTGATCGATTTTTCTTTTATGCCAAAAATCATTAGGATATTAAGTAAACATCATGTTCCATGAAGATATTTTGTAAATTTCCTACCGGAGATATATACAAAAAAAATATAATGTTTTCATTAGTAATATGCATTGCTAAGGACTTCTTTTGGACAACTTTTAAGGCGATTTTTCTGAATATTTGATTTTTTTTTTTTTTGTGGCACCCTCAGATTCCATATTTTCAAATAGTTGTATCTCAGCCAAATATTGTCTTATCATAACAAACCATACATAAATGGAAAGCTAATTTATTCAGCTTTCAGATAAATCTTAATTCAAATAAATTGGCCCTTGTGACTGGTTTTGTGGGGTGTAGATGGGGTGTTGAAGACGGGCTAAAAAAGAAACAAAGTACTTTTACTCACATATTGTTCTCTCTCTTAATATGTACGTGAGTGTAAATGTCAGCAGCATCATATATGCCTAAAGGATTGGAGGTTGTCAGGTAAAAGAAGAGCATATTGATGCAATTCACTCAGTCTGCTATTTTATTCCAACCGTTACTCCTGACCAGACGCGTCCGTAAATATTTAGTTTATACGTAGAGTTACACTTCAACTAAGTGTAATGGTGCAACGAAAAAATATTTAGTAGTCCGTAAGTTGTAACTTAGTGCCCATTTACGTCAAAACTAGGCTAGGTTGTAACTTACGTTCAGATCGTGCAACCGGCCCCAGGGTCTCGAAAAAGAACACAACTTCTGCAGTTTGACAGTATTTCGGGTTTCGACCGAACGAGAAGGGAGAGGCGGTAAATACGGACGAGGCAATTTGCAAATTGTGCAAAAAAAAGGTGACCGCGAGAGATGGAAATACTTCCTAAGGTGACACTGTCTGAGCCTTATGTCATAATTTTTTTTATTATTCACGGTAATACTGTATACCGAGGTAAAATAGGGAGGAGGTTTGACGGTATCAAAATTTGGATACCGCCCAAGCCTACATAGAACCATTGTCACCAATAGAGATGCTTTTGGGAAACACAGCCCTGTTTGATAAAACCATGAACAAACTTTATAGGAATATAAATGATACAGATGTAACGCTCTATAACAGTTTAGAGCTACATGAAACTGTAAATTAAATTAATTAATTTGGACAGTATACTGGAAGCAGAGAGAAATGTGGACTTCTATCCTAAACCCTATTTTACAATGTGGTGTTTTCCCTAAAAATAAAAAATGACAAATTACTAGTTTAGGGCACATCCCTAAATGGAGACTTTAGACACTGCTACATTAAGTGATAAAAGTTCATAGATCTTTAAAAAAAAATTGAAAAATTCCAAGTTACTGTGACATGTGCTTAACCAGCATTGAGTTCATTTGAGAAAGGAAGGTCAAACTGTAGACAAAATTAAGCATGTGACATGATTGTCTACCTTGCAGCTCTGTGACTCTCTGAACTGTGATGCAGGTGGATTGGTTTGCTGATGCATCTGCAGGCTGTGATATAGAGCGCTGAAGAGTCTCAAGCTGTCTGCGTAAGGCCTGCTCCTTCTCTGACAACTCAGTCTCGTGTTTATCAGCAGCACTGAGCAGCTCTGCTTCATGTTTCTCCAGCAGATCCTTGATCCGAGCCCGAGTAATGTGACGTTCTGCCTCCAGCTTTGACTGAAAGTTTTCTCTCTCACCCCGCAAGAGCTGTATTTGTTCTGTCAGCTCCTACCAAACAAACACACAACTCATTTTACAAATCAACTCTGAGAACTGTAAGCAATAGGAACTGACTATATAATGTAATTATGTCCCTATGTGTGCACAAACATACAGACACCAGTCACACAGGAAGCTACATACTATAACAAGAACCAAGGAAATCGAAACCTTTAAAAGATCATTCATGTAAAGTCAGTTGTGATTTTTTCATTATAATTCTATGTATTAAGGAGTATATATTTTGTTATTTTCATTATTACTTCTCTTTATTTTTGTTTCCTGTTTCTTTCTGTTCCAATGTTGTTTTTATTTTCTCACCCTGTAAAAATTTAACAAAAAATAAAAATAAAATAAAATACACAAATATAAATATGTATATATTATAAGTAAATCATAAAAACATTGTGTGAAAAAGCTTAATGGACAGTACAAAATAACTAGATGCAATTTTTATGATTATGATTTGCTTTGTAATAACACTTGTTCAATCTGTGCAAATCATGGTCTCGTGTAAAACTGCACTGGTAAATCATTGGTATTTAATTTACTTTATGTATGTTAAGACGACATCATTTTTGTGCAGTCACGTGACATCTGACCACAAAACAAAGCACAATGTGCAATACTGTCAGCATGCAGAAGGCAGAGTGGTAAAAGTGCAATATAAGTTAAACAATAAAAGTCCAAGAATATGGAGGTTTGGAAGTAAGCCCAGTTTAACTGGATTTCCAACCTAAGATAAATGTTTAATATCCTGCTATGCACTTTGAGAGGGCTGGGCAAAATGAGCAGGACAAAGCCTCTCTCTCTAGTCTAATGTCTTCTCCCCACATTCCAAAGCAAAGTAGTAAAAGATCGGAAAAGTGAATTTTATGTTTTTCATGATCACAAAATTATGATTTTGTGACAAAATTATGATTTCACCGCAGTAAAAATAAACTTGATGTGCCTTACCTCACTTAACAAGTACACATAGTTTTAAAATTGAATGTGAGGTCAGACAAAACAGAAACTCACAAGACAAGACTATCTGAATGAATCCATCTTTTTGCTGAGTAACCGATTAGTTGCGCCATGATGGATTCTAACTTCCACTTGGGTGCTCCATAGAAATCCATGTTAAAACAGGGTAAAAAAAGATTGACTGAATTGAAACTTTTTCAATTTAACTAAATGTGAAAATGTGCACAGGGGTTAAGCTGTGCTGTTGTTGGCTGCAACATTAACTGCAAGAAGCTTAAGGAATTCCTGTACAGTACTTGTTTTGCGTAACTTACCAGCAAATATGTCCGTGTCCGGCGCTGTATGAATGGCTTGCAGTGCTTAAGTTAAAATACTGTGTGTGAAACAATAAAATAATGTGTGCACTTATCATTTAGTGGACAAAATCCTGCGGACTTCGCTCTGATTGGGAGCTGTATTTAGGATATGTGCCCTCATCTTTTTTCAATGCAGCTAACCGTGGGTCACTTTGTGTCATCTATGCTCTCATTAAACTTTGACAGACGAGTTACTGCAAAAAAGACCGTTATTGAGACACTGTAAAGCAGGGCTGCCCAAACTCGGTCCTAGAGGACTGGTGTCCTGCAGAGTTTAGCTCCAACCCCAATTAGATGTACCTGAACAGCTAATCAAGCTCTTACTAGGCATACTAGAAACTTCCAGGCAGGTGTGTTGAGACAAATTGGATCTAAACTCTGCAGGACACCAGCCCTCCAGGACCGAGTTTGGGCACCCCTGCTGTAAAGTGATTAAACTATGGTGCCGTGTGTTTTTTAAAACCATTTTCATAGGTTTAACGCTATATTATTGGCTCTGAAAACATGTTAATTTGACTGGAAACACCAGAGACCAGAAATGTAAAGCACTGTTCCAGTCAGGCGAGACTTCCGGGTTCAGAAAAAGGTGGAAATGACCAGTAATATCTAATTTGCAAAAAAATGTGATTGAGGATTTGGGAAGAGAAAATACATGAATACAGGTGCATCTCAAATTAGAATATCGTGGAAAAGTTAATTTATTTCAGTAATTCAACTCAAATTGTGAAACTCGTGTAATTGGTGGGTTTTTGTTAAATGTGGGCCAAAATCATCACAATTAAAAGAACCAAAGACTTAAATTACTTCAGTCTGTGTGCATTGAATTTATTTAATACACGAGTTTCACAATTTGAGTTGAATTACTGAAATAAATGAACTTTTCCATGACATTCTAATTTATTGAGATGCACCTGTCATCTTTGCCATAAAAAGTGATGTAATAAAGTCATTGCATTTTAAGTAAGCCAAGTGTTGCCAGTGCATAGTATTTTATGTATTTTTAATAAACTACATGTAAAAAAGCATCATTGACCATTTGATCATATTTGTAAATGGGAAAATACCTTGGCTTGGTCATCTTTACTGCTGAGTGCTACATCCTTTTCTCTGATCAACTCTTTTAAATGGGCCACAAGTTCCTCCATCTGCGTTAGCTGCTCAGAGACCTCAGCAAATCTCATATCGCTGCCCGTGTCCACCTGCGGGGAGCCAGGAGCCTGAGAAAAGCAAAGGATCTATTATTGCTGTTGAACATTTATGCATTGCACAATGTAAAGGGGAGAGGGTTCTCATATTACCCTGAAGAGTTTTATTTAGCTATAACCAAGTGACTTGCTTACTACACAGTTGCTCACGAAAGAAATATACTGACATATTTGCAATTATTTAAAATTAAAAGACACTCTTCACTCCTAGACATTCCCACACTAAACATATAAGGCTGATTTCTCATCATATGCATCACAGAAAAACAATCTTCATTATGAGATATTTAAACAAAAGCATGTGTAATACTCACTCCATGCGCAGAGCCGGACTCATCTGCTGAAAACCACCTCAGCATTGTTTACCCAACCTATGGCCTAAGATCTTGGACAGGAGGTTTAAATAAAGTAAAGCAAGACTACACAAAACTCAGTCATCCTACTGGATGGTTCTTCAAGTCTGGTCCGGGAGGTGCCCTGTATTAAAACGTCAATAAGTGTAAATGTCTATATTTTAAATAAATAAATTGTAAACAAATGTATAAACGTTAAAACATCTAACGTTATCTATAATATCTAAAATAAGTATTATAATTTCATTATAGAGCATCATCTGATTCGAAGATTTCTGTATTCAGTCAACAGCGAATGATTATAAATTAATA
The DNA here is from genome assembly GCA_036784905.1 of Acrossocheilus fasciatus. Taxonomy (NCBI): domain Eukaryota; kingdom Metazoa; phylum Chordata; class Actinopteri; order Cypriniformes; family Cyprinidae; genus Acrossocheilus; species Acrossocheilus fasciatus. The sequence continues at coordinate 23,074,149 of CM071955.1, read as the reverse complement.
TCTAAACAAAAAAAAAAAACGTTGACCGTCATCAATGATTACAATCTAGTCAAACAAAGAAGAAAAACATTCTTGGCGGAACAATTCTCACATCATACGGTGGCAAAAATCTAATCCTAATCGCTTAAAACTTAAAGTATTCAGCTACTAAGAATATTTAAAAATGAAATGTCAGTTAACATAATCGTACCTTCCTCCAATAACATGGACTTCTATCGCTTCACATTTCCAATACAGTCCATTTAAAGACGAAATGTTCACTCGTACATGACAAATATACATATATGTTGTATTGAACGGTAGCGAACCTATAACCTTATTGTCTATGTTTACCAATGGGATAAACACTCATCTCCTGTTAATGCTCAAGGTTCTTCTTCTTGTTTAATGGCCGTTCGTTGCTTTGGAGCATTACCGCCACCTACTGTACATGGACACGATGACGTTTATGTCCGATTGCATGTTTTGCCTTTCTGGTCTTACTAAAAAATCATTTTAAAAGTTGTTCATACAAACCAGATGAAATATAAGACAGAGTTAAGCATGAGCTCATGTTGAACCATGGAGAGGGAAGTGTTATTTTGGTGCTAATGTCTTTCGTCCAATTAATATTTTACTAAATATTTTAAAACACCTCAATGATAATAATAATAATAATAATAATAATAATAATAATAATAATAATAATAATAATAAAATTTAATATTAAGTTAATTCACATTAAGTTAATATTAAGTTTAATACATTTATTTTATATAGTGCCTTTCTGCAAACTCAAGGTCGAGTTTATCAAGGTATTTTTTCACTGTTATTTTTCTCTCTGTAATATAAATGGACTGTTAAATTTAAAGGGGTTATCGGATGCCCATTTTCCACAAGTTGACATGATTCTTTAGGGTTTCAATGAAAAGTCTATAACATACTTTGGTTAAAATTTCTCAATGGTAATGTAAAAAACACCTTTTTTACCATGTCAAAATCAGCTCTGTTTTTAGCAAGCCATTCTAGTCCATGTTGCTTTAAATGCTAATGAGCTCTGCTGACCCCACCCCTCTCTTCCATGGGGTGATGAGCAGTACTGTTTACATTAGCCGTGAAACTGGCTAATTAGCACATTATTAGGAAAGGCAATTTGCAAAAATTCATTAAAAAACCCTAATACTCACTTCTTCTGTAGATGAAGCTGGATCACAAATGATTTGCATGAACATAGACACATTTAGGCACATTGTTGATCGGGCACATTCCCTTAAAAACGAAGGTAACATTAATCCTCTGCATCTTCAGCAGCTCAGATGTCGGCAGTAAATGACAACTGCTATGTTCATTATTACATCCAACAACAAAACACCTCAATAGCTTAATCAGAGACATTCTTGTCTTCCCCTGCATCGGAGTCGACACAATGGCGGACAGCTCTCAGCTCACTCAGGGCGGGTCTAAGGTAAGATAGTCTTGTCAATCAACTATCGTGGGAGCGGCCTGTACAGAACAATGTCATTCTGACAGTAACCTCAGAACAGCCTGATTTGAGAAAGGGGATTTTAAAATAGGGATTTAAAAAAAAAAAACACTGGGTGGATTTTTATCATTAGGATGGATGTGTACACACACTTCCAACAAACATTTATGTTCAAACAACTTGTAAAGTGAATTTTGCATCCGATGATCTCTTTAAAATTCAAGTAGCTTTATTGTTATGGTAACAACAACTACAAAATGATATTTAAATGCATTCTGTGCTGATGTTATGTAGCGTTAGTAGTCCTTTTCCAGGCAGACTTAAAGAAATAAACACATACAGTATGTCTCTTGGAAGTCCTGCAGAATTTAACCAATCAAATGATGACTTTGAAACTCCCAAAGTATTTCTCATTTTGTGTGTTTTATGCTGAGATTATACTGAAACTACACAGCCTTAGGATGCAAGAAATAAAAAATTAGGAAGCAGGAATCCAAGGAAATTAATTTGTATATTTGAATATTCTTGATCACCCAAGCATCAATTAAAAGGGTCATCATCTGCGCTCTAGGGATTTGCCTTTACGTTGTTGAAGTTTGGTTATTTAAGAAATTAATAAATAAAAAATGAATAAAGCAAGATGCCCTGCTGAAATATGCTAAATCTATGGTTTATATAAACAGCAAAGATAAAACATAAATTAAAATAGCTGGCCTAGCTGATCCGTGGATGCCAATTACATGCACCATCTTTCGAGACATGACTGGGTATATCTGCTGTTTTACCTCAGTTTGTAGAATACATTCTTTACACAAATCATATCGACTAGCACTGGTCACGTATCACTTACTCTGTCTATCCATTTGTTGCATTTTTCTTTGTAAGGTTCCACAAGATGCACAAGCTGATGAGTTTGTTCATTGCTCTTCTTTAAAAAAGTTATTGATCACAGTGAAGGAGTTCTAAAACATGGTGGTGGAGGCCCAGAATGTGACAGTGCATGGAAACCACTGGGCATAGCTTAAGTATTTTGAGTTGTTAATAAAGTAGTTTTTTTAGAATTCATCTTCTGCTGAAGATCCATCTTGATTCTGGAGTTATACATTGCTTTGCGATGATGCGCTCCGTTTCCACAATGGTATAATTGGTTAAATTTAAGATGGGCTTTATAGACTTTACATGTAAAAAAGGTCTCACTTTCAAGTGCTGTGGCCAACACTGAACCTTCATTGAAACAATCTTTCACCAAAAATGTGGTCCAAAGAACCGATGTATAGCAAAGACTATAGAAATACAAAGACGGTTCACTCCTATACTTTTGAATGGGAGAAACGGCAATGCACAATATGGCGGAATAGTCCCGCCTTCTAAGTGAAAGAGCCAATCGCCGATTGGTAAAGTCCTAAGTGAGTTATAACTGCACATGCGCATTGGCTGGTCTAGCCTGAAAAATACGATTTTTTTAATGCTATTTGAGCATAAGAAACAACATTCATGGGTCAGTTAATTTCAGATTTTGTTGCTGATCTGAAATGTGTAATTTAGTTGTGATTTAATTGCGAATTGTGATTTAATTGTTTATTGCCTGTATAGCTCCTCTGTATTATTGACAGTAAGGTATTTATTTATTTGCTGGCTAAGGGTCCACTCAGAATTATTTTTAACTGCAGTGCATTTGACAGCTGAAGATACAATTTCATGCCAGTTATAGGGTTGGTATTCTCTTTGTGCAGCATGTTGCTGGTAGGATTGAGCAACATAAATAATAAACAAATAAATAACACAGTATAAGGCATTTTAATCATAGTTAGCCTTAATTCAAAGTTTTCTGTCATTTCCAAATAGTAATACATTGAAGGATAATCAATATGCTGCTTGTCATTTTGACAGATTTAAAGGGGTCATGAACTGAAAAAACAAAATTCCCTTGATATTTTGACATATAAGAGGTCATTTTACTATAAAAACATTCTGTAAGTTTCATAAGTCAAAAAGTTCTTGTTAGTAGCTTATATTGAAGCCAGTCTGCCAAAACAACAGCTTAGTGGGGGTAAACACCGCCTCGGCAGAAGAAGATCAACACCTGCTTCTACATCGCTGCCTATTTAGCCCCGCGAACATGTAGTGTAAATAAAGAGAGGGCGAACGCAGGTACGTGGAAACCAAATGATAAAAATGGCTCATAATACAACAAGACAGTTGCACTTTGCAGTGCCAAGTTATGGAAAAACAGTCTTTGCATTGCCTTCCTTCCGACCCCAACGTTAAAGGGGTGGTTTACTGCTTTTTTTCTTTGCTTGATTGTGTTTATGGGGTGCAATATAACATGTCTAAGTGTTTCGTTTGTTAAAAAACACCTTATTTTTCATATATTTCACCTTTATTGTAAGCCGCTTTCTCCTCTGTCATTTGAATGACCGGTTGACTTCCTGATTCTCTGAAACCACTCCCTCAAAAACAGGCAGTGGGCTCAGATTGGTCAGTTGGGCAGGTGTGTTGTGATTGGCTAAACTGCGTACTGCACATTGTCCGGAAACTTCACGCCCATTAGCTTTACGAGCGACAGCTGCACGCGCTGCAGTCAAATGTAAATAATGGTGTCATTGCCGTATCAGTGAGTAGTATCTGCCTGCAAACCCGGAGGCTGCATTTTCAGGACCGCAGTCCTAGGACCGCATTTCTAGGACCCTAGGTTTTTAGTGACAGCGCCACCTACCGAAATAGAGGACCAGTGAAGATGGCTGACAGTCAGAGTGTGAGTATCAAATGTGAATACATTTTTATTTGTTTAACATTAAAAACAATTGTGATGCATTTCATTGGAAAGTTAACATAGCCGAAGTGATCGTGATTTGCTAAATAGTCTTGAATGCATAGCCATCATATATTAGCCTCTAATGCTGTAAAATGAATTGTTAGCATGATAAGCCTGTGTTGAATTACTGGCAGCACAATAAACTGTAGCACGTTCGTTGTGAAAGCTTGTTAATTACTCATTGTTTTTCCATTTTAATTAAGTTAAAATAATCTTAATGTTTTAACTGTCACGTGCTCATTCAGCCTGTTTAACGTTACCCCACAATACATGTTATGAGTACGTCTCTTCATTTTGACATGGTTTTATAATGTTGGTTGAGACATATGATATTTTAATTAGTCAGACATAACAGAGAGGCCATCATAATAATTGACTGTTAAAATACCTCATGTTAGATTGTGTCATTTACTGTGTACTGTACTCTATATGAAGTGCTTTCAAGGACACAGCTCAGGGCAGGCAATAGTATGACACAAGATAAATAAATAAATTGGTCAAGAATTGGAATTGTTTTTACACAATGTCCAATGTATCCTTTTTTTAAGTGTTAACAGTATTTCTGTTAACCTAGCAGTGATTATGTTCTCCATTTACTATTTCAGTGAAGTGGAAGAATTGAATAGGGTGATAGAGAAACAACTGAGAAAAGAGGGAAGAGCATCCAGGTGGACGGTGGTGCTGCTGCATACATCACAACGTGTGCTTTAAATATTTAAAGTCATGTCAATAATATGTTATTTCTATTCAGATTTCTTGCATCTCTCTCTCTATTATTTTTTTTCTCAGTTCAGATGGGCTTTATTGACATGAATGTTTCAAGAAACTTTGTTCCCACAACATCAAAATAAAATTTTTCCAAATCTTTAAACAGTATGCAATAATAGTATTATGAACATCAATTGGTATGAACATTGATATAATTATTTTTGGATCGTATATGTGTGTGCGCTCTGTGGTAACTAAGATCTTTTAAATATGAAATTTAAAATTAGAGAGTAGAACGTTCAACTAAATGTTCCTTATTTCATTCACTTCTCTCTCTTTCTCTCTCTTAGGAGTCAGTGAAGACATCGTCCATGAAGTTCTTTCTATGTGGTTCACATCATGAACAAATTTGTTTTTGTGTGTGTTCAAGTTCAACTGTTGTAATATATTATTTTATAAAATATACACAATCTTAAATCTACCCCCAGAGTCATCCTTGACTATACCATGATTCCTTGTTTATTTTATTTGAGTTATTATATTATGCTACTTAGACCCAATAATTACTCAACATTCCTAGGAACCAGGTTTAATTGCAATAAAGAAAGTAGTATTTGGGTGTAATAAAACTTTTAAAAAACTCTAAAATTCTAATGTAGTTAAAACTGGGTGGAAATACTGCCTTAGTGGCACTTTTTTCAGTCCTGCAAAACTAGGGTCCTGGAAATGCGTTCCTGGGACTGCGGTTCTCCGGCTCGGTAGGTGGCGCTGTCACAAAAAACTAGGGTCCTAGAAGTGCGGTCCTAGAAGTGCGGTCCTGAAAGTGCAGCCTCCGGTATTGCAGCCAGATAATATTGGTATCAGTTTGAGCCAGAATCAGACCCAGAAAGCGGTAATGAAGAGAGTCAAGCAGAACTTCCGCAAGCACGGCTCTTACAAACATTTCTGAATGGAAGTTTGCTGTTGTGATTACATATCATTTTTTGAAGTTTGTACAGGAACATAATCAAACATAAATTTTAACCATTGTTGATGAACTACAGCGTCCGTAGGAAGCCTGAACACAGAAGACCTGACAGCTGGGTGAAAATAACACCGTTTCGACGGCATGGCTACAGCTCTCCACTATAACTCTTCCTCTGCGACAAAGCCGCAGAACATGGCCTTGCCCCCTTTTTTGCATGTTCCGGAGGGAGGGGTTGATTGGTTTATTTCGTATGCAACCCGGGAAGTATCTCGTTGTAGTCCCATATGAGTCGTTTTTGTAGGCATTAAACTTCCTGATTTTTAAAAGACGATATCTCCGCTTACGTTGAACTTTCAGCGCAGCAACTTTCCAAATGATAAAAATGGCTTATAATACAACAAGACATGCAGTTGCACTGTGCAGTGCCAAGTTATGTCTTTGCATTGCCTTCCTTCCGATCCCAACGTTAAGAAAGAGTGAATAAATTTTATTTTTAACTTTTATCTTTATTTTTAATGATCCAGACCGCGTCATTATGATCTTGGTCCTTTGTTTACTTCATTTTACCGCGGATTCGTTTACAGACAAGGAACAATTTGACGCAGAATTTTCAAAAAGATTGAAAGACGATGCTGTGCTGACTTGGATCCGACAGTAATGTTGCAACTCACAAGTGTGAGTAAAGGCTCTGCATTTAACACATGCAGATCATAATGCAGATCACCATATCGTAATTTCCGTTATAACGAGATGTCAACTTGTAAGAAGCATTTGTGTCCTCGTAGAACTTGTAATTATGTCTTGTGAACTGGGAGCTTTCTGAGAGCTACGAATTGTACTACCTAACCACCTCAGATTCATTAGGCGTTATACTTAGGCATTGATATTTCCGAGTACGAGTCCAAGGGTGTGAACAGCTCCAAGTAGAACGTCACATGTTGTCATCTCAAAATCACAGTAATTACGATATGGTGTGAATGAAGCATAACTGTTCTCACAGTTGGGGCAGTCATAATTGTTAGAGAGTCAGACTTGTAACCCGAAGGTTGTGAGTTTGAGTCTCATGTCCGGCAGGAATTGTCAGTGGAGTGAATAACCAGTGCTCTCTTCCACCCTCAATACCCTACATGACTGAGGTGAGACCCTTAAGCAAGGTGAACCGCCAACGGCTCCCCGGGCGCCGCAGCAATATGGCTGCCCACTTCTCCGGGTGTGTGTTGACCACTGTGTGTGTGTGCACTTGGATGTGTTAAATGCAGAGCATGGTTTCCAAGTATGGGTCACCATACTTGGCCACACATCAATTCACTCATCATGTGGTCACTATTGTTTTGTCTCTTTTTACAGATCGTTTGATATCTGTTGAAATATTTATGCATTTTTGACCTAAATCACAGCAGTGTCCATCTATGAGGAATGTACGCTGTCAAACATACACTATATCTATATACACTATAGCTATATGTCCAATCATAGCAGTTGCGTTTATTTCCAAGTCTACAATCCGCCACACCTATTCAAACAGAGCATTCTGCTGAGGGGGGTTAAAAACAGGACAGGGAAAAGCCTATTACTTCTAAATTATGATGTTTTTGATGTAAAAAATCTTGATAACATTATAAGTGGACCTCAGAGAACAGTACACAATAAAAAACAAAGGCAGTTTATGAACCCTTTAAAAATTAAATAAAACCAGGCTATTCAAACCTACTGCTCTCTTTAGTCTAACTCTTGACAGTAAATGCACATACACACTTATTTTTGATTGGAGAGCCACCAGTGTGAATATTAATTCAGAGCACCTGCACCTCATTGACATCACATCACCCCCATCACTACTTAAGAACGCACCCCACTCCAGTCAATTGTCCGATCTCGTCAATAAGAAATGGACTCTCTTTACCCTTCGCCTACTACTTACCTTTTACTAACCTGTTTGTGTACTTACCTCCAGTTATCTCCACCGCTGTCTCCCTGGATCCCCATCGTCCGCTCCACTCCGTGGATCACCCATTCTCTCCTCCTCCGGCAATCTGGGGTGTGTGCTTCTCCTCAGCATCTACGAGTTCCTGGCAAGATACAAGCCACATCAGCTTACCCCTTCTCCATAACTGCCAGTATTCCACGATTCCACTCACCTCCAGTAACTCCTTACCCTCTGCTGAATCCAATAAATATCACATTGTTTTCTAAACCTCTGTGTCCAGTCTGTTTCCCTAACACTGTGTCAGTCACAATGTTACTCATTAAAGCAGTGTTTATTGTACAGATGGAATTTTTGTGTGCAAAATGGCCATCCAGGGGCGTCATGCTCTCATTATTTTTTGAATACGTCATTTGACACACAGCAGCCACAATAGCACTTTTGTTTTAATTTTTTTCCCCTTCTTATTCGAAAAAAATCCCACACGTGTTAACTAAATCTTGAAATATTTTGATTCCCAAATATGTGTAAATAGATGCATTTTCCACCTTTATAGATTATTTTGATCTATAATGGGAGATGGTCAAAGTAGCCTAATAATGTAGTCTATTAACTATGCATAAAAACCTGTCTGTTGACTTAAGTAACAGGTCATGCCATGAAATATTTTTAGTACAACTGACTTTGTATTTAATGTGAATTTAATAAAAACATTGTAAGTAGGCTAAAATCATAACACTTTCATTGTACAGAAAGAGAGCAAAGAACATTTACATTATCAAAAAATAAAAAATAAAATAAAAAATTCACTGACTTCAGTCTAGAGTTCAAGCACTCTCAGAAACTCCCATTAAAATCACTGAAGCCGTTTACACTGTGAAATGAGGATCTTACTTACAAATTCGTACACACATCTGCACTTTGTTGTTTCTAACGAAAGAATTCGCCAGAAAGAGGTATTCAGTCATCGAGCGAGTGAAGAAAATTTTAGCGATGACTCATCTGAACGCCTCTGATTGGTCACTGCATTCATAAGCTCAACAGAATCATGTGTGATTGGTTATAATGCAGCGCTGTACAAATGCGTCTGTATCTGGCTCAGCGCCAGCCAGGGAATGCAGGTTTGAATTTAGCAGCTGATGATATGATCGACATACTGAACGATCTAATCACGCCGGTGTGATTGTATCAAATATTAAAAATATGAATCAGCTATTTTTTGTCTTTTGAAAGCTGCATTCAAAATCCAACTGGCTCAAAAATCTGAGGGGGGCACGTGCCCCCTCACTTTGAATGGGCATGATGCCTCTGTGGCCATCCACCCAGAGTTTTCCCTGCTTGTGACCCAAGATGCTGGGATAGGGTCCAGCATCTTTGCAACTCAACATGGGACAAACAGTTTGGGAAAGAAATATGGATTGATGGATGTATTTACCTTCCCCTAAGTAATATTGTTGGTGTGGGATCTGTACTTTTACTTAAGAGTGGAAATTAAGTTAAGCTAACTTTTCACCACTAAATGGATTTTTCTTTTTATAATCTGATCTCAAAAATGGAAGTGTGCTTAATGGGTATGTGAGCTTAATAGGTATGTTTACCCTATGTACTGCTACTGCTTCAAAAGGACCATGTAAAATGCATGTTTGCCTGGGCCAGCTTGCCTGAATGCTGTAATACTAGTGAACTATTGCTGTGTGTACCTAGTTACTTTAGTCTGATACCTTAGGCTTGTTGTTGATAAGATTTCTGACTGAACTTGATAGGATTATTGTTGATAAACCTAGCTGGATGGTGAAATAGTTATGTACTGTCCAAGTGGCAGGGAAGATGAAAAGCTCTGTCTTTGTTAGGTTGAGCTATAGGTGATGTTCTTTCATACATGCCGAGATATCCATCAGGCAGTCTGAGATGCATGCATATGGTCATCTTGTTGAAATGAAAAGTACAGCTGTGTGTCATCAGCACAGCAATGATAGGAGAAACTATGTGCATGAATAATGGGTCCCAGTGATGTAATGTATATGGAGAGGAGAAGGGGTCCAAGAACTGATCCCTGAGGAACCCCCGTGACACAGAGAGTGGATAGACCCAACAGAATGACAGCTGTTTTGTCAGAATGACATGCCTTTGTGAGAGCAGGAGGAGAGGATTTTGTTAGCTGTGGATGTGGACAGTCTGAGTTTGTTGGTATGTGAAGCTGAGAAATTAATGATGCTTGAAGTTTTGTGAAGAAATGAACAAAATCATCAGCTGTTAAAGAGCTGGTGTGAGGTGGAGGAGGGGTCAGAGGAGAGAACTGAATGTTTTAAAAAGACTGCCTGTGTTGAAATGCAGCTTATCTTGTTGTGGAAATGTGACGTTTTGGCAGTGTGGACCTGGTGGAAAAAGATGAAAGCAGAGACTTATACATACCCAGGTCAGCTGGATCTTTGATTTGCGTTATTTTCTCTCTGCAGCCCTAAGTTTAGATCGGTGTTTAGGAATAGGGAGTAGCACATGATGGCCTGGAGGAGAGAGGACATAGTATTGTCTAGACAAGAAGTTAAAGTGGTGCGTAAAGTTTCCTTAACACTATTCACATACAGTGATGAGAACTGGGTGAGAGAGGGAAGAGAAAATGATACAACATAAGAAAGGTGGGAGGGAGATAACATAAATCATAATTAAATGTTATGATTGTTGAATGAATAAATAAAAAAATGGAGGGAGCTTGTAATCGACCAGTCTGATTTGTGAGATATCATTCATTTCTAGAGCCTTTTACTGTATTATGCACATAGGACGGAAAATACAAATCAATTTTACTAACAAAGGATAAAAAAAAGTGTAATCAATAACTACTAAAAGAATACCAAGGATGGCGAAGGAAAAACATGCATAAGCTGTATAAAATGCTAATTATTAAGTTGGGTGTTGCTATGGCAGTTTTACATTATTGGAAAAAATGTTGCTTCTCTGAAACTAATAAGGTGAAGAACCTTATTATGCATCAAACAAATAAAAATTTGTTATTAATCACATTAACATCTAATGTAAATTAGAAAATCATATGTTACATTGGACCAAAAAAAAAAAAAAAAAAAACAGTCATAAGGGTCAATCTTTTTTAAAAATTGAGATTTAATCATTTTACATTGCTGTATGATTTGTTAGGAAGAACCTTATTATGCATCAAACAAATAAAAATTTGTTATTAATCACATTAACATCTAATGTAAATTAGAAAATCATATGTTACATTGGATCAAAAAAAAAAAAAAAAACAGTCATAAGGGTCAATCTTTTTTAAAAATTGAGATTTAATCATTTTACATTGCTGTATGATTTGTTAGGATAGGACAATAATTGGCCGAGATACAACAATTTGAAAATCTGGAATCTGAGGGTGCAAAAAAAAAATGTAAATATTGAGAAAATCGCCTGTGAAGTTTTTCCAAATGAAGTCCTTAGCAATGCATATTACTAATCAAAAATTAAGTTTTGATATATTTACGGTAGGAAATTTACAAAATACTGTATCTTCATGGAAAATGATCTTTACTTAATATCCTAAGGATTTTTGGCATAAAAGAAAAATCGATAATTTTGACCCATACAATGTATTGTTGGCTATAGCTACAAATAAGTCGTGGCCTAATGGTCAGAGAGTCGGACTCGTAATCCAAAGGTTGTGAGTTCGAGTCTCGGGCCGGCAGGGATTGTAGGTGGGGGGAGTGACTGTCCAGCGCTCTCTCCACCTCAATACCACGACTGAGGTGCCCTTGAGCAAGGCACCGAACCCCCAACTGCTCCCCGGGTGCCGCAGCATAAATGGCTGCCCACTGCTCCGGGTGTGTGTTCACAGTGTGTGTGTGTTCACTGCTGTGTGTGTGCACGTTGGATGGGTTAAATGCAGAGCACAAATTCCGAGTATGGGTCACCATACTTGGCCGTATGTCACTTCACTTTCACTTTCACTTTTCACTTTCAAATATACCCCAGCGACCTAAGATTGGTTCTGTGGTCCAGGGTCATAAATACTGATAATATATGAAAATGCCAAGGTCTCTGGTAAGAGGTGGTTTGGATAAGAGATATTTATGTTCCATCTGGTTGAATGAGCAGTCTGGTGTCAATGACTTCTAAGAATGCAGTGAGGAAAAGAGCAGGAATCCTTTTCAGCAGCTTTGAACTCGAAGCACTGTGGGATGCCAAAATCCTGGAGCACCAAAGTGTCCTAAAATCTGAAACTTGCAGATTTTCTCCTTTGGAACTCATTTACATGGTCCAAAACACTCAGTTAGAACATTGTCTTTAAAGGTTCGCTGATTAACTTATGAAACAATTACCAGAATACTTTTAGCAATGTTCTGAACACATAAAGAGTTCAAACATAATGGAAAAAGATTGAATTGGCATGCATGCATTCTGTTTTATGTAGACAGCTGAATTTGTGTAAGGGTCATTCCACAAAATTGGTGCCTTTTACGTCCCTAAGAAATAATCAAACATAGAATTAATATAACAACAAATAAACTTAACAATACTATGTATTCTTGCATAAATATTACATAAACAAAGTCAATTAAATATTATTTTTAAATCATTTTAATAGCATTTATGCTGATAAATGTAAGGTTTTTGGCCTGTCCCTCATTATGATTTTTCTTTTTCAGCTGGACTTTTACTTTGCAAAATGAAGGCAAAATTGTATAAAAATCACATTACAGTCTCATTGTTACCCAATGTTTTTGTCATAAGTACACGTTTTTTCTATAAAATATAAATCATTTCATTGATGTCCCCTGACTTCGTCATCCCTCTTATACCCTCATAAAAAAAAAAAAACCTTGTAAATAATGTACATTCAAGTGAAATCACTTCTAGGAGGTTACATCATCTCTCAACCAGGATTCCAACACTTAAAACACAAGCATGTTTCTCTTGCTCCTGTATAATGTTCTATTATTGATGATTTATGAGGCTTGACTGAGGGGGTGGGGGGATATCATTCAGTGTCAATACTGTTACCATTTTTAAAATGAAAATTTAAACAATTATTTATTACATGTAATACAATCAATATCTACAACTAACATACGTTCAAAGTGTACAACATGTGCTTTCGTGAACTTGACTATTAGCTAGCAATTAGCAAATTTGTTTGAAATCGTCAAACCTGTTACTGTCAACCTGTTTAGAGTAACAGGTTTTGACATGAGGGTAACAGGGATGACATAGATTAGGATTCAACCTGTTTTAAAAGACCGTCTGTGTACAATTCAAACATTTTAAAGGTCACCCTGAGTGTATTATTGGGCCTATATCATTCAGTGGCATATATGAGTTAGAATTTTAGTTGGTATTGTTACGATTACTATTGTTGTTGTTAATGACCAGAATAGGATGATCAGTCTCATTAAAACTCCCCCCCCTCCCCCCCTCCATAACTCACTGTCAATAATGCATCCATGTAAATTCATTACCAAACAAGAGCAGCAAGGTGACTGCAGACTCTCACCCCAGTCTTACAATGTTCAAGAAAGTGAAACCAAATTTCAGCATCATGATCTTGGTCTGGTTTCAGATCACAAGACCAAGATCTGATCGTCTTCCTTGCCTAATAATTGAACTAGATCAGTGTATTCTGTGAGGGGACAAAGACAAACAGACAGAACGCATTTTCTAATTTTCTAATTTCAGGGTTTGAGCTAAACTCTGCAAGGCAGTGGCCCTCCAGGACTGGATTTGAAGAACCTAAATCCTTTTGTGGTTAAACAAACCAGGAACCACTTGTCGTAATAATACTTTAGATTTGATATTGTCAGATGGAATCTATGGAAGTTCTAAGCTGCCATGCATTATTCCCCCCCCCCCCCCTCCCCCTGTTTTCTCGTGATCTCGACATAACAAAAGTTGTTTTGTTGTTATCGTGACTTATTTTTCTCGTGATCTCAACATAACAACAGTTGTTCTCTAAGTTACACACCTGCGCCCACAGGTGGCAGTATAGAACTACAATTGGGGAGTTGCTCAAATCTGGACCACGAGATTCACGTTCCTGCAGAGTTTAGCTGTAACCCTAATCAATTGGCCCTCCAGAGAAAGATTTGAGGAACCCTGGCCTATATCCACTACTGTGCACGTTTGGGACAGAGGACCTTCTTCACAATAGGTTATCTATAACATTTAATTGACTTATGAATGTTAAACTTATAATGCTTGAATAAATATGATAATTTTGCTTGAAATTTTATCTGTTATGGTTACCTTACTGCTGCACCACTCATCACCACACAACGACGTAGCATTTGTAATGTGCATCTCTCATATTTTTAATCTTTATTGTTAATAAATGTATATTAATAAGTAGGGATGCACCGAATATTCGGCCACCGAAAATTTTCGGCCGAAAATGGCCCAAAAGTGCATTTTCGGTTTTCGGCCGAAAGACTTTTAACACCGAAACAATACAGCCGAAATGTTGTGATGACGCAAACAGAAACCGCGACCTGCACGTGCTTGTCTGAAGCAACATGTCTGCGGTGTGGACGGATGTTTTCAAATGGAGCGGCATTTAATAGAGCCGTAGTTCACTGACAAGCTACGCAATATCACGTTCAATATCGTAGGCGATTCATCTGCGATATTCTGAGCGCGAATTGCGTAGTTTGTCACTACGGCTCTGTGTATTAAATGCCGCTCCATTTGAAAACAGGTGATGGAGATTTAACGCTAATCACGGAACCGGCTTTACTGACGAGATGCGCATGACTATGCAAAATATCATGCAGCCCTACCTAAAATCCAAACATTCCGATCGATACGCTGAATATGAGAGGAAAGCGGCACAGAAAAGGAAAACGCCTCCGAGCACGCCCACTTCGTCTGTGGCGGACGTTTTTGAAAAGGCAAGGAAGTTTCCCAGTGATGGTGTCAAGGCAAAGGGCATAAACATACACAAAAGTTAACATATGGGCTATGGCAGTCTTTGTTTTGATACACTATTATGTTGAAGGCCTACAGAGAAAATATTATTGTATCTTTAAGCGGTTGCACTTGTTCTGAATGCACTTTCTTGTAGTAGTCCTACAGAGAAAAACTTAAAATGCACTTGATCTAAATGCACTTTGTTTTTATGAGAGAACATTTAATTTTGCAACCTTTCAGCAGGCCAGTAGGCCTGTACATTATTATTTACTGTACACATGAGTGGGGTCAAGTTAAACATTTTAGTTTGAATATTATTTTATACTGTGCATTGTTGCAATGTGCTAAATAAATATTTGCATAATTTGTAATTGATTTATTCTTTGAAACTTTAATATTAATTTATGCAATTGCAATGCCTTGATTTTAGTAAAGTTAGTACACAGTCATGGCCATAAATGCAATGGTACTAATAATTGGCATAATTTCTTTCGGTGTTTCGGTTTTCGGCCTTGGTTTCCTCTTTTTCGGTTTTCGGTTTCGGCCAAGAATTTTCATTTCGGTGCATCCCTATTAATAAGATATTTACATATGTGTATAATTTAGTTCAGTGATGTTATATAGTGTTGTAGCCTAATCTTTTGTATTTTCTACATTTCTTTGTAAACCACACACATACTCACACATAGCTACAGCATCCAAGCTTGCAACGCACATGATATCACAGCCTATCCTACATGACTAATAAAAATCACAAACAAATTATTATATTATATGTATAAAATTTTATTTCAAATGAACGAGGAAAATGCTTATGATTTTTAGAATAGTCTAGTTCTTCTCTGCATTCCTCTGAAGGAGCTCGGCCTGCACTTGCGGTGTTGAATGCTTTGTTTTTAGACCATTTAAACATGTTAATTACAAAAATAAAATGTTTAGCGTAGCCTAACTTTGGACAAAATCAGCAGTGTTTGATTAGCCTATTTATTTTATTGTAGACGTCATTTCTATAGCCTATCGCACGGTTATCTGTCGATCATTTGCACCTCCACTGGGGCATTTCAAAACGCTTAACGTTGCTTAATGCGTTAAGAGAGTGTTTTTAAAAGACCAAACTCAGTAAACACATTATTAATCAATTATAATAGCCTATGTACAGACAAGCAGATGAGTCCAGGATGTGAACGCAATGCGTTTTTCTTATACCCTAACTGTTTTCTATGGGTAAAACGCTTAACACGTTAAACGCATTACGTTCTTATTATGGACTTAGGCTATTTGTTTGTCTGTATATAGAACGCTTTATTAATGATGTGTTTACTGAGTTTGGTCTTTTAAAAACACTGCCTTAACGCATTAAGCCATGTTACGTGTTGTCTGTAAGCCTATGGGAGGAAAATGCTTAACGCGGAATTAAACGAATTGCATTCTCATGGGCTCATCTTCTTGTCTGTATATGAATTACTAATAATGTGTAGCTATTCTGCCCTCACTTTGTTGTCTCTCTTCCCAAAGTTAGACAGATAGATAAACTCTTTCCAACATGTAGACTTGTGGGAGAATGCCGCTTTATTCCACACCACTTTGAATGTGTATGTTGAAACGGAGTGAAACTACAGAAAGGAGAAGTATATTGAAGCTATAGTTATCTCTAACAACACAATAATATCTCCTTTTAGTGTAATTTATGCTATATAGTCCTTTCATAGCTTTAGAAACAATAAATTCATCGAATTGAATACAAATGATCTATAAAAAAACTTACAGACAATGCTTTCTACAGATGATCACAAGATGAATGGCTGCTGCAAGTTTGTTGTGTGAAGTTCTATTTTAAAAAGGCAACTAACTGAATTTAACTGACTTAGAATGTTACTATGGTAACTATATTTTAAAGCAAGCTACATGACTAGGTATCAGAATTGATCACTAC
Organism: Acrossocheilus fasciatus; assembly: GCA_036784905.1. NCBI lineage: Eukaryota > Metazoa > Chordata > Actinopteri > Cypriniformes > Cyprinidae > Acrossocheilus > Acrossocheilus fasciatus. Next base: position 23,057,431 of record CM071955.1, on the reverse strand, counting down.
AAACATTAAACTCAAATAGATGATCCAGAACACTCCCTGCATGGCATTTGTAAGATGTCATCATTTTACTGACATATAGTCCACATTATTCCATTTCTGAAGGCAAGAGAAGGACTGTGTCTGAGATAGGACGTTGGTAGACCCTTGGTATTCCATCCTTTCCTTGAAACCCCTTTAGTACAATGCCCATGGGCCATTCACTTCTTTTAACTTGACTGTCCTTAAGCAGAACTACGTCACCATGTCGAAGGTTACGTTCTTCTTGTTGCCACTTTCTTCGATTTTGTAAAGTGTTTAGATACTCACTTCTCCATCGATGCCAGAAGGTGTTGGCTAAACTTTGAACTTGTCTTCACTGGTGGATGTAGAGGTCCTTTTCATTAAAGTTTCCATCTGGGGCTAGAAGTGTGCCAGTCTTTTGTGTGAGAAGTGTTGCTGGGGTTAGGATGAGAGGAATGTTTGGATCCATTGATGCTGGTATTAATGGACAAACATTTACTATAGCTGAAACTTCTGCCATGAATGTGATGAGGACTTCATGGGTGAGTTTTGCCTGACTGACTTTCAGCAACATAGAATCAAGGATGCGCCTGGTGATGCCTATTATGTGTTCCCAGCTGCCTCCCATGTACAATGAGTGTGGTGGGTTGAAACTCCAAGTGCATCCATTATGACTTAAAAAATCCTGTATTGTAGTGTCTGTACTGATCTTCAGTTCCTTGCATGCCCCAACAAAGTTTGTACCACAGTCAGATCTTATCTGTTTAGCTGGTCCTCGAATGGAGAAGAATCTCCGTAGAGCATTTATGAAGCTCGATGTGTCCGATTCAATCACTTCAATAGCTCTTATGCTCAAGCATGTGAATAGTACTGCCCAACGTTTGCTATTAGCTTCATCTCCTCTAGTTTGTCGTGTTGTGATCTTCCATGGTCCAAAAACATCCAGTCCGACATAAGAGAAAGGGGGGTCAGTACTCAGGCAGTCTACAGGTAAATCGGCCATTTTTTGTTTCAATCTTTCCTCTCAATTTACGGCATGTGATGCACTGATGGATAATGCTACTAATTCTTCATTTGCCACCAATTATCCACAGACCAGCAGCTCTCAAAGTACCTTCTGTGAAATGGCGTCCTTGATGTTGAACCTGGGAGTGATATTGTCGAATGAGTAAGGTTGTAATGTGACTACGACCAGGTAAGATTAAAGGGTTCACTTCATCTCTCTCAAAGGCTGACTGGGATAAGCGGCCACCAATCCTGAGTAGGCCAGACTCATCTATGTATGGGCTCAGATTGAAGAGAGGACTGTTCTTAGATATGTTTGTTTTTCTCTCAAGGCACTTTAGTTCATTCTGAAAGGTCTCCCGCTGCAGGCTACGTATTATGACCTCCTTAGCATTTTGTAGATTATCTACTGAATGTGGTTTATGACACACATGTGGTCTTTGATTTGTTGTCTTTGCTGAAAGAGTGAGCAATGTGTTTTAGTCTTGAAATAGTGTGTAGAAGGCATTGCCAGTCTGAAAACTTCTCAAAATATGTAGTGTCAAGTTTATGGCAGACAACTTTAGTGGCACAAACGCTAACCTTGGTCCATTGGAGTTGAAGTTGTTTCATGTTCAAGTGACTTGTACAGGAATGCTGGCCTGTTAGCCATATGCTCTTCATTAGGTTTTCAGCCAAGATCGATCTTGAAGCATGATCAGCAGAGTTGTGGTCAGTAGGAACATAATTCCATTGCTCTGGGCATGTGGATCTTCTTATACGCTGTACTTGGTTGTTCACATACACATAAAATCGTCTAGATTCATTGTAGATGTATCCAAGAACAACTGTACTATCTGAGTAGAAAGTGACAGAATCAAATTTGACATCAATCTCATCTGTAACATTTTTAGCCATCTCAACGGCGAGTACTGCTGCACATAGCTCAAGTCTTGGAATTGGAATTTCAGGGCACGGAGCAAGCTTGGCTTTTCCACAAATGAAACCAACATTTACTTTGCCATCTGTATCAGTGGTCCTTAAATAGGCAACAGCAGCAATGGCAGTGGTAGAAGCATTACTGAAAACTCACATTTCTTTTCTCTGTGCGTTGTTGAGAGTGTCAGGGGTGTATGCTCTGGAGATGGTCATTTTTTCCAGTTCTTCCAAAGAGTCTCTCCATGATTTCCATTCTTTGAATATCTGTTCTGACAGAGGAGCATCCCAATCACATGCCTCCATGGTGAGCTCTCTGAGCAAAGATCTTCCTTTAATGATTACAGGTGCTGCAAATCCAAATGGATCAAATAGGATGTTAATTGTAGATAAGACTCCATGTCTTGTGTACGGTTTCTGATCATTTGGCACCTGAAAGGTAAAAACATCTTTTGAAACATCCCAGCTAACTCCTAAACTTCTCTGCATATGTGGAAAGTCAGATGTGATGTCCAAGTCCTTCATGTTCTTTGCTAAGTCTTTTTGAGGAAATGCTCTCATCACTTCCACTTTGTTTGAGGCTGTCTTGTGTAGGCAAAGATTTGAGGCTGCTAGCATGGCTTGGGCATTTCTTAGGAGTGTGATGGCTTCTTGTTCTGTAGGAAGGGATAGCAGGGCATCATCAACATAAAAGTTCCTCTCAATGAACTGTCTTGTCTCTGAACCATGGTCTTTCTCTCCTTCCATAGCTGTTTCCTTGAGCCCATACATAGCCACAGCTGGTGAGGGACTGTTGCCGAAGACATGCACTCGCATTCTGAATTCTACAACTTCATTTTTTAGGTCATTGTTTTTGTACCAGAGGAAACGCAAGAAGTTACGATGGTCTTCTCTGACAAAGCAATGAAACATTTGATGGATGTCAGCTGTTATGGCAACTTGTTCTTTCCTGAAGCGCAGTAACATCCCAAGTAGGCTGTTGTTCATGTTGGGCCCAGTCAGAAGAACATTGTCCAAAGACACTCCTTGATATTGAGCGCTAGAGTCAAAGACAACCCTAATTTGACCCGGCTTTTGTGAATGATACACCCCAAAGATAGGAAGGTACCAGCACTCTTCATTGTCTGAGAGAAGTGGCGCAAGTTCAGCATGCCTGTTTTCAAAGATCTTAGCCATGAAGTCAAGAAAATGGTTTTTCATGAGTGGTTGTTTTTTCAGCATACGTGTGAGGGAATGGAGACGGTTACTTGCCTGTTGTCTGTTATTAGGAAGTCTTTGGTGAGGACTGTGAAAGGGAAGTGAAGCAACCCAGCTATTTGTTTCATCTTGATAGACTTCTTTGTGCATCATCTTCAGAAAGACAGGATCTTCCACAGATGGAGCTAGTTTGTCATCATCCTTTGTAGACTGGAAGATGTCAGCCATGTTGCTCTTTGTGTGTGTTGTTGCAAGTTTGTGTTTCAAAGGTAAGTTCATTGTAATGTTCATTGTAATGGCAAAACTTCTCTTTGATTTTGATATTGTTTAGACATGGTCTCATTTGGCTGTTGCGCCCATTCATGAAAACACTTGTCTTGAAAGCACTAACTTCGACTGGTTTGTGGGCACCATTCAGACAGCCATCTCCTCCATCCCAAGGCTAACTTCTGAGCAAAAGGAGCGTGTGGAGGACCATTGTGCTGTGTGGAGGACCATTGTGCTGTGTGGAGGACCATTGTGTTCCAAGAAGAAGAAGAAGAAGAATCTTTGCCTCAGCGTCAAGTGGAGGTAAGTTACGAGCTATTGGTTTGAGATGAGTATGGTTCCAAGCAGCATTAGGAGTTGGAATCTCAGCTCTGTTGTCAGGTAGTTCGTTACATTTAATGAGTGTGGGAAGTGTGAATCTAGCACTGTTATCGATGGATTCTACAATGAAACCTTTTGCTCTGAGTCCCAGGATTTCTGATATGCCTGCACATGTTTTCATTGTGTAAGGAGATGCCTTTTCAGTTACAATGAATTTGTCAAAGAAAGCAGACTTTGCTAAAGACTTGTTACTCTGGTCGTCTAGAATAGCATAGGCTTTCAGCTTCATATTAGGATGATCTTTGCAATATACATTAACTAAACAGATCTTGGAACATGATCTTCCTCTGAAACCATTCCCACAGACCTTTGTGCAGCTGGATGTAGCGATAGTTGTGGTGAGGTGTTCATCAACCTCCCCGCCATGCTGTTTGGGCATTGCTGAAATGTTCACGTTTAGACCAGGGTGCTGGACCAGGATGAAGAGCTGCTATGTGTGTTTCAATGTCACACTCTGAGCACCGAATCGTTACAGTACAGTTCTTGGTTTGGTGTGTTGTTGAAGAGAAGCAGTGCAAACAGATGTTTTCTTTTAGAAAGGTTTTGCGCTCATCTAATGGTTTCTCCCTAAATCCTCTACATTTGTAGAGAGGGTGGGGTTTCTTGTGAATTGGACACTGTTTGCTGAAGTCTTCTACTGCCAGCACAGACTTTCCTTTAGGAATTGCATGGTCTACTTCTCTGTCTTGTGCACAGTAACAGGGAACCTTTTGGCTGTGGAGGAAAACTTCTGTCCTGTAGGTAGTGTTGTGTTTGGTACAGCAATTGTAAAACTGGAGTCATTTCTCATATTTGTTTCATTCCTGATGAAGGTGGAAAAAAATGAGAAAGGAGGAAAGCTAACATTGTGTTCTCGCTTATATCTAGACCCTTGTTGCATCCAATTCACTTCTCCTGAAGGGCAAACTGCAGTGTTTCAAGAATAGGGGCAATGCCTCGTACAGTGTCCAGGTAAGACAAACCAGGGAGGTATCCTTCCACTTTGGCAGATTCAATCTCTAATAATAAATCTGTTAGTTCTCTGAGACGTTGAGGTTCTCTGTTACAGAGTTTGGGAAAGTGTTCTATTTTATTTAAGAATGCAGATTCCATCGCTTCAGCTGACCCATAGCACTGTTCCAGCCTTTCCCAGATCCTGCTGAGTCCTACAGAAAGGTGAGTAATATGAACTGATTTTATTCGTCAAGCATGCTCAGCTGATTCTGGACCAAGCCACTTAGATAACAAGTTAAGCTCCTCACAAGACTTTAAGTCAAGGTCTTCGATAGCATTTGAGAAAGTTGATTTCCATGCCCAGTAATTTTCTGGCTTGTCATTAAACTTCATGAGACCAGCAGTGAGTAAGTCTCTGATTGCTAGTAACTTGGCTAAATTTAGTATCTCTGAGTTTTCAGGCTTTGTAACATATGGCTCATTTCTCATGTTTGGTGAGTAATACCCATTTGAGGTATAGCATTTAGATGGACGAGAATAATGAGTTATTGTGTCTTGACTCTTCACTTCTTTTTCAGGTGCTTTGACGGGCTCAAAAGTGTTTTGTGGGTCCTGCGACTGAAAGAGTGTCTCACCAAATGAACTGACATGTGGTGGTGTTTCTTGAGAAAATTGAATAGACTCTCTCAGATGGGAGAGCATTTTGCTGTTCTCTGTCGTCTGACTGACGACAGTGGTGTGACAGTCTTGTTTGATACATGATAATCTCTGCTTTTGTATGTATATTGATTATGAACATATTTGTCAGTTTGCTTAAGTGAGTAGAGATTTGAGCTGATTTGTTTACATTCATGTTCAGATGATTCTTCTATGTCAGCTGCATCAACTATTGCCTCAAGGCTGTAGCTTCAGCTAAGGCTGCTTCTGCATATTTCTCTTGCTGGAGTGCTTCTAATGTAGCCTCTAAACGAGTCTCTTCTACTTTAAGTTGTGCTTTCTTTACTTGTATTTCAATCTCTCTATGTGCATATGCTGCTCTTGTACGGGCGGCTTCAGCTTTAGCTCGTGCCTCTATTGCAACAAGACTGACTCGTGATCTTCTTGAGGATTTAGATGAGTGTGAACATGAACACACTGACCTGTTAACATGGCTCACATTTTCCTTTGAAAGCATTTTACTGTAGATTCACTGAGCAGATGAGAAGTAACACAATAATATCTCCTTTTAGTGTCATTTATGCTATATAGTCCTTTCATAGCTTTATGCATAATAAATTCATCAAACTGAATACAAATTATCTATAAAAAAAACTTACAGACAATGCTTTCTACAGATGATCACAAGATGAATGGCTGCTGCAAGTTTGTTGTGTGAAATTCTAATTAAAAAAGCCAACTGAATTTAACTGACTAACTATATTTTAAAGCAAGCTGCATTACTAGGTATCAGAATTGATCACTACAAACATTAAACTCAAATAGATGATCCAGAACAGTATCAATATACTGAGTTTTGTCTTTTAAAAACACTTTAAAAAACCAGGTTAAGTATTTTAGAATGTTCCTGTCAAGGTTGCATTCGTTACTATAGCAACAGTAGACTCACGATTGTGTTTTAAAAATCAAACAATCATTGTTAAAAGAACTATAATTGTTATGTCGAAAATTAAGTCGTGATCACGAGATAACAACTTTTGTTGTCAAGATCACGAGAAAATTAATTTGTGATCACGAAAAAACAACTCGTTATGTCAAGATCATGAGAAAATTAAGTCGTGATCACGAGAAAACATGAAATAAAAAAATTGTAATAATGCATGGCCGCAATAGAACTTCCGTAGGAATAAGACATTGAAACTGAAATGACATTGACATTGAAATTCTGCAGCAATGATATTTAAGAATGTTATCTGTAGTCTATAGTCCATTTAGCCAAGGCTTCAAAATCAACTACAAATATGGTAGAACTACTACTTCGTTCTACCACTAAAGATTTCTTTGGAAATAAACTTCCTGATTTGTCTAAACTCCTCAGCATACCAGATAGTTTAAAAGAACTTGATGTTGCAACAGAAACTGTTGTTTTGCAGTTAAATAAAATTAAGTTTAACAGTCTGACACTATGGTTTAATGAACACACTTTTGCCCTCAAGTGAGCAGCCCAGAAAATGGAGCACAGCTGGAAGAAAACAAAACTAGAGGTATTTCACATTACGTGAAAGAATAATATTTCTACCAATAGAAAGGCCTTAAAACTGCTACAGTATTTACTTACTTTCCCACTCTTTTAGAAGAAAACAAACACAGCCCCATGTATGTATTGACTAAATTAACAAGAAATAAAGCATCAACAGCTTCAGACAGTGTAATATAGATCCCTATAGGAATAATTTCAAACATTCCCTGCTATAGGAGAGGAAGAATTTTCTAAACTTGTTAAATCATCTAGGTCGTCAAAATGTATCTTAGAACCTACCAAACCTACCAACCAAATTAAAAGATATGCTTCTAGAAGTTGTAGAACCTCTTCTTAATGTTATTGACTCATCATTATGATCCCAAAAACTTTCAAGCTAGCTGTTATTAAACACTTAAAACACACACACACAAACTTCAAGAATCTCAAGACTTGAGACTCAAAATTCTAGATAATTAGTTAACTACAGACCGATTTCAAATCTCCCTTGTCTATCAAATTTACTGGAAAAAGTGGTATCTTCACAACTATGTTGCTTTTTGGAAAGAAAAATTATCTGAGAGGAATTCTAATCAGTGTTACATGTGACTTGCTTTTATCTTTCGATCATGGTTGCATCTCTCTGTTAGTGTTACTAGACGTCAGTGCTACCTTTGACACTATCAACCACAACATTCTCTTGGATAGGCTTGGAAATTACGTTGGTATTAATAGAATTGCTTTGGCATGGTTGAAATTGTACTTTTCTGATAACAAGTTTGGTATGGAGAACCACAATTATCCCATTTAGCATCCAAACTCTGGAACAATCTTCCTAGGGTTGTTCAGGAGACAGACACACTCTGTCAGTTTAAATGTAGACTAAAGACTCATTTATTTAACCTACCATATGATACACATAACACAATTTCACATTTCTATACTTCTATAATTCCTTAATCCCTTAAGGTATTTTCAACCGGAACCATGCAGGAACATTTTCCATAACACCCATTGCACTTGATACATCATAAGAAGAATGGCATCTATGCTTATATTAGTCTGTCTGTCTCATCCTTATTCTGAGGTTACCAGATCCAAACCAGATGGTGGGCCTGAGCCCTCCGGCCAGCTGTGAATGCATCATACCGGGACTAGCTGGGACTGAAACCCAGTTTTATCAAGAAGGATGTTCATTGTGCTTAAGGCAGTGATAAGCCAGTTGTCTACTACTGGCTACACGGCAGCTCTACCTCCATTTTGTCCTATCTGCTGGACAGACTACAACTCTTTATTTTCCCACCTAATGCCGGTGCTGTACCTCGATTGTTATTAAGCCGAGTTTGTTCACTTAGGCACATCTTGCATCGTTGATAACTATCAACATCTTGCATCGTTGAAACCTTGATAAGTATTAAGGAGTCACCAAATTAGGAGTTTATTGAGGCAAAAATTGTAGTTAACCGTTGAGTCAACCCTTGATGATAACTTTCTAGAGATTGTTTTGCTCCATTGTGGCAACTGTCTGTCTAACATAATCATCTAATGTCACAAGGTGTCTCCCGGTCCTTTGAAGTCTGGCCACAGGCTGTTCTCATTCAAGCCAATGTTTACACAGTCTTTCTGACAGATTGTCCAGTCCTCTGGCAATTTTATGTGGAGCTGGTAGTTGAACAGCACATAAGGACTGCAGCACTGTGTGACCATTAAATACTTTATCAAGGTGACTTTACACAACACCCAGAAATTTGTTTCCTATTCTTTTTGTCCAAATGTGTAAAATAAACACAAAGCCACCTAATGGTAACAACTGTCTTAGTCTGCCTTCCATTTTACTGAGAATATTTCAGATTATTACTGTACTATAATGATGTGGTATAGCCAAGTTGGGCAAAGATTGCAAAATGATACTTATAGGCTTACCCTTTCATTCACCTCTTGTAAGAGGTTCATAATCCAAGTAACAGATCTTAAAAAATTGGTCATAGTCGTTTCTTCCCTCTTTTTAATCACCAAAGTCACAAGACAAGGCTTTACATAAGACCAATTGCTTTAATCTGCTTACAAATGAACCACAGATTTGTCTTGCTCTTGTACCACGTGCTGAAATGTTTTTTTTTTTTTTTTAGAAAATAAAACACTCTTTTAGTTTACTCAAACTGAGTAATCAAGGTCAAAAGTCTATTGTCTTAAATATGTCTTGCACAAATGAACCACCCAAATGCAGCAGAACATTATCTTTAATGCCATCAGCAGTCAGATAAAATTTGAAAGTTCACCCAACACAATCAAATGCTCTGTGCAACGATGTGTGCATGTCAAATAGAGCAAGAAGAAGTAAATTCAGCTCCATCAACATGTTTCTTGTTTCCCTTTATTCCTTTTTGTTCTTCAACTTGCTGTCCCCATGAATCTAAAGAATAATCCATATTTATGCATACTCTTTAGGTCCATAATCCTTGGTGCCAAATGTAGTGTCACACTCACACTGGTCAAACTTTTATAATGCTTTTATTTCTCATTGCATACACTTCATTTCTCTCACATTTCTCCATTTCCTCTCTAGGGCCCACTATTCTGCACACGTAATTTATATACTGCTTCATTTTAAAGGTTGCGCACTCTGGAGGTCGTATTTTTCAGTCACAAGTGTCATTGAAGCTCATTAAAAAATTAAATAAATAACCATTGCATTCCAAAGTAAAGAAGAAAATAGCAATTCACACCTCATGAGGGAATAACAATCAATTTTATAATGGTTATTTTTCTGAAATGAGATATCCTTAATAATGTATGCAGGTGACAAATACAAAAACAAACAAACAAAAAAAGTCCAGATAAGAGACATAGCATTGCATGAACAGTGCTTGGAAAAGTTGACAGGAAATACAGATATCTTAAATTCATAAAATAGTCACCAGTTCATATTTGGTTTCAGGATTTGACCATCCTGCTACTGCTCCATCCACACTGTTAAGCACAAGATTTTTTAAAGTAACTTCATAAGAAAAGGGGGGAAAAAACATATAAACAAACAAAAACTTTGTAATTCTGTGAAAAAAAAAACATATTGGAGTATTATTAATGTATTACTTTAAAGAGTTAAAAAAAAAGCTGCATTCACAAGAAAGTAGGTACATTGGATCATTAGTGGTCCTCCTCTTTTGATTTTGTGTCATAAATAACTTTTTCAAATGTTTTACATCTCCCTTTTATAAATACACAAGTCATTTTAAAAATTGTGATTGATTTTCAAAATGTTATGATGTCCAGAAGGCACACCAGGAATGATCTACAGGGTTTTCAGTTTGCACCATGTAGAGGTAAAGTCATATCAGCGCCATCAAGTGTTACCTGACTGAACTTCAGGTCATTAAAACTTAAAAGAGTTATTTTTCTTGAATTAATGATTTATGTTAACACCTCCATTCTTCTTGGTTAAGCCACCAAAGCTGTATATAAATAAATAATAAATTAGCACTGATTTATTCATCTGTTCAAATGTTTTCATATTTCAGAAATGCAGAATTAGCTATATTATCTGAAGCTACAGCTCTGGGAGAGTGTGCTTAAATGGAGCAAACCAATGGCAAGTGAAAATAATAAAAAGAGCAATATGGGTGGCTTGAACATTTGTTCCATCTGGATTTATGTGAGTGAAGTTCAAATAAAATGAGGGGAAAAAATGCATTATTGGCCTTGTTTTGAGTTTCATTTGCATGTAAAGCATCCTGTAATATTTAGTGTAATTATATTTTCCATTATATTGCATTTTTATGCACATGGCATTATTGTCAAAGGATTCATATAGGCCAGGGCTGCTCAGTCCTTTTCCTTGAGATCTACCTTTCTGCAAAGTTCAGCTGAAACAGTGAAAACAGATCATCAATAGGATCTTGTGGATCATGGTTTGTTTATTTTCTAGGTATATGTAGATCTCTAGGAGAAGGCTTGGGCACTCTGGATATAGGCACTTTCAAGAAATTCAGTTGGACTATCACCACTGAAAATAATTAAGAAAATAAAAGAAAAATAACAAAAAAATAATTTAAAACAATTCAAATAATAATACAATTAAAGAGAAAAAAATGCTATCAATCAGACAATAATATACATCAGTCTTTCACTTAAAGGAAGGCCTAATATCTTATTTAGCAACAACAACAAAAAAGAAAAGAAAAAAAAGGCTTGGGTTGTGTTATAACTGTTCTGACCCATGCAGTGTCTTCAATCATTAATGGTAGGAAATAGGAATTAAATGGTTTTAGATTTATTATATGTTTGTACTATAATAATCATGTTTATATTTATATCTAGAGCCTCTGCACATGTTTCTGTGGTGTTTGGGAGTACGGGTGAGAAGAAATATCATTTACCTGATATGAAATCAATGGAAGTCTAAAGACTTTGGCAAGCAAACATCTCTATGTGTGTAGGTGTGTGTGTTGTGGGTGTGCAGGTTTGACTATACTTGTTAGGTCCAAAAATGTCCTCACTAAAAGTGAAACCTGTTGAACACCGACTGGTGAGCCTGACCTTAAAAGGCCCTTGCTATTTAAATCTAGTGTTTTGCACATGTTTCTGTGAGGGTTATGTTTAGGGGAAGGGGAAGGGGTTGGGTTAGGCAATAGAAAATATCCTTAACCTAATAATAAAAAAGAAAAAAGAAAAAAAAAAAAGTAAGTCTATGAGATGTATTAACTAATATAGTGAAACATACGTGTATGTGAGTGTGACTGAGTGAGAGAGAAAGAGAGGGAGAGGGAGAGGGAGAGGGAGAGATAGAGAGATGGCGCTGTGTTCAGTGCTCTCACAGCCACAGTGTGAGGAAACTTCGCCAAGCAACTTCATAAGACTTTCTGCTCTCTAACAGCACACGGATTTCCCCGCTGCCTATGAGGATGTGACTCCAAACGTTTGCTCAGTGTGCTTTTCTAGATTGTTACACGGACACACAAATCTAAAATCCCCGGAGCGAGTAAGTTTGTGGAGTAGGCGAGTTTTTCCGCGGGATCGATGGCGCTACATATGTGAGAAAACGCACAAAGAATGTTACTGGGTTTGAAATCACGCTGCTTGTGATTCTGACGCTATTTCGCATGGAACTATGAACGATCCGGAGCTCACGCCGATCTCCAAGGCGCAGCAGCGAATGGCTTCGGCTTTACCCGGGGAGGTGAGCCCTCTGTCCGGCAGCGTGTGCAGACCCGAGCGCAACGGGATCTTCTTCATTCACTGCTTCATCTGTGGGAGCGGGGTAACCCCGGGGAAAGAGCTGAGCCTACAGGTAAAATACCAACGAGAAAAGGATGGCCCGTTTTTCCCTTTCCTGCAAGGCCAGGACCCGGCTCCTGGCGCTCCGGAGATCGGTCCGGATGGGGACGCTCTGGTGTGCGCTGTGTGCCACTGCTTCCTGCGCGAACAGTGGAACTCATTCGAGCGCAACAGGACGCCGATTGAGAAGCGCATGTACTGGCTCAAGAGACCATACCAGTGCGACTTACGGAACATTACATACGATCTGGAGCGAAGAATGAGCGTTAGCAATTACGACGCCAACGAGTCGGACATTTCCTCATTCTCTGATAATGACCTGTCCGAGCAGGACTTGGACCTGTCAGCGTGTGTAATGAATAGCAATAATGCCACAGGTTTCCGTGCGTCTAATAAAGCATCAAGAGAAGGCAGTAGAAAGAACGCAGTGAGTGTTAAGAGCAGTCCTGAGTCAGTGCGATATCCGACCAGAATTTACACAGGTCAGGACGTATCGAAATCAGATCGGCGTGTGACTAAAATCATCAATCACACATCGCATTCATCCGTGTCCATGGCTCTCCAGCAGTATGACAGTTTATCAGTGCGCACACCGCTGCAGGAGAACGGCATCATTACGTGCGATAAGCAGTGGGTACATGCGTCCACCGGTGATTCGGACGCGCCTGACAGCTGCGATATCAACATCACCAGCGATGACGAGAGAGAGCATGCAGCATCATCTCACTTAGATGTAGAGAGGAGCCAAGCAGCCAAATGTCGCTCCAGTTTTTCTTCCGATGAATGTGCCTGTTATATTTGTGGAAGCAGGCTTCCAGTAGGAGGCCGGTTCAGGGTGTTTGTACAAAAGCAGGAGAGAGCGTCCAGTGAACCATTCTTCCCTTTTCTGTGGCTCCATAGCCCTCCACCTGGTGCGGTTCCCCTTAGCCTGGGTGGATACACTCTGGTGTGTACCACTTGCCACTCCTCCCTCATGCAGCAGTGGCAAGGGTTCGAGCTTGCGGATGTTCCTGTTCTCCAGAGACTCTATGTGGTGCCCCTCAACACGGGTGCTGCAACCCCTCTTTCTCCACCTGCCATGAATGATTGTGGGGATGGCCTACCAAAAATCCATCCGCTCCCCTCCATGCCACAGAATCGCAGGGAGGCCTGCTACCTGTGTGGAGAGGACTGCGGTCGAGAGGTCAGGATGGCATACACTCATGTTGGTGCAAGTAAGGCCCGTAGTGCAATGTATTTTCCATTCATAAATCTGCTACCATGCCCTCCAAATGCTCAGAGAATGCGGAATGGAAGGGTACACTGCTGTGTCGCGTGTCACAGCATTTTGGAAGGGATCTGGGCAGAGTACTGCCTCTGTCTAAGCGAGGAGCTCATTACTTCCGTCACCACGTTCCTTGAGAGATACCACCTGGCCATGGGAAGGGGAGGAGTCTTGGTATCCCCCCCCAGAGGACCCTTGTCGACCCCTTCTCAGACTGCCACAACAACTGCAAGCCACACCTCCATCTGTTACTTGTGTGGGGAGGAGCTGTCTAGTGGAACCGAGTATCAACTTCATGTTAACCCTCCAGGGCGTTGTGGGGAGAGAGAGCCCTTTTTTCCCTTTCTAACTGTCCACCCTCCCGCTCCCCGTGCCCACCCTGCTGATGCCACGGGCCTTGTGTCTGCCTGTGCACTGTGCTATCATGACCTGCTGGGCCAGTGGACCCAACATGAGAGTCAGGGTTCAGAATCAGGCCCGTCCAGCAGCCCCTGGGCACGTCAATATAATTGCAACACTTTCATCTGCTTCTTCTGCAGGAAAGAGAAGAAGAGACCTCTTGGACTGAAGGCAGTGTGCGTTGACCGCTTGCCTGTTTTCCTCTATGCTCCAAGGGTCAGCCAGACCCTGGTAATTGACAATGGCAAGCAGTTAACAATTGGCTCCTGTGTGGAATGTAAGTCCATGGTGCTGGCTGGGCAGAACATGAAGCCAGCTAGTGGAATCACACAAAACAAGGTAAGAATGTTATGGGCCAGACTGCTTTCCATTATAATCTTTAAACTCTTGTTTCATAGTTCAGGCAGTTACAAACAATTTTACATGTTTAGAAAACCATTATAACCTCAGCTTACTTTTTTTGTCTTTTCAATCAACCGGTAGAGGGTCTTTCTGAGTCTTCTGGGGTCTCAGTTAGTACAGTTTATTAGTCAGCTTTGGCTGGAGCTGTTTCTGGGCCAGCATGCAAAAGTTCATCTGATGCACTGATGAGTGAGAGAGCCAAGTGTTGAAACTGAAGTTTTATGGCAGGCTGCTGTTCTTTCTAGCGAGTGGGGCGGCCATAACAGGCAGGGGGTAGATAAAGTATGGAGCCGGTTGCATTAAGGAAATAAACATTTTGCAGACAGTCTAGGGGTTGTAAGCTCTGTTTAAAAACATTCTTCCCAGTGGCCAACTCAAGCTTTTGTTGGTCTCCTGGTGTGAGTTTGTGTGTGTGGTAGTTTTTGTGTGTGTTTTGAGGATGTTGAGGAACACTGTGTGTTTTTTAGGCTGTAAATAGCTGTATTCACATATTGTCAATCTTAATGTCCAGGTAGATGTTTATTTTGTGTTTTGCACAAAAGCATCTCTTCTCAAATCTTTATATGAAGCTACCTGTATGTATGGCTTTGTTTACTGCAGGGCTCCAGACTTACATATGAGAGTTTTACAATTGGTGGCATCAGCATTTTATTTGCACTCATGGGGATGGTGAGACTAATACTAAAGGACACAAATTAAAGTTACCAATAAAATTACATATTTTGTCTTATTTAAATACACTTTTGGCATCTTTGCCCTTTTTTTAAGTATAATTCTTCCACAGAATTCATACTTTTAACAGGCTGAAGACCATTATAACTACAGGTAAAACCTTGTATGTCTCCTCACTACAATGTTGTTTGGAGAAACTATATTTTCTAACTATTTGCTGTCTATAAAACAGGTATTCCTTATTAAAACAAATGTTATGGAAAAATAAATTGACATTTACAATATACATAACTATATTAATAGCAGTATAGTTTACCACATTCCTGCCAAAATGCCATGGTAAATACAGTTTACTACAGTAAATACATGGTAAATGTTTTCAAGGATAGTGATTTGTGGATTGAAAACTTTTGTGTACATGATACAATGATTTCTCCTGTTTTCTTGCTGTTGAGAATGTTGAGCCTGTTTCATCTGGATGGCAATTAGTTTCAATCACCGAGACAAAATTAGTCAGATTTTCTGTGCTGAATTAAAGCTCTTCTCACTGGATCCCACAGCACTGTTATGCCACAACTATGCCATGTAGTCAAGATCGCTCTGAGAATAAATGCACCTGGGGCCTGTACCATGAAGCCGGATTAGCTGGCTAGCCACATAAGTTTCAGTTTAGTTTGCACCAATCCTGGGTTTTAGGTACCATGAAATTGGCTTGGCTTTTAGCGGTGTTCATCACCATAGAAACTTACGCTCCACAGCTAAACTGCTCTGGGGCAGGTTATGCTATGGTTTAGAGATTGCAAATTTAAATTTGACCAATCAGCTTCGAGCAAAGTGACACATCTCTGACGCAATAAAGCCACTCCCCCAATTTGTCTTGCTCCAAATTAAAGGTCACTAGTAGTTGTATAACATTTTTAAAGACAAAATCATCTGGCATTTAGCGATGATTATTTATTAGAATTAAAAAATTAATATATTTATTATAGCCTTAATTCATTACACAATTCATATTAAAATAATAATTATTAATGTTTTATTTGAAATTAATATAAATATATGCAGATACTATAGGCTATATATATATATATATATATATATATATATATATATATATATATATATATATAAGCTTTAGAATCAATAGATAGCCTAAAGCTTTAAACGTGACTACATATGAGTTGATTTTTGAGTCTTTGTATACCTAAATTTGTTATCAACTTCATAAACTAACTTCCCAAGTTTCAATGATATGACAATATGTTTTCTTTTAGTTTAAATTCATATTTTTCAATCTTCTAATCTTTGGCAGTGAATCGTAAGAAGTGAATCACAGTTCATGTGATTGGCTGTTTATTACTGATGTCACACTTTCGAGTGCACATGCTTCATTAATTCAAGATTAAAGCCGGAGTTGACAGAGAAAGTGATGATCAGTATCGTGGTACCAACAAAGCCAGATTGGATTGGTTTGGTTTTGTCAACTCAAAACTATCTCTGTAAACCTGAGTTTGTTCAGCTACCATCATGGTACAGGCCCCTGCTCTGAGCTGGTAAATACTCTGTGCTGAACAGCTCAAATGAATAGTGTTGTTTCATTTCCCTTTTAGAGTGTTTAACATTTATTTTTATTTTTTTTATTTCATATGCAAAATAAATTAAAGCGCGCATAGTCTCCAGTGTGACCGCTAACAAAATTTAGCCACAATAAAAGGTAGCAAAATGGCCCATTTAGTCGCAGTCTGAAGCCCTGCTACTGTATGAAAGATGACCCTGTTTTGCTTTCATTTACCCTGCTCCTTGTTTCTCATGATATACTCTTGTGTTTCCTGGCATACAGGAAGCTATTCTCTGAAAGTTGTATGCAGATGCTCTGAGCTAGGCATGGATAGCAAATAGCTCTGGTTGTGGCAGTCATATAAAGGGAAGTGTGTGTGTACACTGGTCAACATATTTTAGGAACAATGTAAAGCAAGTTATTGTTTGTTGTTGTATTACATTTACATTTAGTAATTTAGGAGACACTTTTATCCAAAGCGACTTACAAATGTATTAAGTGAGATAAATAAAGTTACAATTTATATGAACGAGCAAATGTCCAATAAAAGATGAAATATTATTTATCAATTAATCTTTAATATATACAATCAGGGTTTGAAATGAAAACCTGCCAACCTGCCAAATGCGGGTGAAAATCAACCATAGGAGGTAAAACATAACTCAGTAGTCAGTTTGGTTAATAAATTGTGTCCTTCAACCAGGAGCCTCTAACATTAGCAAAACAAAGCATAAAGAGGGTCGCACACTAAATGAGAAGCCCCATGTATTTTAAATTTAAATCTGTAAGTGTTCTGTATTTGACGACACCATTTGGCATAAGTTGGTGGTGCCCAAATATGTCTCCAGAGGCTGACGTGCCATTCTCATAGTTTTCCATTAAATTACATTACCAACAAAATATTTATATGTATTGACTTCACCTTCGGCTGGAAAATTTTCTATTTTCTATTTGTATATTGTATAAAATTGTATGTTCAGGTTGAACTTTTTTTGTTTTGTTTTGTTTTCTCTATTATCTTTTTGGGGGCTGTGCTTCATAATAATATAGACTGTCTTTTTATCTTTCCGTTTGCACTGTTTTTTCAAACACCTAAATTCAATCTCAGTGCATTTTTCATCCCCCGTATACAATAATGACTAGTATGTGGCCATTGTGTGTTACGATATCTGTAAGATGTCTCAGGTGCTTCTTGTCTGGTGTTTGATCGGAGCCATGGGAGATGAGGCCACTTTTTAATTGATATGAATGAAGGAGACTTCAAAGAGAGGCTTCAAAACACTGAATTCATTACTCTCTTCACATGTTCATACATTTGTACTTTAATGAATTTACCTATGAATATTTTTTGCCTGTCAATGTTGTCATTATTGCAGTGACAAAATTTTAGTACAAAGTTGTACATACAAAAGTTGTAGTTTTAGTACTTGTGTCGTCCTGGCACAAACTTTACTTCAATGTACCGTATTTCTCACAGTATTTCAGTAGTTATGTGGTGTGTTTCATATTGTCATCATTCTTCACAGCATGCAACTTTACAATATATGTTACAATACACATATATATACAATACACATTTGTCTAATTTTCTCCTTAAAATATCTAAAAATCCATAATTGAAAAGATAAACGTAATTCTTTTGAAAGAATTTTAAAGAATTATCTTTATTGCAAGTGTATTTTGCTTTACATACAGGCAGATTTGTTGTATTAAGTATAAACACATTAAACAACAAATAATAAGACTTATAAAAACACATCTTAATATCTTATGGAGTTTTACTGTACTTCTCAAGTAAATTTATGTTGTTTTAAGAATATGTATTATAAGAATATGTTTTACACAGTCAGAAAGACTCGTTAAAGACAGGTAAAAATTGAAAACTCTTTTCTCCTGACTCACATTGTGATACAGACATAAGGTGTATCATTCCTTTGAAATTTGTGGAAAAATCTCAGGTTTCAAATATCAAGTTTGAGCAAAATATCTAGTCCAGCAAAAATTTAATTTCAGGTTTACAATTTTAAATTTTAAACTTTTAAACTAATGTTTAAGACAATTTTATTTTGGTCTCGTATGGTTGTAGGTTGTGGCCTCATATACATCCTCATAGGAAATCACTCATAATCAAATTTTTTTGTGTACTTTCTGAATACATTTTGGCTGGTCGAATTCTTATTTGATGCATTATTTATTAATGATGTTATCATTCTTTCTGTCAATATTTCTGGTTATGCCTTCTCCACCTATTTGAATGAGTGGTGTGAGTGTCAGGTGTGTCTTTTCCTGCTTGTGTTCAGATGAGTTACAACCTTTACAAGAGAATCTGAAACTGACTGCACTGTTTGGTGGGTCCTCTAGGAGGCAACACTCAAAATTTGGCATTTGCTTTTAACAACTACTCAAAGAGGCAGATGGAAACAACATCATTGTTCATCAGTTATCATTGTTCATTGTTCATAAAAACAACAGAAGATAAAGTTGAAAACATTGTGCTTTTAACATTGGGTGCTTCTCAAGCAGAAGGCTGCATCCTAGTGAGAAAGCATCTTTCCTAGTCCACTCCTTAGGCCTCAAAGCTAGAGTCCTGCTCTGCATTAAATGCTAGAATGAGATGTTCTAGTACGTTCACATGGCTACATCATAAATGTACAAAGATACTATTAAAATTATAATTTGAGGATAGTTTGTATTTAAAATCTTTATATTTAACTAACTTTCTATTAATGCAATACATATGGACAGTTTAGCATTTTGTGATTAATTTTCAACAAATCAGAAAGCAAATGCCTTCATCTTTAAAATCATAATTATTTGTCTTGCATTACAAAATGAGATTGGATGACCTCTTTGCTGGTTCATTTTCAGCCAATTATTTTCTGATTGAGAAGCACAGATTATTAGGCTTTAAGAGCATGTAAACTGGGTCAATACATGTAAACTGACTGCTACTTCTAATCTTGACAGGAATACAAGTGTTTAATCATGATAGAGATTACAATGGTGTAAATTTTGGTGGTATGACTAATCACTGTGTAACACTCCACTTTATAAACGATGGAGTTTAAACCAAATAAAGAGAACGACTTTCACACTTAAGCAGTTCAAAAAATAATTACAAATATACATCAATAGACCCAAGTATATTAACAAGACAACAGTGTACGTACAAATAAACATCGTCAAGAAATCACAATTGAAAAATGTTTGTGTGTGTGTATGTGTGTGTATAGAGTCAGTACAGCGTGGCAGAATGAATAGCAATAAGATCAGTCTCACCGGTGAGAGTAAGTCCGAGAGCAGTATCTGTTCATCGAGAAGTTGAATGGCCTTCTCTGACTGTACGTATAATATATCAATTGTACATCTTTATTTATAAAGCATCAATTGGTTTACACCTTGAAACATTTATTAAATTTCAATTACATCTGTACTTTAACCTGTCTCTAATGTTATAATAGTATGTGCTTTAGTCCCTAGGATAAGGACAGAACTTTTAGGCATTAACAAGTGATGTTAATACCAGTAAACTGACTACTGCAAACCTTGGTAAGTTTTTTCACATTGCATTGTTTATTTAAACACTTTCCTTCCATAAATTTTGCATTTGAAAGGGAAATGCCTACAAAATCAAATGCATATACAATACGTCTGTTTCTGGGATCATTCATTAATTTATCAGTTTACCTACTGAATCCCAGGACTGACAGTGGCAAATAAAGTATAAAGTTGAATAGCACTTACTTGGTCACTTGAATGAATCAGCAAGATTGAGTTCTCCTTCAAATCACTCGCTGTTTATTTTGAAAAACAGTTACTCTGTGTGCTAGAAGTATGGTCATTTGAGTATTGTTGCATTCAAAATCAAACTGTAAAAGTTCAGGTGTGTAGAGTTAGAAGTGCAAAAGGTGTGAGTGAATAAATGTAAAACTTAGATCTTTGATAACTGATGACAGACTTATTAACAAGAAAGAAAGAAATGAATAGAAAAGAAAACCTGTTCTCTGTTATCCTCCTCCTCCCTACACTGTCAAAAAAAAAAAAAAGATACAAAATCTGTCACTGGATAATAATATGTACTCCTTAGGTATTAATATGTACCACTAAGGTATTAATATGCATATTTTAGGGGTAAATAAAGTACAAAATTATACAGTTTGAAAAGGTACTGCCACAGTGACAGCTTTTGCACCTTTTTTTTTTTGTTTTTGAGACTAGCAACCCTTGGCTTGATCTGCTTACAGGGATTACTGTATGTCTATTTGTGCAGCAGCAGCAGTATATGTTGCAGCATGTCTGTGTATGTTTTAGCAGCAGCAAGCATTTAGCATATTGTTGTTTGTTGATTGTTCCATAGAACACATGGAAACACATTCTTCCAGTGTGTTTTCTCCACTGTATTTTTACGTGAATATTACGTGTAGTGGATACAGCTCTGAGTATTCATATGGCAAAGGTCACCTAAGGTCAGAAGGTGGCCTTGCAAGAAAAAAACAGATGGACAGCCTGTGGTCATCTGAGCTGTGAGAGATTTTTGAGTTGTGGTAGCATGGTAGTGATTATGGTTGAGCAGGTGTTAGAGTGCTGGATATAATGTCAGGGTGAACATCTGTGTGTATGAGAGGGAGAAAGTGCACATGTAAAAGTTTGATGGAGAGAACCATTTCAAAGTCAGCAGCTGTTGCATACAGCCTTTCAAGCCAAAATCATGAGTGAGACTGGGAGATAGATCCACTTTCTCTCTATTGCGTAGAGTTCTAGCATCTTTTAATGATTGAACATGCACATCAAACACTGTCATTGGATTTCAGATTAAATGCTGTTAGATCCTTGCGTCAGATATGAGTATAATTCATACTAGCAGCCATCAGAACCTAGAAAAGCACTTTCAGGGTATGAAAAGTTTGCTTCAGACTGCAGGTTGGTAAGGCGCAAGGGGGTTGGACTTTATTGGTTGTCTAGCAATATGGGTTCTTAAAGTCCCACAGAAGTGTCTTAAAATTCACAATTATTCAGTGTGTTGACATATTTTCCACTCAAATGTGGGACATATCAAGTGGCTTATCCTCTTTTTTTATTTTAAATAACCAGAGGTGTTTTGTTTATGTCACAACCTGGCAAAGCCAAATTTTACAGCTTGTAACAGCCACAGTTGTATTCAGTTTTATTCTATCAGTTTAAAAGATTTAATAATATTTATTATTAATAATAATAGTAAAGTCTTCACTGGCAAGTGTAGGGCAGAAAAGAACAGTCGCTGTATATTTTCACATGTTGTCCAGACTTGTATGCAAGTGGTTCACAACATTTTTTGAGTAATGGACCCTCATAATATCTCAAACAATCCTCATGGACCTTCCACCCACCACTGATGTTGACATGTTTTTCTGTTGTCCATTTTTCTCAACTTTTCTGGTGTGTCAGGTCTCTCTTTGGCGATATATATTGCCCCAGAAATAATTATGAAAAATATTATTATTGTCATTTTATTAAAGTCCATTTTATGCCACTGGATACAGTAGTAGGGTGTCACGGTACACAAATATGATGGTTTGGTATGTACCTCGGTTTTGACGTTCGGTATGGTTTTGGTACAGCAGGGGCAAAACCATAAACATAAAATTGCTTTTTTGTTTTTTTGTCCAATATTTAAATAAACATACATAAAATAAAGACATCACTAACAGGTAAAGTAAAATATAATGTGTATATAGTCTAATATTTTGCAAAGTGCTCTTCTCTGCATTCCACAACGAGCTGTGGACACTGATGACTTGCCTGAGGTAAATTAAATGCCATGTGACATTTTGTTTTACTGACGTCTTTCCGCACTTGAAACACTGATTGAGTGATTACATGAGGCATGAGATGTTCATTCATGTTTATTTTCGCGTTAAATATTCGCGTCTAATGGTTAGAGAGTCGGACTCGTAATCTAAAGGTTGCGAGTTCGAGTCTCGGGCCGGCAGGGATTGTAGGTGGGGGGAGTGACTGTCCAGCGCTCTCTCCACCCTCAATACCACGACTGAGGTGCCCTTGAGCAAGGCACCGAACCCCCAACTGCTCCCCGGGCGCCGCAGCATAAATGGCTGCCCACTGCTCCGGGTGTGTGTTCACGGTGTGTGTGTGTGTTCACTGCTGTGTGTGTGCACTTTGGATGGGTTAAATGCAGAGCACAAATTCCGAGTATGGGTCACCATACTTGGCTGTATGTCACGTCACTTTCACTTTTTTCACTTTTTAAAACTATAGTAAAGAGGAAGGGATGATTGTGCTCACTCACGCTCTGCACTGCCATTTGAACTGAGGCATTTATACAGCGGTCTGTCACGAGTGTCAAAATGGCATTTATTGTTTGAATGTCCTGAAAAAATGAAATAATTTGAAAGATGAAACTTTGTTTCTTATCAAAAGTAACAATACAATGAAGTTTCACTTGTGCAGTGGTTAAAACAATGCTGTATTTGCTCTGTACACATGCATACCGAACCAAAATGCCCATACTGAAAATTTTCAGTACAAATACGTGTACCGTTACACCCCTACTATAGTGATATTTCAGCAGTATTAGTGCTGGGCTGTCAGTCATTGTTACACCAGCAGGTGGCGGCAACAGATTGACTTATAAATAGAACGTGGCAGCAGTTTACTGTCTGGGATTTGTCATGTCGCAGCGCAGCTTCCAGTGTTGACAGCTTCACTGATTATAATGAGTTTTATAGTATTTTGTTTGCACCTTTGGCGTCCGGTGTAGACACAGTGTTACAATAAGTAGGACCCATGTAAATATCGGATAAGCTATCCATGCGATCCGACGCCGAGATTGCTTTGTTTCTTCTCGATAGGTGAGTAACATTGGTTTTGCTTTGTTTCACAGAACTAATCCTTGCCTGGGTTGCGTAACGTTACTTATGTGTGGGGCGGAGCTGTCAAAATAGGGGCAAGACCTTTTTGGGGTAGGCGCGTGTTTGTTTTGGTGATTTCAAATATCAACATTGGCTACCAGAAATCACTTACCCCACCTTTAATTCAGTTCACTGAACAGCGCTGACTTCAGTCATGGCAATCTCTTTAAACGGTGAAAGGATACTACAACAAAGATATTGCATTCATCTTCTGACAGCTGATGGCAAACTGATTTTTTTTTCATGATTATATGACTTGAGCTCAAGAAAGACAGGTAATCGCACATCCTCAATCCCCTGTCGCTGTCGGCTCTGTCTCTCTCTGTGTGTGTGTGTGTGTGTGTGTGTGTGTGTGTTTGTTTGTTTGTGTGGAGCTGCCAGAGCCCGCCTCTGCCTCAGATACAGAGACCAGACGAGATGACAGAAACAGTGTGATTGGCTAAAATTCATTTTTTTTACATAAACAAACAGCCGTATAATCACAATGGGCAATATACCAAAACTTATCACGGTCAAGTCCATATATCATGTGATAAGTCAGTAATTATCGCAACAGGTCTACCTGTCCATAGTGGCTGCTCTGTTCTCCAAAGAGGTTTTATGAGCTGTTCACGTGAATGTTTAAAAATGGCGGCAAATATAAAACACCTACAGTAAACTTTAACCTAAATTTACTGTTTTTGATAATTATATTAGTGTCAATAACAAGAAAATTGATGCTATGTGTCAGTTTATGATATTAGTTTGTTTATGTTTGTGATTTTTGTAATCAAACATTTTTGTAATGATTCTATGGACCCCCCTGCAATTACCTGACCACTAGGGGTATGTATACCCCTAATTGAGAAACACTGTTGTGTGCCTTTGAAGGAGGTGGGTTTCTTACTAGTGTGAAATGTTTTTTTCTTCTAATTAACACCTTTTTCTTCCCCTGCCCTGCCTGTGGGTCTTTGAGAAGAGATAAAATGCAGAAATGCTGTTTGTCTCTGGGTATGTCTAAAATAGTGCTGGTGTAATGGGAGCTGTATCAGGAACTGCTGCAGGAGTGACAGACTCTTTCTATGTTTAGACCTGATCTCTGTGCTAATATTATCAGAAACACATCAGACCAACATACGAGAGCATCACTGAGTCCCAGCAGGAATAGCTTTAGACTCTTATCCAGCAGGGCTAAGATTGTGATCCAACAGACAAAAAGTCCAGTTCTGAGAAAGGTTCGCATAAACCCATAGAAGTGCATGACTGTGTACACATTTATTTATTTAATTATTTGTTTGTTTGTTTGAGACAAGTAAAACTTGTTGTGGTAATTGGTGTATAACAATGGTGTTCAGTTCTTCTCCTTGATGGTCACTGTCCTGCAGAGTGTAGTAATTAAACACAACTGAACCAAGGTAAACTAGGCCTTTAGGATTACTAGAATATTCCAGGCAGCAACGGTATAGGACAAGTCGGAGCTGAACTCTGCAGGACATTGGCCCTCCTAGGGATGTAACCGTATGAAAATTTCTTATCACGATTATAATGACCAAAATTATCACGGTTATCAGTATTATCACGGTATTGTTAAAATGTGCTGGAGATGTTCAAAAAGTACCGACACACAAATGAATTCACCAAGTTTTTAAAAATCATTAAACAACAAATAAAATGACTTTTTGTTTACAATAACATTACGAATGATGTTCGGATTTTAAATGACAATTTGACTGACAACAGTTTAATAGTTTAATGTTCAATGTTTTATGTTCAAATATCTAATGTAAATTTTCAAATAATGCATTGAAAAGGTTTCATAAAAAGGTAAACCTCACATTTCAGCCTTTAAATAAAGAAAAGTGTTATATCAAAATGATAATTGATTAATAAATGATTATATGTATTTTATCTGTTCCATAAATAATTCTAGATAACTTTAAATGTGTGTGTTTAAATGTGTAGAATCGACATTTAAATGTGTAGAATCCACATAAGCTTGTTTTTCAGGGCATGCAAATTCGGTGTGTTTTTGGCCAGGCAGAAACTGCACACAGGCTGAATGTAAATATAAGTCTCTTTAAATCCATTCTCTGACACTAGGTGGCGCTTATGGAAAACCTGAATTACAGCTGTTTCCCGTAAACTCCGTGGACAAAGCAGTATTGCGATTAAGAACACTTCCTTTAGGTATTACATGGAGTGAAGATGAAAACAAAATGCCATTGAATCGTTTCTGAAGACAGTCAGAACCTTCAGAGGTACATTCATATAATTAATTCATTCATATATTCATTTGTATAATTCCCCTAGCACACTTTTAAAACCTCCCAGCTTCTCCGCTCTATTTTCACTCAAAACGAAACTACTCTGCGTGCTGTGCGCACTTGAGACTGTTACTTAAAACTGTGCTTTATGCTGGACAATATTTATTTATCGTGAGTAGTTCAAATCATGGTAATCGAATACGATTTTAATGATAATTAAAATATGAAACGGTAATACTAACTGTGGGGAATTTTTTATCGTCAAACCGGTGATCGTTACATGCTTAGGCCCTCCACAACCATGACTGAACACTCATGGTTTGTATGTTACAGATACTGTATACCAAGTTGATCACTTTATTTTTTATAGCGCTTTATACAAAGACAGATCATTTTAAAGCAGCGTCACAGTGTTAAACAGTAAAGTAACAGAATCAATGATACAAACTTCAAAAATGAAACAAATCTAAATTCTGCTGTAAAGCAGCTGTTGCAAGATGATGTCATAAGCTTCGTTCAGACTATCAGCTCAAATCCGATTTTGTGCATATCCGGATGGAATCGGATTTGAATAACTGACTCTCCAAAAACCATATCGCAACTGTTCATATCTGATTTGTGTGTCCGTAAGCGCTCTTTCGTTTTTACTGAATGTGCATTGGTTTCTATGGTAATGCTGTTGCGTTGTTATGACTACGCTAAAAACAACAGTAACAGCAATACAGTTTGCAATACGGATGTTGTCTTACCATCAGGGGTTGCGCTGTAGTATTATTTTAGTCGTGTGAGGCAGCGGCAGAAACGCAGGAAGCTTGAATGTGCGGCTTTATTCCGTGATGCTGTCTCCGCTACTTTGCTTTATTTTTTTTGGTCTCCACTACTTTCAAAACACAAAGAGGAATGTATACTAGCAGTATATTGTTTTTTTCCCGCTTGACTTGCACTTCACAATGACACAAGCTTGTTTCTGCAAAGATGTTCAACATGTTTTCTGCAAAAACGTTGTTTATGTTTTACATGGCGTGAGGACGTGAAAAAGCTACGCTAAATCTGATCTGACTGTTCAGACTGAAACGGATTTCCAGAAATGCGATTTGAATAGGATTCCAAATCACATACGAATGTTGCTCCAATCGGATTTGCACAAATCGGATTTCAAGTAGTTTGTTGCCATTCAGACTATTTAAATATGATCGGATTTCAATCGGATTTGCACAAAAATCGGATTTGGGCTGACAGTCTGAACGAGGCTTTAGTGTAATTATTTAGCTTCAATCAGTTCAGTGTTGTACTTAGTTTAATAACTGTGTAAAGTTTGTTCATTATAAAACAAGTATTGTTATTCAACTCGAGTCAGTCCAGTTCAATAATAGTTTCAATAAATTAATCAATTATGAACTAATTAAATTCAGCTCCAAAGCAGAAGAGAACAGTGTCATTAAGGCCCGGGAATACTTCTTTTTTTTGTGCTCCGCCTACACAGCTTTCAAAGTACAGTGTAACTGCGAACGAGTGTGGATGGCTGAATTCAACACATGCACAGTACAACCTAGTGGACTCGTTCAGATTTATATAGTTCTTAGTAATGTGTTCACGCATGGGTCACTGTGCCACAAGGTATGAAGGGATTAGTAAATGGCAACAGATGAGGGGTCAAAAGAGGTCAAGGATCACACAGGTGGTAGTCAATGTGGTGACACTGTAGGGAAGGCCCATTTTGAAACAATTTTGTATGGAAACTGCCTATTTTGTCTGTGTGCAACAAAATGCCATGTGACTATCCAAAACATAAATCCATGCTCCAGGAAACATTTCTTTAATTCAATATGCTTAAAGTTCAGCAAGCTCATGTTCACAGATGAGGTACTCCAAATTCTCAGGCTTGGAAATGAAGGGCTTAATGACCCATGAGTCCTTGGATAAGTATTCATTAACATCAGCAAACTGGGGCTTTAATTCCTCTCTAAGTTAATTCCTGTAACAGAAAAACTCCATACGCAAAGACACACGCATAGTGCCACTAGTGTGTTTCAGTGGCAGTGGAAATTACTGTAACTGCCCTTGTGTCATTTTTCTAGGCATGTACACTTGAAAGCGAATTCACTTAGTACATCTTTTCACTGCATGATGTTTGACTCTTTCAGCTACTTAGTGGTCTCATTATAAAGCTTGAATATGCCAGCTAGATATTTAGTTTTAATCCAGAATGTCGTGCATTGATAGTGCACGATTATAATGTTGCAGAAATTGCAGGATTGTTTTTCTTTTAATAAACAAAGCAAGTGCTTTACCATGGAACATGTAGCACATCTGTGTCTAGCGGTAAATATTCGTGCACTTTATAATCATACAGCCGGGCAAAGAGTCTGTGATCTCCATCAACACACTGCACATAAAATATGAGCACAGATATGTCTGTCTCTGTGGTCATTAAATACCAGTTTAACTGGTTTTGGCGTTTTATCAATCCAATTTCTTTTGTCATTTTATCAGTCCTGTATTTAACAGAGTTGTTAGAGATAGGGACAAACTCAGACCAAGTCTCTCCAGTATTTTAGCTCTAAAGTTGTGTTTTTTTTTTATTTAATTTATTTATTATTGAATGATGTGGAATAAATATACACAACAAACATTTACTCTTTTGCCATGCTTGCCACAATTAAATGCAAGCTAGGGCCTTCAAAAATATTAAAATGAAGATAAAAATAAAACCACAGTACAATATTTTGCAGAGTGTGTTATTGTGCTGATATCTGACTACCTTGGACAGCTGCAGTTTTTGATATTCTTCATATTCTGTATGGTCAGTTCACATCAGTGATAGAAATGAATCTTTTCCCATAAGTTTAAATTCATTTTTACATTTTATGGGCAATTTTACCTTTAATAAAGCCATTTTTTTTCTAAAATTGTGCATCTTTTGAAACAAATTGTTACATTTAATCAGTCAATTAAAATAATAAGACATTTAGGCTGGTACCAAACAAATGAAACCAGTATCAACAAAATTAATCTTTGTAGAAGTTAATTTTGTGAATTTGCATTTAGATGTATTATTAGGTGTCTAAAATGTAAGTCTCTTAATATTAACCTCTTGTTTATCGAACTGTTGTATAAAATCAATATCACATTTGTAATCGTGCATGGCACTCTTCATGTGATTTTAACCATATGAAATTATATATATATATATATATATATATATATATATATATATATACACACACACACACAGGTGCATCTCAATAAATTAGAATGTCGTGGAAAAGTTCATTTATTTCAGTAATTCAACTCAAATTTTGTGGCTTGTGTATTAAATAAATTCAATGCACACATGCTGAAGTAGTTTAAGTCTTTGGTTCTTTTAATTGTGATGATTTTGGCTCACATTTAACAAAAACCCACCAACAAATTAGAAGACTTCATAAGACTAATAATAAAAAAAAACATTTTTAGTGAATTATGGAAAGAATGTTCATTTACTGTATATGTACTCAATACGGCATGGCATGGAGGTGATCAGTTTGTGGCACTGCTGAGGTGATATGGAAGCCCAGGTTTCTTTGACAGTAGCCTTCAGCTCATCTGCATTTTTTGGTCTCTTGTTTCTCTTTTTCCTCTTGACAATACCCCATAGATTCTCTATGGGGTTCAAGTCTGGTAAGTTTGTTGGCCAGTCAAGCACACCAACACCATGGTCATTTAACCAACTTTTTGTGCTTTTGGCAGTGTGGGCAGGTGCCAAATCCTGCTGGAAAATGAAATCAGCATCTTTAAAAATCTGGTCAGCAGAAGGAAGCATGAAGTGCTTTACTATATTATAGTAAAATATTTCTGAAGTATATTCCCATTCATATTCACAATTTTGAGCACTCCAGGGTGATCATGAACATGAAATATCTTGAATTTTGTGATCATTCTTAATGCATTTTATTAGACTGAATCATGCAGTGAGAGAACACACTAAATGCGCACACACCCTAGTCTAGACTTCATCACGTAATGTAAGCATGCACTCCATAGGTGTTCTATTTGGTTTTTGCAAAATACTCGATAATGTCAAATTGCACATCGTTAAAACAAAAATTACGATATTATCGCAGATGATATATCGCACACCCCTAGATGTCTGTATTAGGGCAGATCTGTCATTTGTCATGCAGATCCAAGAAGTTTTTCCTTTTGGGGGTTGACAGCAGTCCAGTTTTGTTACAATAAGGATATAACCATGAACTATTCATTATGTACAATATAGTTTTTTGCTTCCATGTGGTCATGAATTGAGAAATCAAAATTCTCTTGATCTTTTGACATATAAGAGGTCATTGTACTATAAAAACATCCTGTAATTTTCAGAACTCAAAACTTTCTTGTTAGTTTAAAAACAGCTTATATTGAAGCCAAGTTGGCAAAACACCAGGTTGTGGAATGGGCCACTTTATAACGTAATAGTGTTGCTAAACACTGCCTCCACCGAAGAAGATCAACGCCTGCTTACAGGTCGCTGTCTGTTTAGCCCCGCCCACCAATTCACACACGTAGAAAGCAAATAACGAGAGAGGCAATTCATTCTGATTCCAACATTAGGAAAGAGTGGATTAACTTTATTTAATAAAGTTCCAGACCACGTCAGTAAGAACTTGGTCCTTTGTTCAATTCATTTTACTGTGGATTCGTTTACAAACAACGAATCAACAAATCACAGGATCAACAAAAAATAATTTCTGTGTCGATTATGTTGGATCCGACTGTAATATCACACCACACTAGTGTGAGTAACTCAGTGTTTCCCCTAGTTTTACAGGGGTTTTTTTCTTACAGTTTTTTACAGTTTTACCCACACAGACGGACGCTGACACAAACACTTAAAGGAATTATGATGTTCCAGGGCTTGACGCTTACCTTTTTCCCAAGGAGCACATGGGCTCCTAAGTTGTAAAATGTAGGAGCGCATTAAAAAAAATGTAGGGATGCAATGCAAATTTTTCTAATAATGTGTTTTGGCTTAATTAGGGGATACAAGAAGACATTATTGCTGTTTTTTCATAAATAAATTGAAGAAATTAATACGTTTGTTATAGGCTACTGTGTAAGTTAGGCTGTTTAAGTGTGTGTGTGTGTGTGTGTGTGTGTGTGTGTGCTCATCAGTGTGCAATACAGAGAGCAGAGGAGAACTGTAAATGCACGACCATGTAGAGACAAAAATGACATGCCGTCGTGTAAATAAGATAAATAACATAAGTCTATTTAGTTTCTTTAATAAAAGAACAAGGTATAGATCTTCTATAGGAAATGAAATGACTTCTGTTGTGATCTGGCGCTATATAGAAAATACATTGAAATAACATTAACTTGACTTTCGGGGGGGTGGGAGGGGGCAGAGTCAAGAAAATCTTGATAACATTATAAGTGGACCTCAGACAACAGTACAAAATAAAAAAGGCAGTTCATGGCTGAATACTTAATAGGTGTTGATATGTAAATGTGGGTGGTCATATGTGCTCATAGTTGTGAAATGAAAACCATGAACATTCCTGAATGAGTATATATATATATATATATATAAATGGATGTTTAAAATGAGATGTTCTGTCACCCGGCTGCTCTTTCCTGATCTAGGAGCTTGACTGGTTCCTCTTGGCCTCTGAGCACAGATCCTGCCCTGCCTGCCCAGGCTCTGAGATCTTTTGTCCCAGCTCCAGTGTAATTGTGTGAAACCCCCACTGAACATGCCAGTGGCAACACGCCCGGAAAATCTCTGTATTCTATGTCCTATCCTTGCTGAATGAAAGATGTACCCTGTGATAAACACAGTTTCTTTCATTGCCCAGCAAATGGAGAACTCAGTTGTCTCATTTAAGTAAAACTCTCATAAAAATAAACACAGTGAATTGTTGACATAAAGTAAGAGTATAGACCTGTAAAATTTAGCATAGCTCGTATCATTTGCTAAAAGTATTTCTCTTCTGAAACTTCAGAGGAGACATAAGATTACTAGGATCTTTTTTAGTAGAAACATCTGCAAAGCAGGAGATTTAAACACAAGTCTTCATCTGCTCTCCATTTCTGTCTAGGAGAAACAATTGAGTTACTACAGATATTTGTGATTTTTTTCCCTTGTGTGATGGTGAGGGTAAGGTCTCATAAGGAAATGCCAATGATGGAAGTTATTGTTTATTTTTACTCTTCCTCTTTCTCTGAAATGAGAGGGTTTTTCCATCTTTTCCGCTCCTCTGGTTCTGTTTGTGTGCTGGCTCATTCCAGCCTTTCTCACCTTCACTGAATCAGTCACGCAGTTCTGTTCGCTCAGCACACAGTGTAACATAACTGACCCTCTTATGTTAGGATTTGCCCCTGTGTGCAGCACAATACAGAGGGAGTCTTGATGCAACATACAGAAACAATTCTAAATCTTTTGAAAATAATATTTTCAAGTTATATATTTAATGAAATGGAAAATTCTAATTCCATTTTTAATGCCAAAAGAGCATACACACGAGGCTATGTAGTCTACATTTCTCATGACAAAACACAAAATAAATATTAATATTTATTAGTAACACATTGATTTAGATGTGACATTTAGAAGTATTTTCTTGTAAAATATATAATGCATGTCAAATATCATTTGCCACCATGAGAATAGACCAATTTTTTATGCAAATCTTGGTATTAGCAGTCTAGCAATCATGTTTTCAAGCCTGTTTACGCTTCCTAGCCCCATCTAGTTCTCTGTTTAGGCATCAATTTCTAGAAAGTGTAATTGAGAACCATGAATTGTTAATGCACTACCAAAATATACAGTGAAAAAGGAGTTACATTTTTGTCTGTTCTCACTCAAAGTTAATTAACCCTTTACCACATGGTGTAGCCATATGGCAACATACACTTTGTGTTCATTTCCTTGCCACTGTGTCTTTAAGAGAACATTCTCGTTTTTTTTTTTTTTGTTGGAAAGAGAAGACCTTTGTTTAGCCAATGATGTGCTTTGGTTAAGTCACATGACATGCAGTTTTTTTCTGTGGAGCGATTTCTGATAGACTGCCGTCTCTTGTCAGTATTGCTAAAAGCCAACTAAAACGTCAATAAAAAACAAGGACCAGCCCGTGTCACATGCACAAAAAAGTCATAAAGATTACCTCAGATAAGTTATAATGACATATTCACTACTCAAAAAAGTTTTTATGAAATTAGTTTTTGGTAAATCAATCAAATGTATGTGTTGCCAAGCGGCAACACTGTGCAATAGTGTAATGATATTATTGCAATAGTTTAGCTAGCTAGAAAGGTCAGCTGCAATCTGTTAAGCTGTAACAATAACGTCATTAATGCTAGTGATATAATGTTGATTAGTTGTATGGTAATGGAATGTGTATAATGGATAAAATCAAATTTAAATGCCAATAGATTCGGTAACTCATAAGATTGCGTAATGTTGAATGTTTATGTCAGTGTTTTATGATACATGATATACAGTATTAGATTTGTTTTAACTGTATAAATTTGAAATTTAAATAATATTCATGAAAAATGTAATGAAATTCAAAGAATATAAAGCATTCAGCTAAAAAGAATGGAATAAATAAAAGCAGAAGTTGTTGGAAAGTATGTATAAGGCAAAACCGATTAATCGGCAAAACCGATGAATCGGCACCGATAGTTGATTGCCGCAACTATCGGTTATCGGCAAAAAACATTGCCGATAGTTTTCCGGTTTGCAACCGTTGCTGGAGTGGCTGAGAAGGGTCCGCTGACATTATACAGTACGAGAGCGGCCTCTTTATGCAGAAATCACTGACAGCACGTGTTGTTTATTTTGACACATGACACTGCACGCTAGGGCTGCACGATATTGGAAAAAACTCACATTGCGATATTTTGTATTTCTGCGATATATATTGCGATATGAAAAAAAACAACAAAAAAAAACTCCAGATGACTTGAAAAGCTCTATTTGGAAAAAAAAATATTGTAGATGAGTGAATCAGCATAGAAAAATGAACAAATTACAAACATAGATAAATATAATAGAACAAAGATATAAAATAAAAAAACAGTGCTTTATATTTTCCAGTAAGTCTAACAGTATTCAGGTATACTGGTTGAATAATCAAATGTAAAATAACACTGTATAAATTAAATCTAATAAATAATTTTTTCTCTGTGTTTTGCTGTTTGATTAACATTCATGACACTGAAAGCCTTAGGAACATTAAACTGCTGTGAGCCTATACTATACATTTTCTTTATCAATTTTTTACCTTCACCTAAGCCATAAGCAACTGTGTTTACAAGGATACTTGCAGAGACATGCATTTTGACAGTTTCGCGCGTATGTGTCATTTCAGGCACAAATAGACACGGAACTGAATGGAATTCAGTGTTCACATATATCTGAGTGGCTCTCACCGCGTCTACAAAGGGCGCTGACAAAATACAACAGAACCTATTATAATCAGTGATGCCGTCTACACTGGATGCGGTGCGACACGGCAAGTCCTTGCGAGTAAATCCCACATTCTTTTTATGACGTACTGACACAAAGTTCAAAGGATTTGCAACGGTCACCTTTTCGCGTCCAGTGAAGACAGTGCGTCGCGGGGTGGCGTGATGCGATAGCTGTCGCGAAAACGATCAGTATAAATATAACGGTCAGTATACTAAAAATCGCACATCCTGCGATGTGACTATCGCGGATGTGCACATCGCGATATCGATGCTGAAACGATATATCGTGCAGCCCTACTGCACGCTGCACAGAGCGGGAAACTCCAGACTCGCATTTAAATACAGCCGACAGAAAAGCCTGCCGCGGAACAGAGCACCAGTCACATAGTTTTCTATTAAATTACATTATATTTGTCCCAACTCGTTGTGAATGTACATAATGACTTCATCCTAGGCTATAAATTATGCATTCTGCATTTATCAGCAAAACGTTTGTCTTTCTGTGGCTCTAATAAAGTCTGTATGGTTCATATAGAGAGCTGTAATAGATCGCGATTTCTCTTTCCGCTTGCTCTGTTTTTTAAACACTGAACTTCAAACTCATTTATGCCACATTGTTCATTCTTGGAGAAAACTTATGTCCGTTTGGTGATTAAATAAATTGTTTTAGACTGCCACTTGATTTGAACGCAAAGCGTCTGGTGTGTGTGTGTGTGTGTGTGTGTGTGTGTGTGTGTGTGTGTGTGTGTGTGAGATACATCTGAGTTCTCCTAGAGTCAGCGCTGCACTATTGCCAGATGTGTGACTAACTTTTTTTTTTTTTGATTAGACAAAAGTGTTAAAAAATAGAAGCAAATAAAGTGTGTGAGTACAAATACAATATCCACATGTATGTAATTTTAATGCTATGGCCTTGTGTAGATATTTAAAGATGGCCATCTTTAAGCATGACTGTTGAAATTAAATGGTAACACTTAACAATAAGAGTCCATTGGTAGCATTAATGAAAACTGTAGAAGTATTGTTCCTTGTTAGTGTGTTCATTTCAACATTCACTATTAACTACTAATAGGCTACATTTTAAAATTTTAGTTTCTTCTTTTAACATTAGCAAACTATGAAATAACTTTAATGATCAATATTGTAAATATTATTAATATTTTTATTCATTTACAAAGTATGGTTCAGTACTGTTACTCCTTTTTAAAAAAAAAAAAAAATAGTAAAGCACTAGCTTTCTTTCAGTATTCATTTTGAAAACTATCGGTCGATTAATCGGTATCGGCCAGTATGGTCCAACCTAGCTATCGGTATCGGCCAAAATCCACTATCGGTCGACCTCTAAGTACCGTGTTAAAGCTTATAAGAACACCAGTTGAATCACCACAAACATTTCTGAGGAAAAATATTAACTATAAGTAAACTTACACTTATTCTAAGTTAGATCCACTATTGTATGTTGTAACGAATCATAAAGTACCTTAAAATAATATTTTTTTCCCATTTTTTTTAACAGCACTTCAAGTTAAGCCATTCCAAGAAAAGAAAAAGTAAAATATATTTTTTTATAGGTCTATCATAATTCGTGCGGTAGAGGGTTAATTGTATTGCTTCAGCAGACGTGGATTATGCTACTATATTAATTTATAATTATTTATATATTTTGAAGCAACCCAAGATCCTATGTCAGATTAATATGCAGAGACAACTAAGCCATTTGTAAGTTGATGTCCTAAAAGAAAAAAAAAAAAGTAAACAGTGATGCATTGATCTGTTTGTTTGATGCATGCACCTTTAGTTTGAGCTCATCATAAATTTGCCAGGTCCCATTTGTCAAAAAGAAGCCATGATCCAAGTGTTCAACAAGGTTACCCCCATATTTAAAGAGAGTTCATTAGGGTTCCTTCTGGGACTCTATGGCTTGTTGGCTGTTGAATTATATCCCTCTGATCTCTCAATAATGACTTTGCTGCTCAGTGTTCCAAATGTGACTATACTTCCATCTCTTATGCAATAGAGTATATACTGTATCAGAAAGAGATTGAGGACTTTGATAGTGGCACTATTTTGTGGCCTTTATATGTTTGTATATACAGTATTTATTCAAAATTGGGTGTGTACATTGGATTTTTTATTTTTTATTTTTTTGCATATGGCTATGGCTATAATACTCTGGTTCTGGTATATTCTATACGTTAAAACGCAACTGCATGGGAGTAATGCAGTGTCATTTTTTTGTGTGTTTTGTAACCATGTGCTTCATGGGCTCTCACATATTCACAAGATAATGTGTGCATTTATTTGAATATTACTCAGTTCAGTGTGCTGATTTCATTCAAAATGAACTCACAATGATTTTAGTGTTTTGTATTATTTTTCATACATATTTGTGAGCCTGGACCACAAAACCAGTCTTAAGTCACTGGGTTATATTTGTAGCAATAGCCAAAAATACATTGTATGGGTCAAAATGATCGATTTTTCTTTTATGCCAAAAATCATTAGGATATTAAGTAAAGATTGTGTTCCATTAAGATATTTTGTGAATTTCCTACCATAAATATATTAAAACTTAATTTTTGATTAGTAATATGCATTGCTAAGAATTTTATCAGTATTTTGATTTTTTTGCACCCTCAGATTCCAGATTTTCAAATAGTTGTATCTCAGCCAAATATTGTCCTATCCTAACAAACCATACATCAATGGATGTATGGTTTAATTATTCGGGCGGTTCTTCGCCTCCACGTTGTGCGTTCAAATCATTTAATGCACAGCTAGCCGTTGATTATCCCTTACATATATTTTATTTTCTACAGTGAAACAGTTGAGTTATAGCACAAGCTGCAAGGTTCCTCAGCATAAAAACACATACACATATATACAGCTACCTAATGAGAGGTCTGCATTGAATGTGAATGTGTACCGTGTTTGAACTGGATTTGAGCATGGCACACTTGGCATTGCTCGAGGATCTTGTTTGTGCATACTCTCAGGTGAAAGCGCATCTTCAGATAGTACCATATGTTTGCTGATAGTGCAAGATTTGTACACAAATGACTAACCTCCGAAACGCAGTCATTCATTTAGAATATTTCAAATTCATTAATGTTAGAATGAGGTTTAACAAATTAATGTGTGTAGTGTACATAATTAATGTAGTGGGGGGAAAAATTATTTGATCCCCTGCTGATTTTGTACGTTTGCCCACTGACAAAGAAATGATCAATCTATAATTTTAATGGTAGGTTTATTTTAACAGTGAGAGACAGAATAACAGCAAAAAAATCCAGAAAAAAATGCATTTAAAAAAGTTATAAATTGATTTGCATTTTAATTTTAATAAGTATTTGACCCCTTCGCAAAACATGACTTCATACTTGGTGGCAAAACCCTTGTTGGCAATCATATAGGTCAGAAGTTTCTTGTAGTTGGCCACCAGGTTTGCACACATCTCAGGAGAGATTTTGTCCCACTCCTCTTTGCAGATCCTCTCCAAGTCATTAAGGTTTCGAGGCTGACGTTTGGCAACTTGAACCTTCAGCTCCCTCCACAGATTTTCTATGGGATTAAGGTCTGGAGACTGGCTAGGCCACTCCAGGACCTTAATGTGCTTCTTCTTGAGCCACTCCTTTGTTGCCTTGGCCGTGTGTTTTTGGGTCATCATCATGCTGGAATAACCATCCATGACCCATTTTCAATGCCCTGGCTGGCTTCAATGCCCTGGCCCTGACGGTACATGGCCCTGTGCATCGTTCCTTTGATGCAATGCAGTTGTCCTGTCCCTTTAGCAGAAAAACACCCCCAAAGCATAATGTTTCCACCTCCATGTTTGACAGTGGGGATGGTGTTCTTGGGGTCATAGGCAGCATTCCTCCTCCACCAAAAACGGCAAGTTGAGTTGATGCCAAAGAGCTCGATTTTGGTCTCATCTGACCACAACACTTTCAACAAGTTCTCCTCTGAATCATTGGCAAACTTCTGATGGGCCTGTATATGTGTTTTCTTGAGCAGGGGGACCTTGCGGACGCTGCAGGATTTCAGTCCTTCACGGCGTAGTGTGTTACCAATTGTTTTGGTGATTATGATGCCAGCTGCATTGAGATCATTGACAAGATCCTCCCATGTACTTCTGGGATGATTGCTC
The DNA here is from genome assembly GCA_036784905.1 of Acrossocheilus fasciatus. Classification (NCBI taxonomy): domain Eukaryota; kingdom Metazoa; phylum Chordata; class Actinopteri; order Cypriniformes; family Cyprinidae; genus Acrossocheilus; species Acrossocheilus fasciatus. The sequence continues at coordinate 23,019,245 of CM071955.1, read as the reverse complement.
ACCGTTCTCTGATCATTGAAATTCCACGAGGTGAGATCTTACATGGAGCCTCAGACCGAGGGAGACTGACAGTTATTTTATGTTTCTTCCATTTGCGAATAATCGCACCAGCTGTTGTCACCTTCTCACCAAGCTGCTTGGCGATGGTCTTGTAGCCTATTCCAGCCTTGTGTAGGTCTACAATCTTGTCCCTGACATTCTTGGACAACTCTTTGGTCTTGGCTATGGTGGAGAGTTTGGAATCTGATTGATTGATTGCTTGTGTGGACAGGTTGTCCACACAACAAACTGAGATTAGGAGCACTCCCTTTAAGAGAGTGCTCTTAATCTCAGCTCCTTACCTGTATAAAAGACACCTGGGAGCCAGAAATATTGCTGGTTGATAGGGGATTGAATACTTATTTGACTTAAGTTAATATTAATACATTCATTAATAACTTAGTATATAAATAATAATTAATATTAATACTAATAACTTAGTCCACTCCAAAATGAAAATTTTGTTAATATTCACTTACCCCCATGTCGTTCAAAACCTGTAAAAGCTTTGTTTGTCTTCGGAGCACAATTTAAGATATTTTAGATGAAAACCGGGAGGCTTGTGACTGTCCCATTGACTGCCAAGTAAATTACACTGTCAAGGTCCAGAAAAATATGAAAAACATTGTCAGAATACTCCATCTGCCATCAGTGGTTCAACCGTAACGTTATGAAGCGACGAGAATACTTTTTGTATGGAAATAAAACAAAAAGAGTGCATGCAATATTCTCCAAAATTGTGCTACGGTGACATCACGGTGCCGAATTGTTGAATAAAGTCGTTATTTTTGTTTTATTTCCATACAAAAAGTATTCTCGTCGCATCATAATGTTACGATTGAACCACTGATGGCAGATGGAGTATTCTGACGATGTTTGTCATACTTTTTTTCATACATGGCAGTCAATGGGACAGTCACATGCCGTTTGGAACAACATGGGGTAAGTGATTAATGACAAAATTTTCATTTTGGGGTGGAGTAACCCTTTAATGTTTTTTTTTTTTTTTAACATGTGCAGAGTACACATACTGTTGCTTGTTGCAGTACTATTCTGAGAGACGTTCACAGGCCTGCTAGTGGAGGAAGCGTACATATGCATGTCTTTCTAGACCTGTATATGTCTGGGCAAATCTATGTACTAGCTTTATGAAACATTACTGTTATTGATCATGTCTTTTTCTGCATCACAGAATTATGCATGATACCATGTAAAATCGCAGGATCTGTTTTCATTTGAATGCGTCTTCCTCTTCCTGTCACTCCAATTGAAATTACATTTCCATCCTGTGGGATTATTCTGCTATCTTTCTTTGTGACAGGAAAAATGATTGTACCGTCAAAGTACTGAAAACCGTGCATGTGCTTCCAAAAGAAAAGGTGTCAAATCTGGCACACTAGTTATCAGTTCTCTTTTAATGCAATGGTAACTAGTGGATGTACTGCTGTGATTTAGTTTTGATATAATTTCAGTTCTGTAAATACATAGAATATATAATCTGAAAGGTTGATCTTAAAATTAAATCTGCCATGCATTGCATTCTGTACACCACAGGTAATGCTCAGCTCAGAGATTACAGTGTGTGTATGAGTTAATCAGTGTGCTTTTAAGAGCTTTAGGGGGGCGAGGAGTCATGAATAAGGGATCAAATAGTCTTAGGATCTCTAGAATTCTTTCCAATTGATTGGACGGTGTATTCACATTGTATCTGACACAAATGTTGTAAGAGCACACATTCAATTTCTATGAGCAACTGAAAGCAACCAAACAGTGTTCCAGGGCCTTACTATTTATTAATACAAATAAATATTTGGTATATATGTTTCACGTGGACTCTCCATAGGCATAACAGTTTTTATACAGTACAAAATGTACTGTCTATGCACTGTAAAAAATGACTGTGATTTTAATGGCATAAAACGGTGAAAATGCTACTGTAAAAACCTGTTAAATAGTTAATGGTAAGTTCCTGTAAAATTTACAGGAAAAAAACGTAAACCGATTTTCCCAGTATTCCCTGCGTTGCATTTAAAATTTTGTTTGAATTTGATGTTTTTTCTTTGAAATAACTGTTTCTTCTTAGTTTTTTTCTTATCAGTTATGTTTATTAGGGTTGTATGTTACATCTAACGTTGTTAAATTAATGTTTATTGCATGTTTCAGTTTAATGAGTCTCAACATGATTGTGTGAATGACACTGTGCACCTTCTATATATGTTATTATTTAAAAGCTTGTGATGGGCTTTGGTTCATCATGTGATTTTCTCATCACCACCTACATTTGGTGGTTATCGGTGTATTTCAAAGTTACAAAACAGATTTCAGTACTTTAATAGGTTGGTATATTAACATTATATCAGTTAATGAAATTATGGTATTTAACTGTAAATTTAAGTTTAAACTGTAAAACCTAAAATGTTGTTACCATATTTTGTACGGTAGAATTCCGGCAACCACAGCTGCCGTAAATTTTACGGATTTTTTTTTTACAGTGTGTCCTTACCCTTAACTTACCCCAAAACCTACCCATCACAGAAAACTTTGTGATTTTCAAAACAACAACAACAACAACAACAAAAAACAGTTTGTGTCACATTTGTAAACCTGTACACACACACACACACACACACACACACACACACACACACACACACACACACACACACACACACACACACACACACACACATACATACAAATACAAATACTGACAAAGCTACATTTGTTTGCAGTTCATGAGCCTGTAGGCATAAGCAATTAACAAGTCAGTGCAAAAATGGCTAATAATGGCCTCTGCTTGCAAACACACTAGTTATGTTTACATGCACCCACTGTTGTATACTTACTGTCATATTATTAATAGGATTTTTGTGCTATTTTTTATATTTTTGTTGTCATTTCCATAAATATGAGGTCAGAAGTTGCCAAACTGATGTCATTATTATAGGGGGGATGTCACGGCATAAAAGAATTGAGGGGGGAGTAATTGTGCCTTTCACACAACAGCAGAATACAGTTGTCAGCATTTGAGTGCTTACATGTTCACACCCACTTCAGTTATTTATGGAAGTGTGAATGACATTCTATAACTAAACTTTTACACCCCTTAAATTTTCAAGACTCACAACCATATTTTTGGTGAACCCCTGCTGTATGAATGGGAACATACTAGACAACTAGTTGTCTGGCAATAGTCATATACATCTGGGATGCGTAAGAGTGAGCTTTATTAGGTATATTAGGTTGCTGTCACTTTAAGACCTATTGCGGGGAAAACAATATATTGACATACACCTTTTTTATGTTCATTTAAGAAAATTAAACAAGTTTATGGAAATACTCACCAATACTCAGCATTTTGACGTATTTCTATGTTAATTTGACTCTATGTGTGAGCCATATAGTGTGAGAGAGCCATTCTACACTGGTATTTGCACACAAGTGTCTAGTGTGTGTTGCAGGTTTTTTGCAGGTGTGGTTTTGGTGATATACTCTCTGTAATATGAGAAGATATGACCTGTGTGTCATCTGAAGATTTTTTTATCCAGTTACTCTTGTCCACTGGAGCAGCTTCTGCCAGTTTTGTGATCTGAACACGACTCAAACGTAGGACTCTCTCTAATCAGGTATGAATCCTCTGTAAGATAAAGATGGATGAAGTTGTGCCTTGATTGGATTTGTTGTCGTGTCAGCTGTCAAGACTTTACAGTGTAAACTTTCCCGTGACCATCTTTGATATTTTCTTTAGTCAATGTCACTATACAGTAGGTACAGGTGATATTCATGGCTAATATGAGAACAAGAAAGGGGATTGACAGCGAATACTCAAATACTTTATGTAAGCTGCTGTGTGAACAGTTTGAGAACCTTTCAAGCCTGTTATGAAATACAGTTGTCAATCTCAATCCCAAATATTGTGTAAATGTAGCCACCTTTCTATGATCTGCTTCCCTGTCTTCATTCAGATATGGGCACTGCTTTTAATGTATTCGAAAGATGGTGCGGTAATGTTGAGACGTAGTGTTAAGCTATGTAATTCCATGGAACAATAATTGGTTCCGTTGTTTGTGTTTGCATGGATAAAGGTTCAGGGGTGAAGGTGGATGAGGTTTGTGTATTAAGGCAAGTTCTGCATGGAAGTGTGTGTGTGTGGTAGTACCATGTTACTTTTTTTGTTCTTCTTTTTTTATTATTATTATTTTTATGTAACATATAATCTGTATTCATCCTTGAGGTTTGGAACAATAATGTTATTAGTTATTAATAATAAGTGCGCAAATGCAAAAACAATGCATGATACAAAAAAACTTTCAAGGAGTATCAAAACATTACATTCCAACACTCTTTCTGTCTCTCTCTCTCTTCTCTCTGGGAGGGATTAGAGTGGCCACATGTTGGCCGGCAGAGGCTCGCTGTGGCTCCAGGCAGGCGCGCGGGCGCTGTTGCTCATGGTAACCCGATCGCTGGCGGCCGTGAAGCTGTTTGATTTATTCCCCAGCTCCAGCAGATGGCTGCAACAGAAGTTTGTTTAAGTTCACTTCATAGCCGGGCTGGCTGCCAGGACAGAGCCTCGCACACACAAGAGGAGGAAGAGGGGGCTGGAAGCTGAACACATGCCAGAAGAATGTTCAGTGACTCCGGGTGTCTAACCACACCACTTACCCCCTTCCAACCTCACACACACACAAAGCCACACATATCTCAGACCTGCACACACATTTTTCACAAATACTGCAACACATGTATATCTCCCTCAAAACTGACACAAACACATTCCCACCCATCGATTTCCTTTTTTGCTTTATTCATCTCAGTGCGTTTCCACTCTGTCGCAAGCACATTTTGCACAAACAATCACGTCAACTGTGATACACACACCTCATCTACTTTGATTAGGTGAGTGTTCAGCTTGTGAAGATGCTAAAGGTGTCTGCCCAAATGGGAAACTTCTGAATGGAACCATATGGTTTCTTTCTTCTTACCCAACCAGAATCCTCTGCAGCTTATTCAAAGTCATTATACATAGAGAAAAAGATCTGGTTTACCCTGATCTCACAATGCATTTACTATCAAAATTAAAACTTTATCTACTTCTTATCCTACATAATTAAGGCTGTGTTGTTGCAGAATACAAACAAAGTAAATATGTAAAATATGTGAATTGTGCTGTCCTGAGCAAAACCTGCCACCATGTTGCTAGGGAGTTGTAAGAGGTAGTTGTAGTTATGTGCTTGCTTACAATGCTATGTAGTTGCTTGCAGGTCCAAGCCAAAGATCCCACCCTCTATGGTATTCTGGTCTCTAAATCTGGCTCTGGATTATTGTTAATCTATTTTTATAGGGATGTTCCGAGCCGATCTCAATGATCAGGATTGGAGCCGATAAAGTATTTTTTTTAATGATCGGCACCAGCTCTCCTAAGCCCAATCCACCCGTGATTCGTCAACTGTCATGCCGGTGTCGTGCAGTAGGTGGCACTTTTAACAGTCCACCACCATTAAAAGGAAAATATGCTCAAATGTGCATGCGTGACGTGCGAGAACAATGAGGTCTTTATACTATGATGTCTTTATACAGTGTGTGCATATACGGAGAGAAAGTGTGTATCATATTATTGTGTGTGTGCATATGTAAACAATAAGGTACTCGAGGCCGTGCTGTATTGTGAATAAGTCATGGCTGAAGGGCTATATTAGGCACGACATTAAGTGGAGTGCCTGCAACTCCTTCAGCCGTGACTTATTCACAATACAGCACGGCCTCGAGTACCTTATTGCTTTTATAAAACGGTTACCACACAATAAAAAATATTAAAACAAAAAAATTATGTATTGATATGTATGTTACTTTTTTGAAGCAAGTTCGTTAAATGCTGTCCTCACACTAAAAAATAGTTCCTGACAACAATAGTAAATGGCAAGAGAATGTTCTGATGTAATATGCCTCATCCATTGGAGCTCAAATAAAAACAGAGAATAGGAATTCTTTACATCCGCAATAGTAGTATATTTCAGTAGTATAACTTTACATCCGCAATGGAATAGATCTGCTACGTTGCTGCTACTGAATTGCTGCTGCTGCTGGTTATTGCTGTAGTTGTAGATTATTGCTGCTGCTGCAAACAAGTACAGGAACTGGCTACTGCCAGTGCATACAGCGATACAGTGCTGTGAGTATTTAAGACCTACTGCTGCTGCACAAATAGCATATAAAATAACCCGTAGCAGATTTATATAGGTGGAGCTGGGGAAGGTGGTGTGTTTCAGAGAAACTCTGAAAATGCGCTGCAAATGCTCAGAGAATGCTAACTGGCCATTTAAATGTAAAGTAGCACGCTCATTGGCTGCGTATGCAAATGAACCCAATCAGCTTGTGCCAAGTCGTTTAACGCTGTGAATGTCATCAATTATATAATACTTGTCAGCCTGCACCATCTAGACTTTCATGACTGAACTATATATATATATATATATATATATATATATATATATATTAGGGGTATCAACGCTAACGCTAATGCATTAACGTATGCGATTAATGTAAAAAAATTAACGTGTTAATATTTTTTTAATGCAAATTAATTGCTTGATAAGGTTTGACCCCAACTTCTTCCCATCATCGCAGTGCGGAAGGTTATCTATCATTGTGTGATGAGGGTACAGCGAACCAGTGTTGCCAGGGTAACGGCACAAGTGCTATTTTGAAAATACAGTCGCGGGAAAAATTACAGAGCCGTGGGTTGCGTTTTTTTGGGCTACTTTTATAATGTACCACAGCTGCCCAAAGTGTATATAGACAAATAAAGATTAAAATAGATCCTTTTACTAATGTGTATTATACTTGGAATGTATCCCTGGCAACTTAAGAACGGAGAGGTGGTTGTAACATCACAAACAACGTGAGTTTCAGCCAGAGCAGCAGAAAAAAACATGACAACAGCCACTATAGATTATATAAGATAATACACACGATTACGATAGGATATTTGTATGTGATTTTCTTGAGTTGAATGTGTACATTTGAAATGCTAATTTGTGCAGCGATATAAAAGGCTATAAATAGCATATTTTAACAACAGTAAACAACCAAATTCCACATGTGATCGCAAAAGGAAGTTATTACAAACACTTGATGGTGGTTTGAAGTGAGTTCTGAGTGAAAGTGTATTATTAATGTCATAAATTGTCTTATGAAGCATGATGCTAATATTAGCTCTAATGCACCTGCAGAACAGGTCCAATTCTTCTTCATAATGCATTTTGTCATAATACTTCACGTAAGGTCGGAAGAAAATGTTTTGTTGTATTTATTTAGAAATACTTTTGATAATAGTTGGGTAAATGTATACTGGGATTGAAGCGATGTGGTTTGGTAAACGTTTTATTTCCAGTATAAAGGATGATAATGGCTGAATAAAAACAAAATAATAATGATAAAAGAATAATAAGGATTATGTCTCATACCTGGCGGAAGTATGATATATATATATATATATATATATATATATATATATATATATATATATATATATATATATATATATATATATTAATTAAGCATATAGTAGTATATTAATTAAGTATTGATTAAGTAGTAGGTAGTTTATTAATAACTTTAATGAGGAAAACAAGTGTCAGATTGGGACTTGGTATTGGCAGATACTCAGTATTCATTGACTCTGATTGGATTGGGGGCACAAAAAACCTGTTTGGGACATTCCTATTTTTTCAGCTGTTTTATTATTCCAAAATGTTTGATTCAAGTTTGATTGTTTTTGATTGAATGCATGTGCTTCAAAGTTTTTAAAGTATTGAAAAACAAGCATGAAGCATTAATACCATAGCTGACACGACCCAATTAAATCCTGATGTTAAATAATGAAGTCCCAGCCTACATTATTTCCCAATGAATATTTAGTTTCATCCAGAAATACAGAACATTATAGAAATTGAATGACATTTGCTTATAAATTCCCTTAATTAGACAGTCCTTGTTTCTGCAGGGGAACCTAGGAGTGTGAGTGACTGATTTTTCAAAAAAAAAAAAAAAAAAAAAAAGCTTTCTTTGTGTTCATCTGAAGAAATAGTCATATACACCTGGGATGGCATAATATTGAGGAATATTAGGCTGCTGTCACTTTAAGACCTGTTGTGTGGAATGTATTTTTTACATTTACATTTATGCATTTAGCAGGCTATACATTTTTTTTATTAGTATGTGTGTTTCCTGGGAATTGAACCCATGACCTTTTGTGCTGCTAAGGCAATGCTCTACCACTGAGCCACATAAACACAATAGTTTATGTCCATGTAAGACAATAATAATTTAATTTGACTTTTTATTTGTGCACTTGAGTTAAGACCAGTATAGTTTGCATGTCTGTTTCCCTTCTCAAAGTGCACATACAGAGAACTGTATGTAGAAAAGTGTGTGTCTTTTTCAGCTCAATGCACTTTTAATAACTCTTTTTAATTTTATTTAACTGTATTTGTGTAGGTTTAGGTTACACCAGTACGTGGCGATAAACGAGCATCTGTTTTATTTACAAATAAAACAATATATGTGATCAAAACTAAAAATAGATTAATTCCTCAACAAAACACCACTACACGTTTATAATTTATAATATAAACTTACTAATATAGGCAGAAATAAAATGAAATATTATAGCCTAATAAGTGAACTTCCCATAAAATTCCTGTAAGTGTGCCTAAAGAAATAGTCATTTAGGATAAGACATTTACTGCCATGACTGTAGGTGCAATTACAGCATTAAAAAAAACAAAAAACATGGGCTTTCTGGTATTGTAATTAGGCCTGTTGGATAATAAAGAATGTTAATTGGGTAAAGAGATACATGAGATGAAGTGGGAAATTAAATAAATACATGCAAATTTATGTGCAAATATGAAATGAATATTGTAGTTTTATTGTAGCTTAAATATTCTTTTAACATTAATTATAGCATATCGTACAAACTTCATTCAAATGCTCAAAGTAGCCTATTTATAGGCCTACATTTGTAATGAACTCTTTTTAATTCCAACTGACACATTTGCAACAATATCAACAGTAGACTGCCTTTTATGACAGTCACATTAACTCTACAAACCATTACGAACATTATGCTTATATAAAGCATTCAACTATTTGAAAATGCAGTGTACGTATTTTATTTACACTAGTATGCTGGTCAACCCCCTAATCAGAAGTGATGTGTTTGTAACTCTAGGAAAGTTACAAAAGGAAAGCAGTAGTCTGATTTATGAGTGTCTCTGAGCTGTCGATGTTAGCACTGGGGCCACATAGACTGGTTTCCTCCCAGGGGAAATAGCCCCCCAGCCCTTAGTGAGTCCACATCAGGTCATGTGTAGGAGCAGATTCCCCAACCAAAAAAAAACAAAAAAAAACATGGACATGGACATGCATCATAGCTAGAGCTCATTCACCAGGTCAGGTTCATGTTCCATGCAAAAAACTCTGGCACAGACTGCTTATTAGTAAATAGCAAATCATGTATCTTGTTTAAATGTGTGGTTTTATTGTTTGTAGTAACATGTAATACATACATACATATTTTACATTATTTTGAACAGAAAGAGAAAAGTGGTTATTTTTTGTTGACACATCTAAATGTGACATGGTATTGTAAAATCTGAATTACGATTGGTTCTACAAGCTATGGAGTGTGCTAAAACTTCATTAGATTGCCCAACTTATTCATGAGAGCTAATCCAGTTGCTGCGCTGGCTGATGCATGAGACTGGAAAACAGCACAACATCGCAGAGTGAACGAAAGTCCGTGTCTGAACCAGAGTGTGTTTAAATCTTTATGGTAATTTTTCATCTACTTTAGTGGTTGAAACATGAACTAGAACCTTTTGGCTACACATCACATTTTCACAAAATTAAATATATTTCTGTAAATAAATATACTACTACTACTACTACTACTACTAATAATAATAATAATAGCTAATGATAATAATGGTATACAAATCTGAAAAAAGAAAAAAAAAATCAGTCACTGGATTTAAAAAGAGAGATGGGATAGATAAAATTGTTCTCATGTAGGCCTGTGTTATTTAAAGTTCTTACATATTTATTCAAAACTTATTGATAAATTCCATTTGAATCCTGTCTATACATTGCATGCAGTATACTGTAATATAATAGTATAATATCGGATAATATAATAATTTAATTGCATTTTTTAGTTATTCTTAATTATTCTTCTTAGTTCAGCCACAACATGAGGATTACCTCAACATACTATGGCGTGTGTTAAAACAATGTGTGTTATTTGTTCAGTGTCTGTAGTGCTTGTAAAATTGAGCATGATATTGTGAAAAATATGATGGGCTTTCAAAGATATCAGTTATCAATTAGGGGTGTTATGTGCAGTGCCAATCTCATTTGGTGCATCCTTTCATGCACACAAAAAAATATTTTTTTGCATCCACATATTTACTGAAAAACTTTGTATACTCCTCTTGATCCTATGGAATATATGTATCTGGGTGACACAGTAAGGGTGTTTTGTTTTCTTAGTGCATTTTGGAAACTAGCAATGTCGTGGAACGCAAATCATGTCAGTCATCAAGACATTAGTGGCATTGTTGTATGCTATAATAAAGTTTGTCATAAGTTGCATTCACACATTAAACCTGGTAAAGTGCTAGAAATGGCCTTTTCTGGTAAATGTACCACATTTGCTGTTCACACAAGCAAAGACTGTCCATCTTTTTACCGTAAGGATACCATTTGCATATCAGCACTAAAATACCCATAAACATGTCAATCATTGCATTTAGAAATTACCTTTAAATCCTGTGCCATTTTCTTTATCTAGAATACGAGGAGAACAACTTTTTTTCATAGGTGTTATTGTGAACATCACAAGAGTAATTGTGTAATCTCCATCAAAACATCTGTGCGCCCTGTCCTTGTAATATTACCAGACATGCACTGGTAATATTTTGGCTTTGTTCACATAAGCATCAAAAGGTCATTTACTGTTAATGTTGCAACTAATCATCCCAGAAAATTGTCAAAATGGAGACTGTACATGCTATATTTAATACCCTTTTTGCATTTTCGTTAATTTAAAGGAAGCAGTACACTTTTATCATTGTCTCTGGTTAAAAACGGTCAAATGCATTGGTTGCTTTTTTTTTCTTATTCATTGCAGGCATTTCCTCCACCTCTTGTGTTTCCTGTGTCTCTGGGGCGTCGTTACCAGACACATGGTGTCGCTGATGTGCATCTTAGATAATGTGCATTAAGTCTTAGGTTTTTTGTAATGTAAATAATGTAAACAGACAAACAGATCTAGCCACCCTAAATCACCAAAATGATAACAGTTTAACATAACAGTTTGTAATGCCTTGCTAGGCACAAATTTGTAACTGTAATGTGTTATGTATAATGTACTGTAACTTTACAAAAAAAACAAACAAACAAACAAACAAACAAACAAGCAAAAAATATATAACTAAACACTGTCAGGACATAATTTTGCTTGTGATTCAATGTCAAACAGTAGATATGTACTATAGGTACCTTTCTGCTTGCTTACTGCCCTGTGCAGTTTACTGGCGGTTTCCCCATATTTGTGCTCTTTTGTATTGTTGTGGCACCAAACAGAACAGCAAAAATGATGACTTTTTCCAATTAGGTTTCCCAAACAATCTTACCATCCTTTCCGCCCTGCTGTCCATCTGCCATCAGATGTGTGTATATATATATATATATGTATTGTTTCTCCCCAAACTCAAATTTGTTGAGCCAGAAATTAACGTGTCAGAAAAATCAAACAAACAAAGCAATATTTTGAAAGTTCTACAGAGCCAGAGAAAGAGAGAGTGAGGAAATGAATTGTCTTTTATTATGAATGGGTCAGCTGTCAAGACAGGATGTGTTAGGGTGTCTGTGAATGACAGAAATGTGTGTGTGTGTGTGTGTGTGTGTGTGTGTGTGTGTACTGTGATAGACCTCACGAGAAAACAAATAATACCAGCCACCTATAATTTGGTAACATAATGATTTGTCCAGGCATGATTACTACATGATGGAGCATAAACTCTCAAATAGTTGAACAACACTGGATTCTTGAAGTGTGCCAGATCTCCAGTGGTTCCTCTGCTTGTGTTACTCTCTCTGTGGCTGATTGGTCAATTGTCTCCTGAGGGCTGATATTTATTTATTTATTTATTTATTTATGTAATGTTCAACACTGAAGTTGACAAGACATACAGATATTTAGGCCCATTGAGCCAGTGAATTTATGCCATCCTCTCTGTTTTTCTTCTTTTTATTTCCCCCTTCTTTCTCAAGTTTTTTCTTTTTTTCTTTCTGTGTGTAAAAAGGAAGTGTCTAATAAAAAGCTGCTGGTGTAAAAAGATGACTGAAGCTCTCTCTGCCTCATTCAGAGTGCAGGAAGCCGAGCCGGAGCCCGTGCCAAGCCTGAGCTGAATTCCTGCCAAGAGTCGACTTGTTTGCTCGTCTCGCTGGAGCCAGAGGCTGACCTTATTAGCTGGGAGGGCAGCCGTCTTATTAAAACACATCTGGCGCAGAGGGAGCCTAAATAGTCCTCATATTGTCTTCCTGCGGCTCCTGACCTTGCGTTACCTAGCAGGAATGCTGACGAGGGCTTCACGCATCTGTTGAGAGTTTCTTGCCCCCTCACTCGCTCTGTCTTTCCTCTCTTCTCCTCACTCTGTGCTGGCTGTCTTAACTGGCGCCTGTACGGTAGCTCTGTGGGACCTGTTTTTCTTCCTCTCCACCAACCCCCACCCCCACCCCCACCTCTGCCCTCTTTTCCACCTCCCTCTTTTCCAGTTTGCTGTGTTGATACAATTATCCCTGTGTAGATATTTTATTAGTGCCAGTTGCCTGGTACAGCTTTGCTAGTTATTTTTATCTGTCAGTGCTGCCACTGCCTGACCAGGTTTTTGGACATGATACCACATTTTAAGGGGTGGGTGATATAAACTAAAATCTCATTTCATGATGTGAGAAATTTTATTTCTTGATAACGATAAGAAAGATACAAATTAAACTATGTTTTTCAAGTACAATAGATTCATATAGTAAGAAATGCTACAGAAATCGCATAATCAAATGTAACAATAAAACACTACATAGTCTTCACTGTATGAATTAAATATAAATGTATTCTTTTAAAGCTACAAAAGGTATTTAGTCAAGAGCAGTAAGTTTTGTTGTTGTTGTTGCTGTCACTTTAGGACCAAATCCGATATACTGACACACACCCAGTTTCCTCTTAGCTGTTTACATTCACTTTTTTGTCACCTACTTTGTTTATTATGGATTCTCATCAACATTTAAGATATAATGATCTCTTTAAAACTGAGCCAGACATTGTGTTATTAAATGAGAACACAAGAACAGTAAAACATGAATGTAGTAGCACTGAGGGGAATTATACAAATTAAGAAATATACTTATAAAAAATAAATAAAATAATTTGTAGTAAAAAATAATGTCTTAAAATGTAAATATTCAGAAAGTGTTGTGTAAGGATTAGGTTTAGGGGTAGAGGCTATAAAGTATTATTAGCACAGTAAAATAAACAATAGCGAATGGAAAGTCCCCACCATCACAGAAAAACTCTGATGTGTGTATTACTGTTGTTGAATGGATCTGTGGGGTGGGTGAGTGTCTTGAGTGTGTGTACTCCCTTACTCCCTGAAGATTCCTCACATTCCTTCACTTCCAGTGTGTCACAACAAAGAGCCGAACTCACACACTTGAAGACGCAGTTTGTGTGTGTGTATTTAGGTCAAAGTTTCTCTCTCTCTCATGTATATGCACAAATACACAATCATATTTAAAGATTTCTCCTTTTCGCCTCATGTGAAGCTGTCTGTTTGTGTGTGGCAGCTGTTCTGAGTGAAGCCCCTCAGGCAGCCACACATGGCTCTGATTAGCATGCTGTGACTCAAGCTCTCCTTACCACACACTCTCTGACTACCCACAACCCCCTGCCCTCCAGTTGAGCAGCGTCACTGTGGCGGCAACAGTGATTTTAAGACCTCATCAGTATTTCAGCCCCTCTGCAGTACGCTGTATACTCACACACTTATTTCACATCCTCTGTACTTTACTGCACTTTTTTTTAATGAAAAATATATGGTGTTTAGTGATTAATTGCTCAGTGTGTGTATCTCTCTTATATCTGATCTTGAATTTCAGTAATGGTCTGCCACTGTGTTGTACATCTCAAGTGCTTTGCAATACGTGCAAAAAAAGTAGAAATAAAGCGCACAAACCTTTTGTGTCTATGCAGTCTATGCAGTAACTCCATCATTTTAATAGCTTTATAGTTTATAGGTCTGCATTGGTGTTCTGCAAGTACACAGCTAAAATACTAGTAGGTGGTGTCGACTACAGGAACAATACATGAGTGAAAGGCATTAGTTTTCATCTTTGTATGCAGAGCTGGAGAAGAGGCAACAATGTTAATGAAAAGACCATCTTTTGTTGCAACTAGAGTTTATTTATTTATTCTAGTTTAAATATATATATACACATATATATATATATATATATATATATATATATATCATGTTATGAATTATATTATTCTTAGATGTCATATATGTGGTATTTTTTTTTAATTTCCAGATTCATTTCTCGTTTATTCCTGTCTGTGTTTATTCAGCCTCTCCACTTTCTATACAAACTTCCAGCAATCAGGTCCTACTACATTCATTTCCATAGTATGGGAAAACAAATTTTTAACAAACCAACATTTAAAAAAAAAAAGTCTTATACATCTATAAATCTTAAAAATCATAGACATAAGCAGTCTCTAGTCACAACTATGTTTGCAAACTCTATTACAATTCTTAGTGCTTGACACATGCACGGAGCGCTAGGTGGCACTAGGACGTGTAATCAAGCTTAAAATCATGATCAGCAAGGAGTCTGGTAATGACAAGATTTATAGTGAAATATAAATTATCACCCAACCGATTAGATTTTTGTTAACTTATGTATTATTCTTCTTATTATTATTATTTATTACTTGTCATTGTATAGAACACAGATCGCAAATGAGTAATAAAAATAGATTAAACAAAAGTATCACAATGACTGAGGATAAAATAAAGTAAATAAAGGAATAGTTTACCCATGATGCCATGATAGTGTAATATGATATGGCTATTAACATATGACATTCAGAAGATTCTTTTTTTTTCTTATTATTATATTATTTGAACAGGAGAATAACCCATATCCAATAGGTGGCAGCAGCGTTCTGTTGAGATTGACTGCTTCTTGTAAGGTCTGTAGTAGTGTATCTGATGCAGTTAAGGGAGTCGAGGTTTGTTTGGCTAGCATGATCTCAATAGCTCTTGCTGATACATGCTATGACTACACCAAAATTTAGTAACAAAAAAACTTATTTTTCTTGCCAGCCATTCAAAATTAGCTGTGTGTTCTGATCTTTTTTTTTTTGGCACGCTTTATATTAATCACACGTATTTGAGAAAGACAACATATTGATGTTGTATTTAAACTTTTTTTTCTTCTGAGACAAAAAAAAATCTGACTGTAAAGGCCATTTCACACTGAGAGCAATGCGAAAAAGCGAGGAGAATCGCAGGTGAACGTTGCTTTCACACTGCGCACGAAACGTTTAACGCCTTCTGCTAATTCCCACCTGCACGCTAGGTGGCACTGAGCAACAATGCATATATATATATATATGCTTAATATACAGAATTAAATTAAGATAAATAAAGTTTGGTTCTTCACCAGAAACACAAACTGTCTATAATGCTTACAAGAATATCTTACGATATAATTAGTATAATAAAATATATTAAAATATAATAAAATATAAGAATCTTAAAATATAATTTGAGGTACAATTAGCATCAAGCTACACTTCAAAAGTTAGGTAATTATTCATGTTTTTGCTCAAAACTCACTTTAAATCATCATGGAGTGCTTGTAATAACTTCTGATTGTGATCTAAAGTGGATTTTGATTCTATAATAGGCAGACATGCACTCTTTGTATGTTTTGTAATGGATTAAACACTACACCTGCATGCTGTTGCGGATTATTCTGATTAAATTACATGACATTTATATGACAGAACCATTTTTTTTTTTAAATCAAATGGTCAAAACATTGTGGTGGAGTTGGAAATATTGTAATTATACTGTGTATTTGAATATGTTTGAAAGAGTTAGGAACTTAGAATGTAAGATGATACACGAGTTGCCAAGCTATAACCAGTGTTGGGCACGTTACTTTAAAAAAGTAGTTATAGTTACTAGTTACTTCTCACAAATAGTAACTGAGTAAGTAACTGAGTTACATCATTATAAAAGTAACTAATTACCAGGGAAAGTAACTATTGCGTTACTTTAAAAAAAAAAAAAAAAAAAAAAAACGTTCAAATATGTCAAATAACTTGGATGCCCCAATATTAAATATGTGAAATAAAGGAAATGGACACTAAATAGAATAAATTATTATTATGATACATTGTACACTAATCTACACTATTTTTGTGTTACTGTGGGACAATGTGAGAGACACCTATCAAATTCAATATATTATTGTAAATATTATCAACCCTCTATGGGCACCTTGGCAATGGAATTGCCATTGGCTAGTAAATTTTTTAGTTTACTCACCAGACTAATATTAATTATCTTATATACTATTTTATATCATATACAGTGTGTTGTCAATTTTTCAAAAATAAAAAATTGGCATAATGGCATAAAAGAAAAATCTATCATTTTGACCCATACAATGTATTTGTGGCTGCTGTATTTTTGCTACAAATATACCCCAGTGACTTAAGACTGGTTTTGTGGTCCAGGGTCACAAATGTAAAGTTAATCACTCACCTTTGACAGTATGTAACAAAAATACTCGAAAGTCCCCATCAAAACTTTTTGTCTGTGACTCTCTCACTTTTATACAAGCAAAAGCAGAGAGACAGCAAGGCCCCAGTGGCATTGGTCGATCTATTCTCCAAACCACTTGTTCTGTGTAGGGTTGTGGGGATGCCGGAGCATATTGGGACCAAGGCAGGAAAACTCTTTGGATGGATCCAGTCCATAACAAGGCTAACACACACAGACATATGCACATTTACACTCAAACCACAGTCTGTATAGTGTCTTGAATTCACCGATGCTGCATGTCTTTGGATTGTTAATTGTACCTGGAAAACATGCCACACAGGGTGGACTACAGTGGAAGACCATTGAAAACCCACATAGAAAATCCTCATTGCTCAGCCAGAACTCAAACCAGGGACCTCCTTGCTGTGTGATGATAGTGCTAACCATTGAGCCACGGTGCAGCTGTAAAACAGGAGATAAAGCCAGATAATCCACCTCTCACAACCAGATCCATATAGACACGGCTGTTTAAAAATGAGTGTTTTCCTTCTGCTGTTGGTATGTGTGTGTGTGCGTGTAAAGCTGCTGTTATATCCAGCATTTCCATATGGCTGCTGTGACATTTCAAATCTTTGACTTACTGAACACCAGCATGTCTTTTGATGGTGATGGTGGTGTTCACTACATTCTCCTTGCAGAAATGACAGCACAGATGTTTTTCATTCTATTAAACCCCCATTTACCACTAACAGGAACCATGGCAATAATGACAGCCATTGTGATGGCAAGTGATACTTATCGTTATGACTCTTCTGATCTCCCTCTGAGCCACACACTGTATCTGAATAATAACTCCATGAATAATTCTGTTATTACACCATATGCATTGATACTGTGTTAATGCATAACGTTATTAACTGAAGTCACTCTGAAAACCTGTATTTTGCTTTCAGGTTTGTTGATTGAAGTCACTGTAATCTTTGTCAAAGATGTCTTCAGGCCCTAACTGTGTTAGTTTCAGAATCATTCAAATGGTCCCAGGGTCCTGTGTTCCCCAGATTGATATGGCACGTACTGAACACATGACAAGGGATATGTTCTTTAGGGTTCAGCTTAGGGTAACATGGGAACAAACTGCTTCTGATGAAGAGCTCTCCTTTTAGCACTTGACAAAAAAAAAAAAAAATCAGTACAGACAGTCATGACAGCTTTTCATGTACTTTGGAGGCCACTTGTGAGGCATGGCCATCTACAAGCATAGACTCTCCCACTGGGTGGTCGAGTAAACAGTTGAAATGCCATATTTTGGGTAATGTATGTTTCAGTGAGACACC
Organism: Acrossocheilus fasciatus; assembly: GCA_036784905.1. NCBI lineage: Eukaryota > Metazoa > Chordata > Actinopteri > Cypriniformes > Cyprinidae > Acrossocheilus > Acrossocheilus fasciatus. The sequence continues at coordinate 23,000,974 of CM071955.1, read as the reverse complement.
ATTGCTCTTTCTCTACTTGTAATTAAACTTGTCCAGGCATCCATGGCTGATAAAAGTTGTATTCATTGCAACTCTATGCCAGTCATGATTCAAGAGAAAGAGCTTCATGTTGCCTCATTGCCCAAAAATGTGTATCTGTCAGACCTCTCGGAGGAGATGTGCAAAAATGACAGATCTTGTTTTTGCACCTCACAGAGCATAGTCAACTGTTGTATGCAGAATATGACTCTCAGCACTGCATGTGAGTGATTACCCAGGCTTAAAGGGTTAGTTCACCCCAAAATGAAAATTTTGTCATTAATTACTCACGTCAATGTCAAACCCGTAAGACTTTCATTTATCTTCAGAACACAAATTAAGATATTTTTGATGAAATCTAAAAGCTCTCTGACCCTGCATAGACAGTAACGCAACTGCAATGTTCCCTTTTAATCAAAAGCTCTCAGATTTCATCAAAAATGTCTTAATTGTTCCATATGGCAAGCCGTTTTGACTTATATTAACATTGTCACTAGTGGCAATTAAATTGTTGATATCAAGAATAGACATTTTTACTAGTAAGAATTGTATTTCTGATATGTGAAATTGGAATTTCAACTAGTAAGAAATTAATTCTTGATATCAACAATTGATTTTGAATGGCAGCCTATGGGGACATTTAACTAGTGAAAATACAATTACAGATATCAACAATTTAATTCTTGATATCAAGAATTAGCATTTTAACTAGTGAAAATCTAATTGTTGATGTCAAAAATTAACATTTTTACTAGTGGAAATGCAATTGCTGAAATCAAAAATAGCCATTGTTACTAGTAGAAATCTAATTCCTGATATCAAGAATTCAGATTTTAACTAGTAATAACTGAATTGTTGATATCAAGAAGTCATATCCTGAGAATGAATAAAAGTCAAAACGGCTTGCCATAGTTCCGAAGGTGAACGAAGGTCTTACGGGTTTGGAACGATATGAGGGTGAGTAATTAATGACAAAATTTTCATTTTGGAGTGAACTAACCATTTAAAGCTGTTGAGCCTCAGTGACAGACAGTGTTTAGACCGTCTTGATGATCCTGTGAACTCAAACATGGCCCTGTAATTATGGACAGTTATGGATGTTATTCATTTTCAATGAGTGTGGGCGAGTTTCAGTGGCATGGGTGACAGTGACCACTGTAATGTGAATGTATCCAGAAACATGAGAAAAAATGAGAAAAGTTTAGCTTTATGCAAATAAGAAGTGACTTTCAACAGCGACTTCTTATACAAGTTAAGACAGAAGATCTCACATGCAATGGTGTATATATACAGTAACTACAGATTTTATTTTGTTATATACTGTCCTGAAAGCTATAATCAAAGCACAGCTGGCCACACAGACCTCATTAGTTAACGACCCTGGTCCTGGAGTGTCCTGCACTGCACATTTTAGATGTCACCCTAATAAAACACTTTTAACATTTAATTCAACTGATCAGTTCTTCAGTGCAGACTCTAAGACCTAAAATTGGTATGTCAGATAAGGGAGACATCAAAAATGTGCACTGTTGGGGAAACTCCAGGACCAGGGTTAGGAACCACTAATTTAACACACAAATCACAGTGACAGTGACACAACCACCCACTGCTGTGAGATCAGGGTCATGGCTGGAGCAGCTGACTGTCTCTCAGTTTATGAATCCCATCTCTTGTTACCTGGAGACACATTCACACAGCTGCTCATTCATTTTAACGGCTTCTTGTTTCACTCTTTGTTTTTATTATATGATGACTGAATGAAGCCCTCATTAATGAGTGTAGCTGGTCTGATCTGTGCGACTCCTGTTGCCCACAGGCAGACATTCATATATAATGTTGACTTTGTTTTGTTAACCACCATTATGCTGTAGCCATGTGCTGCCTTTCTGTTTGTATGCGTGTTCTCTGTCTTTGTGATCCGCTGGTCCAGGCACCCACATTCACACACATACATGATCATAGATTTGGAGCCATTTTACTGTTTATAGGTAAATGTTTTATAAAAAAAAATATGCAAAGCCAATATCTATATATGCTGTAATGGCAAATCAATTATATTGATGTGACTGTTGCTGGAAAGAGTGGAGAAAGTAAAGACCCATGGCACACAGAAAATAATGCCAAATCAGGTGTTTATTGACTACAAGCCAAAGCCAATAGACTTGAGCTATTTACAATTCAACAATATTAATTAAGAAATCAAAATAAAAGAAAAGAAAATGCGGTTGCAAAGGGGAAAAGGAACTAGAGTGGTGCCAATTTAACAAAATAAATAAAACAAAACAATTCCCATAAACTATTTTCTCAAAACCCTCTAACCTAAAAATGTGAAAAATAAATCTGACATCTTCAGTGTGCATATATATATATATATATATATATATATATATATATATATATATATATATATATAACCTACTCTACATACACAACACAAGAAATAAAATAAATAAACGTATGGCAACTGTATACGGGTGGTTGACAAATAAAAATTAGACTATATGGTGTGACATAGTAATGTAGGAAAAAAACTTAATATACAAATATCATGAGAAAAATGTATCTTCATTCTTAGAGTTACAAATAGCATGAGAGAGGTTTATCTTCAATGTTAGAGTTATTTTTCTTTCTCATCACACCATAGGACACATTGATACATCAACTACCCATATATTGACAATACTCTTATATAAAACAATTTTTGAAGTCTAATACTTTCATTTAAGACGATGCACGATTGTAGTCATAAATTTGATACAACGATAGTTATACATGAGTTATACAAGATAGTTATACAATAGAAATAGTCAGACTAATTTTCCCTGGGATTTATTGTGACTCTTGCAAACAGCACAGCAACACTAAACTGTCTTTGTGTCATCGCTGCATACACTGCAATGTTTGTAAACATTGGGAGTGGTCTATTATCTCCAACAACATAGCTCTTTAACATGATATTAAAACTTCAAAACTGGGAAGTAACATAATTCTTACAGCGCATGAAGGCAACATTAAAGACATATGATATAAAGTGTGACCAAACATTTAACTACTCAAATATCTGATATTGGGGACTGTGTGTGTGGTCATAAATGGATCTCATCACACCTGATATCCTCTGCAGCAGCTGGTATTCGGAATCAGCGTGTGTTGCTAGGAGACATGCTTACAGGAAGACAGGAGTACTGGATGCTTTTCAAACCTCTCACCGTGAGCTACACACAGCACACCACGGAAACATTTGAGAAAAACAAACACACACAGAGCATATGGTTAGTGTAGCGATCAGTGGAGGTGTTGAAGTAATGGAGACTTTGATTGCTGGTGTTTGTTTCTACTTTCTACATGTTTTTTTTTTCTTTTTCCCCTCATCACATTCTTATCCTGATCATTAGGAATTGACCTTATCGCAGATTAAATAAATGATTTTATTATGTAGCTTTTTTATAACACTAGCCTTGTGCAAAAGAAGTGTGCTTAATTTTATTAAATGTGCACTTGTAGTGTACTTAAAATCTTAAAAATCTATATTTAAATTTTACTTTTATGTAAACTTTTTCCACAAGTGCACTGTAAAATAATGCCAAATTAAAAGTTTTACTTTAAGGTTCATTTTATATCAGTATGTTTCGAGAAACACGCTTATTTTGATGTGTTGACTAACATTCTAAAGCACATGTAAAGTACTTATTTTAAGTTTAGGGTGTTATTCAATATTACATTTAATGTTTCTAAATTTCAGATGTACTAAATTGCAACTTCATCTTCACAAATGTGTAAGTACAAATATAATTAATTGCAATTGTGTAAACGTAATTAAGTGTCATTACATTACATTCGGTTCATACATTTAAATAACGCCTATATTGCTTTAAAGTATATTCTTACCCTAATAAGCTCTGTTTTTAAAAATATGTCAAAGTGTACCCTTTTTAAAGGGAAGGCAAGATATTGTTTTAGTTATAGTTTTTATATAATTATATATTATGTACAGTATATTCGTTTAAATTAAAACTATTATTATTAACTACTATTAATAAATGAAAAAGTATTATTATATATTCATATGCTTAAAAGTTTTATTTGTTCCACTTGGACACGGGTAACACTGATTCTTGCTCTCAGCATTACTAACTGCATACAAGTATATGGCTTGCAAAGAAAATTGGGTGATTTTAGTTTATATTCTTTCCTTGTGCGCAGTGGTTCAACTTAGAACAGGAGATACAATGGAACTTAATTGCATCAGAGGTATGTCAGTTCACTCACAGATGAATATCAGTGGCACTGAATGACAGGTGGCAGTATTGAACTCCTTTTTTTTACAGTCTGTACATGCTGTAACCCTTTATTTATAGTATTAGTGTGCATTTATTTGCATGACAAAACAGTGATGTTGAACTGAGTCACCAATGTGCTGTAAACACATAAAAAGAATTGTCAAGCTTTATCATGCTGCTCATGTAAAATGTTTTGAAACCCTTTTACTGACCTCTTTGATATTTTCTGTCAGATAATTTAGCTTATTTTATTTACAGATGTAGGCTGACAAACACAAATGACACAATAACACATAGACAAAAGAACACACACACAAAGTCTGGCCTGTCAGTGTTATTCATTCTGTGGCTATAAGTGTTTCCTCATAGTGTAACGGCCAACAGATGGCCGGCTCTGTCTGTGTGTGTGTGTGTGTGTGTGTGTATGTTTTGTGGTCTTCCCTGAGGGATGTAAGGTTCTTATCTCACACAGAACATATGCAGCATGTATGACTGCAGTCACCCAACAGTTTATACAGGAAGAAAGTAAGACAGATGACAAAAGAGATGGCAGAATTAGAGGATTGTTTTGGCACTTTTCTCTGAATAGGGTACATTTTGGTGTCTCGTGACATTTTTAAGCATTACAGTCACAAATACCAAAATTATTATTATTATTATTGAACAAGTAAACCATTACTTAACCCAAAAATATAATAAAGAAAACAGAGAGAAAAGTAACAGAAAGTAAAAGAGTTTAGTTTTACCTTGATCACCATTTTAAAGGGGACATCAGATGCCCATTTTCCACAAGTTGGTATGTTTCTTTAGGGTCTTCATGATATGTCTGCGATATCTTTTGGTTAAAAGTCTTCAATGGTCATATAAACAACACCCTTTTTACCTTATCAAAAACAGTTCTGTTCTCAGCAAGCCGTTTCATTGCATGTCTCTTTAAATTATAATGAGCTACTGCTCACTCCACCCTTCTCTTCTGTTTTTGTGTATTTTGCGGCACATTAAAGTCACAATATGTACGATTTTATTAAAATATCCAAAAACCACTAGAACTGCATTATATATTTTGCTGACTTGTGTACTTATATTATCTCAACTGTTTCGAAGAATGTTTAAATCCAGAGAAATAAGCAATTTTAACTAGTAACACAGACCGTGTCATTGTGTCGCCTGCCAATGACGTCATACTTCCTCGATTTCCGGTTTTGTTTTGTAGGAAACATGGAAACACCAAACACGCTTTAATATGTTATGCGTTTTATTAGACAGGTAACCACCACACGGAGTAGCATTATAACACAACGTTCAAATGTATCTAGTGTGATAAAACAGCGCTGCTTTACCTCGCATAAGCACGACTGGAAGGAGTGGAAGTGGTCAACGGTGGCATAATAAAAGCTCAGCTGCCTTCGAGCTGTGTATCTTGCTCGTCTCTCATTAGCGATTGCTTCAGTGGCCTCGTTTTGCTTCGACGGCTTTCAGCCTCACCCTGCTTCATACTATGATGTTAATAAATCTTGAATACATTAGCTCATCCATGAACATGCCCTAGTCCCATCGGATTGCATCGGCTGTGGGGATGAAGACGACACCTCCCATGATTCCACACTCAGTCTCGGCATCATCAAACTACGCCTTTGTTTCTTTGTTTGTTTTGAATATGCGCCCTCCAGCGGCGAAAATTACATATTGTGCCTTTAACATCAGAAACTAGCACTGCACCAATATATCTAAACTCACTAGTTCAAACTTATGCACCCTCCAGAAGCTTGCGTTCTGCAAGTGAACGACGCCTTGTGGTCCATCACAAAGAGGTACCAAATCTCTCTCACGGACCTTTTCCTAGACTGTGCCCAGCTGGGGGAATGACCTCCCGATCTCAATTCGAACAGCTGAGTCTTTAGCCATTGTCAAGAATCATCTAAAGACGCATCTTTTCCGCCAGCACCTGACCAACTAATACTAACACTTTCCTATTCCATCTATTTATTAAAAAAAAAAAAAAAAAACCCTAGCTATATGTACTGTGCTGTGCTAACTGAAACTTGTCATGGCACTTGTATACTGCTGCACTCTTGATGGTCTAATTGCTTCTATTGTTCTCATACTGTACGTCGCTTTGGATAAAAGCGTCTGCTAAATGATTAAATGTAAATGTAAATGTAGAAACAAAACTAATCCACTGTGTCCTCGGTGACTCTCATGTTGGGAGAAAATGAAGACTCCTGTGTTCACTTTTACATCCAAATACAAAACACCTGCATTGCTTACGAGACATTATTGTCGCTACAGCTGCTCGAGTGCAGAGAAAATGGCGGACAGTGTACTGTACAAGGAGGCTGAAGGAGGAAATATGCTAATACAGGACAGTCCGTCAGCGGTTGTGGGCAGGGTATGAGTAGTATGACATCATGCTGCTCAGAAAATTAAATGGCTTGATAATTGAGAATGTTTAGGTTTTTTTGGGAGAAAAGGAGTGAATGGATTTTTATCTTTGAAGGGTGGGTGTGTGAACACACAGCTAAGACACATTTATAAGCAAACACCATGTAAAATTTAATTTTGTATCCAATGTCCCCATTAAGAACATTAAGAAAAAAAATTGCACATACAGATCATTTTTAAATCTATTGTTGTAAATTATTTTATGATTTGATGGACAGAATGCACTCTGCTGAAGTGTTTATCTGGTGCTGTGCCATATCAATATTCTGTATTCCTAAAATCATGCATTTGAAGGGAGGTTTTGAATGCTTTGACAGTGTCACTTTTCATTTTTTATTCTAACTTATAACTTTCTGTATATAAACGGGTGTTAAAGAGGAGATGACATACAGTAAGAGACTGCATAAAAACACACCAAACCAACTCAGTTGATTGTGTGTGAGTGATTCAGAGGGCATTACTAAAAGCTGTCCTGACCTTTAACCCTGACACGCAACAGGATGAAGTAAATGCCTTCTGTGCTTCATCACACACTGATTTCTCTTTTTTGTCTTCAGTGCTGAAAACACACACCCAGGCAAGATTGAGAGAGGGTGATAAAGCTGAGGATGAGTGAGAATTAGAGACATAGACTAATTGAAGGAGTAAGCAATTAATAAACAACCAGTCAGGTACAATAGCCCCTGCAAGCATTTGTAACCACTTGTTTTGTGTGTGTGCAGTTTTTGCAATTTGATGGAAGTAACTCATAATTTTTGCAAAGTGTCCACACAACATTGTGGATAGCATTGTGGATTTGTGCCATCCATTTTAGAGCTAATCAAATTTAATCTCTTTGTTCTTCAAACCAGCTCTGTCTTGCACTTCAGATGAGATTAAGGAATTGTTAGGTTGACCATGCCTTTGCTACCGCAGCCCCAAGACTGTAGAATGGTTTGCCTTCGAGGATTAAATCCGCTGACTGTGTTGATGGTTATAAAAGCAGTCTGAAGACATATTTGTTTTCATTCACATTTGAATAAGTTTTGTAATACTGGGTAGTACTGTATGATTTGTAGTAATTGCTCTAATATGGTGTTTATGTAACTTTTTATGCAGTGTGCTTCTCTGGACAGCATGTTGTTGTTGTTGTTGTTGTTTTTTTTGTTTTTTTTTAGAAAGGTCAAAGTGAAAGCGAGTTTAGTTGATTACTACAGACTACAGAGTATTAAGAATAGAGAAACAGGTCTTGTGTAATAAACAGTGCCTTCATGTAATCTCATACAACTCATCTGCCAAAGCTCCTCCTGTATGTTTTGTTTTACTGTTTACTGTTAATATTTTGTTACTGACAGTACAGTATGAATGATCCACATGACACGGATTATTGTTATTGGATGAATGTATATTTTTAAAGCACAAATCAATAATCCTTGCCTCATCTACAGTACACTCACACTGAATGCAGTGCTTGGGAAATCCCAAGCATCGTTTTTAAAATAACATACCCAGTATATTTTAAAGTAGCATCATAACATACTCAGATCCCAGCTTCAAAGAGTAAGGCCCAGTGAAATGCAAAAACCTGTTTTGTGTGAATGGATGTAATGTCTGGCTGTATAGATTTCAATTTAATGCTGATTCAACGCTTATTGCATTCCTGTACTTTGTCTTTAAAAGGTTACAAGGTCCAGAAATCCCACAGAGATCACACTGTCATACTTCAGTCCTCTTTTACCATCAATGCATTTTGGAACATAAGGATAATTGTCAGCTGACTGACAGGAATTGTTATTAACTGAATAGAAACTCCCCTAATATTTGGTGTGTTTGTATTGAAAAGTGTATGTATGTGTTTGTATGGTTTTAACTGGATCTTTATTTCTCTCTCATTCATTCTAGTTGAAGGGATCTACTCCTATTAGTTCAGCACACAATACCTAAAGTCTCTCTTGGATCCAAACTTACCATTTACTTTACCATAAAACATGACACCAAAATTCCACTTTTGTGCATCTGTTGTAAACGACTGTGTTGCTGAAAAAGCAGACAGAGAACCAGAGTCGAAAGCAAGGTGAGAGGGTCAGAAGCCAGAGACAGTCCAGTAATGCAACAAATCCTGAGGGCAGAGGTGAGCACAGAGACCTGCAGGCTGGCATGTGTCCACAAACAGGCAGACAGTCCAGCCTAAAGAGAGCTGTGCTGCAGGCACAGGTAAACTGGGCAGAGATCAAGACAGAGCAGAAGAGACTCAGACATGGTACGACTAGACTAGACTAGAACTGTCTGTGCATGATTGCTGATGATAAGAGTGGTTATTCTTTGTCAAGAAATTCTCTAATATTTTATTGTTTGAAACGATGAAAATTTTACATTTCACCACCCACAAAGGGTGAAAATGCATCAGTTTTGTTTAGTGGTTGTCTGTGCTTTAAGAAGTCATTTTTCTGCAGCACTGGAGAACACCAGACACTCAGTCTCTGAACATAGTACCATGAGCTAATATATATAGAAATACATTTCTCAAAGCAAGGCATAGTGAAGAACATGGTATGGTCTCTTCTAAGTTGACTGAAAGTTTAGAAACAGGTTTTGCTTTGCAAAATTAAAGAGGAAGCATTGGGTGTGACAGACAGAAGTGAGTTTGCTGTGGTTGGTGCTGTTTGTTAGGCGGTGTAGTGTGAATCAACTGTCACTGAATCATCATCACCTCCCCTTAAATAAACAGCCCGAAGCTGAATACACATCCCAATGACCTGGTCCAGACACAGAAAGAAACACACACACACACATCCAAACATGTATACAGAGAGTTTTTTGATAATATACGATTGAGTTGCGACAGATGCATGAGTTGCAATAAATTGCATTTATATTACGTATGTGTTATATACTCTGTCTTTCTCTCTCACACAAGCGCAGGTCAGTGCCATGCTGAGAGGCAAGCAGTCAGTTGGTCAGTTCACACTGCTATGAAGTCCTGGTGAGGCAGAAAGTGCAAATCAATAGCACTTACCTTCATCCCAAAGAGTTTCTGAAAGCAGGGGGCATTGAAAATCATGTCAGAGTGTGGGAGGCCGAAGGCGACCGTTTCAGTATTTTTTTTTTTCATCAAAACATTTTTATAAAAGGTGTACATACAGTAAGACTGATACCTGACTGTCAGTTTTTTGACAGTAAAGGCATTTTCATACTAAATGTGAATATTCAGCACAAACAGGACTTTAAACAAGACTTTTTTTTTTGGTGTTGTAAATTGGTGATGTAAATTACTTTGCTTCTGAGCTCCATGATTGAATGAATGATAAATAAATAAATACACACACACATACATAGGTAGTCATCATCATCTGTTACTCTCTTTTTTAATTGCTGAGATGCATAGAATTTTCTTCTCCTGCTTCTGTTCTTCTCATACCTGAAAGGCAGAGCAATGAAAGGTGTGCATGTTGTACCATGTATTAAACCTTGAATTTGCTTTTTTTCCACTTTATATTGTGTACATCATATAAAGAGTGAAGGGATGTAAAGGGCTTTGTGAATCTGTGTGATGAATTAACGTGTGCCATAATCAAACTCAATTTTTTCTGTTTCTGCAGAAGAGTAAAAAGGTGATTGACCCAGGTATTGTGCTTTTAGATGAGTAAGAGTTTGTAGGATGGAGGATTCCCTCGCCACACAAATCTTGAGTGTTTACTAGGGATGTTCATTTCGGTTATTTTTCCTAACCGACAACCGATGCTCGTTAACCGATTATTAACCGTTAACCGACAAGATTATTTTAAATTAGAACTAAAATTAAATTAGAAAGAATAAGTGTCTGTGACTCGTTAAAAATACTATTTGTTTTCCGGGGATAAATTTTACATGCGCAAAAAGCAGCAATCAACCCTAACCGTTTACAATTCCGATTATCTTCATGACTAAAAGGAGTAGGTGCTTCCACTGTTAGAAGGGGGGGGGGGGAATCAAGTGATTTCTCCAGCGCCGCACACAGTTTAGCATTATACCTTGACAATGCAGCCTGTTCATTATCATTTTAAAAAAAAACTATCAGTCAAACATATGGGGGGGGGGGGGGCCTTAGTTTAAATATGTAGTAAAATCTGTGCCGTTATCACCGTACCGCCGCGAAGTTATGCAAAACATTTTGTTTTATGTGGATATTGGAGCGCGAGTGAAGTAGGCCTATGCATAAAAGGTAAATAATATTTTGGCATTCAAATACATCACGAATACGGAAACATTTGATTTTGTGTCGAACGAGAGACCCAACATTGGTTTCAGTTTCGTTTTAGCCTTAATTTGTTTTGTTTTGGTTTGTCGTTATAGCTTCTTACATTTTTAATTCTTGTTCTTTTCTAAATAGACTACTGTTAATTGAAAGGATTTGTTGTGGAGTGAGGGGAACTAAAATAGCATAGCTATGTTTACAGTATTTATTATAATATTTGTAATTCGCATCGGCCTATTTCTGAATGAAATAATAAAATGCGACTTATGTTTTTTTTTCTCTCTCTCTAAAAAACGCTTTTTTTATTATTTATTCTTTTTTATACACGTAGCTTATTTTAACCATGCATTAAACCTTTTAAAACATCTTGATAAATTACTGAAAAAAAATCAAATAAATAAGTGACTTTAAACCGTTTAACTGATTGTATTAATCGGTCAAAATTCTTATCGGTCAGTTAACGGTTAAGCGGTTAAAATGAACATCCCTAGTGTTTACCTGTTTATTGATAGGCCTACCTGCTGTTTCACCATGATTGCCATATTTAGAGGTTGCATATCAAAAGTTGATATGACATCCAGTAACCTGAAATCAAAATGTTACTGCATAACATGTAACAAAATGTTCTGTCTGTTAATGCGACAAGAATGCAAAAACAAATGCTGTGTTTCACAAATTCGCTTATTACCCTAAATTCACTGCAAGTAAAGACCCTTTACTGGTGTTGTGCTGAATTCTGACCCCCGCCAGATTATTACCCCCCTAGTATTGGTAGGTTTAGGGTTAGGTGTGGGGGAAGGGTTAGGATTAGGCAATCAGGTAGTGATTTCAACAAGGGGGGTAATAATTTGGAGCAAGTCAAATATGTCGAAAATGGGCACAACACCAGCATTCTGGCAACTTCTTGTGCAATTCCTGTTCAATATCTAATTACACTTTCTATGTTTGAAAACCAGAGAGAGCGAGAAAGAGAGAAAAAAAAGTATTCTAAATCTCATATAAACACAATTTTCAGCGTTTTATTAACTGTGGATCTCAGACCGGAGGATCTACTGAGGGTTTCTGTACAGGGCTGGACTCATTACCATGGTTATATGGTTTAAAAAATAATAATAATAATCTGCTTGGGTACAGAAGCTTTTGCTGAACTCCAGATTTCGATCTGATAGATCCTCCCCTGTTTCCTCCCTTTCAGCATCTCACCATCCTTTTGTGGTCAATCAGCATCTCATCAGTGCTCACCTACTGGTGCTGTTCAATATCTCCTCTTCCTCTGTCTCGCTTGTTCGCCTGATGGATCTAGGAGCAGTCTGTCTCATATCTGGGCTCTATCACTAGAAAGATGAATTTCATCGTTCCCCAGAAATCAAAGTAAAGACAGCTGCTAAAAACAGTGGAGCAGCTGACAGGGCCTATTAGCTCTGGCAGTATGTAATCAGTGCTCTGCTTGCTGAGGAGATGTCTCATCACGTGGCTATCAACGCACTGTTTGAGAGTTTATATAGCAGTCTTACACAATTAGAGAGTAATTAGATTAGAGCCATGTTGAACATGCTTTCTTCTTCATAGCATTGAACTTTACTTATGTGCATGCACAAATAGTATCTGCTTAAATGTTTTATTTTAAAAAAATCTGTTATGGACTCTACCATGGTAGAATTATACAACCTGTATAATCAGATCAGAAATAGGGTTGAAAATTATCATGAAAAACTAAAGACCTTGTGCAAGAAACCATGATTAATATTATAAGTGTTACGAAAGTGTACTATGGGCAGTGTACAGTAAAACTGTGTTTTTTCTTTGAAGATAGTTAATTCAAAATATTTATTGCAGGGTTCGATGGTGGAGGAGTCAGCCAGCAGCAGTAAGGATGCAGAGACCAGACCACCAGTAGTCACTGTGGCAGAAGTGTCAGAGCAAGACCACACAACATCATTCGATCCCAGAATGGCTTCTGCTACTTCACCGCTGTGTAGCCTGAAAGTGGAAAAGGCCGACAGCTCAGTGCCCAGTGAGTATTCTTAAGTCCAAACTCGTCTTTCCTGATCCTTTCTCTCATTCTTAATGATTCCCTTCCCTTCCTGCAAGATATTGATGCGGTGCCGGCTGTGGTGGCAAAGAAAGATTATTTTCTATTGTCTGCTCATACTTATTTCTTGCCATAGAGTGAAGTGTGTGTCAGAGCTTGGTGTGTGTTTCAGTGGAAGATGTTCAATTCTTTTTCAATGTTTTTTTTTTTTTTTAAGTAACCTATGTTGGAAATTGAGAGTTTGGTAAAACAGCCTATGACTGGAGAAATGCATAATTAAGAAATATTGAGAAATTGAGAAATATAATTAAGTGTGTAATTTATCAACGTGACAAAATTAACTGTGTAGTACTATACACTTGTACTATGGCTGGGGATTGGAACATCCCTTAACAAAAAGTAGTATACTTCAAGTTTATTTTATTAAGTAACTTTTTTATTAGCAACTTTCAGACCATTTTAGCAGCTTTTTTCCATAGAATATACAAACTGATAAACCTTAGCTATGGTTCAGTTGGAAGATGTTGCCAGTGCTGCCCCGCCAGTACGAGATCTGAATCTCCTGGCACAGTGTCACCTCTTTCTGCATCTGTTCTGTGCAGTGAGCGGCAGAGAAGCACCGCATTCAGTTGGCCGTACCGCAGTAGATTAGTCGATAAATGAGTACAAAACAGCGTTTCCAAGCACTAGCCGCTAAGTTACTGTTTGGGATTATAAATATGAGCATAGTTCATCTTTTAATATTATGCACTTTTTTTGTTTATTTTTTAGTTTGTTACTCAGACGCAGGCAGTGCGCAGCATGAGACAAAAAAGTGCCAAAACCACCGCATAGCCGCTCTTTAGTGTAAGGTTAGATGCATGTTGATTTTATCTGACGATGTCGCGATTATAAATGAGAGTGACTCCTGGTTAACATGTATTAACGAGTCGTGTTTAGTCACTATTTAGTGTGGAATTTTTCTACAATATTCGCTCATCATGACAGTAAAATAGGGCATTCTAAGTCAATCTACTGCAGTTTTTCCTCTCTCAATCAGTAGAAAATGTGGTTAACACCCAGTCATGCATGAAAAAAAAAAATACCATCATATATGTGAAACCGGTATAATTTTGAAAAATACCGTGATATAAATTTTTGGTCGTACCGTTTGGTTATTCCATAACGTTACACAGTTTCAATGCTGTTTTATGTCAGATGATCGTGTTAGTTTACATGTGGAAGTGTCTGGTGTTTCGGTTTCTTCTTCAGTTTTTTTTGGAAATTCTGTACAGAAGATGTGTACAAGCTCCCCCTACCATATAACAATGAAAACACGGATTGTAGGAGCACAAGTATAGCTCAAATATATTTAGACTTTTCATAAGTATAAGTCAAGTATACTTAAATGTCATTTTAAGTAAATTCCTGAGAAGCACATAAAGCCCATTTCTGAGAAGTACATAAAAAGTAAACTAAAATTATGCTTTCCTATTTTTAGTTTAAAAGAAGTATACTAATACCACATTTGAATAAACTTCTTTTTTGTAAGGGATATTATAAATATAAATGGAAAAGGTCCCTTATATTTATTTAGGTGTGGTACTTTCTGTAGGATTTGTGTTTGTCTGGAAAGATCTTTCGTCTCTTCTTATCACAGTCACACATAAGCTGTCTCTTTCTGTAGCTGTCTCTCTCTATTATTTTGCATTAGCCTTCAGCTCTTCTTTGTCTATCTGTTCTGTCATTGTCTTGTTTTAGAGTATTGGGGCTGACACATCTCTGGAATTTAGTTGGGTGAGATTCTGCCCTCTCTGGGTCAGCAGAAAATTGTGCCACCCACTCCCCTGCAGCATCCCCTTGTCTACCCTCAACATTACATGAAGAGCATTCATGTATTATTTAAGCCGCACATTTTAACAGCTTCTGTTCAAACAGTCTGCAAGGTCCATGCATGTGTGTGTGTGTGTGTGTGTGTGCAGCTGATGTGTTTCTTATGTCCCAGTCTAAATCGTTCAAGTGTTGACCTGTTCCCCTGAACACTGACACTGTAAGAAAAAAAATTGTGGAAGAACAATTATTTTGATTAAAGATTATGAGGGCACATGATTTTTATTTATTTATTTATTTATTTATTTTTAAGTAATGAAGTGCACAAATAAATAATTTATAATAAATATTGCAAAAATAATATTTGAGAATTAATTTTATACCATTGCAAGTGTTACATTTTAATCTAATTTAATATTTTTTTATTACACATCAGCATAAAGATAAAAAACATTGAATTGAAAATGTAATAAATAATAAATGTAGCAAATGTAAGAAATAAAGTAGAATCTTTATCAAATCTTATTAAATGTCCCCCGTTTTAAATAGACAGATGTATTCTCCGAAAGTATGTTTAGATGCACAATGTGTTTTTGACATTTTCCTTTCAGTGAAAATGAATCAATAGATCAGTTACACATTATATTTTGATCATGATGCTATTACTCCACCAAAGAGAGATTGCAAGAAAACATGCTTTTTGTAGAGAGTTTTGTTTGATCAAGTTTAAACATCCGGAAATGTGTGGTTACACCGCTGTATATGTGTGTCTAAACAGAAAGCAAATGACTGGTAAATGCAAGTGACTTATCTGATGACATGTACTATATAGTACACATATACACAACCGAGAGAGAGGGGTCCAGAAAGACTAGGACTCTGGGTTTTAGGAGGTTGATGTCTGGAATAAAGGCTCTGGAACAAATCATGTGCTTTGCAGCTCATATAGCATTTTGACAGTATAATAGAGGAGCACACTGCAGGAGGAGATGAGGAGGCCAGTTTCGCACAGGAAGTAGAGAGAGGGAGGGGGAGGAATGATTGTGTGTCTATCTGAGATGTGTCTGACCACAGTCCTGTGAATCAGCACACACACAAACTGTCCAATTGTGTCAGAGATGATCATACTGGCTTTAACCACAGATTGAAGGTGTTTTCTAAGTAAACTATATCATAGTGACCCAAACAACATATAGGACATAACATTGTCCAGTGAAGAGAGATAAGACAATCCAGGTATCTACAAGTGTTAAACAGGCCTGCAGGTAGAAACATCCTGAAGGAGAGTCACATGACAGACAGGAAGTGCCATCTCTATGGTAAGATTCTGTCTGCTCAAATTCTTTTACAGTTGTCTAGATCTTTACGTGGTTCTTGTGAAAATGCAAATACATACAGTATGTTTAACGTGTTACTTGCTTTATTTAACTGGTTGTCATTCTATAAGAGGCAACGATCAGGCAGCTAAACCGCAGGCAACTAAAGCAGCCATTTCAAATTCACCTTGTTTAAGTGCTTTTCTCTGTGTATTGCAACCATATTTTGGGACAAATCTGCAAATTTTGTATAGTGTTCTAACAATAAATAAATAGTTTTCTAATAATTTTGTATATATATATTAGTGCTGTCAAAATTTAATGCAGTTAATGCAGGGGTGGAGCTGAAGTATAACCCTATTCACCCCAATCACAACTGCTACTTCTGTCTATTATTTCTTGACAAGAATTGCATTTATTTAGATGCAGAATATCTTTACGACCACATTAAACAGGAGACTTTTCAGACGTGCACCCGACTACGCCTCAGCACAAGGTGCTAGTCAAACTAACGCAGAAAAGTTATAGGTGATGAGGCAGCTTCAGTATAAAATCAGCGAACTACCGTCAGATGAGATGTTGCCAGGCCACATGTCAGTAAAAACTAATCTTCCTGTCCTGTCAGCCATTATACTGTGCTCATAGAGCATGCTCTTCAATTGCATGTACAAATATGGCGGCGTGCGCTGTAGCCTGTATCATTTCATATTAAAGCATGAAAGAAACTACAAGGATGCGTGTCAGATCCGCATCACATTCAGCAGCGGCAGCTCTTAAAGTAATAGCAGCCAAATAACCTAATAACCCAGCTGCTGTGATGTCTGTTAATCAAAGAACAAAAGAAAAAAGAGGAAATCAATAACTTTTGTAGCTTAAAGGATTCATCTATAACTTAGAATTTAGTGTTTGATAAATTTGTTCAATTTCTGTATATTTCCTACTTGCTAAAGGGCACAGGTTAATATGACATTTATTATAAGGGGTTTATGTGAAGTCTAATAGATTTTAAAATTGATAGCTCTCAATTATGTTATTATAGTCAACAGTACATATAGTCAATGGTTAAATATTAGGAAAAAAAGAACAATTTCCTAGAGACATTAGTAGTATTGCTATATATGCTATATATTTTGAAGCACAAATATAAGATTAAATATAATATTGTATAATACCACCTACGAGCCCAAGTGATCATCAGTGATGTAACAGGAACCAGCTTCGGCTCAACCTCAATGTATTTGGGCTGTGCAAGTAAAAACCATGCTACTCGACGCCTGGGGCTTTCCTCGGGAAGAGCGAAAGATAGAGAAAGCGCACAAATAAAGGGGTGTGTGAAAGATGAGACGACAAATGCAGAAAAGACAAAGTGAACTCTGCCTGTTTCTCCACTCTTTTTCTGACAGGAGATGAGAGCAGCTTAGGTGACAGTGACGAGCTTGCGAGAGAGACAAAGTGTCAAGAGGAGTGTGTGCGTGTGTTTCTCTTTAAGTATGTGATAAAAATGCCGCTGGAGTTGTGGGTACTCTTTGAGTCTCTTGGCAGTGTTGAGGCTGGTGGAATGCCAAATCACTGCCTTCTTTTTCCACTGCTCATCTGGAGCAAAGTTAAGGAATAAAGTTAACTAAGGAAGAGAGGGAAAGAGTGTGTGTGGTGGTATACGCTGTGGCCGGAGGATAGAGGAATTAAGCTGGAGACAGTGGCTTGGGCCAAACTCCAGTGTTATTAGTTTCTCCAGGACTGCTTAGATTCCCCTAACAGACACTAAAGCATATGTGTGTTTCTGTATTTGATACAAACTGTGTTAGCAGAACTATTGAGCCACAAGTCTGCTTTGTGGCAGCTCAGTGGCTCCTAAAGGGACCATGTTTGGACTCTACTCTTTCCATATGTTGATTGGACATCTGCCATCTATGGTAACAAAATCCAGTCAGTGATGCTGGATGTGAGCAAAAACATGTCAGCTGGCCTTAATTTCTTTCACTGTGAGTTGGCATATGACTTTCCAGAGGTGTTTTAAGCAAGCGAAGATGAAAGAATTTCTCAGTGGGGGTGCTTCCAAAGCAGCCACAATGATTTGGGGAAAGGGATTGGTTAATCGGAGTTTGCATGATTTCTGTTGAACTTTGTGGTTTTCTCACTGCAGCCAACAGTAATTTGTTTTGGCAACGAGAGAGAGTGTAGTTTAAGCCATGAAGTAGTGTATAATTGCGAAACGTCTAACCATAAATTGTTATCATATAGCTGACTGGACAGACTAAACCCTAATCCTTTCTTTAGAAGGTAGGCTTTATCCATCTAGTGTACTCGGGTGTGTCTATCTTGTTGGTCTGTCTTGTATGCCTCCCCATTTTTCTGTATTTTTAGAGATAAATGCGCCTGTGATTTTCACTGAATACTATAAAGCTTGTTTGAATTTGCCATTATATGCCATTATTATATGACAAAGTATGCCATTATATTTATGGCGGAGTTCCCCCCGAAAGTGTGGATCTGATTATGAGGACCTATGACCCTTTTAAAGCAGACCTATCAGAGTTTGTTTGTGTGTAGTTTTAACTAAAATGGACTGGTTTGTGACGCATGTAGCTTCCACTGAGAACCGTGTGATTAATTGATTCCAATGGTCTGACATTCTTAGACTAGACTTGATATTCCAGTGGGCACAAACAGTACATAAATATTTCAGTCATAAATACTAAATGAAATTTTGGCGACATTGTTTTGCTGTCTACGGTTAGAACAAATTTAGCATCAGCAGCATGCCTTAGACAGCTTACAGTGTTGTGTATAGGTAACATAGTAATGTTTGGAATGGAGCCTGATCACCAATTAAACTTCTAATTGGTTAGTGTGTCAGTTTTGTGATTGGTGGATTTCAGCAAGCCAACAGCATCTCTCTTGAGTTTGTTTTTATGGTAATATCTCTTCAGAAAGAGATATTCCATAGTGTTTTTACTCTCTTGAGGATTTGTGAACTTCAGACGTTTAACTAGATGCATTTTTGCTTTGCTTTTGTCAAGGATAAAGCAAACTCTATGAGCTGGAGGGCAGGAAAGCAGGGAAAGTGATGGGTGTGAGACAATATATGATTTTTGAAAAAGGTAAACAGTGTGCTAGCTCGAAAATATTTAACTGGCATGAAACTGTAATTTGTGAGGGCAGTCTCAATACCATGATTAAAAAAAAAATCATTATATAATCACACACAATTTTAGAAGTCATGGAAATCCTATGCCTAGTCATGGTCTTTGTCCCTATTTTAGACCCAGTTCTTATATTCTCTGTGAAGCAGAGAGCAGCCACACAGCTGACAAAAACCTGGCCAGTTCATGATTCTCACCTCTTTGAGTTCTCTTAAGTAGCTTTGCTTGTATTATTCCTATTGGGAATTTTAAAAGCATGTCTTCCATATCCTTTTGGCATGTTCCCTGTATCTCCCCTGCCTGCGCACACTACACACACTTACACTCTCTTTGTGGGTCAGAGTCAGAGATGCTGGTTTCCTTGCCAACAACATCTTTTATTACACAGTTAAAAAGTACAGCAGGAGGGGATGGGGGGGATGGGGGTGATGGGGGAGGGGGGTACACACCCTCTCCCTACACACATAAACACATCAGTTTTGCAGCTATTTATTCTGACCTACCTGTACAGACCACAAAAAAAAAGTATCTGCCTTTCATAAGACAGTGGAAGTTTGCTGCGGTCTGAGAGGAATGTGTGTTATCACTCTATCATTTCATATGTGTGTATCTGCTCCTTTGTGCAGTATGTATACTTGCATGCACATATTCCAAGGCAATTTCCACTGAAAATACCTGCAGTTAAAGTTATCACATATTATTTGGGCCATCAATCCTTTTCTTTGTGTTTATATTTTCTTTGCATTTTAGGTGATTAAATGTGTATGTGTATTAAGTGATGGGATGTTTTGACCACGCAGTTGTTGTTTATATGTTTGAGCATGTTTTGACTTTAGTAAATTCTATTGTCCACAAGGGGACGCAAGACACTCACTCAGTCATACATTCAAATGTGCTTTACTGGAATGACAAATGAAGCGATGTATTGTCAAAGTATTGGTAATGTTTATGTAAACCTAAAATGGATGAAAAAACGTGTAAACAAGAAGATATGTGCTGTAGGTTAAGAAATGTGCTGTGTGTGTATGTGATTCTGTGTGTGTGTGTGTGTGTGGGTGAATGCAAGTACATCACTGATTGATCAACTCCTCGGCCTTTTTGTGACAAGCATCCATGTATTGTGCTGCTAGTAAAATACAATCTGTGCCTTGCTCAAGGGTCTCGCCTTAGTTGTATTGAAGGTGGAAGAGATCGCTGGTTCTTCATTCCCCCCACAATCCCTGCTGGACTTGGGTTACAAGTCCGACTCTCTAACCATTAGGCCACGACTCTCTTTTTAGGCCAAATACTTTTGTTTACTTTGTTTTTGTGTTGTTTTAGTCCAATAATGTAAATAACTCAGAGTCGGAAAACTCATATAGACTTATGTGTGCTTTTATATGAATGAACGATAAGATCAGCAATAAAAATACTTATATTCACTCAGAATATAAAATAAAGGGAGAGAAACTTTGGTTCTAATTAATTTTTGTACTGTATATATTTTTATGCTTATTAGAGTATTACACTTTTTCATACTGAAGCAGATAAAAGCTTTCTGTGGAAAGGCACATATATTCAAAAATTCACATTCAAATGCACATTCAAAATGTGAAGTCATTCATGCATTACATCCTAATTCATTCAATTAAGTGCTTCTTAATTGCGAGCTTTACTAGATCTAGAATTTTAAAAAGTAAAAAACATAAAATAAAAATCAGGCAGTTATTACTCTGACAGCCCTCTGCTCTATTTGTGTGACAAACCTCTTACTGAAGAGGGTGAGATTTCATCAAAAACAGGTGAGATCCCCTTAGCCACAATCAAGTTGTTACGAGTTGGCTTGTGAGACACCAGGATCACACTCACCCACATATGAATGCAACAGAGGGCTCACTAAATGAACAATTTAGCACAATAGCAGAGATGCAATAGACAGGAAAACCCTGAACAGCAGCATTAATATATTTTCTGCAGTTTATATGTATGAATCTCTCCAGGCATCACTGCAAGGGATGGGCATTGTGACCCTCTGTCCAAGTGCTGCTCTACATGCATTGAGGACGATGCTGTATTATAGTAATTTGTTTACTTTTCCCTTGTCACTAAAATTGTCAGTAAGGCTCCCCCGGCACTGGTGCACTGCAGACCATCATCTGCATTAGGAGTGATGTGGTCTGGCCACGACTCCCTCTCCTGAGGGTCTGCCGGCTCCAGCCTGGCTAATGGGGACCAGCTGGGAGAGCAAGATTATGCACAGCACTAGCAGCTCGTTCTCTCTGTCACACCTCTGTCTCTCTTTCTTCTCTTCAGTCACAGTCCTCAATCTGTATAGCTCCACCTCCACTCTGCAGCCCCCTCCCACTCTGACTCAAACCGCTCTAATTCCTGATTCAAACCCATTCAGTACAGTCTTGTGAAAATTCATAACTGTTCAAGAATTTTGATTTGTTGCAAATTCATATAAATCTGTATCTCATTTGTACATTTTTATACAATCTGCTTTTGCTCCAGTTTCATACTAAGTTTATACAAATCACATCATATGAGTTTGTGCCAATTCGACCCATCTAACTCTTATTTAGACCCTCCCACTCTGACTCAATGTCCTCCCAATTATTAAGCTAAATAGACTCTTGGTTTAATAATACAGCCAGTCTTATGCTATCAGGTTAGCCGTAGTGTACTGTTCACCAGTAAGTTATCACCCCTTCCATTCTCTTAGGATTGTCATGATGGTCACATCATTTTTTTTAAGTAGTTGGGGTTCATTTGCTGTGGTGGTCTGACTATTCCGTTTAATTAATTAGAATGAGAGAAGGAGATTCCTACTAGTTTTAGAATAATTACCCTGAGAGAGGTGCTGATAATGATAATTCTTCTCACATTAATCAACTGTTCTGAAATTAATCCCCTTTTATGTGCTCACGTACAGAGATAGAGAGGAAGTCATACATTTTTTTACTTACACTCCCTCTTGTGGTTCTTCTGTCTCTTTCTGAGTTCTTATTGGGGATATTTAGCTAGCATTTATTATAAGATTATTTATTATAAGATTTTTTTTTTTTTTTTTTTTTTTTTTAGTTGTGGATTAGCTAAGCCTTACAGAAGAGGCAGTCTACTGCTGTTTTTTTTTTTTTTTTAAAGTTGTGCTGACAACATCAGGTGATGTTAAGCAGCTTGTTCCACCACTGAGGAACCGAGAGGGTGACGTTTCTGGAAAGCATTTCCTACAAAGTGACATTGTGATGGAACCACCAGGAGCCACTCGTTCACTTGCTATAAATTGCAGGAGGAAACATATACTTCTGTGATGGACTGGCCATCTGTCCAGGATGTTTCCCTGCATATGGCCTGAGATGCTGGGATAGGCTCCAGCATTCCTCTACTACCTTACACAGAACAAGCGGTTTGGAAAAGGTATGTATTGTTGGAAGGCTGGAACATACACTTGTACATGTATATTGAGGTAAGAGGGTGCATTTCTGGTGGCAGTACTGAAGACCGTCAAAGCCTTATATATAATGCAGATGGCTACAAGCTGCAGCTTAAGATTATGTCCAGTAAACACATACTGTAAAACACAGACTGAAAGTATAATCTATGTTTAGCTTGAAAGAAATATATACACACCCACACCCACACACACACACACACATTTATATGTAGGAGAGGCCAGCGGATAAGTGCTGTGCAGGTAAAACCTCACTCCTCTGATCTCAAGAGGCAATCTAGCGACTGACGCTAGAGGCTGTGGCCTTTAGCCTCATTGTTAGAGTGCCTGCCTCCCATGCTGGAGACTGTGGTTTGAGTCCTGCTTGTTGCGGGGCGAGCAGGACTGCAACATATATATGTGTGTGTGTATTTCTTTCACTCTAAAAATAGAGTATACTATATATATATATATATATATATATATATATATATATATATATATATATATATATATATATTATCTCACTAAAGGTATTATTAACGGCATATAACATTAAAATTCAAAGTGATCCCTTCAGCATTTAATTTTGTTACTCCGCAAAAACCGTCTAGACCAGAGGTTGGCAACCTATGGCACACATGGCATGCAGATTGGGAAAATTGGGAAAACTGGATTCCGAGGTACATTTTGAGGTAATCATTCCTGATACATGTTACGAGCTATACAGTAAATACTATGTGTGAGAATCAACCTGCGCTAACTAACCTGTGCATAGGTTAAGTCTGTTTAGCTTCAGTCACGCCACACGATTGAGTGCATGACAGCTTATAGTCTATTTTGCATTTGTTACTCGTAGCAATAAATAAATTACCTCTATAAATGGTTATTTTCGAAGTCAGTATATTCCACACTCAAATCACAATGACGGTGAACAACATTCACACACATTCAGTAGGGTCACACTGTTAATCTGTTATTCATGGTCTAATTTTAACATTACAAAAAAATTTAATATATATAAAAAATATTTAAGATTCGGCACTATTTTTATGAAAATCAAATACAGATTTTTATCTGAACATTTAAAAATGATTATCTACTGTATAAAACGCAGAAACATTAAAAATGGAACTTCATGCTCAAAAGGTTGCTGAGCCCTGCTCTGGACATGCTATAACCACCATTAACAACATCTCTGATTCTAGTTAAGCTCTTAATCTCAGCACTACATTATTGATTAAAGTATTGATCTCCTTAGCGATACTGACCATGTGTGTGTTTGTGTGTGTGTGTGTGTGTGTGTGTGTGTGTGTGTGTGGATGTTAGAAGGTTAGACAGCTCTAATGAGGTAAAGTTGAGACTACCACTTACACAGAGGTATCAATGCTTTCTTTATTTAAAGAGTCCTAGTGAAATACAGAATCCAATCTCTTAGCCTTTCAGTTTTTTTCCATTTAATGTTAAAGGGGTCACATAATGCTACATGCACTTTTACAAGTTGTTTGAACTGAAATGTGTGTTGGCAGTGTGTGTGCACAACCACCCTATAATGATAAAAATCCACCCAGTGTTTTTTTTTGTAATCTCGTTAAATGTTTTCCACTTTCTCAAATCGAGCCGTCTGTTCGTGTGACGTCACACGGACGGAGGCCCCTCCCACAATTGTTTGATTAACAGTAGCGTTTTAGCACAGACTGCACTGGTGTCTTACCTCAGACCCGCCCTGAGTAAGCTGTCATCAGTTGTTTCACCGCCGGAGCAGATGTAGACAAGAATGACTCCTTAAGCAATTGAGGTGTTTTGTTGTTGGATGTAATAATGAACATAGCAGTCGTCATTTACTCCCGTCATCTGAGCGGCTGAAGAGGATTATGTTTGGTTCTGAAGGGAATGCGCCCTCCATCTACCTAAATACGCAAATCATTCGTGATCCAGCTTCATCTCCAGAAGAAGTGAGTACAAGGTTTTTTAAATGAATCTTTGCAAATCGCCTTTCCTAATAATGTGCTAATTAGCAAGTTTCACAATGAATGCGGCGAAAGTAAACAGTCCCTCAGAGAACGGCTCGGAAGTGAGGGGCGGGGTCAGAAGAGCTCATTAACATTTAAAGGAGAATGACACAATACGGCTTGCTCTAAAACGAGCTGTTTTTGAGAGGGTAAAAAAGGTCTTTTATGCACTACCAATGAGAAATTTTAACCAAACTATGTTACAGACTTTTCATTAAGACTCTAAAGAATAACATCAACTTGTGGAAAATGGGCATTATATGACCCCTTTAACAATTAATTCACACAAACTCTTGTGAAAGCTGACGATGGCAGGCATTTACTGCAGGGAATCCATCAGTTTCTCCTCATCTGGTTTCTGTGCATCAGAAGTCTCTGACATGTAATTTATAACCCTTGCAGAAGAAATAAATGAAAAAACTTATTTTTTTAAAGTGGTGTGTTTGTTATATGTGTAAGATATTAATTCTGATGGGCTTGATATGGAATTACCATGGTTATTGGAGTTATGGGAATGTTATGAGGAAGAGAAGACGAAATTCAATTTTGTGTGCATCATATTAACAGTCACACTCGTAACAATCACTGCAGTTAAACCTGTAGATGCTTTGTAATAAAATTTTGTTCAAAATTATAATAAAAACTGCTGTGGTTGCATGAAAGTCAGTGTAAGAAATATGGTGACAAATTTTTAGGCACTTTCAGAAGGGATGCCATTTAGGCAGTGATGGGCAGTAGCGTCGCTACAAGTAGTGACGCTACTAGTTTAACTACATTTCTCAGTAGCGTGGCGGTAGCGTCACTGCTTTCTGAATCAAATAGCTTTTCGGTAGTTAAGCTCTTTTTTTGGTCAAGTAGCGCGGTAGCGTCAACAAAAGCTAACGTTACATTTTCCAAAGAAAGCATTCTGAAGCTCAAGCTCAAATCAGAAATATAACAGCTACAGATCACTGATCCTGGATCAGTAAGTGACACCACAGACACTAAAGCTCATAACGCCATTGGCTCCTCAAACTGTCAGTCAAACCTCATTATTCCTCCCGCCTCGCTCGTCAATGAAGTGCGGCGCACAGTTTAGAGCATCTCAGCTTGTTTGCTGAAGGTAAATAAAGAACTGTTGATTGAATAAGTACAGCTGTTTCTTTACTCAGAAAACACTATTTATGAAGGCTAATGTTTTTTTGTTTGTTTGATTGTTTGTTTGTTTTTTGTATTTGACGAGCGGAGAAGAGTTTCTCTAGCATTTGTTGTCGAGTCACAGCCAAATAGCTCGTGCGAAGCGCTGAATCTTTCATAATATGATACTCTGGCCAAATAACAGAAAAAAACTGAACGCCCACATAATGACAGAAAACTGGGGAAAACGGGACACGGGTCAGAAAAAATAAAAATAAAAAAACATTCGCTGGTCAAAAGCTTCGTATTTGAACTTGATTTTGGTGAAATGTTTATATTGATATCTAATGACACATGCAACGATGCAAATAAACAGCCTATCTGTAGGCCTAAACATCTATATGGTAACACTATACAATACGATTTCATTAAAATACATTTGTTACAGTATTTATTAATTTTTGTTAATGTTAGTTAATGAAAATACAGTCGTTCATTGGTAGTTCATGTTAGTTCACAGTGCATTACCAAATGTTAACAAACAACTTTGGATTTTAATAATGCGTTACTAAATGATGAAATTTACATTAAGATAAATGCTGCAGAAATATTGTTCATTCTTAGTTCATGTTAACACTAGTTAACTAATGATAACTACGGAACCTTACTGTGAAGTGTTACCATTTATAAATGTATCTGTATACAATAAAGCCACAATACCAATTACCAATAGGAGGTTTCCGGCCGACAGCAAAAATTGATTTTGCCTATGTCACAATTTGAGGTATTTCATACTGATTATGTTGCCAAATTGGTTTAGAACAGCTGTTGAATAAACAGTTAAACTGAACATGCCTGTCTATCTGCTTGACTGACAGTTTTATTGATCACTGAGAGAGCATTGACTTGGTATGATGTTGGTTCAATATAATTATTATTATTATTTTTTTTAAATAGCTTGGATGTAGTAAACTACTTTTGCCATGTTGCCGTAGCTTAGCTTGCTACATTTCCCAGGGCTGTAGCTTTAGTGTAGTTAAGCTTCATTTAAAGAAGAGTAACTGTTAGCTTAGCTCACTACATTTTCCAAGTAGCTTGCCCAACACTGCATTTAGGTTCTTAATTTATTTTTTTTTTTTTGTAAATTTTGCTCACTTTATGTGCATTTGTGTTCATTGTGTCCACATTACTGTAGTGTAGGGTGTCCCATTTGTCATTAGATTTCAGAACGGTTCTCATGATCATCCACTTTGCGGCCACAATGAACCCTAATGCACTTCTGTCAAAGCGGCATTATGTCACAAAACTGTGGACTTGGAGGAAGAATGCAAGGCCCTAGGAAAGTTAATGGAATGTCCCCATGAAGATACAAAATCAAACATATATTTGTAGTTGTATATTTTGACTGCCGCGTCTTAATTTTCTGCAGGAAAAAATAAACTGTAGATGGAATAATTAGTGTATTATACTCCTAGATCTAAACGCAAATATTCAAAGAAGATGATTTGCGTTATTGTGAGAGATTGCGAGAGACATCTTGAGACTTGAATTTGAGCACCTGTGCTCTGCATTTTCTTTATTCAGCACAACCTCAGCCATACAAACAAGCTCTGTTATCTGCCTGTGAGCTGTACTTATTAGGACTGTGTGTATGTCAGTGTGTGTGTGTGTGTGTGTGTGTGTGTGTGTGTGTGTGTGTGTGTGTGTGTGTGTGTGTGAGAGCATAAGAGATGATTTAATGATATTATAGTATCATCCTGTGCCCTGTGTCTGGTTAATGTCGCATGTCACCATGGAGATCAAAACATATTCTGTCCGGATCTCATTATGGAGAGATGACTGACAGGAAATACACTGTCTGAGCTCTGGAAGTCACAACAGGACATAAAAAAAAAACAACATAAGACAAAAAAACAAAAAAACTTTTACCAATGTGAGATCAAATTATAACCACTAACCCCTAAATCTGAGTAAATATTATTTACTTTCTTAAAAATAAGTAATTAACTGTCTGGAATGACATGAAGAAACAGAGCAAACTGAGACAGACTAAATCCACTAACACTGTGGCAATGTCTCCAAGATGCTTTTGTTTGTTTTGTTTTGTTTGTTCAGCTTGTTCTGTTTCTTCTCGTCATTCCAGACAAACCAGATGATGATGAGATGACGATCTCTGTGTGGAGCACTGGCTGTTGTCAGACAGACTCCTTGTGCAAACAAAAATCTCAATGGATTATTACAATTAATGGCAAAATTTTATGTTTGGAAAGATAGTTACAGCAAAAGATAGAAATAACTGACTGTTATTTTCTTCAGCTGTTGAAAATACTAGTGTTCTAATAATTTTGGTCACCACTCTCTCTCTCTCTCTCTCTCTCTCTATATATATATATATATTAGGGGTGTCAACTTTAACGCGTTAACGCATGCGATTAATCTAAAAAAATTAACGTGGTTTTTTGTTTTGTTTTTTTTTTAACTCAAATTAATCGGTTGATTAAGGTTAACTTCTTCCCTTCATCGCAGCATGGAATGTTATCTATCATTGTGTGATGAGGGTGCAGCAAACCAGTGTTGCCAGGGTAGTGGCACATGTGGGCTATTTTGAAAATACAGTTGCAGGAAAAATTACAGAGCTGTGGGTTGCGGTTTTTTGGGCTACGTTTATAATGTACCACGGCCACCCAAAGTGTATATAGACAAATAAAAAATTAAAATAGATAATTTTACTAATGTGTATTATACTTGAAATGTACACCTGGCAGCTTAAGAACGGAGAGGCGGTTGTAACATTACAAACAACGTGAGTTTCAGCCAGAACACATGTTAAGGCTTTTACACAGCAGAAATAAACATAACAGCCACTATACTGTAGATTATATAAGACAATACACACAATTACGATAGGATATGGTTTGTATGTGATTTTCTTGAGGTGAATGTGTACATCTGAAATGTTAATTTGTGCAGTGATATAAAAGGCTATAAATAGCATATTTTAACAACCGTAAATGACCAAATTCCACATGTGATCGCAAAAGGAAGTTATTACAAACACTCGATGGTGGTTTGATGTGAGTTCTGAGTAAAAGTATACTATTAATCTCATAAATTGTCTTATGAAGCATGATGCTAATATTAGCTCTAATGCACTTGCAGAACAGGTCCAATTCTTCTTCATAATGCATTTTGTCATAATACTTCACGTAAGGTTGCAAGAAAATGTTTTGTTGTATTTATTTAGAAATACTTTTGATAATAGTTGGGTAAATGTATACTGGGATTGAAGCGATGTGGCTTGGTAAACGTTTTATTGCCAGTATATAGACTGATAATTTTCTAGCGATTATTGACGATTTGTCGATTTCACAGATACTATTTAAACTAAACTGAGCTAGACAATGACATCTCTGAATTCAATAATGAAATGCCTTTAACTGAAAATTTAGAAAATTGAGTGTTTAATCTTATCATTATACATTACTGACACTCTATCCTCCAATTTGATACTGTTAAGTGCTTTTACACAATCTGTATTTTTAAAAGCGCTATATAAATAAAGATGACTGACTGACTGACTGATAATGGCTGAATAAAAACAAGAATAATGATAAAAGAATAATAAGGATTATGTCTCATACCTGGCGGAAGTGTGAAAGGTTCTATTTCCTTAAACTAGTTTGTGATGCATTTCTTTATTTCAACATATTTACAGGTAAATCCTAGTATTTTAAATTTGAGATTAATCATGATTAATCACAGTCCATGAATCACAGTCCATGACTGTGATTAACGCGATTAAAATTTTTAATCGATGTCAAACGATTAATTGTGATTACTTGTATCCAAAATAAAAGTTTTTGTTTACATATGTATGTGTGCTGTGTATATTTATTATGTATACAGTATATAAATACACACACATGCATGTATATATTTTAAAAAAATATGTTATTTTTATATATCTATATATATTTTTATAAATAAATTTATATATAATATAAATTAAATTAAATTAATATAAATATAAATATATACATGTAAATACAAGTACATCATTAGTGTGGTGCTGAGATGATCACTCCATTAAGACATCACATCCCGTTCTCATGCTTTTCAGACTTTTTGAGACTTTCTCAGTGTTCATCTCTCTAGGTTATTTATTTATTTATTTATTTTTAATATATTTTCCATCTCTTTTGTCTGCCAGACTAATAAACACTAATGTTAATAATTTATCAACCAGTTCAAAGTTGTGCTCTTAACGGGTTAAGTGGTTGGTTTCAGAAGTGGCACGCTTTAC
Source organism: Acrossocheilus fasciatus (assembly GCA_036784905.1). Lineage (NCBI taxonomy): Eukaryota > Metazoa > Chordata > Actinopteri > Cypriniformes > Cyprinidae > Acrossocheilus > Acrossocheilus fasciatus. The sequence goes on along the minus strand of CM071955.1, from coordinate 22,970,878 downwards.
CTCCCGCACATGAATAAAAAATGAAGCTCACAGCTGTGGAGCAGGCGGCCTGTCAAGGGCTTTTCTTGCTTATTTACCTTCTTTCATTCATAGTAAAACTTCATCTTAGCTTGACACAACAAGAGAGATGGTTATTTGATTTTCTTTCCCTCTAAACTTCCTTCTGGTAAGACAGAAGGGTTTATAGGGTTTCATGGATGGTGCGTAAGTGGTCCGTGATGCAGTAACTCTGAACCCACACACACATACTGTCAGATTTAGACTAGGATTGCCGGATTTGTTTCAATGAAGCGATGAACTCATATGTCTCATTGATGTCAAGAGCATTTGTCAAATACTTGCTGCAGTGCACTACCAGTGAGCAGTTGCTACATACAGTAGACAACTCAGAAGACCAAAAAAAGCATCACACAGACTACGGTAACAAGCATCAAAAACACTTTAAATGTTCACTAAAAAACAACAGTGATTTTAGACTTTAAACCGACTGAATTGCTAGATGATAGAAAGTCTTCAAACTGAAGTGATGTTTTTCTGCTTTGAGAACTGGTTTTTCCTCAGACCTGAACCTGACTTCGGAACAGCAGCAGGCAGAGGGTTGTTTTGTCTTCACAACTCACCTGTGCAGTTGTCCTATAGGTTAAAGGACACCAAAGATCATGTCAGCAGGCGTACAAGAGTGTGTGAATGAAATATTAAATATTATATATAATGCAAACTAATTACAGCCTATTTGTTTTTATTGTTACTTTTTCTTAATAAATAAATAAATAAATAAATGTAGCATAGTAACTTAAATAGCCTTCTTTGATTGTGTATGGTATTGGAAGGTTACCATATTCATGTAACATAGTTTACAAGGTACTTAAAAAATATAATTTCATAATTTTTTGCTAGTGTTGAAACAACTATGGAAAGGCAGAATCTTTGTGTGTGTGTGTGTGTGTGTGTGTGTGTGTGTTGTGCTGTTCGTCTGTTGCATTAATGTTTGATGGGAAGGTGGTGAAGAGAGTGTGACACACCCTCGTCTCATCTCTCCTACTGTTCTATTTCAGTTATTCATGACTTGTGCTCCCTTTCTCTGTATTCTTTCCATCCTTCAGTCTGAAAGTGAAACTTTCACTGCCACAGACATCAGTCCAGTGAGAGTTTCTTTGTGAAGAGGGGGAAACATTTTTAGCATAAAAAGTAATTAGTGGTGTTTGCTAAATCAAGTATTATGATTACTACTGCTCACACTTAAGGGGAAAGATTTGAACAAAGCCCTAATCCACAATATTTAATGTGTTAGAGGTGTGGTATTAATTTTTACAATGATCTGACCTATCTGGGTGCAAGATAAAATTTTGTTGAAAAATCTAATACCTAGAGACCAGAATATCACACAGATTTTAGATTTAGTCCATTTATTGTCATATGTTCCGTGCTCCTGTACTTTGTCCAGTCGTCATTACTGATGAAGCCTATGACAGTTGTGTCATTAGCAAATTTAATGATGGATTTTCTCTAAAAGGTGGCCTTGCAATCATAGTTGAAATAGCGTGAACAATAATGGGCTTAGTACAAAACCTTGGGGGCATCCAGGGTTTATGATTAATGTCTTACAGTTGTTGGTCCCAAAACTGACAGATTGTGGTCTGCCTGTAAGGAAATCCATGATCCATTTGCAAAGAGAGGTGTGCAGTTCCAGTGCACTCAATTTGTCTGTAAATTTGGTTTAATAACGGTATAAAAACCTGAACAATAATCTATAAATAGCAGCCTAACATAAGAATCCTTGGTAACACTTTAGTATAAGCAAATTATAGGTCCTTCTGTCTATAAGCAAATTGTAAATATTTCTCAAAACATTTGAAAATGATTGGAGTAAGTGCTATTGAAATAATAGCGGTTGTCCTGAAACAAGTTGGTACAACAGCCATAGAAAGGGAGAGATTAAAAATATCTGTGAAAACTACATTCCTTAATAACACTCCCTAGGATTTTGTCAGGTCCTGCTGCCTTAAGCAGAGTCTGGTATGTTAGAAGATAACCAAGTTTCTGTGAAGGTTAAAATACAACAGTCTCTGATCTTACATTGTAATAAAATACTGGCTCTCAGCTCATTCATCTTATTTTTGCAATTTGGCAAGCAAAATACTGTAGGAAGAGGAGGCCAGTTTGCATCAGTAGATATGACTAAATATCTTGCACTCCATGTTTCTCACAGCACATAGTGTGGTGTTCGTCTATCCATCAATGTCTTCGCTTAGATGCTGACTAGCTAATTGTCATTAAGGGCCATGTGGATGACACAGTCCTCAAGTTGAAGTTGGGCACAAAAAGTTAATTACCCTCATGTCGTTCCAAACCCGTAAGACCATTGTCCGTCTTCGGAAACACAGATTAAGATATTTCTGATGAAATCTGAGAGCTTTCTTATCTTCCAAAGACAGCAAGGGTCCTGCCATGTTCAAGGTCCAGAAAGGTACCAAGAACATCGACAAAATAGTCCATGTGACATCAGTAGTTCATCCGTAATTTTATAGTTACAAGAATACATTTTGTGCGCAAATACTTTTTCTGTGCAAAAAACTAAAATAGTGACTTTAACAGTAATTCAACAGTTCATCCCCCCAAGTCACCATCTGCCTGACACAGATTATGTGCAGATCAAAGCAAGCGCATGCGTTGTGATACTCTCCATAATGGCGCTAGGGTGACGTGGAGGAGAAGAATTGTTGAATAAAGTCGTTATTTTGGTTTTTTTTTGCGCACAAAAATATTCTCGTAGCTTCATAAAATTGCAGTTGAACCACTGATGTCACATGGACTATTTCGATGATATTAGTTCCTTTCTGGACCTTGAACATGGTAGGACCCTTTCTGTCTATGGAGGGTCAGAAAGCTCTCGGATTTCATCAAAAATATCTTAATTTGTGTTCTGAAGATGAATGAAGGTCTTACGGGTTTGGGACGACATGAGGGTGAATAGTTCGGATATAGACTCTGATGTAGCCGCAATCAAAAGGAGCAATTGACCTTTGGAACTAAATAAAGGTTGTATATGTTACATTATGCCAGCAGGTGGCGACCAGTGATTGTATTTGATGTCTGAATTATACATTCAAGATTTCATTCAGTAACTCTGGACTATATATATATTTATAATGAATTCATTTAAATTTATAACATTTTATCTGAACCTCAAGTAAATTTTATTAGTTCATATCATATTAGTTTTAGTTATCCAATGTTTTGTTTTAAGAATCATGCATGTGAGAACCTTGATCTCTATTCTAAGAATCAATTAATGCGTTATAATGCCACTTCTCATCCAATGTGCCAGTGTGCGAAGACTAGAAGTTATCAGCCTGTAAAGACATCTGCCACAATGTGTGCCATCTTAATTGTTTTGTTTTGTTTGTTCATGATAAGCACCGTGCACAAATTCTTCAGAAACTCTGGTTTGATTTCCTACAGTATTCTGATTAATAAGATAATACAGATCTTATTTTTGCCATTTAGCACTACCCTTTGGTAGCAGTTTTAAAATCTGCACACAAAATTTTGTGCGTGTATAAGGGTGTGTGAAAGTGTTTCTGTACACTGTTTAGTGTTATCTTGACCAGGAGTATGACATAGTGAGGAAGTGTGTGTGCTAAATGGCTGTCATGAGCTGTAATGCAGACTGTCAAAACAGAGTCAGCCAGTGCAAAGGAGAGAAAGACAGAGATGAGGAAAACAAGAGAGAGATAGCTCGATGAGAGAAATACAGACAAAGAGACAAAACGACATAAAATGGTAGGAATCATATGAATTTAAATATAAGTAAAGAGCCATATTCTACTATATCATCATTATTTGCTTCCATTAGGAATGCTGTGCTGTGTTTATGTTTCTTCTAATGGAAATCTTCAGGCTGAAAAGACAGAAGATGCAGCTGCAGGTCTGATGATCCTCCTCTTTGATTTGCTTCAGGTTTCACGAACACTCAGTGTCACGTCAACCACATCTGACAGACTCTTGTTGTCCTGATGAGAGGGTCATAGCGACCACCCTCAGACCACAGACGCAGCAGCCCTAGTGACAGCTTCATCACGCACACACACGTACACGTTCCTCCCAGCAGTCTTTGTTGCAAGCATCTGCTTCTCCTGGTGATTAATTGCAATTAGCAGTGAAGTTGAAAGCCCGTGGAAGAATGCAGCACGCAGCAGACACTTCCTGATTAATGAGGGACAGCGGCTGTCAGAGGGCCACTACAGCCCGTGTGCTTGTGTGTGTGTGTGTGTGTGTGTGTGTGTGTGTGTGTGTGTTTACTGCTTCTTGTTTTTTTAAAGGTTTGTTCTTCTTTTAACATGACAGTATGACTCTCCACAGGAAGAAACATGACAAAATTAGAGAGCGAGAGAGAGGGTGAGTGCAAGCTCGGGGGGCTGATTAAATTTGGAAAGTAAAATTGCTAATTGACCTTTATTAATCAGAGCAGAGCAGTGTGTGTTTGCCTAATACTCCAGCAGGGGGTCATGGGGCACATTTCAGAGTTGTTCATTTTGCTGATCTCAAATGAAGGGGTCTCTTTTGTGTAAATTTTAGCTAATGGTAAAACAACAGAGCACAGGTTAATATGAGAACGGCTCAGCCTGTGAATCTGAACTAACTTCTTAGATGAGCTTACTGCTGATTAAAACTGAGTGAGCTGAATATGAGTGAGATAAAAACAAGATTAAAAAAGGTCAAATCCAGAAGATGAGCATTTTCTGTCTAACAAGTATATGCAGCCTTGGTGCTAAATGCCCACTATATTTTCTTTTAATACGTTACGACTCAATTTTTAAAGACCTTATATTGTCGCCTACACACTACAGTTTGACTGTTGTCAAAAACTGTTGTCATTTTTGCTGCATGTAATTGACACAATGTGGGTTTTGATGTCTTTAGAATATATTTTCTGAAGACACCACAACACTACAGCTTCACAAATTCACCATTATTGGCTAGCTTGCCAGCTTATATTTGCTAAACCTAGCTAACATTTGCTTGGTTTTGTGTAATGTATGTCTGTGTAGGGAGTTTAATGATCAAATTGCACATCATCCTGTCCAGTAGTTCCTGTAGGGGAAGAAGAATTGAGTTAGTACGGTTGTATTGAAATACTTTGAAGTAAAATAAATAATTATCTAATGTAATAATTATCTAATGAGATGTTTCAGTGTCTTGGAACGTTCTCAAACATTTTTTTTTTGTCCATCGGTTTACACTTTTGAACTGAGGTATTAAGTGATGTTTATAGTCACATATTCAGACCGTAGTATTGATATTTGCTCACAACACAGGTTGTCACAGCATTTAACTCTGCATCATTAATAATTTGATAATAATCATTACAATTTACAAACAATATAACCATTCATTGGGGAATAAGAATTTAAAGGGCAGGGGGTGAATCTCATGATCAAATAAAATTTTTTTCTCCAATACATATTGGCCTTTTTGCAACCTCTTTTTGCCAAGATGACAGCTCTGAGTCTTCTCCTATAATGCCTGATGAGTTTGGAGAACACCTGAGATCAGAAACCATTCCTTCAGACAGTGGTGCCTGCAAGTGTACAGCTGTATGCACTGTGCATACCATGAGAGCTCAGACTGACCTGAGATTTGCCCCGCAAACATTTCAGCAGTAAATTATAGGCCGTGTGTCCTGTATTTCTGTCGACTGAACCAGCCATGCCTTTAATAATGAATGTATCAGTCTTTTGCATGCCAAAGTCAATTGACAAAGTCAAAGTTCTGCTTATAAACATTACGTTCATTAATAGAAAGAGAAAATCGTGCTACACTCACTTTCATGAGATTGGGTTAGACTACAATTAATTTGTAGCCTATTTTACAAATGGGAATACAACAAATTAATGACAATGTTTTACATTCATTCAAGCTACCCTTACAATTTATAGTGAAAAGTTCTTTAAACTCATCTGGAATGCAATAAAGTAATTTTTAAAGCTGTTTTTAAAGCATTTGCTGTATGGATTAAAAAATAGGCTAATAAATAATTCATATATCAGACAAAATTGCATTGCAGAAAATCCTTTAAATTTTAGGAATTCAGAGCAGAGCAACATAAAAATAAGAAAAAAATATAATTGGGCCTGTTTTAGGCTTTTCCTTATTTTTATATTTTAGATGGTGATGAAAAATGACTTGCCATCTCCTCATTGGACGTGCCTTTAGAGAGAAATGCATCTTTAAGGATTACATAATGAAAGAGCTTTTGTTTTCGATTTGAATTATTTTGTTTTAAAGAAGTAATTTAAAGCTTTCTATAGATATATTTATCATATTTGTGACTCAATTCGTTGAGTTTCGGTTCATCATTGTGAAGCGCTCCCATTCAAGACGAGACGGCAAGCGCATCTTCTGTTTTCCTATTTATTTTATAAAAGCACAAATTTTGTTGATATTGTGAATGCACACAAATAAAAGTAGACCCTTTACAGTTTAAACTAACATTTTGATATGCTGTTTATATATATAGATTTTATTTTAGGCAAGTTGTGATGATTTGAGAAAGGCTAAATTGAAGGCTATGATCAGCTCACTGTCTGCCACTGGCCGCTTGGTCGTTACTTAAAAAAAAAAAAAAAATTCTGTGCGTACCCCCGGAAGAAATCCTGCAGGCACCCCTGCCTTCAGACAGAATCACTCCAGATCCTTCAGATTCCCAGCTCTATGTTAGTTCTTGTCTTCTTCAGTTCACTGGCATTCATTTTCTATAGGGTTCAGGTCATAAAACTGGAATAGCCATGTCAGAAGCTTTGTTTTGTGCTCAATAACCCATTTTTGTTTTGATTTTGATGTTTGTTTTTGGATCATTTTCCTGTTGAAAGATCCAATTTTGGCCCATTTAGGGGTGTCCCCGAATAGTTGACGATTCGGTGCTTCGATTTGCTTTCTCAGTCTCACAGTCGGTGCTTCGGTGCTTTCTCAGTCTCACAGTCGAATATTCGTGGGGTGTTATGATCATGCCATTTTGGGTATATGGGGGTGCTCAGTGTCTGATTTCACATCTAACTACCGGTTTTCTCCCAATAAGTTAATATATAGCCTATTATGATAATGCTGTAAATAAGAATCTTAAAAGAAAGAAGCTTTAAATAAATATTTTAACGTGCATGAATAAATCCAGCTTCCCATATAGATTAAAGTTTCGCTTTCTAATCAGTCACCGACAGAGGAGCAACATAAGTGTATAAGTATATTATTCATCTCGTATAAGATGCCTTTGGTTGAGTTACGCTACAGTAAAGCGCTTTGTAGTACGGTGATTATCTCTTCAGCTTGCGGTGCGAGCAGGACAACAATGCAGAATATTAATAACTATGACTGGCACTGTCATATACTATACATAACATTATAATGAGAACACTATTATAATAAAACACTGTGATTTTTTTTTAGTGTTTAGTTGTGTTTCTGCATGTTATTGCATGAAGAACGCGTCCACAAAAGGAGTTCATTCAGAGCCGCGCAGACTCGTTCATGTGCATTCGGGGCATTTTGTACAGATAGCTTATAAGTGGTAATATTAATGTTATGTTATATAGGCCTAAATAACGAAGCGTATTCTATGTGAGATAAATGAGTTAAATCCCATTGATTAAAAACCTGCTATCCTTCATTCTACTGGTCATCTTCAGCATGTGCAGCTCAAAACAGAAATGCAGAACGTTATAACTACGATCATATATAACGTTATAGTGAGAGCACTATTGTAAAAAAAATGTTATGAATTCTTAAGGGTTTTGCTGACGTTTAATGTTAACTATCTTTTAATCAAAACATAAAACCTTATTTACCCCGTTTGTATCTGCGAGGCTTGATTCTTGGTAATGTATTTTGCCCCGCCCCCAAATATATGATTCGACTATCAGTCGACTATCGGCATGATTCGAAAATTCCGATTCGACTATGAAAATCCTTAGTCGGGGACACCCCTAGGCCCATTATAAAATTTCTAGCAGAGACAGTCAGCTTTTGATTTATTTATCTGTTGGTATTTGATAGAATCCATGTGCCATCTATCTGAACAAGATGTCCAGGGTCTCCAGCAGAAAAACAGGCCAACAACATTAAAGATACAGCAGAATATTTAATTATACATATAAGGTACTCTTTTACCCCTGTGAACCAAACTCATTTTGAGTGTTTGCTGCTAAAAGCTAATTTTTAGTTTCATCTGAACATAGACCCCAGTCCTGTTTGAAGTTCCAGTAGTGTCTGACAGCTGAATATGCTGGAGTTTGTTTTTTGGTTAGAGCATTTATTATTTTTATTTTTTTATTTTTTGTTCTTGAAACCCTCCCCAACAACATGTGGTGATGTAGGTGCTGTGTTTTTTTTTTTTTTTTTTTTTTTGTGGGGGGGGGGGGGGGGGGGGTTGTTTGTTTTTCTTGGGGCTTTCTGACCATAAGATTCAACTATGTTGTGCAATCCTTGGAGAGTGTTTGGGCACTCAAACTTTCCTCCTGGATTTGCTTTAAGACAATATACATATCCTCTATGTAGATTTCTAACATTTCTGTTGATTGGAGCTTCTTAATTATTGCCCTGATAGTGGAAACAGGAATTTTCAGTACTTTAGCTTTTCTGCAGCCACTTTCTAATTTGTGAAGCTCAACAATCTTTTGCAGTATATTCAGAAGTATATTCTTTCTTTTTTCTCATTGTGATGGATGATTAAGGGAATCTGGCCTTCATGTTCCCTCATATTTGGACATATCCCTCGTAATTGTGGCCATTGTGTATTAGAGAAAAATATTTATTTCATAATGCGATATTCCCCCACTTTAATTATTATTATTATTATTTTACTTAAGTTAAGTCATTTTTGATTGAAAGATCAAATGTCTAAATAATGCAGATTTATTTTTTACACCCTTTTTGATCATATTTACCAAGGGTAACAACAATTCTGACCACGACTGCATACATCAGTCACTTGCTCAATCACTGGTTTAAAAAGAAGAAAGACTAATATCAACCAAAACTTTAAATGACAGCCCTTTGAGGATATTCAGGGACTTTTTAAATTGAATACAGTTAATTAATAAAATATTACTTAATTAATACAATTCTTAAATATTAAAATAGATCATCTTAAATAATAAATAAATAAATAAATCATCTTAAAATATGAACATTTTCTTCTTTGGGGTATGAAATATAACCTAGACATTTTCTTGACTGTTTTCACGAGATTCACCTTTATTTTAAAGCAATTTTATGTCCTAATTTAGACAGGTATGTAAACATGCATTTTGTTTTTGCTGTTTCACAAGGCAGTCATGTCAGCTTTGTGTTGCTATAAAGCTGACCTGGTGTCAGATGCATGTCTGAGAGCCCAGAGTCAAAAGAAAGCATTATGTATAAAAATGAGATAAAAAGAAAGCATTCTGTATTGGGAAATATCACAGAAGAATCCTTTAACTGATATATTACAGACAGTGTGCTAAATGATATACTGCCAGAACTGTGTGTAGTACTGCAGCTTGTGACAGTGTTTATGTCCCTCAGTGCAGTATTTGGTGTTTACAGCTCAGTAAAGGTTTGAGTGATGGGGGATGGTAGGTGAAGTTGACCTTTACCCTCTCTCTGAATGTAGACAACACTTATTAGCTGGGCAGAAGTCTCTGCTGATTTATCACTGCGACACCACTCTGTGGGTTATGAGGTTGAGTCAGAGGTCAGAGAAGTAAAGCGGGTTTAAAGGACTCACTGGGTCAGGTTAAGGGTCAGTCAGATTAGCATGCATTTGTGCAGAGATGGGTAGCATACAGAGAAACACACAGGTTAAAGGTTCCTCTTTTTTATAAGGACCCTTATGACCTCCTTATTTTTTGTGCTCACAACTCGCACATCTGACATATGGAAAGAAAGAAAGAAAGAAAGAAAGAAAGAAAGAACATATCTCCACTAGGGGGCAGCAGTCAGCCCTGGACCCACCTTTGTGAGATACAGACTACTGCAAATGGATCTACTGCCAAAATTGGTACATGTATATGTGCATTTGAAGAACCGATTACCTGTGGTGGTACAGTGGTGAAATTACATACTACCATGTTGGTACCATGTCCTCTAAGACTGGCGTCAGATTTTAAGACATTTTGAGATATTTTGCTTACTTTAGAGGGTGTGCCCTTTCTCAGAGTCTTTCAAGTTATCTTTCACCACAAAAAAAGGAACCAAAGGATGACACAAGAGTATACAAGCAAAAGTTTGTTGTTAGTCATCAGAACACCAGCTCAAGACAAACAATGACACTCAAAACTGTCCCATTACTGTACTTAACATTACAACAACTGTACATCTTGGTTTTGAGAAACCACAAAACGAATGTTACTCACACGTTGAGCAGCAAAGTAACCTCTGTGTCCAATTGCGACTTCCTAGTGTTTCTCAGATATTGCTTACTGCACCTTTAATGCAAATTACAATTGTTAGTTCATGCCTCCATTTTGAGTATCATTGTTTGTGTTGTTCTGAGTACTTAAGGAAAAGGTTTTGGGCTAAAATTGTGTAGCCGGTTGAGCCCATAGTGTGTATTCCATAGGTATTTTCAGGTATGCATGTCTTAGTCTTAGATTTATCTTTGAGAATTTGATGTTTTGTGTTGATTATCTCTGATTATGTCATTGGTGTGATATGTTTACCTGACTAAAAATACTTTTTTTTTTTAATTACATGTTTAACTGTAGTTTGAATATTGCACTGCATTACATTGTGTTTTAGTGTTAATGGAAATGTCCATAAAAATTGATAATGTCCTGGCATCTTTTTTCTAGTGGATATGTAGCCCCCAGCCAATAATGACATGCAGGTGTTCTGCTAGTGCCTTATTGATGTTACTAGTGCCTTATTGACTGGTATTTGTAATAGCAGTTGAGCTGTGTAGTGTTCTCAGGGGACGTGCATTTCTGGTGATGTTTTGTCTGCAAGGAGGGGCCAAGTTGGAATTTTGGAAGTTTACAGTAAGTGAAAAGTCCTGTACAGTGTACCTTTAAGAAACCGTTCCTAAGCACCACTGTAACAAGAACAGTAATATAAAATATATACACAAAACATGATTTGGAATTCTGGTTCATCCAGAATTTATGTATCCTTATTACCAGTTTTACTGAACTTTACAAGTGGGAGACATTTAATACATTACTTTACAAGTAATTCACCCAAATATGAAAATTTGATTTGGAGTTTAGTTTAATTTGGAGACTAATTCTCACTAATAGCTAACTATTGAATATGACTTTTGCCTCAATAAATTCCTAATAACTGCTTAGAAATAGTAATTAATGTAGTTGTTAAGTTTAGGAATTGAATAGGATTAAGGGATGTAGAATATGGTCATGCGGAATAAAGCATTAATACAGAGTATGTAGGGCTGGGTATCGTTTAAAAATTTTCAATACCGATACCGATACTGATACCTTGAGTTCGATACCGGTTCCTGAACGATACTTATTTTGATACCAATTTTATGAAATCAGTTTTAACAAGATTACATTATCTTTACATTATTTTTTTTAATTTTTCAGCTTGTTGATATTAATACAGACTCAAAGCCTCATCTCCTGAGCCACTGCACAAAGGAACAAAACACAGTAAATCAGTGCAAATAATTTTAATAAAGTTCAAATAGTTTTCAGTTTACACATCTGTTAGACTACATTTACACTAGTGCGTGTTCATTTTAAAACGCATAGCTCAGACAGAATCATCATTTCTATTAATTTATTCTAGGTTGTTAAAGACTTCAAGAAATTGAAAATCTTCATCCACTTTCATAAGTGTGTGTTTTATTTTTCTTTCACTGTATGTTTTATTGTTATTCAATTCTGGTGTAGTATGTCTAATTATGTGAATGCATAAAAACTTAATTTATTCAAATTTATTCTTAAAATAGCCTTACGAAATGTTTTATTTTTCCTCTGAAATTCTGTGTTCTGGTTTTCAAATGAAGGCATAAAACATTAATTTCATTTATTTTTAAATGATTGAAAATCAAAGTTTATTTATTTATTTTGGCAAACAAAATGGGTTTACTATTAAAATTAAAACATGGAAGAAATGTTGTGTGATCATTACTTAAAAAAATAAAGTTTTAATAATTTTAATAGTAGCCTAGTAGTAACAGTATGTACATACTGCTGAACAATAGTAATGTATTTCTGCCGCAGTGTCTTCAAAGTTAAACCAAACTTTTATTTTGAAGGGTTGCCGTGAATACCTTTACAGTTCTGTGTGTATATGATATGAGGCTGGTTTTGCTCAAATAAAATGGTAAAATGCTAATGAAGTGACTCTCAGAGCAGTTCTGGAGATGTTGTTCATGTGTTTATGTCCTCATTTACTGAGACGGCAGATGCTGAAATCACCGCGAGCGTCACGCGCGCTTCAGTCTGTGTGTAGTAAACAAAACCGCGCAATTTACCATATGCACGGAGCGCTATTTAGAACTTCCGGATAAAGATAAGCCAGCTCGTAATCTTCCGGTGAAACTCATTTTATATGTGCTATAGGCCTATATAGGTAGAGACTCTCACAGAAACATCTCCTGCCTCATTCTTATCAGAAACTGAGAAACAAAATAATTGCAACACCGTAAATAATGATTGTGGAATAAACATACAGTTTCATGTTATTTAAGAACATATAATTTTATATGCAGAGTCTGGTAATCCCAGGAAAGTACCCACGTAAGTATGTGCATTTAAATGCTGACAAATAAACACTATCGTAACTGTTCGATAATCAATATCTTACCTTCAAAGCCATGAACACATTTTTAAAATCTTATAAAATTTTAAGGCATTTATTATTTCTCAACTCTGTGTGGTAAAATTCCCATTATTAAAGGTTCAGTTTTCATTCATGAAGACGACATGAAGAAATATGCTAAAAACGTGTCTCGGCGAAAAATAGACTTTTTAAGATGAAAGTGCAATTACCATTATAACCAAGAGATGGCAGTATAGGATCACTCATTGGCTGCAGCTCCCATTTCAACTTAGTTTTTCACGTCTTTTGATTTATTATAAAATAAATATTATAACAAATTTAGTACTTTGTCGCACTGAAGTATAAAGTATAACAAGTGCAGGAAGTCACAAAGTCACAACCTATAATGCTTAATTATTTAAATACCTATATAGTCAAATACAAATTAAATTAGTTGGTATAACAAATCAATAATGCATTCAGTATTTTGAAATGTTTAGATTTAATTTAAATACCTAGGCTACATCGTTTAAGTTTTATCCAACACAGACCTGTAGTTTTGTTAGTCTGAATTTAGTCTGAATCACTTAATGCACAGCTTTATTTTGACATCGTCTTGTCAGGTGATTCATTCCGTTGCCGCTGTCAATCATAGCAATGACTCACGGCATGATTTAACGGATTCCCTCGCGTAAGTTTAACATTTGCTTTTTGTCATTCCTGAAACGGAATACGTGGACGTTTGGTCATCTTAGACAAACAAAACTTTTCTCCTAATTGTGAATGGATTATGTAGAGAAACTTACAGCACAGTACACTTGACCGGAAATGACTGAGCTGGCTTATCTACAACCAGGAAGTAACCGTGCATAAGGTCAATAGAGAGCAGACTGCTCCGTACGCCTTTGAATCCTTCTCACGGATGTCAAACACTGATCAATCTTCGCCGCGTCGCTTCTAGTCAAACACACCTAGTGCTGTAGGCTTGGCTCACTGACGTTGATGAGATTAACCCCTTAGGTATCGAAATTTGGTACCGAACGACAAAACGTTCAATAAGTATCGAACTTGATACCCAGCTCGAGTATGTGCTTTATAAGTAGTAATAAACAGCCAATATGCATGTTAATGGTTAAGAACTGTTTAGGTGGATATGCTATTTCCCATGTAAATAAATTTCAACATGTATTAAATATGTTGTTTAATGTGTTTTTTAGAGGTATGTGTGGAAGGGCCAGTGTGTATGCTACTGATCTCTCTTCCTCTCTTCTTCCTGAACCACTCCTTCTATGGTTTATTTCTGTGCTTATGTGTGGCAGTCACAGCAAACTTAATACAAAGAAAATTGGAGTGAAGATGAGCAAAAAATGTGTTTGACCTTTCACACACACACACACACACACACACACACACACACACACACACACACACACACACACACACACACACACACACACACACACACACACACACACACACACACAGAGAGAGAGAGAGCATCAGCCTTCCAGCAGTGCACACATTGGTAAAGCATGCATTACAGCAGAAACTACTGCTCCACTTCACCCTGTGTCTGTCTGTGTGTGTGTGTGTGTGTGTGTGTGTGTGTGTGTGTGTGTGTGTGTGTGTGTGTGTGTGAATGGCAGCAGATGCCTCTCTGGGCATTAAGCCCAGGAATGTGACCACTGGAGTGGGTAATGGCTGACCTCTGACCCCAAGCGGCTGTGTGGATCTCTCTCTATGATGACAGGGTCATTTCTCACTCTCACAGCCATAAAACACACACTCACTGGAGGAGTCTGCTGCTATTTTACATTGAATAGAACACTATAGGGTGTGTGCACTCTTAACATCTCTTCTTTTATTATTACTCTTCAGGTTGATTTTCTCAGTATTCCTTTTATCACTTATCACACTGTTGCTTGGTTTCAAAAATAGTAAGCTGCCTTTTGACTTAAAGACTGTTGCAAAATATAGTTTTCATAATTTATCATTTTTGCCAAATATTAAGGCATAAATTAATGTTTTTATGGATATGATGATTATGGATATAGCAACACTAAGTCAAGGGGGGGGGGATTAAAAAAGGAAAGAAAAATAAAATGGTCACTCATTCAAAAAATATTTGTTTAATTAATTTGAGAAAAAAAAAAATTCAAATACAAATTAAAATTACAATTTAACTCTTTCAGTTAACTTTTATAAGAGTCATTCTTCAGTACAGTCATAACCACACAAAAAATCTAACATCAGTAACTGTTCTACATCTTTTATTTTTAAATATTTACTGGTGGAAAAAGTACACAAATTCCATACGCAAGTAAAAAAAGTACAGGTACAACATCAAGTAAAAGTTGTCCAATAAAATACTACTAAAGTAAAAGTACAAAGTATATGGTTTTGAAAATACTTAAGTATAACTTACAGTAAATTCAAATCTATTTAAATCTTATAAAATGGAACTCAACCATACTGAAACAATCACACGTACTGTGCTTATAATGTAAAGCCAGAGGTGAATTGTAGAGCCTTAATTTAATTTCCTTATTGAATTTATTTTCTTTTAATTCAGCTAAAGTTATTTAATACTTAAGATATTTACTGAAAAGAAAAAGTCATAGTCAAAAGATTCACATTACCATGGGCACATGGTTTCTATGAAAAAAAAACAAAAACAAAAAACTATTCTTATTCTATTCTATGTCTTATTCTATTCTTAGAAACTGCCTTTAAGGTAGTTATAATAATATATATATAATAGGAGTGTCAAAGTGAATGGGTTGAACACTTATTGTTATGTTTATCACTGGTTACAGCGCAGTGAGCAAGCTCGTCAGCACTGTGTGGGAGGCCTGTCCTGCTCTGCTCTCATACTGCAGCTGACAGACCATAATTGATTAATTTCAACATTTACTCTCCCAATCCAGACCAATGCAAAGCGCTCTGGAAGCTAGAAGTCCATAGTACAGTTTATTTTATTAACAAAATAGTTAATAAATTTCCGTTTTACAGATGTAAGTGGATTTAATGTAATATTGTGAGCTACAACCTACCTGTGTAACCAACAATTCTACCTTGCTACATGCGAACACTGTTGATTCCCTCTACTGAAGAAATTGAATGGTAGTATGCCATTATAAAACATATCCACACACAAATACATATCAGGTTCAGAAATACAGATTTAAGTAACAAACCACACTGTAAGAAAAAAAGTTGACCTTACTCAAAAAAATAAGGCAACCTATCACAATCAACTTTTTAAGTTAACTCAACTAGCAACTAACAACTTAAAAACTTTAGTTCATCTAATGAATAAAAGTCAGTCTACTGAGTGTTAAAAAACCTGTTAGAGCAACCAAAGATGTTTTAGCATTTAACAATGCTAATCTTTTTAACATAAAATGTTTTCAAGCTGCAATGCATGCTGGGAACTTGTGCAATATTGTTCAATGTAAAATAGTTTGTTCAGATGACTCAATTTGTTTTAACAAATACTTGAGTATCTAAGTAAGGTAAACAAAACAACTTTTGCTAGTGACATGTTTAGGGGTATTTTTGTTCAGTTCACACAAAAAATTAAACTGACTTCTACTAAAAAAATCTTTGTTCAGGCAATTTTTATTTATTTATTTTTTTACAATGGTTAGTAGAACTTTTCGAAAGTTGGATTTTTTACAGTGCAGCCTCTGTGAGAGAGTGAGAGAGAAAGAGACAGATGTTGTGGAATGATACATTATAAAGGCTGGTTAGCAGGGATGTCATGCACAATTTTAAATGGGAAACAGTCATTGGTCACTTGGTACCCTCTGTGAGCGAAGACATGAGCATTCAAGGTTATTGGGGCTCAAATCCCAACATGCATACATGTATTTATTTATTTGTTTGTTTTGTTTATGTCATGAATTAATTAATAACTACAGATTTTTATTTTATGCAAAAGATTAACATTTTAATAGTAAATCCTTCTGTACTTTTTTCACAGGGAAGGAAAGTCAAACAGTTTTGGAAAGCCATAGGCGAAAGTTTATCATCACCAATTTTCAGTTTGAAGCAAACTCCACTCCACAGGTCATGACTTGATTGCAGTGATTATATTTCATTACATTTAAATGTGTGATTTATATGGCATATTAGGCGAACATTTTTACTTAAAGTAAAATTCAATGATTATATTTTTGGTAGTGGTATTCACCAGTTGCTAGAATCAGTCAATCAATCAATCAATCAATCAATCAATCAATCAAAACAGATACGTTCCATACAACAGAAATATTTTTTTTTCTCACTGACAAAGTAAGTTTTATAGTTATTGTTGCATGTTTATGTTTATAGTTAATTTTGCTTGTTTATTTCAATAAGTATGGAAGAAGAAAATAAATTAATGAATGAACAAATGAATGAATGAGTGAAATGCATCTGTATTTTAATAATATGCTGGTTAGCTTCTCACATGTACACACACTAATGTGATGTGATGCATTGGAAAAAGTTTTTATTGTAGTGATCACAAAAGCCAAGTTGAATTTTTTTCTTTATCTTTTCTTTATCTTTTGACCTGACCACCTGCTCCCTGCAGTACAGGTTAAGCCTAAGGCCTAAGCCTAAGATCAGTCACAAATCTGCCCCATCCTGAAGACATTCATAAACCCAATGACCCATGGCCTTCCTGTCTGACTGTGTCTCTCTTTTGGTCTCTACTGATATCATAATTCTATCTTTTTTAACCTGCTACATGTGAGAAATCACAGGCTTATAATTGCTTTCTGTAAATCAATCCTGCTTCTCACAAATATACATCTTCAAACATCTTTACGATTACATCTTTACGAGTATGTCTTTATCTGAGCTGGTATGGTATTCCCTACAAACCAAATCAAATCAAATAAATAGGGTTCTTAATCGAAACTGGCCCTGTTAATAATAATTTGTGTGAAACTAATAAATACAGTTATAATAAATAAATAAAATAATAATAATAAAGTTGTCAGAGTTATATATATTTGTATATGTATCACACTTTACAAAATGCACAGAAAAAATACAGTATGTATTCATTAAAAATAAAAATTGATATACAAATTTTACATAAAAATGTTTTTTATTCAATGTCTAAATTGTAAATTAATTGCCAGTTCATTAAAAATTAATTTGACATATACTGATTTATTTTTCAGTACTTTATGTGTGATGGCAGTGTTGTAAATCTAACTTTGTTTTGACCTTATCAAGTTTTTGATTGATCTGTGTATGTAGTTTTAATGGACTGATAATTCATTTATAATGAAGACGTTGAATAAAAAATAAATAAATAATAATAATAATTTTATGAAACATTGTCTGTTATTAGCTTAGGCCTATATGTGTTTTCATTGAACACATTATCCAAATCAGGTGGCACCCTGGCTCAGTGGCTGAGTCTGAAAGCCTCAGGAAGTTCTCCCCATGTTTGCCCAATATGCATGCTTTTTTTGTCTGTCTTTCTGTCTTCTGTTTTCACCTTTTTTAATTGTTCAGCCATGCAGGTGCTGATTGTCTCTTAATTTCTGCTGTTAAAGCATAATAATAAGTGTTTGTAATGTGTTATCCGCATCACCAAACAACACTATGCTACTAGCAAATCTACAGAGGTGACAGCCAGTGAACATGAGGATTTTATCTAACAATTGGTGAAACACTCCAGACCATACAAAAACTGAATTGAGAGAGTTTGCAAGACGGTGCGAGTTTTGGAGCATGGAGCATTATGGAGTAAATTATCGATCTTGATAGTTAGGCCTTTCGCAATAATTACTATATCAACTTATTGATGTATAGATATGACCACAATAATTTCTGGTGATGCGATAAATTGCCCAATGTGATTGCATGCATGTTTGTTTAAATAAAAAATACATTTTAAAAAAAATCACCAAAATTTTAGCTGATTGAGCTGCCTCGTCATTTCGCCTGCTCTCTGTCTCTAAGATGGAGGCGAAGCTCAGGCAGCTTCTCCACACATGCACAGAGAAACAGTGACAGGGGAACTGAGAATGTGTGTCCTACTTTCAGGTCAAGTTATTTAATTCTGAAAAAAAAAAAAAAATCAGTTTGACATCAGTTGTCAGAAGATAGATGCAATAGATGCATCTGATTGTGGTATTGGAGCAGACCTGTCTGAATACCATAGCAACCCAAAAAGTTAACACACCCCCCTTGCTCGCAGAACTCTTAACGGCATTACGCCTTGAGGAGATCCCACTTGAAAATATCCACTTGATGATGATCCCTGAAACATGATAGCTCCTAAATCACACAAAAATCAACACAAAGAACGGGCTTTATAAACAACTTCCTGGAGAAGAAAAACCTGGGGATTGATGGTGTGGACATGACCTTTTGAGGCACTGTTGATGTGAAGCCTCATTGTTAAAGGGGGGAACACACCAAGGCGACAGTCGGCCACCGGCCAGTGTCTGGCCATCATCGAGCGTCTGTCCAGTTAGTGATTGTGGTTTTTTCCACATGTCGGCTCTCAGCGGCAGTTTGCCCAATTCAGCATGTTGAATTGCCATCGGGGCCGTCGTTGAGAATGTGAATTCTGATTGGATATTCAGTTTTGCGAGTCAGTGCACGAGAATTAAAGTGAAATCGATGAAAGCGAGCTGGCACAAGAACGCATGTGCTTGTTTGCAGTAGGGATGGGGGTGGGGGTGGAGGGGAATCGATTCACCTAACCATCACGATTCTTATTAAAACAATTTAAAAATCGATTGGTTTATCTCAGAATCAATTTATATTTAATTATTTTACTTTTCCTAAGAGGTGTTGGCCAGTTTTATTCCAACAGAGGGCGAAATGTTTAGACTTAAAGCAGCACCGTGCAGACTGATCGGTGTATGACATCAAAGTACTGCGAGAGCGATTCAAAAGCAATCGGAGCCATCTGCTCTTTGTAGCTTTTGTGGTGCTTTGATGTCAATCAACGATCAGTCTGCACCAGAGATTATATTACTATAGGGAGATGAGAGGGTCTATATTACTTACTATTGGAGAAAGCATAACCGCTAACTTGGATCACATGTGCCTTAATAACCAATCACATTACAGCCTTGATATCATTGAATTTCAGTCAGAGCTGTACGACAGTCAGGGTTTTGGTACTTGACATTTTCATGGTTCAAGCTACTTTAAAATATACACTGCGCATGTGTATGCTTCTGAAATAAAAGTTCAGAAAGATGTGATGCATTGTTTTTGTAAAGGGTTAGTTATATGTTTCCTACGTTGTTGTGATTTGATCTGAATGAAAACAATGTATCTGCATGACGCAGCTGACACAGAACAGCATGCGCTGTTTACGTCCAGCGAATACTCTCCAAAATGGCGCTACGGAGGCAAATTGTTGGAGGAGATGAATTGTTGAATAAAGACGTTGCTATTTTTTTTTTCTTTTGCACACAAAAAGTATTCTCATAGCTTCGTAAAATTACGGTTGAACCCCTGATGTCACATGGATTATTTTACCGATCTTCTTGCTACGTTTCTGGACTTGGGAACATTTCAGTTGTATTGCTGTCTATGGGAGGGTCATACAGCTCTCAGATTCCATCAAAAATATATTAGTTTGTGTTCCGAAGATGAACGAGGGTCTTACGGGTTTGAAACAACATGAGGGTGATTAATTAATGACAGAATTTTCATTTTTGGGTGAACTAACCCTTTAATATGGCTCATACAGTCTCTTTAAGGGTATGATCAAGTATTTTCCATTGTCTAGCCTTTAATAAGCAAAGAAAAATCACAATAAATCGTAATATCGAATCGCAATAGTTATATAATCACAATACTCAATTATCGCTATGGTTGCAACAAGGTGGAAATTTACCGGAAATTTTCCACCCTTTTACAACCCTAATTATTGCAATATATATTGATTCCGCACACAAGTATCGGGATAGTATTGAATTGCCAGATTAGCATATTGTCCCAGCCCTAGTTTGCAGTTGACTGTAGTCTGAGTGGCTTATTGGTCCAGACGTAGCCAATGCGAGGCGAAAACATCGTCAGATTTTGTCACCACTAGTTCTTTGAAGCTGGCTTGGTGGCATGAAACAGAAGTTGAAACAATTTCTTGAGCAACAGTGAAACAGTTTCTTGAGCAAAAAAGGAATGTAGGGTGTGACTTAATTGACTTAACCAAAGAATTGGTTAGATCACTGGATTGTTGTCATTTGCTAACTGCAAACTCATTGCTAACTCATTTGAGTGACAGGTTGCTGGGAACAGGTTATTGTCCCATCCTCTTGCCAGTGCACATGTCATCAAAGAAGAGATGTTGTTGCAAGGTGGAGGGTACATAAATTAAAAAAAGAAAAAAGCATGCTCTGATGAATCATTTATAATGAACACTGCAAGAGGAACACTGCAATATTCAATATTATATATATATATATATATATATATATATATATATATATATATATAAAAGAATAATTGGCCATTTTGATTTCATGTTGACTTTGACATGTCAATTTACTAATTCCAGAGGGCCGGGGGGCCTGATCATTTTTGTGGTACCCCTGGCTATTACCTACAAAAGCTTACATCGAGAACTTTTATCAAATACTAATAAAAACATTAGGATGCTCTGTTTACACAACCTTTACACAATGTTAGCTAATGCCTTTGGAACATTTCCTATTAGTTGCAGTTTAGTTATGTGTCAGGGGTCACAAGGAGTGGAGGGTATTGAGCACTGACTCTGATGTGTTATTTAAAGAGTGCCCTGTAACCCTGTGCAGGGCAAATGAGCTGCTTTAGACGACCCTCAGAGAGTACTCCGTGGCGAGAGGTCGAGGGCGGGGGTCTTCGTGATGAATGGATAGGGGGGAGCGAACCGATCTGGCAGGAATGCAGAGACTCGAGTTGTAGTCAGGGAGGTTGTTATAGCTGGCAGAGCACACCGCCGAAGAATGCATCATGAAAGAAAGAAGTGGAGGAGATACACTTATAGATAATAAAAGAACGAGAAAGGAGGGGAAAATGAACAAAGAGGGAGAGAGCGAATTAGTGTGGGGGAGGAGATGTGTGTGCTGCTGCTGCTGCTGGCTGAACAAGGAACCAATTAGATGATGTGCTCAAGCGAGCTGCAGGCAAAGCACTCGAACAGCCACATGGCTGCAGTAATTAGTGACCGCTGGTCAAAGGTCAAACACAACTGTACCGTACATCAGGATGGGGAGGAGATACTCAGAAATATTGAGGGAGTACAGTATACGCATACATAGACATCAAACACTGAGGTGCTGTTATTGTAACAATTATCTGTTCGGTACAGTGTGTGTGTGTGTGTGTGTGTGTGTGTGTGCGTGCATGTGTTTGGATAGTAAAACACAAAGTGATGTCTTAAAGAAAACGTTAAAATCCAGAAAGCTTTGTGTCCAGGTTAACTTTAGATTTAGAGGAAAAACAATAAAAACAAAACAGACATCGATGGAAAGCCACCACCGTGATATAAAAACTGTGTCTGTGTGTTAGTTGATGGATTTGTGTAGCGATAAACTCTATTTCCAGGTATTTAAGACCTTAATTCTGATTAAACGTGAAAGGAAGTGCAAGGAGTGTAATGATGACACTGCTGAGGAAGCAAGTTCAAAAGAGTAATCATGTGGAAAAGATAACAGTTTGAGAGAGTGAAACAGAGGTAGATAAAGTTATGAGTGTGTGTGCACAGTCCATTTTTTGTAGGGTTTTCTTTAACACAGAATGTTATTTTTTCCACATGCAGTATTACCAAAGCACCATGACATTCACAAAGAAAAAAAATCCAAAATTTAAATTGATTGCTAATAAAAATAGGATTTTAGCTGTTAATAAAATGAACTAAAATATAAATTTCCAACTTGTGTTCCGAGGTTCATCATGAGAAAGTGAAAGATAAAGTGATACTTCCTTTGTATGCCATGTTAAAGGGATAGTTTAAAATTTGATGTTTATCTGCTTACCCCAAGGGCATCCAAGATGTAGGTGACTTTGTTTCTTCAGTAGAACACAAATAAAGATTTTTAACTCAAACCATTGCAGTCTGTCAGTCATATAATGTCAGTCAATGGTACTCATGACTTTGAGAAAAAAAAAAAAAAACATACACAGACAAATCCAAATTAAACCTTGCAGCTCGATACATTGAGGTCTAAAGATACGAAACGATCGATCTGTGCAAGAAACTGACCAGTATTTATATTGTTTGTTTTACCTCTGAGCCACCGCCTGGTCCAACTTTCCTGAGCTTGTTCACACAACATCCGGTGCGTGACGCGTCATCTTCTTCTTCTTATTTGTTTTTTTATTGGCAGCTCGCAATCACAAATTGAGCATTACCGCCATCTACTAAAGCAATGGATCAGAGACATGAATTCCCTTTTCCCCAGACCTATCAGAACTCAAGTTTTCGATGTTGTGACGCGTCTTTTTTTTTATTCTTGCTTTATGGCGGATCGCAGACTTATAAGTGCATTACTGCCACTGAAGAAAAAGAAGACACGTCACGCGCCGGCTGTTGTGTGAATGAGCTCAGGACAGATGAGCTGCAGGGTTTAATTTGGTTTTGTCTGTGTATGTTTTTTTTTTTTTTCTCTCAAAGCCATGAGTACTATTGACTGGTATTATACGACTGACAGACTGCAACGGTTTGAGTTAAAAATCTTCGTTTGTGTTCTACTGAAGAAACAAAATCACCTACATCTTGTCCTGGGGGTAAGCAGATAAACATCAAATTTTCATTTTTGGGTGAGCTATCCCTTTAATGCATTTATCTATGGTAAGGATCTGTCTTTGAAATATTTTGAGATATGCATTTTGTACTAGCTGCTTTTGATTGGTTGATGGTGATTTGGGGTTTTTTTCAGCAGTGCTTGCTGGTGTTAGTGGGGATTGTGAATTACAGAGAGGGGCTGCTTTTAGATCTCAGTGCTCGGCTTCTAGATTTTAAGAGCTTTTCTTTGTAGTATGTTAGGAGAGCTTGATTTAAGAATGAGCCAATATCCTAAATCATATCCTGATTTAAGGTATGAGCCAGTGGAAATGTTGTCATTATTTACTCACTGTCTTCTTGTTCTACTTATATGTCTTTCTTGAATTCAACTCAAATATAACACAATGCTCTTTTCAATACAATAAAACTATATATCGACAATAAACTAAGGTTTAAAAAGGAAAAGAGTCCTGATGGTGTTAAAACTTTATTCATCAGATTACCTATGTTCCTTTAGGCTCCTGTGAATTTACCTGCTGTGAGTGTAATGGTATCCTTTAACAGGTCTGTTACATCTTTTTATTTTTAATGTGCGTTGGAGTGCTGTTTGCCGGGAGATTGAGTCTCATATCTGAGCTGACATATGGTAACATGGCTGTGTGCATTCTGCAAACATTTCATTTGTTGACAAACGCCGCATGTTTTTTTTAAGGCAAAGCGTGTGCGTTTTCACATATGTGCGTGCGTCAGAGTGAACTGCACATCGCTGGGTGTTGTGAACGTGTTGTGGGAGTGTCAGTGTTTGTGTGCGCTTGTATGTGTGTGAGCGTGTTTGGTGCCGCATATGTGTGAGAGCGTCCCACTGCTTGGAAAGTCAGCTGCACGGTTTGCCAGCTGGCACTGTGCCCCATTGGCAGGCCGCTCGGTTAGAACAGCGCGCCTGTCTTGATCAGGCCACCTGTCTTCGCTGTGAAGGCGTGTGGCAGAGCTCACTGAGGAGAGAGGAGGAGGAATCTGCTAAAGCAGCCGGAGAACAAAGAACTGGCACTGGGCACTGCCCTCCACAGCAGGACGAGACCCTCTTGCAGGAGATCAGCACTGGTTCAGAGAGGAAAAGCTGGTGTGTTTTAACTAGAACTTGAGATTTTTTATGAATGAGTCTCGACAAAACATAGTTCTTTATTTTCATGGTATGTCCACGTGATTTCTTTATTATGCCCATATAATTTCTATTTATTTAGGTCGCATCGGTTCTAATAGGCTTTACTATCAAATGCAGGATGTGTTAGTATATGCCAAAATGCCTTGCGGTGTATAATGGGGATTTGTATTTGGAAGAGTTGATGGCTGCCTTTGTCATAAAGGGGGGAAAAAAGTCAAAGCATGTAGTTCTTGTCAGTGTGTCATTGTGTTAACAAGCACCTGCTCAATTATTCAGCGCCGCATGTGTGTGTGTCTCTAGAGTGAGTCTGATTCAATAATGGAGGAGCCCGTCTTTGACCAGCAACACATGTCATTCAAATAAGCACAGGAAATTAGATTTGGGTCAGCGCTCACTTGGAGTGGATGTGAAAAAAGACAGATAATATGGACAGGGAATTAGAATTGGTTAGTACAGTAACGCTTATTGCGTTATCACTTAGTTGTTGATGTTATTCACCATACAGCATCGTTTTGAGTGCCTTATTATATATAAGATGAATATCAAAGTATCACCCAAAATGAAAATTCTGTCATTATTCACTTACCCTCAAGTGGTCCCAAACCTGTATGAATGTATTTCTTCTTCTTAACACAAAATAAGATATTTTGAAGAATGTGGGTAACCTGAGGGTGAGCAAATGATGACAGAATTTTCATTTCTGGGTCAAATATAACTTTAAGGAAATAGTAGTAACACACACATTGTAATACTACAATAATAATGTAAAATTTTAGGGACTTATTTTCATTCAGATGTTAATTTATTTAGCAATTATGACTAAATTAATAGCAAGTAGCTAATCACAGTTCACGGATAACTAAAACCCACTGTCTATTAATTAACTATTAGTAAATCCCTTTGATATGCCCTACCACAACTTTGTATTTCAGCAGGAAATATGTCAACACAGGAAAGAAAACTTCAATTGTCAAGCCACTAACCTATAGGTTACATGTGAATACAATATAAATATAGTTTTAACTTCACAGTAAAGGAAAGAAATGAAAGCAAGAGCATGTGATTGAGTGAGGCATTCTTCTCATTGACATGGGTGTGTGTGCCTCTGGAGGTCAGAGGTGATAGAATATTAAAGGCAGTTTCTGTCTAATTACATTGGCTGAGTCTTATAGTTTTATAGGCTTAAGGTTGACCTTTGACCTCCTCCTGACCGCAGAATCAGTTTTCTAAAACCTCTTAACCTTGCACCACCCAAACACAGTGACCTAAAGAGTGCAGCAGTTTAAGGTGTTAGAAGGTCACTGATGTATTGATGTATGAGACCCCTGTTTTCTTTTCTTGCTGTCTTTTAAAGCCAAAATGACATAAATCTGTATGCATTATAGTCAGGTTATAAATCTGCATACAATAAATCTGCAACATACAGGCGGGACTAGGGTATCCATCATATATGTAGGGCCGTATGATTTCTGCGATGCAGAACACAAGGACGGAATCCAGTCATAAAAATGGAATTTACTGTATAACGTGGAATGTCACGGAATTTGTCAAATTTTAAATTAATTAATCAAAAGTAGGTCATTACACTTGAATCAAATCACAATATGGATTAGTATCTGTAAATAGTAAGCGGCAGAAAGACTATTTAAATATAAATCCTACGTGTCTCTGTATGAATGAATGGCGCAGACGCGCGGTTTTGTTTACTACACATACTAAAGCGCACGTAACGCTCACGGTGATTTCAGTGTCTTTCGTATCACTAAATACATGAACAATATCTCCAGAACTGCTCTGAGTTACTTCATGAGCATTTGACCATTTCATTTCAGTAAAATTAGCTCATATCATACGTATTCATTCACGGCAACCTGTCAAAATAAAAGTTCAGTTTTATTGTGCCAGAAATATATTACTACTGTTCAGTAGAATGTACTACTACTAAAATTATTAAAACTTTATTTTTTTAAGGAATAATCGCACAACATTTCTTCCATGTTTTAATTTTAATAGTAAATCCCCTTTGTTGCCAAATTTTTTTTTTTTTTTTTTTTTTTTTTTTTTTTAATTTTCAATAATTAAAATATAAATGAAATTAATGTTTTATGCCTTCAGTTGATAACCAGAAAATTTTAAATACACAACACAGAATTTCAGAGAGAAAGAAAGAAAAAACATTTCATAAGGCTATTTTGAGAATAAGTTTGAATAAATTAAGTTGTTTTTATGCATTCAAATAATTAGACATGCTAAAACACAGAATTGGGTAACCATAAAACATATGGTGAGAAAAAAGAAAAAAAATTCATAAGGCCCTTAACATGTAATTTTTGTTAATTTTTTAATAAATTGTATACGTGCGTGTGACCCTTATAATTAAATAGCATGTTTTTCTACTATATCTTTAGAAACTTTTTTAAAGTTATATATATGGGCTTTTTATGCCTTTAATGAAACAGGATAGTGGAGACTGTCAGGAAAGCATTGAATGAAGAGAGGGGAGCGGGATTGGCAAAGGACCTCAAGATAGGAATTGAACTTGGGTTGCTGTGAGCACAGTTGCTCTGTATGTCAGCACACTAACCACGAAGAGAGCATTTTGAGTCGTTGTGTTGCAGTAAGCACAGAAAATCCTGTTCCCGTTCAATGCCAACATGAAACTGCACAGAAACCTTGCATGGAACGAAGAGAAAGGAAATTTACTGATTTAAACTAATTTAAAAAATATATTGGTCCCACTTTATATTAGGTGGCCTTAACTACTATGTACTTACATATAAATTAATCATTTGATACAATGCACTTATTGTGTACATACATGTTTTTACATTGTACTTATATTTTTAAAAACACCTATATGTACTTACATCTGTAATTAATTTCTGTAATTACATTTATAATTATACTGTTAACCCATCCCTTACACCTTAACCCACCCTTAAACCTACCCATACCACCAAACCTGTGCCTAACCTTTCCCGTATCCCTCCTCAATAGCAACAGGAGTGTTTTCCAATACAATATGACCACAATAAGTACATTGTACTTATTTTTTGATGTAAATACATAGTAGTTAAGGCCACCTAATATAAAGTGTAACCAATATATTTTATTTTGTTTTGATTTTATTTATTTATTACTGTTTTAGTTTATGTTGTTTGCATTTTATGTTGTTTCTAATGTTGATGCTGTAGAGCGGTGGTTTTCAAACTTTTTTTCAGAGTGACCCTATTTTTTTGTTTTTAAATTGACGCAACCCATATATATATAGAAAGAAGGAAGGAAGGAAGGAAGGAAGGAAAGACAACTGCGCTACAGACTGATCTCGAGTCCCACCGTAGAGCTCCGGAAGGATGCTCTGTTCCAAAATCAAATAACTGTTGGTGCTTCTGAAATTAGTGAGGGTGCTTGCCTTCATGCACATCTGTTCTGACATATCATATTTTGTCCAGTCCATAGTTATCATTATCATTATCACAATGTCATTGCGATTTCGAGAGAATATGCTGATGTCACTTCCTAAAGTTTGTTGCAAGTACACCACATTGGTCCTCTTAGCAGCATGAAAATTGAATGTTTAATCTTATTATATATTACTGACACTCTGTCCTCCAATTTGATACTGTTAAGTGCTTTGACACAATCTGTATTGGTAAAAGCGCTATATAAATAAAGGTGACTTATGACTTATGAAAAACGGAGCTTCCAGAATTCTGGACTGAACAAGAACACTTGAGTGGATTCTGACTCACTAAAGCTCCTCTGATTGGCCTTTGCGTTATAGAAATCAACAGATATGTCTATTTGCTACAATGTACAATGCTGCAAAAACAGAGTGCAAACACAAATACACATTTGATTCTGACCTGAGGCGGCTTCCGGTTACTTTTGTTTTGTTGTTTATGTCATTTAGTTGCTTCTTTCCTGAGTCTTGAACTTGGTTACATACGTTTTCCTTAAATCATCCTGGCGACCCATTTTTTAAGTCTCGCAACCCACTCGAGGGTCACGGCCCAGGGTTTGAAAACCACTGCTGTAGAGCTCAGAGCTCTGTCCTTTTTTCACAGGTAGAATTATCTCTTTCTCTAGTCCATCTGTAGCATTATCAGCTTCTAGTGCCATTTTCATGTTTCATGAAACATTTTGATATTAAAGACAAAAAATAAAAACTTCATGGTTATATTTTAGAATATTAATTTGGAGCCATTTTTTCTTGTTTCATGAAAATAAAACTGAGCAGGACTTTGGAAATTGAGAATGCACTTTGAATTGATTGGATGTTGGCAGGTTGTTGAAGGGGAGGAGTTTAAAAATAAAAGGGCTTGCATGGCAGCTGAAAAGTCATTTCAGATTAATATGTTTATGATCTGATTTCTCACAATAACACCAGAATCACATATTAAGAAGGTAAATAGGGTCAGTTCTGATTTCATGTTGACTTTAAGATCGCAAACCTCTGTGTGTGTGTGTGTGTGTGTGTGTGTGTGTGTGTGGGTGTGTGTGAGTTGATGAGAGACAGCTTGTGTTGTGTTTCTCAGCATGCTGTAGAGATTTGTGACAGCTACAGACACACACTGTGCTTTGAGCCTGTGCTGTTGTGGGATAAAGGAAGTGTCTGTGAGCGAGCATAAACCTGCGAACACAGCCGCAGATCAGACATCTCACCGCTCCGACTCCACAATAAAAGAGCTTGTGCTTTTGTTCTGCTGAAATCCAATTATAGCTGCTCTGCCTCTGTGTTCTCATTCCTCATTGTCCAAACCCCCTAAATGCGGAACGTAACGCTGGATCCAGATAACTCAAATGAGTGGGCTCTGTTAGCAGTGAGCTGCCAGTGTTTAGCACACTGTACATGAACCCAGTAGAGTTTTCATGGGATTGCATGTATACTTAGAGCTTATGAGGGCTATGCTGCGACATATTAATGTAAAGAACTAGCAGCCATTTCTAGAAGCTCTTCTAGAAATTCTAGAGACTGTAAAATGAGACTCTGTTGTTGACAGATTGACGGAGTTTTTGACCTTAAATAAGGACATTTAAAACCTGATCTAAGGTAACAACAAAGTACCATGGTAGGGTCCTATTTTTTTTGGACTTGTAGCAGGGCAGTGCCACGGTACTTATTGAAATATCTTGGAAAACAGGTACATTTCTTAGTATACAAATATGATAATTATTTAGTACCACAGTATAAACAATGTAACAAAGTATTGTCACCATCAGATGCATCATTGTGCTGTTGTACCATTGACCAACCAGCAAATGGACAGCAGCTGTACAGATTAAGTAATGGATGGTGAACACAGACATTCTCCTCTCTCTTTATTAATAGTTTCAACCATTGCACTAGCTTCAACAACTAATTATGCTCACATTCCAAATCCCTGCCCACAATAGACATGTCAGCCAACCCAATGTCATCAAATGATTGACAGACAGAGTTAAAAAAAAAAAAAAAAAAAAAAAAAGGTGGGCTGGCATCCTGACACTTTTGCACTGTCACAGAGAAAAGTCTTGATGATAAGATATTTTATGCCTGCTGATCCTAAAATACCAGTTCAATGGAATCGTTGAAGGTAAGGTCTTGTGTCCTTGCTCTCGCAGATCTGCAGTTACCTGGACGGTGGAGCTCCTTGCTGTCTGCCCTCTCATCAGAATATGATATTCAAGAAACAATTCACCCAGGATCAAACTATCTGTGAACACTCTCTGTCTGTATTTCTATTTGAAGGTTGAAACTGCAGCAGAAAATGGATCTGTGTGAGAGAAGAAATGAGAGTGTGTGTGTGTGTGTGTGTGTGTGTGTGTGTGTGTGTGTGTGTGTGTGTGTGTGTGTGTGTGTGTGTGTGTGTGTGTAGCCTAGTCTGTGAGGCCCCTCTCTCAGTCTGCGCTGTCAGATGGAGGTAGATTTAGGATCTGACGGATCTTGGGGGAGGTGATGGGGTCACAGCGCAGTAGCCTCTGTCTCTCTGTGTACATTCTCATGCTGCTTTTGTCCTCTCGACCTTCTCAGCATTCACTCGCCCCCTCCATTTAACACCACACATCCATCAACACCCGCCTCCCTGGAGATCACCGTGGCAACCCTTTACATGGCAAGGGCAGAGGGCCCCTGGGGGATGCTTTTTGGCGCCATGACAACAAGGGTTTCCTTGAGTCAGCCTGCTTATTCGTGCGATTTGAGTGTTATAAAAGCAACAGTCCTGACAGGAAAGCCAGATTTTAGGCAAGTTAAAAACAACACAGTAGTCCATTCCAAACGCACCCCTGGAATGACCTACATAATATCTCTAAAAGGTGAAATTATGTGCTGTAATTCAAATTATGTACATTATCTGTAAGCATAGAATAATAGGATGTTGTACCACGTGTCAAAGTATGCATCTCGTTATGCAACATAACATCTTGGCTCATTTTTTGACAGAACTGCAAGACATTTTTGGACAACTTAAATTTTTATTTTGTATTCTTTTATGATTATTGGACACTACTCACTAAATATCACATTAAGCATAATGAGGGTCATGTCACTATACCATAGCATACTACAGTTTGTAATGTTAATCTTTGCATAATGTATACTACTGTACATGACAGTGATTTTTAATCCTTTTCCTGGAGACCCACAGCACTGGACATTTTGTCTTCCTTATTTAACAATGATTATTTTAGTTTTTAGATTATTTAAGCATATTTATTTCGTAGTGACTATTTGCAAAGTGTAAAAGAAAACAATCTGGTAACTTGAAGAGTGGCATTGAGAGTTAAGTCACTGGATTTAACTTTTAAAAGCAGCACAAAGAGGCATTTATTTTAAATAAATAAAATATTTGTAGAAATATGTAGAAATAAGGGGATGTTTATATAAAAGCAGTGTCATTCTTGTCTTTGAGTGACAGAAAGCTTGTAGTTTAATAACAACTGCTTTCTGTGTCTGTTCTGTAATTACACATCTCTCCAGAGTGTGAGTGTGTGACCCTCACAGTGTCTCTGCCATCAGATGCACCATATGATACAGTGCAGTTGCTGCCCCTGAGACCGCCCTGCTAATTAGCTGACACCCCCTCTCCCAAAACCATCGCCCACCCGCTGCTCTCAGCACCGCTCTTGAGTGCTCACCCTATGCCTCAAACACTCATGCTCTGCATTCTCTGCCTATTTTACACTCACTGAAAACAAGCCTTTCTGCCTTATGATTCCTTGAGTGCTTCTCAGCATCCTGACTGTAGTTTTAAGCAGCTGTCAGCAGGACTATTGTGGATCTAGTCCTTCAGGTGTAGTCTTAACAAGCTGAGAAACTCACAAAAACTTCAGATTAGCAAGACCAGCACAGCAAAGTGTATGCTTTTAATGCATTGTAAAAGTACTGGTACTCGAGACCTACGGCACTGAACTTTGAATATGACCATGCACTTTGACCAGGTTGACATTAAGACTCACACCTTATTAAATAAATTTGGGTCAATCCCAAGCACAGAGAATGTGACCGTAGACAGAATGCATGTCTCCCTTATTTACAAACCTAGCTTATTATCAAAAATCTTAATGAACTGAACTGAGTGTGACAGATGGGTTAAGCTCAATTTATCAAATCAGTCAACATTCAGTTTATGAAATAGTTGCTGCATTTGCCCTTGTTGATTGGTATAGCTCCGCTGTCAGTCATTACTCTTGTTACACAGTACAGTGTGGTCAAAGAAGTGTCTCTCTGTTTATCTTCTCATTCAAAGGTCTGTGATCATCTCTTCTGTGAACTGTGAAAATAAATTTATACTGCATTCCTCTCCAATCTCCTCTACTAAGATAACTGCAGGGAGAGCCATTCAGCCCTCTGCCCTGTTAATTAGCCTTGTAATTACAATGTGATCAGTGCAGCACAGCTCAAGTGTGTAATGGTGTGCTGCTTAAGTCTTACCAACAGAGTGTAGTTAGAGTCTAGTGTGGAAGACTTGAAGATTTGGAATATAGTTCATGAGCCATGGAGTTTTCTAATTGTTTTATAGTTTATTTTTTGGTAGCTTGTCCACTCACTGTCCACTTTCGTTTTACGAAAGACAGCATCTGCATTTGCCTGCTGATATAAATTGGAAACCATACAAAAATATCATGACAGTGTTTCCTAAACACCTGAGTTGTGCCTTCAGTCAGAATTAAAGGTGTTAATTAAAGAACAACGAATTGGAAACGCATATTTGTATTGTGATTTCCTGGCTGGTTAATTTGATATCAGGTTTTGTCAAAATCCGAGCAAAGGTGAACCAATCTCGTACATCATGGGATACAATCTAAAAGCGCTGTTTACTATCATAACTTTGGACAAAATGTGCACAGCACTATAGCAACCCTTTTCATTCACTCTCTTTTTCTCTTTCTCTATTTGTCTGTCTTTCTGTAATCTTTCTCTATATTTCTTTCTCTTTGCCCATCCAGTGCTTCCATTGGGAAGTGTGATTTGTTAGGGCAGCAGCCTAGTGTTTGAAACCAATTAAGCCTTTACAAACGAGTATTAATCATGAGGGCCAAGGCCGATCAAAGGCAGGCCTCCTACATCCGGAGGTATAGATTTCCATTCGCTGGAGGGAGAGAGGCCAGCGCGTGTCTCTCTGTGGGCAGATCACCTCCTGTTCCAGCAGCAGATAATTTGTTTTCAATGGGTCTAGATCAATGGGCCTGACTGTTCTAGGAACAGAGGGGACACTGCATTGGTAATTGGACAAAGTAAATTGCAGTATTTGTGAGAAGCCAAACAGGTGACGTCAGATGGCCCAAGCAAACCAACCCTGTCTAACTTCCGTTTTGTGTGTGTGCGCGCGCGCGCGTGTGTGTGTGTGTGTGTGTGTGTGTTTGCTTCAGCCCTTATAGTCTATTGTTTCAATAAATTGACTGAAGCTGTGATGCATGTCCTATTGGCTTGATTTTAAAAGGTCAAATATTGCTGTATTAAAGCGTTCCATTTTTCAGCTTTTAAATGAGACTGTACTGTGATCACCATACACATCGCCAGTACGTCACAGCCATCTCTCTACGTCTGTAGCCATGACAACCCTAGTGGTAGAGGACAGCGAGCCGCTATCTTCTCTCTATCTGTCTATTTGCATCATCATCTGCGTTAAAGGCTCTGTTAAAGGTGGGATGGGCAGCCATCACCATTAATTTGCAGATTAATCTGTAACAAGCAGGCACACTGATCCCAGAGAACATACAATCTACACACTCACACTGCTCCTCTCACTTACTTATGTTCTGCTATGCTGTAAACCTTTTCATCTAAAGAAGCTGCACCTGACTTACATATGTTTTAACTATTAATTGTTTACCTCCAATTCTTTATTGATAAAAATAATCTTATTTCTGTTCCAAAATCTAGTAAGCTACCTAGACAGCCATCATAGGCAACAATATGAGTCAGCATCACACACATACAATAAGTACAAGAATGTGTTAAAATAATCTTAGATGGTGAACAAATGTGACTGGCAGTGTGTGATAACTTTACTCACTTGAACTTAATGGAGCCTTGTCATCGCTGCCTTAAAGGTGGGGTATGCATTTTTTCAAAAACGCTTTAGAAAACGAGTACTTGTAGCCAATCAGCAAAAAGGGGCGTGTCTATTCATGATGCAGAGGAGAGAGAGCGCTCATCAGTGCACATGACGGATATTAGCCGAGCCAAGCGACAACAGAAAGATGGCGGATAAAAAA
This sequence comes from Acrossocheilus fasciatus, assembly GCA_036784905.1. Taxonomy (NCBI): domain Eukaryota; kingdom Metazoa; phylum Chordata; class Actinopteri; order Cypriniformes; family Cyprinidae; genus Acrossocheilus; species Acrossocheilus fasciatus. Next base: position 22,936,520 of record CM071955.1, on the reverse strand, counting down.
CACAAGAGGAAAACATCTGCGGAACAAGAGAAGGCTTTCACAGTGTCTACATCGGACGCGACAAAACGACCATTGAAAATCATTTGAAATTTGTGTCAATTAGGGGTGGGCGATATGAGCTAAAATTCATATATGAGAAAAAAAAATTGGAATCACATTTTAGTAGACCTTCGTTAAATTACAGGCAAAATATTCTTTAACTTTACATAACTAGAAAAAAAAAACATGATTTCAAGAGGCAAAAACAGAATGGTTTGATTTTAGATGTGTGAAATTATGCTACATAAGACACCTGCGCAAAAGAAAAACAGCAAATGGACTGAAAGAACATGCAGATTCACTCTCTGACAACAGATGGCGCTTATGACCTCAATTTAGCGTTCCTTTGGTTACCGCTGTAAATAAAGCTGCTCTGCGCTGCGGTTATGAACACGGAGGTAAGAGAAAAAGAAAATGCCATCTAAAGTTTTCTGAAGAGAGTTCCCTTCAGATACTCATTCGTATTAACCCCCTGCCCCCAATTCATTATTTATATTTTTCTTCCTATATTTCGAGCATTGTGAACAGTGATCTTGCGGTTCTGATTTATGTCCGATCAACCGGGGCATCTCTCTCTCTCTGATGACACAGTAACAACTGTGGGGAAAAAAATCTTTGTCTGTCCATCCAATGAAATCCATGAATACGTAACGGTATCCACGGTATAGCAAAATCAATATCATGGCACAGCATAATACCGGTAGTCACGTTAATACCGGTATAGCACCCACCCCTAGTGTCAATATGTCATAAATAGAACGCGGCAGCAGTTTACCTTTGGGGATTTGTCGTGTCACTCGCATCCGTTGTAGACACGGTGTTACGATAAGGCAAGAAGTAGGACCTGTGTAAATATTGGATCAGCTTTCCAGCACTGGAGAGAACTTAAGGAGCGGGAAGGCCTGCGATTGGGCGGCGAAGTTGCTTTGTTTCTTCTCGATAGGTGAGTAACATTGGTCTTGCTTTGTTTCACAGAACTAATTGTTGCCGTATGTATGTGTGGGGCAGAGCTATCAAAATAGGGGCGAGACCCTTTTGGGGTAGGGGCGTGTTTGTTTTGGTGATTTCAAATGTCAACATTGGCTACCAGAAATCATTTACCCCACCTTTAATATGCCGAGCATGCTTCCCCTCAAAATAGAGCGTTCTCTTTTCTTGTACATTGATACTGAAGTTGTTGCTGGGCCAGGGAGGGAACAAAGATTCCACCGAGTCATTTTCCCGAACAATTTGCAGGAAGCCAAGCCGCCAGTGGAAGGAGCCGATGCCCAGTCACAGCAAGAACAGCAAATTTGTCATTTTTGGTTAGACACTGTATCTTCGTTTGGACATTTTATTCCCTCTTTTTCATTTTCTGGTCTGAACACCACACCTACCATGTCTTCACTCCAAATTTGCCATGCAACAGAATTACAATCAACTAGAGTGCTGTGTAGTGATACAAATAGTTAGTCTTTGAAGCGGATAGCTGTGGTTCATTATAAATAATGCATTGGTTAACATACAAAATAATAACAAAATAACAATTACCAATATTGGCAACAGTAATTCAGTAATTCCAGTGAAAAATCTTAATACTACTCCATACAATGACATGCTTTCAAATTTGATATTGCAGTTTGTATAGTGTCACTTTCTATTCCAAAATTGCATTGCACTTGGGGAATAGTAATTGACAGAAGCTTCTTCCACATAGCACCCTCCCCATTTATGTATTGATCTGCACAAGGTGATATAACATCGACTGCTTAAACCCCATTTTATTTTTTCTGCAAGAACAACCTCTCAGATTTTAAACCACTTGTTAGCTTAAAAAACAAGCACAAACAAGCTATTACGTTAAGTCTCCTCTCCTTTTAGACTCCTTTTAGAGTATCACTCAGCAGACACCAACATCACTATGAACTTGTTACATGAAGATGAAGTGTGAGCGAGGAAACAGGTTCTCTATTATTTGTCGTGTGTCAAACAGTGAGTGCATGCTTTGTTTGGCTCCTGTCTCTCAGATGGATTGCCTTCATCAGTGCATGTCAGAAGCAGTGAGGGAAATTTATAGAGCATGTGGCATTAAGCAACCAACAGGGATGACATCACCACTGAGTAGGAAATCGATGCAACTCTTAGCTTTTGCTGGTCTCCAGTTGTGGTGCATTTTACGACTCTTTATGACTGTTCAAAATCCATCGAGAGACAACATTCTAAAGAGAAAGATCATGATTAGGGGCCAATTTTCTTGGGTGCACCCCAGAAAGTTGTCAACATCTTTATTGATCCTGGAACATAGTCCAAAGCTAAGCCCTACACCTAAACCAAACCCTAACAATAACCTTCCCTAAAATCACAAAGGAATGATAGACTGATAAGAATTTTGTACAAGCCTTTAACTCTAGCCTCAAGCTTAACCCTAAAATTAGGGTTTCTAACCCTAAAATTGTTAACTCCCACGATACACCACAATCATTTCCATTATATAATGATGCCGTAAAATTTACGGTAAAAAACGGCAGCTGTGGTTGCCGGAATCCTACCGTAGAAAATACGGTAGCAACATTTGAGGTTTTATGGTTTTTAACTTAAATTTACAGTTAAATACCGTAATTTCATTAACTGATATAATGTTAATATGCCCACCTATTGAAGTACTGAAATCTGTTTTGTACCTTTGTAATGCACTGCAATAAACATTAATTTAACATTAGATGTAACATACAACCTTAATAAACATAACTGATTTTTTTACAGTGTAGCTGATTATAAAAGTCCATGACATGAGCTAGGTGAAAAGTAAAATGAATTAATACAGCATTTATATAGTATGTATTTTATTACATTGCCATCATTTTTAAAGGGGTCTTGAACTAAGAAACCCTTGATCTTTTGAGATTTGAGGTCTTTTGAAAATTCCCTTGATCTTTTGAAATATAAGAGGACATTGTACTATAAAAAACATCCTGTAAGTTTCAGAACTCAAAACTTTATTGTTAGCCTAAAAATAGCTTATATTGAAGGCAGTCTGACAGCTTTTGGAGTGAACGCAGAAGAAGATCAACATCACTGCCTGTTTAGCCTACCCACCAATTTGCACATGTAGTGGAGAGAGGCGAACGCACAGGTCTATGCAGAAACCAAACAATAAAGATGGCTCTGGAGACAACGAGATGCTGTGCAGTTGCAGTGCCAGGTTGTGGGAAAAAACAAAAAAACAAAAAAAAAAAACAGTGTTTGCATTAGGGCTGTTAAAAAAATCTAATTTCTAATATTTGTCGAATTTAAAATAAAAATCCACATTCTTTCCAATTTTAGGTGCACGTTAAGGAGGTAACCTTATGAGTGGCGAATGAGATGCGCTGATGATGTGACGCCCCATTCACACGGAGCGTCGACGTCACGCTTGACGGAGGGCGTGACTGAAGCTTGGTGCTGACGTGACCGTCATAGTGACAACAGCAAATCACATTACTTTTTTGGTGTTGCTTGAACGGGATTGGCGAGCATCTGTGCTAGGGTATTTGCATAAGGTGATCTGATTGGCTGACACCTGCGTTGGCACTTGAAAAGTTGAAAAGTTTTCAACTTCTGCTGTGAGCAATGCCAGTGAAGTGACGCGACGGACCCACAATTCAGGTCGGCAACGCTTGACGTCACTCCATTCAAAGTAAACGAGAGGCGTTGATGCCAACGCCCCGTGTGAAATGGGGTGCAAGTGTCATTGCATTATAATGTTTTTGTTAGCCTATCAAGTTGAAGCCACTAGATGCGGCGCTGCTGCGTTGTTCATTAAAAATATTGCAGAAAAAGAGAACACTAATGCGGAGAAGATCTTGTTTATGTCAAAAGTGAAACCAAGCCGTTCAAACAGAATGCATATTTTGCACATTTTCTATAGGGACATCTATCACCGTTGCACTCGCGTCGCACACAAAAGAGCCGCATGTTTAGAAGGCCATGTAAAATTAATGCAAGTTCAACTTTGAAAAAGCATATATCGAGACTTTATGGCGGGTTTTTTTTCCCCATCCCACTGCATCTCATGTTTTTAAATGAAAAAAGTAGTCTGTGCGATTGGCTTTCGGCGCTTTGTATTAAACTATCGGTCTTTGTCAGACACGTGGTTTTGTTGTGTGTGACGTCACTGCGGCGCCATTTTTGAGGTATCGTGCTACTGACTGAGAATTAAAGAGATTACAGGAGTAAAAGTAAATGAGATAACTAAGATAACTAATAAGATAAATATTTAGATACGACGTAAATATAACTCACAAACATGGAGAAGCAAAAGAAAATTGAGAAAACGCCGTACCGAGATAAACTCGATAAAGATGCCAGGGATCGTTATTTAGAGAAATTGTTATCCATTCAGAACATAGATCCGTATGAGCTGACTGCTGTAAGTTGGAGTGCTGACCCCGCATTGCTACCTTCATCCTCATACTTAGACATTGTTAATTATCTTGTTTATGGTATAAGCGCATATACCAGTGAACAATTTAAAAACTATAAATCTCTGGAAGCCCACGGACATTTTACCAATGGCTGGGTAAAGGATTTATTTACATTCCGTCCAAAGGACTGCGACAACACAGTAGTAACAGCAAAAGTATGTTTTCTGTAATGATTATTATGTAATAATGTCATGTTAACTGTATAAGGATGGTTTGTTTAGTTTGAACCGGTTTGAACGTGTCAAATAAATTTGAATACTACCCTCTTTTCATGCATTTTTTTTCTTTATTGTATTAATTACACAAACCAATACCTAACACAATAAAGCAGAAACATTGTTCCAATAAAATATGTTTGCAAAGGTGATGTTTTTGCGTCGCACAGCTCCAACCCAGGCCATCCGACGCCTCTTTGTTACGTCCGCTACATGCTGTCCATGTCCTTTCTTCAAAGTGGGAAAACTAAAAAACCTTTCCCCGTTACTTAGTTTGTGACCTTTTCTGTCATGAGACTTACTATTGCAGCCTATCACACAACAAGAACGTACCATTTTATCACAGAATTATTTTTAAATGAGCAACACAATTCTCCCAACAGAACACACCAGCAATGATACCTTACAAATGGCGGCTGCGCCCATAATGCACTTCGTGTTCCACGAGTGTGACGTCACCTGACAAAGACCGATATGCATACATACATGATGCTGTTTTTTTTTAATAGTTGTTTAAGCAACTTGATTAATTATAATTGGTTTATAAACATTATTTTAAACATTATGCACTTTTTTTTCAAATATAGTTATGTTATTTAACTATATTTGGGGAAGTGGGGAAGTCGTGGCCTAATGGTTAGAGAGTTGGACTCGTAATCCAAAGATTGCGAGTTCGAGTCTCGGGCTGGCAGGGATTGTAGGTGGGGGGAGTGACTGTCCAGCGCTCTCTCCACCTCAATACCACGACTGAGGTGCCCTTGAGCAAGGCACCGAACCCCCAACTGCTCCCCGGGCGCCGCAGCATAAAGGGCACCTCAGTCGTGGTATTGAGGTGGAGAGAGCGCAGACCTCCAATGTATACACATGTTGACCTACAGGCCTTGATCACTATCAGCACTTCTGTGCCTTCAGGTAGTTACTGAAGATAGGTTTGGGACAGGAAAGCAGAAGTCCTTGATCATTTTCAACCCTACAACATTGAAGCCCACACTACAACTATCACGACAACGACACAGAAAAGCAGTAATGTTGAAATCACTTTAAGAATGACAGCCAATTAGAATCATCCAACTTTAAAGACGTCAAGCATTTAAAACAGCAGTCGTCCTTCTATCTTCATAGTTATATATCTTGATGTGAACAAGCCTTTACTCTCAAACATAAAGCATAGGCTATATCCCAGAGTGTAATTATAATGGAACAGTGTTATAGTTTTTTTTTGTTGTTTGTACTGTTGTGCAGTAAAGAACAGACGTTGTTTCAGTCATGCAGTGCGGGCAGTGCATTAATATGGTTATAATGTGTATAAATGTCAGAGGAAAGCTGTCCCATTTCTTGACATCAAAATCATATGTTGGAAACTTGAAGTTGATCGGTCAAAGTCTGGAGCTCAACCTCCCAAGCTCTTTCCACTTTAATACATTCTGTCTTGACCAGAGAAAGCTGCAGTCTCTTCTAGTTGGTGTCTAGTTAAAGGTTACTTTATTTACTTTATACTTTATATACTTTAATATTTGAGAATAGGTTGTCTGTAAATAGTCTTTGCATTGAAGCAAGCATTACATTCCCAACACAGCCTTTCTGCCTTTTATGAGCTGTTGTTGCACCAATCAAGCAGAGAGAAACAAGTTATGAATAAACACTGAAATTATCCACATGATAATACTGTCAGTAATATATCTGAACATATCGTTTTGTATTAAATAAGCAAAAGTGTTGGGTAAAGCCTTCTCACTGCCTTCCCAGCATGCTTAATTAATCCAATTGAGCTTCTTAATGTCTCATCAATAGCCATTGTTTAAAGATGGCTAGGCTATCCCGGCAAATCCCATCCGCTGAAGCCTGCTTCATCACTGGATAATACTTACAAAAGAGAGGGGAACTGCACTCATGCAGATCAAGGGAGGAGAAGAGTTTTCTCATATACGCCTGCAGCTCAAATCTCTCCAATCAGCAGAGAGCGCCGGCTCACGACTGCATTTATTGGATTGGAGTGGATTTGATTGGGTGGCTTATAGTTTTAACACGCTGGAAAAGGACCGTCATGCTTTTCCCGGCTTTGCATGTGCCAAGCTGGAGTGTGCATGTTTAGGGTGTTAATCTCTCTCTGATCTGGGTGAAATTGAACTTCATGCTAACAGCGAAATGAGAGATTTAGAATAAGTAGAGAAAGAGTGATTTGAGCATTCCTGGGGTCCAGAACATTGCATGTGTGTCCCATGTTTAGTGGTATGTGCATAACAAACAGCATTACGTTGCAAATATTTGTTTTAGGTTTGTGAGGTCTGTGTATTACAGAATTCTTTTCTGAATCTTTTTTCTTGTTTTCTGGTGCAAATATGTGAACATCTTTGAAAAAAAAAAATCCCCAAGATATTAAAGGGCACCTATTATGCCCCATTTTACAAGATGTAGTATTGGTCCCGGGTGTCCCCAGAAAGTGTCTGTGAAGTTTCAGCCCAAAATACCCCACAGATCATTTATTAGAAATGGAAAACAGCTGGAAAATGACATTTTTGGGATGTGTCTAAAAAAGAGCTGATTTGGAGTGTATGACTTTAAATGCAAATGAGCTGCATATTCCATGACAATCACAAAGGAGTGATACATGTATTTAGATAGATTTTGAGGTGCATTACCTTGAACAATGAAAGTAATCCACAGCGTCCTGAGCAGCTCAGATGTTGGGAGAAAATGAAGACTCTTATGTTCAGTCTTACATCCAAGCACAGAGCACCGGGATTGCTTGAGAGACATTGTTGACGTTAAAGCTACTTGAGCACAGAGAAAATGAAGGACAGTGTAACGGCTGAGGGCGGAAACTATAGCAACGCAGGGCTGTCAATCAGCCGCCGTGGTCCAGCCCTCCGAAATGTGACGTCACACTGCGGTGAGAGTCAAAATGGCAGGCCTAGTGAGACTGACTTGGTTTAAAAGGGATTAAAAAAAAAATTATTGTTGGGTGGTTGTGTTCAGACACTGCCACATTTATGTCCAACACCATGTAAAAGTGGATTTTGCATAATATGTGCCCTTTAAAACACTAAGGAAAAACAACAACAACATCATAAAAATAAGGATCTATGATTTATTTTCATTAATAATAAATTAAACATGACCCAATGTTTTTTTTGTTTTTGTTTTTTTGCATTTGTTGCATTATAGTTTTTAGAAGTTGATCTTCTCATTGGTGATTGGCCACTCCTCCTACTTGGTGCTGCTGGACTGTGAGTAAAAGACCCTCAGCAGTGCCAGGGCTGAGACTGGCATCACCACAGCAGGGGGAGGTCTGGAGCTCTGCTCCATCTGCTGCTGCCCAGGCGGTGTGCCCAGAATAGTGCCCTTCATGCACACACTCATATTCAGAGCATCTCCCATGTTATGAGCCCATTTTTCTGCCCTGTCTCTTCCATCTCTTCCTAAAATGGCGTCTTGCTCTCTTTCTCTGAGTTTAGTATGTAGGCTCATTTCTGTTCTTCATGTCTGTTAATTCGTATTGCACATTAATATGCTGAAATAACAGTTATAAAACAGATTGTTCAGACTAAAATTTGATGGGGTGAGATACAATTTATTTAAAGCCACTGTAAAATAGGTGATATACACACAGATGTGCTGCACATTAGCTGATACCTTTATTAACGTACATGCCATAAACTGCCTACAGTTGGGCTAGTGACTTCGCTGAGAAAATGTTTATTTTGACTGTTATCAGTGGACCATCCTGACCTGAGATATTGCTGTTTCGATAAACACCTGTATTACCAAAATGTTGTTGTTATAATAAGGTAAATATGGCTGCTGCGGTTAAAGCAAAATAGTAATAATATGTGACCCTGGACTGCAAAACCAGTCTTAAGTCACTGGGGTATATTTGTAGCAATAGCCAAAAATACATTGTATGGGTCAAAATTATATTTTTTTCTTTTATACCAAAAATCATTAGGATATTAAGTAAAGATCATGTTTCATGAAGATATTTTGTAAATTTCTTACCATAAATATATCAAAATGTCATTTTTGTTTAGTAATATGCATTGTTAAGAACTTCATTTGGACAGCTATAAAGGCGATTTTCTCAATATTTAGATTTTTTTGCACCCTCAGATTCCAGATTTTCAAGTATTTGTATCTCGGCCAAATATTGTCTGATCCTAACAAACCATACATCAATGGAAAGCTTCCAGATTTTGTATAAATCTCAATTTCGCAAAAATGACACTTAAGACTGGTTTTGTGGTCCAGGGTCACATATGTGCGGTTACATTCTCTGTTTATTTTATATGAGATTAGCAATTTTTTGTTACTCAAATTTAGGACAATGTGTGAATCCATTATTATAAAACAGTAAAAAAAATGCAATGTTTGCTATTACTTCCATTAGCCTTTGAACCTGCAATTGTGTGTGTACTGTGAAAAAAAGAAAAGAGATGAAAGATCGCTGGACTGTTCTGGGGTCAGAACGCAGGACATATTAGGTCAGTCTTAACATACACTTTAAAGGCTGTGAGGTCATGTGACCGAGGTGTGGTTTGAAATCAGCAGTGATGTTGTTTTCTTCTGTATTGGAATAAAACACACACTCACACGCGGATGAGCAGATCTGACCGCAGGAGAATAGAGTGTGTTTGACAGCCCATTACTTGCCTGAAAGCCACATAGATCATGGTGTGTTTACCCGTCTCATTACTTTGTCACTGCGTGCAGATCGGCCAGTGAGCGGAGAGAGACGGAGTGTGTGTGTGTGTGTGTGTGTGAGCCTGGGGCGGATCTGTCAAGCACCGTGATGTGTGTGTTTATGGATGAATATCTACACTACATGAAAGTCTGCTGAAGTGTGTTTCTATATAAGAAGTAAATATATTTACCCACATGTAGATTGTTTACATACGTGCTGAAAACAACAGCAGTGTGAAGTAGGGATGTCCCGAACAGGTTTTTTGTGCCCCCGATCTGATCCAAGTGATTGAATATTGAGTATCTGCTGATACAGAGTCCCGATCTGATACAGAGTCCCGATCTGATACTTGTATTTTCGTAGTGCTTGGTGCACATTTCAAGTGCATTAAAGTTATTAAATTCAATCCAATCTATACAGGGATGTGCAGAGACTTTCTCAGGCAGGGGCTCAAATTTAAAAAAGAGGCATCTATCATCACTAATATCCAATATATATTTGTATAATTTAATTATCCTCCAATAATACGATGCACACTATCACTATATATGCACACATTAAATAAAGACATTGGTAAATGGAAGCATGTTAGACTGTGTGGTCATAATTATTAATATGATACTATTGATATAAACTTACATGTACAAAAAGCAGATTAATTACAACATAAAGGGAAAAAAAGTTTAGATAAGATTAGAAAGCATGAAGTTCGCAATTGCCAGACTATCAGTCAAACCCAAAGCAAGGCACAACCCATAGAAACACATTATGGCAACAATGTCTCGGATAGTCTAACGGCAGATAAAAGTAAATAGTAAATGAATTACTGTAGAGTGATTCCTTAAACAAAGTGCACATCAAATACATGGAATCTTAAACGTGTGCAGTGTTGGGTAAGTTACAAAAAAAAGTAATCCACTACAAATTACTAATTACTTGTTTAAAATTGTAATTTGATTACATTACTGATTACTGCATTTAAAAAGTAATCAGATTACTTTCAAGTTATCAAACTTAAAAAATACACTACAAAGAGAAACTCATAGTTCTTTCATTGATTTCATATTGACTGAAATACGTAAGTAGGCCTATTATTTGTATACCCTGATTCACTCTCAATATCAACAACATTTTTATTTTTTTATTTTTTGGTTTTGTAAAATAAAGAAAACAAATAGTGTGCGCTTTCTGCATTCTCAGTCTCCATGAATATCTTCCTGAAACAAGTCACTAGAATGAACGACATCAGAAATACAGTATATCTAAAGAAAGCTTGAAGTGTCTATTATTAAATGAAGTAATATTCAAATATTCTCTGATAAAATAATCCGTATGAAACCAACGCGAGGTCCAGTCTTTCCTGTCTGAGGTCACCTATAATGTGATCATGCCCACGCACATCGCGTGGTATAAGATAATCATCCGTGCGAAACCAAGCTTGAGACGCTCAAGTCACCTCTGTAGAAAGATTCAAGTTCATTTTGGCTACTTTTCGTTTTTGGAAGAAGACGTGGCTGTGAGGAATAAGCCTTGAATTGTGATGCCGACGCGATTTAATCCAGTGGTTGAAATCATTCTGATGAGTCTAACTTTATTAGTGTTACTGTGAAATAAACTTGTACACATTCACTTGTTGAACTTTTCCCAAACTAAGACTAAAATATGTAGAGTGCAACATTTTAAATATGATAGGCAAACTTTCATTGCATCTAAATGTTGTAGGACTCTCATTTTAGCTCACATTCTCCGGTGATTTATTAAAGGGCATACTGACGCGCAAAACATGATTTTTACTTTAAAACACTGCATTTGTAACTTAAGTAACGTCATTTTATTGACATAAGTAACTGTAATCGAATTACATCAATTTAAAATGTAACTCATTACTTTACTGCGTTACCAGGAAAAGTAATTAGATTACAATAACGCGTTATACCCAACTCTGAACGTGTGTGACATTCTAGAACAGACCTCATTGCTCTTGCACATCATGCAAGCATATTTGGGTGTCTTCATTTCCTTTAATGGCGGTGGACTGTTGAAAGTGCATACCGCCACCTATTGCATGACACTGGCATGATAGCTGACAAATCACTGGTGGAACGGGCTTAGGAGAGCTGATACCGATCAGTTAAAAAATGCTTAATCGGCCACGATCACGATCCTTGAGATTGGCTCGTGATAGTGGGAAGTGTGTAAGGCTGCCACAACCAGTATACAGAAGTGCTTTTATCATGATATTTCATCATGACATGCGATGAAAAGCCTTTTCACATGTACAGGAAAAAGTAACAACAGAAATAAATGAAGGGACTAGAGGAAGTACATACTGTGTACTTCACAGACATACAGTGAATTTACTAGTGCCCACCACTGAAGGTATAAATCAGTGGCTAAGCTACACAAGCTCAGACTGACGGCTGGTCCATCCAATGTATTTATGTATTTAGGTATTTTTATGTAAAAAATTCTAGTGGATGAGCGCAGATCTTCCAGTTACTATTCTATGGTTAATGGTAAATGCAAGATCTGTCAGTCTGAGCGATCAATCCAAGTGCACTCCCACTGTAAAACAGTCCCCAACTGGTTTTTATTCATCGTCCCTACCCACTATACTCACCCACCAAACATGAGATCCAGTTTCTATTGGTTGAACTTCCTGCTGTTTTCAAATTACATTGAAAAATTTTGCATCATCATCATTATCATCATCGGATCCTTCATCATTCCTACCCACTATACCCACCCACCAAACACGAGATCCATGTATAGGATGTCCTATAGCTTTAGCAAAGCAGCATGTAATACACTCTTTGAGAATTTTCTCTAGAGTTACGCATTGTGTAATGCTGCATTTGGGCTCATCTGAATCACCTGAAACACCTGCTTTAAATAAATATATGTGGTCTACTATGATGTTATATGTTTGGTGAAGCTACAAACCAAAACATGGCCCAGAAGCCACATGTGTATACTGTTACACGTACTTGGTATTAAAGGGCCAAACCATTCTCAGTGCTTAACTTTTCCAGTCTGGGCCGATCTGGCCCAGCTGTTATGGGTATGGTTTCGTTTTCTAATGTGTAGAGCTCATAATACAAATTTGTTAACTATAGTTGTTCCCCTGGTAATGCAAGTGTTTACATACTGTAAGAGATATAAATAGTGACTGCTTTATGGAGGATAATCAGATATTTCTGTTTACTTTGCTCAAGTAGCACAATTGGCTAGGTACAGAGAGAAACTAATAGCCAGACAACAAACAAGTGACCAATCATCACTACACACATTCTACCAGCACATTTCAGCACAGTTAGCCAACCATGCTAAGAATTCCAGGCCAAAAGCATTTTACTGAAACTCAAGTGGACAAATAACTGGAACCGTTCCTTTAAATTCTTAGAAACGTTTGGCCTAAAGGTGGAAATGCAGCTAATGTGTTCTGTTTGCTTTTGATGCAACATGACGTATTGCTCATGTCCAAACATACATCTTTTTGCTTCAAAATACAGATAGTAAAAGGGAATTGCCACCAATGGGAGTCCCTCTTGCTGTGAAGTGCGTACATTTTGTCGAAATATGTTTATTTACATGGTTATTAACTACTCTGTTATCTCTTTCTCTTCTATGTTTCCTGCCCTACCATGTCATCTTATGTCATGTGATCTGCTCTGTAGGTAAGTGACTTTTATTTTCCCTTGTAATCCATTATAGTGTCACCTCTGCTATTCATATTTACTGATAGATGATGAGTAACAATCTGTTTTTGTTGGGACATACGGTCTTAATTGTTAATGCTATGCTAAGAAAAATTATTTTAAAGTGATCAGTAAGATAAATAAGATTTTAAAAAAATCACAAAATAAAATCAAATCAAAAATCACAAATATGGCCAATAATAGCAGCCATGTTGTTAGAGTACAGTAAATGCTCTGCTGACATGTTTTAAATTTGTTGGCCTTGAGTTTGCATGAGTGTTAAACAGGTAGTTTCCGTATGTTCACAGAAAACCCTGTCTCATTTGATCATGCTTTTATTGTGAGGTTTGGTTTGGTTTGTAGGATTGTGTGTCAAGGTCAGTTTGGTGTCAAATGAGGGGTCAAAGAGCAGAAATGAATTGATGATGGGCACTCTTCTGGATAACGATCTTTTGGAAATATTCCTTCATAAATTGTTTGACAAATGTGCTCTTAGACACACACACACACACACACACACACACACACACACACACACACACACACACACACACACACACACACACACACACACACACACACTGTAGCAGCAAATGTTCAGTGTAGAAATATTACTTGTCTGAAAATGGATGGCTGCTACCATCCTAGTGAAGTGTCTCTGTCACATCTCAGAGATAACTCAAATCCACATGTGCTGATCTCAGATCAGATCCAAATGTATCAGTGGCCCTTCTGGATGAATACGGTTGCTAAGAGACATGTGAGCAGGGTGGAGGTGTGTAGATCAGGGGTTCTTAACGCTGGAGTGTGCATAAAGATGGAGAACACGCATATCAAAACTGACAGGAGTGATCAGAGGACAGCAGAGACTGTGATTTAGTCTTAGGAAACACAAATAGAATGCAGACAAGAAAGAAAAAGAAAAAATCAAATGCATGCCATTTTATTAAAAAAAAAAAAAAATCTTACAAATACACAATGACAATTGATTGTCTGCCATACAAGAGTGCAGCAACATGTACAGTATATCTCAAAAGTGTAACCATATGATACCACTCTGTCTGTATAAAGATCAACTCTTTGAACTCATGGCCGCCTAAGAAAGTTAACCTGGTTATATTTGGGGAGGAAGGGATATAACCAGAGACTCTTTTTAGGCACTACAGGCAAAAACATTGTTTTTTTCATTCACTGGTCAATCTAAATGTTAGATTACTTGAAATGTATGCAAATTAGTGCAGATTTTATGTATTATAATATTTAATGCAATGTATCAATTGCATATTTAAACGTAACATTTCAAAAAACTTCTAACACAAAAAAAGTTTGCAATTTTATGTAATCTGTCAACCGGAAAAATATGGTGATAACTATTGGTTAAATCTTCTACCCTATTCACCTAGGGTGTCTTGCCTTAAAGGAGTAGTTCACTTCCAGAATGAAAATTTCCTGATAATTTATTCACCCCCATGTCATCCAAGATGTCCATGTCTTTCTTTCTTCAGTCGCAAAGAAATTAAGTTCCAGGAATTTTCTCCATGTAATGGCCTTCAATGGTGGCCAACAGGAATAAGGGTCTTATCTAGCGAAATGATCAGCCATTTTCTAAAAAAAGAATATTATATACTTTTTAACCACAAATGCTCATCATGCACTAGCTCTGCAAAGCGTGTCTTCATGCATTGCGTAATCGCTTTGGAAAAGTCATGCATGGTTAGTTCTTCATCTGTGTATTTTGTTTCAAAAAGGTAGGGTCATTTAGGGTTATTTTCTACTCCAACTTCAAAGTCATCCAACATCGTTGTTGTACCTTTTTTGGGGCATTTGACTTTCTATGCACGTTCACTTTATAAACACTACGTCGGTACGTCTGCCTACGTCACGCATGGGTGATTATGTAACACATGAGGTTGAGCTAGTGCAAGATGAGCATTTGTGGTTAAAAAGTATATAAATTTGTATATTTTTTAGAAAATGACTGATCGTTTCCATTAGATATAAGACCCTTATTCCTCGGCTAGGAATGCATAGAGCCCTTCAAAGATGCACTGAAACTACAGTTTGGACCTTCAACCCGTTGGCCACCATTGAAGTCCACTACTGTATACAGAGGAAATATTTTTGTGGAAATATTTAATCATTGTGAGATTTCCTTCACAGAATTTCACTTAAATACTGGGAGAAGTTATGTTGTATTTGTCCATAAAGCTACATCAGAGCAGCTCCACCTACAGGGATTACATCAATAATTCATAACCAAAAGTTTATCCTCCTAAAGTAGTAGTCCCACCTCTACTATGCAAAACACTGGGGGAATTAGCTGGAGCCTCTCTGGAGACAGTAGGCAGGAAGGAGGCCGTTCCCCAGACGCCCTTGCTTTTGTCTGGAGGTTCAGCTGAGGCAAACAGGGTCGACCCCAGGGAGCAGAAGCCATAAATTACAGTACAGCAATCAGCCCAGAGCTCTAAAAGCCATGGCCTTAAAGAAAATGGAAAATCTTGTGATGAGTACTGCGGCACCATCTGCTTGCCCTGAGGTCAGAGACAGGCACATTCCGGGTTCTCTTTGTGTGTGAACATTCCTTAGTGTTAATGGGTCACAATGGCTGTTTGTTTTATCACTGATCATTAGAAATGGCTGCATTCAACAGGTTTAGAGACATATTTAGGTTAAATATGTCATTTAGGCTTGCAAGATATAGACTAGAACTGTGTGACAGAGCAAAAGAAATGTCAACATTTCTCTGCCTTTTGAAGATATTGTATAAAGCTGACTTAACTAAAGTTGCAGCTAAAGTTTTGAATTGATTTGTTGACATTGACTGATAGACAGGTGAATCAAACCTACTCTGTTTTTCTACATCTCTATCTCAATACTATCATACAAGTCAAAGACAAGGACAAATAGCTAAACTAGTTATTAACACATTCTTGTAGCCCTATAAAGAACTACATGAATGTGACATATTGTAACTTTCTCAAAACTCAAAACTCACTCAATTCCTCTCCTAAGCTAAATAAATTAACTGCAAAAAAGACTGCTCACATTACACTTCAACAACGATTCAGGATTCACCGAAAAACAACAACAACAAAAAACCTTGACTAACATTTTAAATGGGGGTGGGGGATGGTACAAGGCTAGACTGCTTGCATCTCCTGTTTTTTTTAATATGATTCGTGTCCTCCGTCCCCTCCTTCCTCTTGCCACTGAGGAACAGCTTGATGGCATGACCTGGGCAGAGTTTTACACCCAGTGCACCAGTTTCATAATTAGCACCCTCCCTCCGCTGATTCTGATGGGTAATGACACATTTGCAAATTAATTCTTTGAGCTTGACCACAATTAGAATATGGAGATAGGGCTCACGCAGCCAGCCCCCAAGCATGACTGCTGAGATGAAAGAGAGAGGATCGGGCAGAGGTTAAATGTCAGCTTGAGTTTATTATGTCTGAGCAGAGATAGATCTCTTAAGCACATGCTTTGTGTCGCATTTGTTGATTTATTTTGTTGATCGCATTTGTTGATTTATTGATTTATGGTGTCCACGTGCATTCTTTTCTGTACATACAAGGGTGAGCAGACAGTTCTGATTTTACGAGGCAGCTGAGGTGCAGTTGGAACTTATCTTCAGTTACTTGTTAGTGGCAATTTCTTTTGGCCACCATGTGATAGCTTATAACAGCCTTGTAGTTGAGACCAGCTTGTCTAAGTCCAGCATCCAACTCGAGACTTGCATAGGTTGAGTCAGTGCACAAGACACTGTCCAACTTACAGTCAGGTGCAAAATATATGGTACACAAGTATGTTGTTTGATATAAATACATTTCATTTGATAGAAATACATCATTTGATATAAATGCTTCATCGTCCCTTTCCCAAATGGCACACCTGATGTGGACTTGCGGTTTTGTGGCCTTCGATTGAGAGTGTCTGTGAAGTTAATGAGACTGTAAAGTGTCACATGTGTCAGCTTTAAATTCAGAACGGTGCTGATGAAGGGTGCTATGTGCCCTCGAAGTGCCCTTTTGCTGAGCCTGCAATGTAATAGACTGATGCAACATTACATCACAAAAGTGACAGAGAGCAGCATTTGGGACATGACTGTAGAGTCTTAAATTAAAAAGGAGCCTATGCAACACAATACAGACATTTGAGATCAGCAGGAAATTACCTAATCTATGTTTTAGTGAGCTGCTATCACTGTATATTTAGACTGAAGAGGCAATTGCTTTATGAGACCATAGAAACATCTGTGATCCCTTTTTCTATAGCCTCTCAAACACACTCAACAACATGAAGGGTCCTAGTGGTTTCAGGCAGGCGATCTCAAGCGAATCTGTTTGTGTAGGGATGTCACACCTGACTGGGGCAGGCATAAGTGTGTCGAGAGTGTGCATGGATCTTCAATGTCTCTTTAAAGCTCTTCAGTCACCGTCTCTTCAGACACACGTGCTGTCTATGGCTGGATCATTACACATAAACATTATTTTCACAAGGAAAACAGGCATCTTTCTCTAACTCATGTTAATCATTTGCTTTTATGATTTGGGTGGGGTTGTGGTGATTCTTAATATCTTATTATGGGGAAAAAATGAGTGTAGTGTGTCTCTCCTTTTGTGAGTGCAGCTCACTCTAAGTGTTCTCAGCAGGACTGGCCATCTCTTCTGCATCTGTCGCTCTTTCCATCTGTCTCTCTCTCTGATTAGAGTTTTTTTTGTGTGTGCATGCCTGTCTTTCTCTCTGTGGCTTGTTTCTGTAGGATGGGGGAGATAAAGACAGACAGTCATTTATCTGTTTGCAGGTATATAGTGAGAGTGAGACAGCCCTCAGGGTATGAGCAGTCTCTCCTCTCTTCTGTCTGTCTCTCTTGGCCATGACTCTGTTTCTTCATCTTTTCTCTTTTCTGTATCTCTCTCCTGCTGGTTTTGTTCTGCTCTGCAGCTCCGCAGCAGATAGTTAAACCCCCACCCACTGCGCGAGTGTGTGTGTGTGTGTGTGTGTGTGTGTGTGGTTGGGGGTGGGAAGTGGCTGGGTCATGACAAGAAAGACATGTTTCAAAGCCAATATGATCCTAAGGGATACAGAGAGAAAGAGGGCACTTCACTGGCATAATTGTTTACATATAATATTTTTGTATTTTATTTGAATATTATACTGTATATTGTATTTTTTTATTTTATTTAAACCCTTTTTTCTTTCAGCGTGTGTACTGAAGCGCTGGCAATATCGTATGTAAAACAATCATGCCACTAAAGTACTTTGACACTGAAATTGAGTGACAGAGAATGAAAAAAAGACCAAAAGAAAATCTGTTGTGTTCACGTTGTCTTGTGCTCATCCCGCTGTATCGTCACGCCAACCTGGAAGTGTTGTATGTATGTGTGTGTTTGTGTGTGTGTGTGTGTGTGTGTGTGTGTGTGTGTGTGTGTGTGTGTGTGTGTGTGTGTGTGTGTGTGTGTGTGTGTGTGTGTGTGTTTGTGTGTGCTCCAGCTGCCGTTTTCATCGTCAGTCTAAATGTGTGAGGCTCAGATGTTCTGCAGTTCCAGGAGCAGGGGCAGGAACAGATGCCCTCGATGCTGAATAATGCCCCTGTGTCACCGCCCTGCTCTCCAACCAATCATGTGCCATTTCAGTGCCATCCCACTGTACTGATAATGATGCTCATGGGAGGAACCATCAGCGGGCACAACCACTTCCCTTCTTGACTCTCTCTCTCTCTCTCTCTCTCTCTCTCTCTCTCTCTCTCTCTCTCTCCCTCTCTCCCCTCCTCCCCTGCTATCCATGATGTATCCTGAGGGGTTTCTCCTCCTCCCCCTCGTGCTGCTAGAAGACGCTGAATGAGTGTAAGAGGAGAGAGAGACTGAGAAAGGAAGACAGCCGCTTTCTCCACATATCCTCATCCTGGGATGGAGGAAGAGACTCGCCGTCGCGGGACAAGCCTCTTGAAGGATTATGTATATCACTTTTCGGCATGAAACAATAAAACACAATCACGGCGCTGTTTTTTTGGGGGGGGGGTGTTTTTTTCTGGGTTTGGCTTGTTGATGACCCTCCATCTGACCCTGCACACGCACACACACAGCTCACCCTCTATCAACCTGTGATTTGGGTGATTTAGAGATGACAGGTTGACTTGTGAGGTCTGTTAGTCACGAACCTTTAGCCCGGCTGTGGGTGTGCGGGGCAGATCTCTCTGCTGGACGGGTCGATACGTGCCACACCTCCTGACTTCAGCACCCAGCAACATGACACTGTAACAGAGACCATGTTTGGACTAAAAGCACCTCTCTACTACCTACCAGGTGAGTTTATTTCAAAATCACATGTGTGTGTGTTCTCCTCAAGTTACTTTTCAAAGTAACTGAATCAGCAGCACATCTTCACCACGTGTGTGATTCTAGAGTGACTGTAATGCAAGGTGTGTTATATTGTGTGTATTTGTGTAGTTATATATGGTGGTTATGCCAATATGTTTTGCCTTTTTTTAGCTGCTTATTAACTATGAATGCCATTAGATTCCCATTACTGTAATACACCAATAAAGGCAGAATAACAAATACTACCACAATTTAACAATATTTTACAATACTTTTTGTATTGTAACAGAAACCTGTTCAGTGTGTATGGATTTATTTTTAAATATTTAAATTAAAGGTTTTTTTTAATAGTGATGTCAAGAGTTAATTTTGGCAAATATCAAGCACACACTCATAGCGGTAATTAATTTCAAGATAATGCGTGATATAAAAGAAATCAAACAGATGCATAGACTGTTGTATGTGTATGTGTGTGTGTGTGTGTGTGTGTGTGTGTGTGTGTGTGTGTGTGTGTGTGTGTGTGTGTGTGTGTGTGTGTGTGTAGGAAACTCTCTGCCTCCTCATGATGGATGAGAGAACTCTCTCTCTCTGTATATATGTGTGTGTTAAGATGTTAAGGGCAGTGTGGGGCAGATCTTCACCCTGCCCTCTGACAGAGGGTCTGCTAAGCAGACACTTACTACACATGAATAATTCATGAGACTGTGAGTCTGTAGGGGCTGGACTATAAGTGAGCTAATGATTATTAATAAGCTCAGACAGATATGACTGCACAATCCAACAAACAGAACACAAAATAACCTGAATATAGACTTGAATCTCTCGTTGCTTTCTCTTTCTGCATGGGTGTGCTAAATATGGGTAATAAAAAAAAAATGTTGGACTAAAGCTGCTATACCTTGTGTACTGATTTGACTCACATTATGTGAACTAATGTAGTAAGTATTCAGGTGTCAGGTCTTTACCCCTACATTATGAGAACATCCAGCTGTCCCTGTAATTCAAATGGCTAATTAAACATAGCAAGCAATTTTTCATTAATAACTGTAAAAAATGCAAAAACGTTTTCTGTGAGGATTATGACTTGCGGTGGAGTTAATGGATAGAAAATATCATTAAGTCTGTATAAAAACCATCACTCCTATGGAAATTCCTCATAATGGCCTACCAGTGTGTCTGTGTTTGATCTTTGGTCATATTCAGAGATCAGGGATCAGTTAACATGTCACAGCCAAGTGTGTGCATGTAGAGATCTCTCTGAAACACACACAGCCCACAAAAGAGCAAACTGTGCCAGATCGTCTTGTGTACATGCGGCCTTGTGCTCTGTCAAAGGCACTGTTGTATCACTGTGTGTGTGTGTGTGTGTCTCACGTACGCACATCGCCTGCCTTCCCATCTGAAGCGCTGTTGCCTTGGAGACAGTGTCAGACGCATGGGTTCTTCAATGATTACTTGACAAGAAAAAAGAGGCACATTAAAGAAACAGAGGGGAGAGACAGAGAGCACTGCCTGCAGTACACTAATTATTGGGGGGGGGGGTGTATTGTGAAGCCCACACAGAAAAATTTGCAGAATTGGAATGCCTGTCATTCACAAAGTTCCATATTATTTCCATGTTGATGCATTGAGTTACCAATTAGAATGTAGTGTTTTAATCTGCTGATATTCTCCCCACATCAGAAAAAGGCAAGGCCTAGTAGGTCTCTTTCTGTTGCCTGAGAGTGGTGCAGACAGGGTAGCCGATATCAGACTGTAACGAAGAAATGTCTCTACCATTCAGTCACCAATCTGCTTTCTGTATCTTTGCATGTTCTTAGCTGTGATTCTTTTTAAAAAAATTTTTTTAATGATTTAATTGTATTTTTTGCATGTGAAATTCCGTAATCAAGGATCATAGTTACTCTAAATGATTGTTCTGTTACGTTTCTCCATGTCTTTTCATGCTGTGTTGTCTTGTATGATTGCACTCTTTCCATGCATGTGTGGCTGTATTATGTCTGTTTGTGTGCTAAATGTGTGAACTGTTATGAAAAATATTTTCATTATGTGTTGTGCATGCTGTCATTTAAATATGTGATAACATGGCTTTATAGAATCCTTTAAAACAAGGTTACCAATGTGATGTCTGGATAAGCATCGGCACAGTGACATTTCCGTTGTGAGACTGGGCAAGCTGAGCACACATTGCTCTCGCTGATTCCTGCTATAGAGTAAAAATAATAATAATTTGTGTTGTAAGCGCGGTTTCTAATTCCATATAATTTCAAGTATATTTTATTATAGAAAATACACAGAACCAAGTAAAACACTTAAGTTTCACTGCACAGAAATAGGCTTTGATGGTCCAAGTTTTCTTGTCATCCTTCATCTCCATCACTTACCTTCTTGTTTCTGTGTCTTTTAAACTGCAACGCTCTTTCTCAGGGGAGCACATGCGTTATGTGTTAGCTTTCTTCAGGTTTGTTTGCCGGAGGGGATTCTAGAGGAGCCAGAGCGACAGGATAGACGAGTTACATGTGACGGTTGGTTACCTAGAAAAAAGAACAAAGACACAATAGGGGAAAAAAGATATTAAAGTAAGAAGTAGAAGAACTGGCTGCGTGAAAGCCAGCTGCTTCTTCCTTGAGCCTTGAGTCTTTAGACAGGCCGGAGCCCAAATCGGGAGAGATCCCTGTGATCTCCTGTAATCCTGTGACTAAACACCTCACATTCCCAAGTGGAGGAACTTAAACCTGTCTTGAACATGGTTTCAGTGGATTAAAGCTGTAAGTATTTAAACTTGGGTAACACTTTAGAATACTGATCCTTTGTTAATGAATAAGTACACATGAACAAGTGACTAATGCACTATTAACATCATAGTAACTACTATTACCTAACAAGAAACTCTGATTATTGATTTAGTAAGTAATAGCACTTAGTTGAAACTGGTAGTTCACTATTAGCTAATCAGTAACTGCTATTTATATATATATATATATATATATATATATATATATATATATATATATATATATCCTAGAGAACTACTAAGAACTACTGTATACAGGTTCATAATTAATGATAATTATGCATAATGTATAATTAATTCTAAAATGAAGATCATGGTAACCTACTAGTAATGATTTAAGTGTTACCAAATCCTTCTAAACGAACTACTAATTACTTGGATCAGTATTCTAAAGTGAAAATCATCATAACTTCCTAATATTGACTGATGTCATTGTGAGCGTTTGAGATATATGTAAGGTTTTGGATAGTAATGACTCAAGTGTTACTATATCCTTTTGAAGAAATTACTAATTATTTGGATCAGTATTCTAAAGTGAAGATCACGGTAACCCACTAGTAATGATTTAAGTGCTATTGAATCTAGCAAAATTAATTACTAACCAAAACCTTAAAAAAACCTCAAAAGCTTACAATAACTTCAGTAATTACTAGGGAGTTATCATAATCTTCACTTTAGAATACTGATCCAAATAATTATTAATTCCTTCAAAAGAATTTGGTAATACTTGAGTCATTACTAGGTTACCATGACCTTTACTTTAGAATTAATTGTACATTATGTATTATTCATATTAATTATAAACCTGTACACAGTAGTTCTTAGTAGTTCTTAGGGAGTTATGAAAAAATAATAGTTAATGATTAACTAATAGTGAACTACCACATTCGACTAAGCACTATTACATACTAATTCATTAATCAGAGTTTCGTGTTTGTTACTAGTAGTTACTAGAGTGCTAATATTGTGTTACTCGTGTTCTTGTGTAGTTATTCATTAATGATGGAACAGTATTCTAAAGTGTTTCCTAAACTTGTTCTTATCTTCTATAAATAAGAGACAATTTGACACTGATAAAGTGGAGCTCTTTAACATTGCACTGCAACATTCATCTGGTCCACCGTAGCTTCCTTTGAACTAAAGCTTCATGGGTTAAATGAAGGCTCTCATCATTAACAATACTGATGAAGACAATGACATTAACTTTTACGCCCCCTGCGTCTGTGACTTGCTCTTGTTTTCCTGTTGATCTTTTCTGGTTGACATCGCTTTAATGTTCCTTACGCTCGATTGACTTTCATGTTCCGACACTGCTAGATTTTGAGCTTTGTTAGATTATACCAGTCCTATTTGACTGTGTGCATTGTAACCTACTGAATGCATATTCTTTTGAAAAATTAGCTTATTGATATCCACCAAAGATACTTTTACAATTAAACATTTACTACATCATTAAACCACAAGTATCAGAGTCATTTTACCACAGGTAGAAGCAGAGTAAAACCACGGTAATGCACAACCTCTTGTGGTCTATTGCTTTTATAAAAACAGCAATGATACAAATAATACTCCTAATATTAATCAAAATAAACAATTATTCTGCCAAGTAATATTGTTCATTACACTAAATGTAGGATTGCTAAATGGCATAGCAATGAAGAGAATTATATACAGTGTGTTACAATGAATTGAAATGTGACTTATTCAATCAGAATATACTGGTCTCTCCTTCCTTACTAGCTATGAAAGCCGTGATCAATATATGTTTCTTTCATTGTGGTTCATGAGTGTGTTAATGAGAGAGAATCCCATTGCAGTCATGTTTTCTCATTGAGTCGATCTGAAGCCTGTATTTGCAGGGAGCTGTGAGGATGCTTGCATGTCGATATGAGTTTTAAAACTGATCACGGCTCCTTGAGGGTTATGAACACATGATGGCAAATCTATAGCTATGGATTTGCCACGAGGGTAGGTCAGTGGGTCACATTGTGGATTTTTGTTCCTGGTCTCTCATTCCTCTCCTACAGTTCATCTTTACTAATAATTGCGTTCCTGTATGCATTCACAAATTTCCCTCTTTATTATTTGCTGACTAACATGTAAACTGCACAACAGGGCTAACATGAATACTCATTTTTTTCATCTCATTCAGAAAAGTAGTCTGTGAATGTTTACCTTTTGTAAAGACATGCAACACTTTAGTTGCTGTTAGCCTTTCAACATTTCACGGGTGTCAGTATTTGGTTAATATGTGAATACTCCAAGTGTACATTTACACTATTTTAGAGGCTCACTGTGTGGTTAACTTATAATTTGCTTTGCCAGCTTTGTTTTAGATTTACTTTCCAATATTTGTATGGCCATTACAGGTTAAAATATCAAACTACTGACACACAAATACACCAGTTGCAGGTGTTTTGACAATATTTTTCCCCCTGTTGCTGTCAATGCAACTTTAGTAACTGGTCACAGAGCAAAACAGCTAGTACGTCCAAGCCTAGTAAACTTTCAAATAAATGACGGACTGCTATATTTATGTATATGTGCTATGCAGATCATTATTAAAGAAATATCATCTAATTCCAAACATGTATGTTTTGCTGAGCCTTTATATAGGTCATATGGGGGTAGGCATGGCCTAATGGATAGAGAGTCGGACTTATAACCCAAAGGTTGCGGGTTCGAGTCCGTTCGAGCCCAGCAGGGATTGTCGGTTGGGGGTGAGTGAATGTCCAGCACTCTCTCTACCCACAGTACCACGACTGAGGTGAGACCCTTGAGCAAGGCATCAACCCCCAAACTCCCTGGGCGCTACAGCATAAATGGCTGCCCACTGCTCCGGGTGTGTGTGTGTTTGTTCACTACTCACTGCTGCACACTTGGATGGGTTAAATGCAGAGCACAAATTCTGAGTATGGGTCACCATACTTGGCCTCATGTCCTTTCCTTTCCTAGTTACTTTAACATGCATATATAAAATGAATGTCAAAATTTCAACAAGAGGATGATTTCTTTTTAGGCATAGAGAAATACAGTTTGTACAGTATAAAAAGCATTGAATCTTTGGAGAGTCCCCATAAACAACAAGTATGTGTCTGTGTGTGCAACCCGTGGGTGTAATATTTAAAGTCTTTTTGGCCTACACCAGCTGTCATGCACCCTAGTGGTTGGCCTGCCAGGTGGCAGTGCCCTGGACATGACTGTACAGAGCCTCTCTCCAACGTCCTGCTTTATAAAGGCTACACCTGTGATACACTACACTACTCCCTTCTGTGCTGTGCTTTGTTGTTTGAGTCGCACATGATGCTGTGTCTGTGACAGCTGATATGTTCAGATTTTTTTGTTGCACACACAAAGGTATGAGAGAACAACAGACAGAAAAGAGAAATAAAGTGTGTTCTGCTAAAATCAGTGCTAATTGACTGTATTCCTCTTTGTCACTGCTAATTAAATTAAATCAGCTTTCAAGTGAGAACTGAAACATACAGCAGTACAGTCCTTAAAAAATGTATTATTCCAATTTTGAACCCTAACGTTTTCTGTAAATGTGTGTGTTTGTGGTCCAGGTAAACCCTATGTTGGGACTAAATGTCCACACAAGGATAGTAAAATCTCCTTGTGGAGACATTATTTGGTGGCTATGGGGAAAGCAGCTTATAAATCATATATGTTTTTTGAGAATGTAAAAACAGTTTTGTGTATGGGTTGTGTTTATAGTTAGGGAATAACATATATGTAAGTTTAGCGTAAAAAAACATTGTCAATAGAGAGTCCTTATGAAGGTCTCAACAATCTAAACTAATCTACTTTTCCAAACACACACCAGACATAGCACTGATTAAACTTTATTAACCATTATCTTAATAAACCTGCCACTGATCCTTGCCACTTAACCTCCTTGAACATGCAAGGAAACTGGCTTTATATAACACTAAATGAAATTATCCATCATATGTAACAAATGCACAATCCATCTTGAGCTCTTAAAAAAAATATGAGAAGAACGGGGCACAAGCTTGAGGAAGCACTGTAAAAAATGACCGTGAATTTAATGTTAAAAGATTGTAAAAATGTTACAGTAATGACCTGTTACATGGTTAACGGTAAGTTCCCCTACTATATATGGTGAAAAACTATATTGGACATTACATGAAATTTTACTGTAGTATACCATTTTTGGAAGTGAAAAAGAAAGTATAATTTACAGTGAACAACCGTAAATTGACATTCCCAGAATTTCCTGCATTACATTTCAAATTTGATGTTTGTTTGTTTTTTGTTGAAATAACTATGTTAATATACTGGATGAAAGCTGCTTGTGATGGGCTATGTGATGGGTTCATTATGTGACTTTCTCATCACCACCTGCTTTTGGTGGTTATCAGTGTTATCAAGGTACTAAACAGATTTCAGTACTTCAGTAGGTTGATATATAAACATTATGTCAGTTAATGAAATTACGGTATTTAAATGTAAATTTAAAGTTAAAACCATAAAACCTAAAATGTTGCTACATTTTTCAGTGAACATTCTAAGCCAGGCATTTATGAAAGCTACTGTAGGTGGCAAAGTGACATTCCATTCCATCAACCCTCATCCTCTTAGCCACCACAATATCAAACATGCCAGTGCTAATGTAAGATCAGAAAATTCAAACAGAGCTAATTCAACATCAGGACTGATTTCCTGTTCGTGTGAATACCACAAAAACATGTTCTTCCAAAACTCAGAAGATTTGCTGGTTCATATATTAATATAGAAGGAGTCTATGTCATAAAAGGAGTAGATAGGAAAGGGGTTTGGTATTGAATGAACAGGTTGTTTTCGAACTGGGTTGTAAACAGTGTTGTTTAATTGGTGAAGGAATTAAAAGCAGATTGGTTGTGATGCAGAGTAGATATCGGAAGGCTTGTGATTGAAAGACCTATTGATGTGAAACATTTAGCATAATCTAATATAGATTATGAAGTGTTCAAAGGAACTTTCAGTAAAAAGAAGGTGGAGAACATTGTGCAAGATGGATTTTTAGATTGTGTTTGCATTGCTAGAACGTAGAATTCCTGGAAAACAGCAAATCCCTCCTGTACATAAACAAAACACCACCAGAACCTGTCTACGCCTGGGCACCTCACAACATTAGGATGGATGGTGAAAACTATACTTATCAACTTCTCTCTCTATGTTGCTTCACCATATCAATTGTTTGCTACCACAGCAGTGATTTTTGTTTATGTATACCGACTTCCTTGTAAAGGTTAAAAACCTTAATGTTTTTGTCTGAAATCTTAGCTCTTAGGCTAACTCTTCCAACTTTTGTGATACTCACACATTTCACACAGATACACAAGTACACTTTCCATTTTGCCCTTTTATGGACAGATAAACAACGCCAGGTGTACGCCAGGTGTACTCCAATGTACTACAGCCTGAGATTTTCTCCCTCTTTGGCTTCAAAGTATGTTTACAGCACATTGACTGATTGTAGTTGATATGTTGTGTTATCTTCTGTTTTGGCACACCAACAGCCACTGGCATCAGAAAAAAATGCATGAAAAATAAAGAAGATATAGATATCGGGGGCCAATCCTTGCACTATTTCCTCTGTAATTTGAAGAAAATACCAAGAAAAAATATCTTTTCCACCCACCATGCTGCGAAGGAAGACTTTAAGACATCTTCCTTCTTTTTTTTTTTTTGCTGTTCTTTTGAGGCATGAAATGCAGACTGTTGAGAATCATTTAAAAGCAGATTGGTTTGAGTGCTAAGCCTTTAAAGAGTCCCAAAATAGAAAATCTTTTTCTTTCTCCAACTCTCCCTGTCTCTTCCGCTTCCCACCTCTTCTCTCAAACTTGATGGCTCCTTTATTTTATCTGTTTGTATTCCCTCAGAATCAGCGTCAGTGGGAGGTGGGTTGATGTGGGTGCGTCTGCCTTCTGTACAGTTGCCCAAGCGTGAGTAAGGAAGCATGTTGTCTTCCATTACATCCTATACCCCTAGTGAGAAACTGACGTGTAAAGTTAGAAAGCTCTGGGGTATAACTCAATTGTAAACACCCCTCTATGCATCTGCATGAGACCAAAGCAGCTTTCTTTCTTTGGAAAGACTTGAGCATTGCTGAAAAATACTGCTATTGCTCATGTTTGCTTGTACCTGTATCTCTTGTAAGCTAGTACTTGTTTGATGGCTCATTGTCAATCAGGGAAGATACTTGCTAGTAAGGATGT
This sequence comes from Acrossocheilus fasciatus, assembly GCA_036784905.1. NCBI lineage: Eukaryota > Metazoa > Chordata > Actinopteri > Cypriniformes > Cyprinidae > Acrossocheilus > Acrossocheilus fasciatus. The sequence goes on along the minus strand of CM071955.1, from coordinate 22,908,110 downwards.
TATCACAGCAGTGTTTTTATAGTCTATAAGTACTGGCAGTCAAGTGTTTAGAGAAGAAAGGGCTCATGATCTCAGCTGTATCATTATCATGATGCCTTTATAAAGTTATTTTTACTACAGATAAGGTCTCTCTGTTCATCTGTCTTTCTCTCTCTAGCCCCACCAGCTCCCTAATAGGCTGTTTGGTCAATGGAGGATTGCAGTAATGGGGGGTGAAGGCCAAGCTAGCTGGCCGTGATTGAGAGATCAGCTTTGGCCGGCAGAGGATGAGAAGATTACCACTCTGTCATCATCTGTTTATTACAGGATGGGCCAAAAAATAAAAACAAATATCACTCCATGTGCATGTTGTGACGGGAGGAGCCAACGACAGACACAGTGGGTGTGGCGTCAGGCCTCGGAGAGGTTTTTATTAAACAAAAATAATAAAAGGAAGTGTCCAGGGGGAATAAGTGTCCAAAGAAGGGGGGATCTGGTGTCCTCGATGTGCTGCGGGGCTCGTGAAGGAGGGCAGTGTTCCAAAGGGGAAGGGTCCAGGCAAGGGGCGGAGTCTTGTGGCCGCACACGCTCCCGCGGTCCGGGCACGAGGGGCGGCGGCTTCTCTGGAGCGGCGGCTCTTCCTGTGCCACTTACTGGCCCATTGGCGGGATGGACGGCCCGGCATCCTGGCCCGACGGCCGTTATACGGGTGCGGCTTGCACGATGACCCTGGAGGTTCCGCGGCTCACATCCTCGGCGGCGCGATGTCCCTCGACGCACCCTTCCTGGACCCACGAGGACACCAGTGTGCATGCACGGGGGAAGAGACCGGTCTCCCGAGGAGAGGCGCGCTCGGCATTTAACGGCGGCGGTGATGAGGCTTAATTCAGTTCAGCTGTGCCTCATCACACGCCGCCAGCCCACGTTAGTCCCACGCCCCTCCTCTCATCCACCCACTCCAGTCGGGAGCCTGGTGAAGGGCGGCGAATAAGGGACGGGGTGGTGATGATGATGATGAGGGGGAGGGCCACCGATCCGTCACATTCCCCCCCCCAAGCGACATCCCCGTCGTCGGTCGCCGCCCACGCAGGAGTGCTACCTTCCTCAACCAGGCTCCATACGGTCGGAGTGGGCGGGGCAGGGATTCCTCTCCGGGCGAACCTCCCTCTCGCACCGCGCCGGAACAGGGACAGAGAAACCGGTATTAGTCGACAGCCTCAACCAACCACAGGGTAAGATGACAAGTGGGGAAAATGTCACTTACCCCTTCGGTGGCTGGGAGGCCGTCTCCGTCGTTTCTCCGTCCCACATGCTTCTCCACGAACTTCAGCGGGCGAGAGGGGATGACGTCTTCAGATGTTGCCCAACTGCGCTGTCTAGGCTCCGCCTTGCCCGCATTCTCCACCACTGTGACGGGAGGAGCCAACGACAGACACAGTGGGTGTGGCGTCAGGCCTCGGAGAGGTTTTTATTAAACAAAAATAATAAAAAGGAAGTGTCCAGGGGGAATAAGTGTCCAAAGAAGGGGGGATCTGGTGTCCTCGATGTGCTGCGGGGCTCGTGAAGGAGGGCAGTGTTCCAAAGGGGAAGGGTCCAGGCAAGGGGCGGAGTCTTGTGGCCGCACACGCTCCCGCGGTCCGGGCACGAGGGGCGGCGGCTTCTCTGGAGCGGCGGCTCTTCCTGTGCCACTTACTGGCCCATTGGCGGGATGGACGGCCCGGCATCCTGGCCCGACGGCCGTTATACGGGTGCGGCTTGCACGATGACCCTGGAGGTTCCGCGGCTCACATCCTCGGCGGCGCGATGTCCCTCGACGCACCCTTCCTGGACCCACGAGGACACCAGTGTGCATGCACGGGGGAAGAGACCGGTCTCCCGAGGAGAGGCGCGCTCGGCATTTAACGGCGGCGGTGATGAGGCTTAATTCAGTTCAGCTGTGCCTCATCACACGCCGCCAGCCCACGTTAGTCCCACGCCCCTCCTCTCATCCACCCACTCCAGTCGGGAGCCTGGTGAAGGGCGGCGAATAAGGGACGGGGTGGTGATGATGATGATGAGGGGGAGGGCCACCGATCCGTCACAATGTGTTTTTAAAAACAGAGTTTAGCAGTAGATTAGTGGTTACTGTGTAATCGAGAAGCATGGATGTAGCAATTAGCACACAATGCAAATGCAGGAAAGTGAACACAATAAAGTGCATCAAGCGGAAGCAGTCGTGTCAAACAGAGCTCAGAATACCATAGTGGTTCATCTATTTCTGCGTGTTTGTTTGGTCTAGCCTGCTCTGCGGGGCTGAAGAACAAGAGAAGATTGTCTATAAACAAGTAAGAAGAGAGTACGAGAACGAAGCGGGGGCGAACAATCTGCTTACAGGCTCAGCTCCAGCACATGGTGGGTGCGCTCAGATGGAAGAGGCAGAGGATGACAGAGCAAGGAGCTCTGATGGCAGGAGTCTCCATATGGTGACTGTGGCCCGTTAGCCGGTCAGCAGGCCAGAGCGCTTCTGGGGTCCAGGGCTGCCCCGCATGCCTGGTGTGGGCACACAGAACAGAGGAGGACAGCTGGAGTGGGCACAAGGCTCGAGGACAGATTTGGGGGCGGGAGAGAGGTGCCAGCTCTGAGCTCAGTGGGGAGTGGCGGGAGATGGCTGGCAGGCGCAGAACAAGCATATGGAGGGCAGGTTGGTACTTTGACTGGCGCTGTGGCATGCACCTGCAGTAGGGCTCGGCTCAGAAGCGGCCCCACCCCTCCAGTCGGACCCTGTTTTAGCCCCTCTTTTTACCCATAACCCCCTAATTCTGCTCCTGGCCCACCAGAGCAGCTCACAGCTAGAGGGTAGGTGTGCTATCTCAGCAGGGCGCAATACTCCACCACACGGTCTCTTTCTCATTTACATGATTCCTTCTCCCTCTTTTGCACTGTAGTTACACATTGCGGCATTAAATTCATCTTAATGTAGATTGCTGGCGCTTTAATGTTAGCCAGCTGAACTTTTGACCTAGTTTGCTAAAAACAGACCAGGGCACAAGCTGTGTTTCATGTCACCACCTCTCTCTGTCTGTCTGTCTGCTTCTGTAAAGATAATGTACAGTTGTAGAAAACACCAAGGTCATTTTAGGTGCTGTTCTCTAATTAGTGTATTCATTATTCCCCCTTGAGTACTGGACTGAAAGCTGTGATTTAATGAGGTGCATGTTTGTGTGAGCATGTTTGTAATGCACCAGAGCAGTGCTACTAAGGGTTTAATTGTGTCTGTACCATGGTACTCGATAGTGCAGCAGTCCTCTCTAGCTGTAACAAAAATTACACTGGCACTGTCCTCTTAAACAAACACATATATAGATGTCATTCCAAACCTTTAAGACCTTCGTTCATTTTCAGAAACACAAATTAAGATATTTTTATAAAGTCTGAGAGGTCTCTGGCCCTCCATAGACAGCGAGGGTATTATCACATTCAAGAAACGTAGAAACGTAGTAAGGACATCGTTAAAATGGTCCATGTGACATCTGTGGTTTAACTGTCATTTTATGACATTACAAAAATACTTTTTATGTGCAAAAAACCCACAAAAATAACAATAACAATTCTTCTCCCGCAAATTACTGTCTTTCACCATTATGGAGAGTACCACGACGCATGCGTGTGCTTTCCTCTGTGCAGCGCATGCGTGTTCTACATCAGCAGCACAACGCATATGCATTATTACGTGCAGATGCATCATGACACTCACTCCATAATGGCGGAAGATGGTAACTTAGTGGAGAAGAATTGTTTAATACAATCATATTTTTCTTTTCTTTGCACACAAAAAGTATTCTCGTAGCTTCGTTAAAAAAAATACTGTTGAACCACTGATGTCTCATGGACTATTTTAACAATGTCCTCACTATGTTTCTGTGCCTTGACCGTGGTAGTGCCCTTACTGTCTGTGGAGGGTCAGAGAGCTCGAAGGTCTTACGAGTTTGGAATGACATGAGGGTGAGTAATTAATTTTCATTTTCACTTTTCAATTTCAATTTTCACTATCCTTTAAACATTTATGTTAAATCTCAGAACTATTAATGATTTAAAAAATGGAAATAAACAACAGCCTTTAATTGGACTGTAATGCTTTGGTATTAATGCTCTGTATTAATTGGCGTTCATCCTCCATGCTTCTACTTTATTTGTCATGGTGACGCACATGTAGTTTTTCACTTTAACATGAAAATTATGTCATTGTTTACTAATGGCGTTCACATTTTTTGGATGAATATCCTGGCCTCTTTTTCATATAATGAATGTGACTGAGGCTATTAAGCCTGAATATTTAAGTTCATATTTAATTTACTAATCAACCCTGGGCATGTTCATGTTAAATTCAGTTTTGTTTGACTTTTAGTTTGTATCGCCTTATTTTATTTTAGTTCATGTTTCCTTTGTTCCCATGGCTTATTTGTTATCATGGTTACTGATTATGTTGTTCACCTGTTCCTTCATTACCCCAGTTCACAAAACTAGTCTAAGGCCCCATCAACACAGAGACGCGTTTAGCTGTATACGCAAAAATTTTGTATCGGATTGGCGTTTCGTCCAGACGGATTCGGCGTTTTGGGAGAGTGAAACCGCTAGTTTTTGAAACCGGGTCCCAGAGTGGATAAATCTGAAAACGCCACCCTTGCGTTTTTGTGTGGACAGCCAATCCGTATATTTTGTGAAACGATGATGTCATCAACCCACGTCTTACCCCTAGTCAGACACCGCTAAGTCACTTAACAGCAGCAACAACATGAACAAACACTGAACGATTGTCTTTTTTATTAACTAACAATAACACAGATTAATAAATGTATTGTTCCTTGTTCGTTTGTATACCGCGTGCAAGGTTTATGCACATAGTCCAAGTCTTCTCCATTTTTAGTGTATCTCTGTGGCAGAATTACAGCGCCACATGCTGGTATGTATACTACATCGTTTTGTGTCGGTTTCGTGGTTTTGTGTGTACGCAGATATTTCTTGAGATGAGGAAAAAAAGAAGATTGGATAGGGAAAGCTCTGGCTTTGTGTGGACGTAGCCTAAATTATTCTTTAGATTGGTTGTTTTTGATCTAGTTGCAACAGTTACCAGCAACAACTTAAATGTAGGACTGTTCATACAGTTTATAAGATGGGCTACTTTGACACAGTTGTTGTGCTTTTCTGTTCAGCTCCAGAACATTACATTACAGTACATTCAATGTAATCGGATGATAAAGAGAATTTTGTGTTTCATGAAAAAAGGTCATACAGGTTTGAAACGGCATGATATTGAATGTGAAGAAAATTGTGAACTATTACTATCCCATTAATGAATTAATGAAAATGTCAGAAGAGAGAAGAGAAAAACATTCTGTGTATAGAGAAGAAACAGTTACTATAAACGAAGAACATTCTGTATTTGTAGATGTTATTATTAGATTTAATTAGGGATGTCCCAAGCTGATCTCAAGGATTGGGATCAGAAACGATCAAGCATTTTTTTTAACTGATCGGTATCGGTTCTTCTAAGCCCGATCCTTATTTTATGTCGGCTGTCATGCCGGTAACATGTAGTAGTAGGTGGCAGTATTCGCTTTCCACTATATTTGTAAAGGAAAAGAAGACGCTCAAATGTGTGTGTTTAGCCGCAATTAAAACCAAAAAAAGAAGAAATGTTTGTGCGTGACGTGTGAGAATCAGTGAGCTCTGTTTTAGCGTGTCACATGTTTGTGTATTTGAAGTACACTTTTGTAACGATCACTCATTCATTGATTGTTTATCTTCCGTCAGACTATCTGAGAGAACGTTGCCATAACACATTGCTAAGAATTGCGTCTTGCTTCAGATTTGACTGACAGACTGTCGTACTGACACAGCAAGCTTCATGCTTTCTAACCACATCTCCACTTTTTTACCTTTATGTTACAATTATTCTGCTTATTGTATATATAAAATACAATAAGTTTACATAAGTAGTCCCATATTCTACCTCTAGATTTAATTGTCTCATCTTGGGCTGTGTTTAGGTCAAGATAATCAATGACATTAATTAGGTGCTGAGAGAGGGTCATTGTGCCTGCCGAGGGCAACTCTCATATCCAGATGGTGGATAGACAATGCCAGGAGAGCTTGCTACATGGATGCTGTTCACCCAGGCCACTAAAGGATGAAAGGAGCAGGTGCTGGAGACAGGTTCGGCATGCTCACAGCTCCGTGATTGGCTGGGCCACCTGTCTGTCCAAGTGCAGTGTGCCAGGCCCAGTATGAAATGAGCAGCACCCTGCCGGTGCCCCTCACACAAGCAGATGTTGCAGTGGGACGTACAGCAGCATGTCAGGGTTCCGTGTGTTGGCTGACTGCTCCATCACAGATGTAAGGAGCCAAAGGCCAGTGGCCCCGTTAAGCCCCTGTCAGGCCGGGTTTGTTCCACCTGATCAAAGTTGTGCTGGCTGGTGGGACGGCGACACGGGTCTCCTCTCAAATGTACCCAACACACAACCATGTAGATCTTAGATACAGTCATTAATATAAGAAAATGAAAGGCACATTAATGTGTTCAGGCTTGAATGTGGCAGCGTGATATGATCTTGTTAGTTATAGCGTGCTTTATGACCTGAGATGCTGGTTTCTCTGCAGATAGCAGATGTTAATGGCTGTAAGACGGAAAGAGGCCGGCAGTAAAACTTGAGTGAGTTAATTTCTCCCTCCTGTGTGGACAGACCTCACACCACTCTTATTTTCGTCTCTCACACGCCATCTGTGCACGCACACACAAAACACACACACACACACACACACACACACACACACACACACCAAAACGTATTGTGTTGCTTCACAGCATGAGGTTTGCTCTTACGACTTTTGTGTGTGTAAGCAGTTATCTCTGATCAGGTTTATGACAGCCACATCCTTTTAGCAATCACCTCTTGACTTTTCTCTTCCATTTGAGCATTTCTCTCTTGTCTCTTGACAGCTCCACTTCTTTTTTCTTTTCTCGAGTTTTTTTCTCCATTTCATTTTAAGGTCACAAACTTTACCTTCGGCTGTATAAAAAACACCAGAAGTCATCTGTGACAACCAGTTCTCCAGCCGTTTTATATCACAAATTGAGACCCTTCCTTGATCTCTGCTTTTTCAGCAGGCCCTAGTCTTTTCAATGCTACTATAAAACAACCTTTACCTACCTAACTGCATCAACATAAGAGCCCTTAAGAGCTTGTGCAAAAATCTGACAGCTATTTAACCTCTGCAAATTCTCACGCATTACGTCTTAGGTTTAATTGCTTGAAATGCTGATTCTTTCTTAAAAATACACACACAATTGCTTCCCTTTGAATTTATGAAGTGGATTTTCAATTGAACTGGCCATGCCCAGCATTGGCTTGGAATTTAAAATGCAATTAAATTAAAATTGCAATTAAAAGCAACAGTGACTCAACAAGGGAATTAGATTAAATGCATCATCAATTTGGATTAGTTATGATTGATCCCTATTGATTATCTATTACATAGAATATTTTTAATCAAATTAGACATATAACACTTTAGTTTCTATAACGTCAATGCCAAAATAACAGAGCCATTGAAACAGATTTAAATTTGTTATACAGCATCAATACTGAAATCTGAATACGAGTAAATTAGAGAATTTTGCCAGATGAACATGTCAGCATCAGAAATGCGTAACATACACTAAAATGTAAACACATAAATTAGGTATATATTGTAATTATGTGGCATTTGAAATATTGATTTTTAAAATATAACCTAAATATATCTGTTATACCTTATGTCGTATGTATGATAACGTTTAAATTTAACATTTTTATATAATTTAAGTTCTGCATTGTGCTTGCTACTGTTATGGTTTGCTGGGTCCAAGGAGTGAGATACTGTGTGGATCTAATATGAGCTTTTGCAAACACATGAAAAATATACATGATTAACAGAAGATAACAAGAAAAATATTTCATTCAAAGCAAAATCGAAATGATACAGCTTAACTTGACAATATAAACATTGCTGTGTTAAAACAAAAACCCACCAAAAACTTAAAGAAACAGAGAGTGAAACCTATGTGCCCTTCAAATGTGTAAATATGAAACATAGCAAAAACACTCATCTGTAATGCAGACAATATAATATAATATAATATAATATAATATATCTACTGTATAATATGTATATTGATTTATGTCAACAAAACATTTTGTAGCAATACAATGTGTAAATATGTGAAAGAAATTAATATTTTGCAATTCAAATGTAGCTATTTGGTGCAAGTTTCCTATTTGCACTTGAGGCCAGCATTAAATTAGATAATTGACAGCAGGTGAGCATGATTGGTAACTATGAAAACAAATATAAACACAGGAAAAGAGAACACAAATACGAAAGAACATAATTGAAAGTAAGAGTCCATAGATTCATTCAAAATAAATGTCTTTGAAAACAGAATACCTGTGACACCACCTCTCTTTCAGTTCAGGGTTGGAGTTCTGAATGCTATAAAATGGTCTTAAATTATATTCACTGCTGTAAATCCCTATAGATTACTTCAAGTGGTAAACCCCAGTCTGGCCCTTACTATCAGCTACTTTTGGCAGCGTACGTCCTGAATTCTCTGTTTACATTCTTACCCCATACACTGATTGTATTCAATCACACACACGTTACAGTTACATAAACTTGGGTCACGCAACGCAAATATTAAAGCTTTCTTCAGTTAGTTTTTGATTCTGGTGCTGATTGAGCTGAGTAGCAGTATCTTTATTACTGTTATTCATTAACCCTTCTGCCAGTTCAACTGCTGTTTGAAGGGATGAAGTGTCAACCTCACCAAAGCCATCATTAACACCTAGTCCACCAGAAAAACAGGATATTATGTACATACGAGCCATTATGTGTAATATAATTTCAGTCTTCTGTTTCTTTTAGCTGATCTATTTCTGAACACTGAACCACATACACTAGAAAATAAATGTTTTTTTTGTTTGTTTTTCCCCCCCAGATATTATCATGATTTTAATACAGTGGTATTATTCATTTAAATACCATGCTATGTGAATAGGTTATTCACCTAGAACACATTAAATGACTCATAATAATAATAATAATAATAATAATTTAACAATTAATGTAACAGTAAACTCCAATGACAAATGAAAGCAACAAAAGAACTGATTTGTGCAAATGCATCAGATTTCCACACTGCTCCTGATAAACAAGTCTAGTCAAGTATCAAGTTTAGACCAGCTCGTGATTACATATGAAATCTTACTATTACACACCAGATTTTCCTGCAGTGTCCATCTTTCTCTGTTCTGTCTCTGCCATTTTTCACTAATGTGTCATTTCTCCCAGTAGCCTGTAGGCTTTAAAGGGGCTGTTGCTAATTTCCAGTAAAAGGACAAGATGGAGTCATGAGATAAGCCAAGAGTAGATGTGAAGCTCACGCTAATGCCACAGAAACAATATCTACGCCCTTCTCTCGTCCCTTTGCTTTCATGGAAGCATTTTAGTTCACACTTTTTGAAATTAGCACAAAACTGAAATGAGTTCTGTTTGCTTTATTAATACGTATGTCTTTGTCATATGCATATTATTCTAAAGAACTAAAGAGAATCTTTTGTCAAAATGTAACTTGCTCCAACTCTGAAACGATTTTCTTTTTCTGCTGATGTCACCAAGGCCAGTACATCTTTGATATTTAATATCTTAACCTGACATGTTTGGATTGATGTTACCAAGCTCAATCCTACATTGTCTACTGTTGAATAATCAAAAATGCCTTACCGAATTGGATGCCATTGCTTCCCTTTAATACTAGTTTGAGCAGAAAATTGATCAGATTTTATCTGAAACATGTTTAGCTAAAACCATAATGCTGTCAGACTGCATGGCCTGAGGAACAAGTACTAATGTTCTCCTGGTAAAGTAAGATGTCAGTAAAAAGCTACATGTCAGGGTCATGTGCTGGAGGGTGTGGAGGCAGGAATGTTGAAACCGTGATGGATTATATGCTTATAGTATGAAGAGGCCTCGATACATTAAGGCAGTTTGGCGGCTCAGAGCTGAGGGTCAGCAGACGGGCGGGTGAGAGGGAGGAAAACACTGAGGACAGCATTCCACCACTGGTTAAACAACGGGCCATGCCAAGAAAAACAGAGGGTGAGAGAGGGACGGGTGGTTTTGTTAAGCGTGATAAATAACATCAGAGTCGGCAGCTAAATGGAAATCAATGTGATTAGTCCATTAGTGAGAGCTTGAACTCACCCGTTTCTCTCTCTCGCAGTCTCTTTCTGTCTCTCTGCCCTCTTCCATTAGGAACTTATCAACCACAAGACATCTTTACTGCTTTGCTCGGAATAATTCCCTTTTCTCTATTACATCTGCCTGTGTTTCCTTTTTCACTAATGCCACAGGAATTCTTTAGCCCTCTCTACTTTATGTCATGATTATCCCTCATGACACACTCACACACACACACACACACACGCACCAATAAAAAAAAAAAAAATTGGCTAATATAGCTAAATATTAGGCTGTCTGGATCTACTTTAATCTTTCTACATAAATCTGAGTGTGTCACAAAATACACAGTAACTTGTAACTGATATCTGTGTACTGACCACAACTGTTTGAAATGTGAATGCGTTGTATTGGGTGCTGTGTTCATCTGAAAATACCTTACATTTATTCACCATCCCTTGTCTTTGTCTAGCACTAGTTAGAACACCTCCCATAATCCCCTGTGTATGAGTTATTCTGGTGGAGATTATGCAGTGGTATGTTATAATTTGACGAATAATTGCTTTGGCCGAAATAGTTCCTTGGATCCAGATGGCCATCTGTTCTTTGGGCAGAGCCTGTGAGCACTTTAATTCTACACACACACATCACCTGATAAATTATGAGAAGTTATGGATTTTGGTTTTAGAGTAAGGTATTTTGGGAGTATGTAGTAATACATTTTGAAATATGCTTTTGTGATACATTGCTGAGCTGTGGTCATTTTTATTCTATTTTAAATGCTATATTAAGTTCCTCCATCAACATATGCAAATACACACACACACACACACACACACACACACACACACACAGGCCTTTAAAAATTTGTTTCATGCACAAAAATTTTGCTAATACAACTAACTATCATAATAGACAAAACAAGAACCATCATGAAAAAAATAGTGCATACAAATTATGTGCTATATTTTAAGTCATATATTTCGGATTCAGAGCAGTTTTAAGATACTTTCAGTGACAGAATTAAAGTTTGTGCAAATTAAAATCTGGTGCCTCAAAATATGTAACACCTGATGTCAAAAAGCATTTTGGTAATCTGGTGTCTTGGGGCCAATTTGGGGGCAAAATTATATTTGAATGCTTTTTAAGATTTTATAATATCCACAATACTAATGAAAGGCTGGTAATGACAGCAGCAGACAGTTTTTATAGTACTAGATCTTATCTGAGCGATTAATTTATCAGAAGCATAGCACACAAGAAGAACCATGGTTTTGGACAGTTTCCAGTTTCCATGGCTGATTTACAACTTCAGATGGAAGCGTTTATCTACTAACCCACAATATTCAAAAACTGACAGTAACAGAAGTAAGGACTAAATTATCAAATAAAATGTAACACTGCATTACACAATTAGTTTAATGACTATATGCAATTTAATATGTAGATAATTTGATCATAATACTGAAATTCAATGTATTTATCAAGACAATTAAAGGTTATGGTCAAATATTTGGTCCGCCTGTTATTGTATTGTTATTGTATTGTATTGTATTGTATTGTAAGGGTGGGACAATGTCTGCTCACGGTTGGTCAGCTGGATCAGTGGTGTGTGGCACTGTGATCAATAGAAGGGCTGAGCAGAGAGAAGCAGTGTAATAGTCGGGTCAGCCGTTCTGACAGCCATTACTGCTACTTCTGATAATAGAGTAGCACCTGTGTGTGTGTGTGTGTGTGTGTGTGTGTGTGTGTGTGTGTGTGTGTGTGTGTGTGTGTGTGTGTGTGTGTGTTCTTGCTTATGCTACATTGAGGGGACCAAATGTCCCCACAAGGATAGTAAAACCAGTAAATGTTTACCTTATGGGGACATTTTTTAGGTCCCCATGAGGAAACAAGCTTAAAAATCATACAGAGTGAGTTTTTTTGGAGAAAGTAAAAATGCAGAAAGTGTCCTGTAAGGGGTAGGTTTAGGTGTAGGGTTGGTGTAGGACAATAGCACATACAGTAAGTACAGTATAAAAACCATTACGCCTATGGAAAGTCCCCAAAAGGATAGCAAAACAATCCTGTGTGTGTGTGTGTGTGTGTGTGTGTGTGTGTGTGTGTGTGTGTGTGTGTGTGTGTGTGTGTGTGTGTGTGTGTGTGTGTGTGTGTGCACGCGTGTGAAAGAGGCCGTAAAGGAAAGTTTGTCATTTAATTCACTTAATTTAAAAAGGTTTAAGGACTACATGAAATTAACTTATTGACTCTTTGCTTAGTTTCTTAATAAAGGTCTCTGGTATTATTGTGAATGATTCATCAGTTATTCTATAGATAACATTTTTGTTTTACCTATCTTTCATAAAACACTCTGCTCTGTCCTCTATAGCTCTCGTGAAATAATGTTATACAACAATCGATCTGCACAGTGCAATCAGCCAAAAGTCCCGAATAAATGGCCTGTATGGTCACCCTACATATAGCGCATGCTTACACTGACAAACAGTCATAAAATATCTTATGTTAACAGCCCTTTATTTTGCATTCCTATTTTATGAGGATCTCACAGATTATGCATGATTTTATAATTACCAAATATTAAAGGGTGTGTGTGTTTTTTTTGTTTTTTTTAAATCCCTATTTTAAAATCCTCTTTCTCAAATCAGACTGTTCTGAGGTTCCTGTCAGAATGACGTAGTTCTGCACAGGATGCTCCCATGATAATTGATTGACAAGGCCGTCTTACCTTAGACCTGCCCTGAGTGAGCTGTCATCAGTCCGCCATTGTGTCGACTCCGGTGCAGGGGAAGACAACAATGTCTCCGACTAACCGATTGAGGTGTTTTGTTGTTGGATGTAATCAGGGACAGACGGAGTAAAAAACAGCCCTGGTTTTCTCCCAAATAGGCCCACCACAACTAAACAGCCACTACTATCTCACAATATTACAGCAATCCTGTCACATTTATGGGAAATAACATCAGAAAACCCATGGTGACCCTGCTGACAAAAATAATAGAATCCACCACAGAAATTCTAATGATTTCCACTACAAATACCATTACAAACATTACAAACCATCAACTTTTAACCATTAAAACCATTAAGTAGTGGTTCCTGTAGTGTGTTTTGGGACATATGACATTAGAATTTAGTGGGGGTTTTTTTTTTTTAAAGCCACCAATAGAAGGCGACCAATTACCAGCAGAGACCAACAGGCACATTACAGTTTCCATTAAAACCAATAACAGTTTCATTATAGTAAAACCATTACAAATTATACGATGGTTTCTATTTATTTATTTATTTATTTTTTCAGTAGGGGATTGAAATAAATGTATTAGGCTATCGGATGAACGTCTCAGTTACGTACGTAATCCTCGTTCCCTGATGGAGGGAACAGAGACGTTATGTCGTGATGACATAGGGGATTTACTTTGGAGCCCCAATCATCTTTGACTTAAGAGAAAACGCCAATGAATATTGGCTAGTGGATTTTGCATACCTGTGCCACTCCCCGTGCACACGGGTATAAATAGGCGGCAGGTGCATCCACTCATTAGGTTTCACGCTAAGGAGCCGAGAACGAGTCCCTGGCAACCAGCAATGGTTCGAGATTGTGGCATGGGGACATAACGTCTTCGTTCCCTCCATCAGGGAACGAGGGTTGCGTACGTAACCGAGACGTTCCCTATCTGTCGGTCACTACGAGTTATGTCGTGATGACATAGGGGTCCTATGGAAAGCGCCACAGCCTGAACCCCATCACAACCTTGTGGCATGCAGATGCTGACAAGCGAGTGCATGACAGACAAATGCCATGCGAAAGGCGCAACCTTCCCATCGCCCCAGCGCAAATTTGCTAACCTTGGTGCCCGCAGGGACCACTGAGTACATCGCTGCTGGAGATTGCCAAGCCGCTGTTCCTTTCCCCACAGAAGTCGGAAGGGATTTCGACCTTCAATGAAATATAGCTTCAAGTCTTTCCTATTTGTTGTTACAGCTTGGCAGTAACGACGGGGAAGCGAGCCTTCCAGAGAAGGGCGCTACGGAGACCACATCCTGCCCAAAGGGAGGTAACATGTGGAGACACTGATATGGACTGACCCAGGCCTGGGCAGTACTACATATGACTGGACCCTGGGGCAGATCCTACCTAGGGGTAGGGAGGAGAGCTGCCAGCAGGGCCTGACAGAGGGCTCTGTCAAAGGGAAGACATGGGTGTACCGTGAGGGAAACCTTACCGTGGTAGAGTACACATATGTGATTACTCGAAGGGAATCAAGCCATACGGACACCTAGCCCAGTACAAGGGCTGATCGGAGACCCGGGCGAGCTAATACAAGTACTGGGCCTGGCGTCAGACTGCTCTGCCCAGTCTGACTGCCGGGGGTGCTGGAGGAAGTCCACCAGGGTTCGCCGTCCGGTGAACTGAACTGGAGGAGGAAAACAGCGCTCGTATCCCCGGGTGAGGGGGAATGGCGCAGCGAGCGTGACACCGGCCAGCTCTTCCCGCCACTTACCTGTTACCCAACACACGGGAAGAAACTGGCTCGATGCGGAGATTGTAAAATCTCATGAAGGTGTTCGGTGTTGCCCAGCCCGCAGCTCTACAGATGTCTGCCAGAGACTCCTTGTGGAGTGAGCCCTCAGCCCTATGGGGCACGGCTCGCCTTGGGATTGGTACGCCAAGGCGATGGCATCCACTATCCAGTGGGCCAACCTCTGCTTGGAGACAGCCTTCCCTTTCTGCTGACCTCCGTGGCAGACAAAGAGCTGCTCAGAGCTTCTAAAGCTCCGGGTGAGGTCCACGTATATGCGCAACGCTCTTAGGGGACACAGCAACGCCAAGGCTGGATCTGCCTCCTCCGAGGGCAGTGCTTGCAGGTTCACCACCTGGTCGCGGAAGGGCGTGGTGGAAATCTTAGGCACGTATCCAGGCCGGGGTCTCAGAACAACGTGAGAGTAGAACGGCCCGAACACAAGGCACTCTTCGCTCACCGAAAACGCTTGGAGGTCCCCGACCCTCTTGATGGAAGTGAGCGCGGTCAGGAGCGCTGTCTTAGCAGACAGGAACTTAAGCTCAACTGAGTCCAGCGGCTCAAAGGGACCCCTCTGAAGCCCAGCCAGGACAATAGAGAGATCCCAGGGGGGCATCAGGGGTGGCCTAGGAGGGTTCAACCTCCTGGCACCTCTCAGGAACCTCACGATGAGATCGTGCTTTCCCAGGGACCGGCCGTCCACTGCATCGTGATGGGCCGCAATAGCAGCCACATGCACCTTCAAGGTGGAGGGTGACAGCCTACGCTCCAACCTTTCTTGCTGGAAAGAAAGCACTACTCCAGTCGTGCATCTTCGGGGGTCTTCTCTGCGAGAAGAACACCAGTTTGCGAACAGACTCCACTTCAGTGCATAGGCTTGCCTTGTTGAAGGAGCTCTAGCCTGAGTGATGGTCTCTACCACAGTCCGTGGGAGACCGCTCAAGTCTGCCACGTCCCATCCAGGAGCCACACGTGGAGGTTCTACAGATCTGGACGCGGGTGCCATATGGTGCCAAGCCCCTGAGAAAGGAGGTCCTTCCTCAGAGGAATGCGCCAGGGAAGAGCTGTCGCAAGGAGTATGAGTTCGGGAAACCAGGTCCGGGTGGGCCAGTACGGCACGACCAGCAGGACCTGCTCCTCATCTTCCCTGACCTTGCACAGTGTCTGTGCAAGCAGGCTCACTGGGGGAAACGCATACTTGCGTAGAGCCCGAGGCCAGCTGTGTGCCAGTGCGTAATACAACTGGCAGTGGGAGGACTCGCGGGAAGCAAACAGGTCTACCTGAGCTTCCCCGAATCGACTCCAGATGGAGTCGCCATTCTCCGGGGAACGTGAGCTGTCGTGAGAGCGCATCGGCCGCACGATTGAGCTCCCCCGGAATATGGGCAGCACGCAGCGACTTGAGCTGCGTCTGACTCCAGAGGAGGAGATGGCGGGTGAGCTGTGACATGCGACGTGATTGTACACCTCCCAACCGGTTGATGTATGAGACAGTCGCAGTGTTGTCCGTACGGACCAACGCGTGCTTGCCGAGCAGCAGTGGCCGGAACTGCCGCAAGGCCAGATGCACTGCCAACAACTGTAGGCAGTTGATGTGCCAAAGCAGTCGAGGCCCTGTCCAGGGCCCCAAGGCTGCCTGCCCATGCATGTAGCGCCCCAACCCGTACTGGAGGCATCCGTCGTGACAACGACATGCCGGGACACTGCACGGACTGGGCACGCTCGTTGGTGAGACGCGCCACCACACTCACCGAGTCTAATTCCATACTGAGAAAAGAGTTTCTCTGCACGAGGGAGAGCTTGCTCTTTTCCCAGTTGACCTGAAGCCCCAACTGGCTGAGTGCTGAAGCACTGGGTCCCTGTGATCACACAACTGTTCTCGCACGCGGGCCATGCTCGAGATAGTTGAGGATCCTGATGCCCACTTCCCGTAGCGGGGCAAGGGTGCCCTCCGTGCCTTCGCGAAGACACGGGAGGGACAGGGACAGGGACAGCCCAAAGGGGAGGACCCTGTACTGCCATGCCCTACCCTTGAACACAAATCGTAGGAACAGTCTGTGTCGCGGAAGGAACGAAACATGAAAGTAAGCGTCCTTCAGGTCGATCGCTGCAAACCAATACTGGGGCTGGACGCAGTGTGCACGCCTCCAGCCCGATGCTCGCGGCGGCCCGGGAAAGCACGGCCGTCAACTCTGGGTCCGATTCGGCAGTGGCCGCGACTCCCGAGGGAGGCAGCCCCGCCGAATCTTCATCCTCAGAGGACGATTGCCCATCCCCCGACGCTGCGATCGACATCTGATCCTCTATCGGCGCACCGAATGAAACGCGGGTACGCCGTGAGACGGCACAGCAGAATCACCGGGGAGCCGCACAGAACAGCTGCTGCGGGAGGAGTGAGAGGTCCGTGGGGACTGGCTCGGCGGAAAGGCTCTCACTGTAACCCTCGGATCGCCCAGAGTACTAACCGATGGTTCTCTGCTCGTGGCAGAGAAGCCAGCGCGGGTAGTAACAGAGGGAGTCCCTCCCATCCCCGTGAGGAGAGAGAGGCGCGATCGCAGCGCTGCCATGGTTACACGCTCAGAGCGAACGCATAAACCATCCACGAATGCAGCTTCAGCACGCTGGATGCCCAAACACTGAAGACAACGATCGTGGCCGTGGACGGAGGATAGGAAACGACCGCAACCAAGAGGACACGGTCGGAACGGCGCCTTTAAAAATACGCGAACCAACCGTAATTTGCTCTTTTAGGAAATCTGCTCTTTTAGTTGAAGTGCCCAGGGGAATCGCTGCAGACAGGGACATCGCTGTTCGCACCATAACGCCAACCAGAACAGCTTCCAGACAGATGATGAATGGCTCTTTGTGGAGATCAACATGTTCATCCACTCGGCTCCGAAGCAAAAATCTAATGAGTGGATGCACCTGCCGCCTATTTATACCCGTGTGGGGAGTGGCGCAGGTATGCAAAATCCACTAGCCAATATTCCTTGGCGTTTTCTCTTAAGTCAGAGATGATTGGGGCTCCCAAGTAAATCCCCTATGTCGTCACGACATAACTCGTAGTGACCGACAGATAGGGAACTAAAATTCTTGAAATCTACATAAAAAAAGCATAACGCAAAATGTATAATGACAATGATAAACATAAACCTAGAATCGCTGCTGTCTCTTTATGAATGAATTGCCAGACAATGCGGAGTGATAAATAACAGTGAACGTTCGGACTAGTGGTGTCCTAGGATTTTACTATAGTGCTCATAGGCTACATGAGAGAGGAGGGCAAAGGTAACCTAACGGTTCGCTTTTTTTTGTCTTTTAGCTTCATCCAACTGGCTTTGTCTTCACGTTTTTTGCTTGCCATCACGAACCCACTTCGTGTTAGTTTCGATTTCTTATAAACAAAAATAGATTGCATTAGTGCCCCCTTTTGTTGGCCGTCAATGTCACTTAATTTGACAGTTTTTCTTTGACAATGAACCAGCCAGGCCGACGGCCGTTGAATGGACTTCTCCAAAACGTCCAGATGGCCAGTCTGTCCCTGGATGTAATAATGAACATAGCAGTCGTCATTTACTCCCAACATCTGAGCCGCTGAAGACACAGAGGATTAACGTTAACGTACTTTCGCTTTGAAGGGAATGCGCCCATCCCTGATCTGCCTAAATCTGTCTATGTTTGCGCAAATCATTCGTGATCCAGATGAAGTGAGTATAAGGTTTTTTTTATGAATCTTAGCAAATCGCCTTTCCTAATATGTGCTAGTTAGCCAGTATCGCAGCTGAAGTTTACAGTCTGCTCGTCACTCCACGGAAGAGAGGGGCGGGGTCAGCAGAGCTCATTAGCATTTAAAGCAACATGGACTAAAAAACAGCTTGCTGAAAAACAGAGCTGATTTTGACAGGGTAAAGAAGGTTTTTTTTTTACACTGCCATTGAGAAATTTTAACCAAAGTATGTTATAGACGTTTCATTAAGACCCTAAAGACTCATATCAACTTGTGGAAAATGGGCATCCGATTAATATGAAACAATGTTTATTTTATTTTATTTTATTTTATTTTATTTTATTTTATTTTATTTTATTTATAAGTCACAAATCAGAAAACATTTTCTCATCTCATTTGCATTAGCATTTCATGTAATATACATTTTCATGTAAATAAAATGTTGTATTGTCTTTGTGAGCACAGACTGGTTTATAAGGTGTGTTCACAGTCATTAACACGTAAAGTTCTGCATCACATCCTCTCTGTTTTCGTGGTGACTGCTGGATTCAGTGCCCTGTGAATGTGTTTCTCGGTTCACTGTGGACACAAAATTAACTCTGAGTTGACTGAAGGTGTAATGTGTTGCTGGGAAGGTGTTCCTGTTTTGATTTCACAAAGTTGCAGAAATAGAGAATAAGTTGTTTTGCAGTTTAAGCAATAATAAGCACTCTTTTTGCTTTGAGGAGGAGTTTTTGAATTCTTCAAATATACTGCTTGTTTTTATAATGAACATGAAAACATTAAGCAAAATTTAATTCCTCACACCCTGGCTGCTTACAATAATTTTTCTGTTTTCAGATAGACCCAAGAAAGATGTTGTTCACCGCTTTTTCTCTCTCTCAAAACATAAGGCATCAGCTGAGTAAGGCTATTTAGTAAGGCAGTCCACTAAACACAACAACAATTAGCAAACAGCTTTCAAAGCTAGCCTCTCCAGCCCATCCCCTGGCTAACTGTCTGATTTTACAGCATTCACTAAACTGTGGTCTGCTCTTGCTGCCCACTACATAAAGTTTGCCTCCTCTTCCACTCTGTCTTTGACCGTCTGTCATGACCTTATGACCCTGAGGTCAAACTGTGTGTCATATTGGGTGTTGAACAATGCAAATCTTTGCTGAAAGCCTGCTGTGCCTATATGTGTCTGTAAAAAGCCAAATCTTGCCTGATCTGTACTACAGACAATGTGAAGGACTGTGAAAGCTGTTCGATGTTATAAAGAGAAAGACAAACAGTGAGCCAGTTCTCTGTGTGTATGTTTGCAGAGGAAGGTCAGCAGGTCTTTGATGTTGAGCATGCAGTGGGAATAGATGGTGTGTGTGTGTGTGTGTGTGTGTGTGTGTGTGTGTGTGTGTGTGTGTGTGTGTGTGTGTGTGTGTGTGTGTGTGTGTGTGTGTGTGTGTGTGTGTGTGTGTGTGTGTGTGTGTGTGTGTGTGTGTGTGTGTGTGTGTGTGTGTGTGTGTGTGTGTGTGTGTGTGTGTGTGTGCGTGTGTGCGTGTGTGTGTGTGCGTGTGTGTGTGTGTGTGCTGGGCTGCAGCAGAGGCTATAGCCTTCATGTCTTGCCTTTACAAGCACACAAGCTGTTCTGTTCTGACTTCAGTCATACAAATAGTGGTGTGCACTGAAGCAAATATTATATCTGTATCTGTAGCAATGCCTTAAAAATTATTTGTTTCTGTATTCTGATGAAATCGAAGGTGGGAATGTTGACTTCATGTAGAAGTTTTTCGAAACTACATGAAAATCCCATTTTTTTTTGTTCACTCCATAGATTACATATAGCACATATGCCGTGTACAGTTCATCAAACAGTTTATTCTTGTTTCAGAATGTCTGTAAATGGCCTTAAATAAATATAATAACACTAACCTTGAAAACCTTGAAAACATAGGACCCTGGGAACATAGGACCCTTTGTCCTATGTTCCCAGGGTCCTATGTTTTCAAGGTCCCATGTTCCTAATGGCAAATAATAAATACATGACAAAGGATGTTCCCAGGGTTAGTGTTAGGGTTTGGCTAACAGGAACATGGGGTTAACCCTGGGAATATGCTGAAAGTAGAGCAGACAACTCGACTGAAATATTAAAAATGTTATATAGGATTCAGATAAATATAATAATAATAATAATTGAAACATTTTAATAATTAACACAATACTACTAAATGTTAAATAAAAGGAAATTAAAAGTATGTTTCATGTTTGTCTAAGAACTGTGCAATGATCTCCCTCATCAGCACTGCTTTAATAAAACATCTCTTCTATTGGTCAGAAACTAATACAAACCAGTTGAACCCATTAAAATACTATCTACACTGAACTACACTCCACTACAATTCCTGGATGTACAAGACATTTAAAAATATGTTTTGCCCTCCATATATTTAAGTCCAAGAAAATGCATTCACATATTTCACATTTAGAGAAAAAGAGAACATATAACATACTCTAGTAGGCCAAATGGTTGAGAAAGAAAATACAGAAATACAAAGAGTGAGGGGCAAACCCTAACCTCATCAACACACTGAAATGAAAGAGATTTAAATTTGTCTGGAAAGACATGATGGTTAGGTTTTTGATGCCTCACTGTTTATAGCTTTTCATACTTTTACAAACCCTGGGTCATTTTTAACATATTGTTAATGTATGAATTTTTAATGTTCATGTTTAACTCTGTTCATTTGTTTTGGGTTAGTGATTAATTCTTGGTAGTTTAGTTTCCATATTTCAAACTGTACATTTGTAAACCCTTGGTTAACTTTGAAAATGATGGCCTTGACTCTTATTTTATGACAGTAATGTGAAAAATTATATATGATAAGACGATTGTTACCTTTATGTATAGATCTGACGTGAGGGCTCTGGCGCAGGGTAGATCAGAGGCAGATGTTCTCTCCTTCTTTTGAGTTCTTAATTAATTCATTCATTTATTCAGGGCCCACTCACTGCCCACAGCCTTGTCTCCAGTGGGTGATGTATTGTAATGAATTTAATAGTAGTAAGATCCTTCAAAAGTGGGTTGAAGCTTAAGCCCTTTATTAAATTAAGAGAAAGCTGCCCCAGGCCAGAGCCAGAAAGAGACGGATCTAAATTACAGGATGTGTGGGGAGATTTGACGTTTCAGACCCCAGGCTGAGCTGAACTCTACTTTACACTGTGGAATATGAAATGTAAATGTGTGTTTTTGGAAAACATCCTCACAGCATCTATCAGGTCATGAATGTTTAATGTCATAATGAATAAGCCTGCTTTGCGTACATCATGATCTCTCTTTCTCTGGCTTTTGATGCTGTGTTACAGAACATGCTGGCTTGAGAAGCAACGCAATATTTAGACTGCCGTTGCATGATGAGGACAAAAGAAGAACAACTGTATTCTGTTACAATTCAAGTTCAAGTTCATTTTATTTGTATAGCACATTTACAACAGCCACCAGGCTGACCAAAGTGCTTTACAGAAAAGCAAGATTATAGCCTACCACATACACAGAAAACAAACCCGAAATAATTTAATACAGCAATTAAAAATTAAAACTGGCCATGGCACAGTAGTCAATACACTAAGGAAAACAAATACGTTTTTAGCAGAGACTTAAAGACAGACAGAGAAGAGGCCATTCTAATCTCTAAATGCAGGGTATTCCAAAGTCAAGGCCCTGCCACTGCAAAAACACGCTCACCTCTACGCTTAAGCCTAACGTGAGGGACTACCAACAGTTCAGATTATAGATATGCCTTGAGACAGTGTGGGGCATACTAGTGGGATAAAAATGTTCAATGTGTAGTAAACCAAATAAATTAGGCTGCTGTCATTAGTGGATAATACTGCACACTGTAGGAGACATGGGGCACATAGCCATTAAATACATATACTCTCCATTTCTCTAAAACAAACTAAATAAGAAACAATTTTTTGATCAAAGACACCTTACAGGAATTCCTGGAATGTCCAGAATCTTAAAAAAGGGGACAACCAACCAACAAGAGTTAACCTTTTGAGCACTACGGTCCCACATGCAGGATTTTTATTTCTGTGCCCCTGGCATTATGGTCCCAATGTTCAGTGACGTCACATAACTGCCAAATTCAAACTGTGCTTTCGTGCTTTGGCTGGCACTGCTCTGCACTTGTCATAATGACAGCTATGCAGTGTTTTTAACCACATAATGGTTATTTTAGGTTTCAGACATTTAAATACACATAAGTTCTAGTAAAACAATATATTTAGAGTTTGTAAAATACACACGGATGTCTATGGAAGCAGCAATAACAATCCATTCAAATATAATTTGCTGACGTGTTTTATTAATATACCAGATACACATGTAAGTAGCTATAAAGTTCACTGTATTCTTCTCCCAATTCACCAGCCACTCACTTACATTTATTGCGGGAGAAATTGATTCATTGATTCAAGTGCTGTAAATCCGACTGACAGGACTCTCTGAACTGCAGCGTGAACATGAACAAATCATATATAAAGGTTTTTAAATGACAAAATACACTCGCTTATTTGTGAATCGGTATATCAGATGGTTGATGGCATGGTAAGCAAGTGTGTGAATATTTTTAATAAAAAAGGAAAAACTAAATAAAAGCGATACATCATGCCATTGTCATACAGTGTTTTCGTGGCTGTGGTGCATCACGTGACAAGCATGACGCATCCCCATGGAAACAATAAGGGGAAACATTATAAAATAACGGTCGCCTAAAAAAAAACTCACCCTGAAGGGTCAGCTAGAATATTTTAAACTCATTGAATTTAACTCAAAGGGTTAATTTCCTCATGTTTAAATCCATTTAGCAGATTTTTCTGATATACCAGCTCAGAAAATGTGAGAAAAAAGTCTCAAGAATCCACTTGGACCTGGTAATTAGTAATTTGTACTGTAAACATTTTTAAAATAACCCTCCCATTTCTATTTGGTGTGGCTGTCCTTCTGCAGATAGAAGTTTAAAGCTATAGCATTGTACGCCACATTTCTCAGGATTATGTTGTCAGCTGAACCTGCTCTCCTTGGTGACATGGAGTCTAAAGTCTTTTCAGATAGATGAGCAAGCTGACATCTTGTGTTTACACACATATACACACACAGAGGATCTGTTGCACAGGAGAGTGTTCTAATGTTTTGACAAAAGTAAGGGTGCCTCTTAGATGTTCCCCTGGCTAAGATCCCGGGGAAGTGCCGGTCAAGTTGCTTGAGAAGTGGGTGGCTCCCTTGAATGTCACAGTGAAAGACAGCTCTACATTTCTTCTCTCTAATCCACTTGCAAAAAGAAAAAGTGGGCTAGGGCATGGCCCCATCAGAAATGCAAAAGTAGTTCAATAACGTTCAAATTTAAATTCTCTGCTATGTATTTATTTGTTCTGACACTGCTTTTATACCTTCAGGACAGAGCGGAAGCAAAATGGCAGATACTCACAGCCACCAGCTGTTGCTTTGTCTTGTTTTAATGTGTATCAATTCATATCACTTTATTATTCCATCAAAGAATACACCATACAGTCATAGAAGTGTCATTCCTATGTTCCCGGAAAGGGTCCTCTGTTCCCCAGATTTCTATGGCAGTTATAAACATAGGACAAAGGGTCCTATGTTCCCAGGGTCCTATGTTTAGGAAAGTAGAGCAGACAACTCGACTGAAATATTAGAAATGTTATATAGGATTCAGATGGGATGAAGTGTTATATTTTTTTGGGGTACCAGCTATTGTGGGAATAAAACAAAATGAGATAACTGAAATATAGGAAGACTGAAAAAAAAAAGATAAACATAGATATGAAATATAGGAAGACAAAGTAGCCTATAATTAAATAACAAAGGAGGAGCAAATAGTGTGAGGAGGATAGAACAGGTAGATGGTTTTATGACATTCAAAGAAATGTAGGGTCATGCAGAGTAACATATTAGAGAAGTAGAGGAAAGACCTGTTTACATCTAGGACAATAACTATAAAGAGACTGTAACAATAAAGATATAGTTCTAAAAATCATTCTCAATATTAAAGAATAGCAGAGTCCACACCACAGCTGTAACGATAAAGCTTGAGAATTTATTGATAACACTCGAGAATTTAAAGCGACAGAAAATGAAAGAAAGAAACCTATTATATAGAAATATGAAAAATAAAATTAAACGTGAATTAACAAATATTACGAAAAAAAAATTCAAAGATAAGAGAATATAGTTTTGTTCACAATTCAATGAGTTTATTAAAGCTGATGCATCCTCCTTACCAGTTGGAGGCGGTAATGCACCTTACTTTTTATGCCAAATGCCACTAAACTGCAGAAGAAGAGGAAGAACACTGGAAACATAGCCTGCGTCCCAATGTGCACACTATCCATCCTAAAGTCTATGTCATATTAGTAATTTTCAATACTATTTAGGGCAGATAGGGTGGATAGTATGCACATTGGGACGCAGGGATAGAACCCTGGGAAAATAGATATGCTCCCTTCATAGCAGTAGCTGACAAGCAGGTAAACCAGTGATGGAGGTATCTGCCCTGCTAAAAATACCAACTTTTGCTGTTTATGCTGGTTAGTTCTAA
Organism: Acrossocheilus fasciatus; assembly: GCA_036784905.1. Taxonomy (NCBI): domain Eukaryota; kingdom Metazoa; phylum Chordata; class Actinopteri; order Cypriniformes; family Cyprinidae; genus Acrossocheilus; species Acrossocheilus fasciatus. The sequence goes on along the minus strand of CM071955.1, from coordinate 22,883,034 downwards.
TTTGAGACTGATGGAACCACAAAGCCTTGCTGTTCACTAGTAATACTGTGTGAAGACTGCATCTTTCCAGTGAAACTGATGTAGTTAGTTGAGATGCTGATGGACACAGCACACAAGCTTCCTACTGAGTTTTGGAGGTTGCTCGCAGTTTTATTATAACATTTCTTTCTTTTTTTTTTTTAAATATCAGATGTTTTGAGTTTTTATTTGTTACTGAATGCGTGTCTTTGAAGTGTGTGCGCTAAAAAAAAAAAAAAAAATGCTGTAATGTCACTGACAGTGTCCCTAAAGGATATTGTGAACTCTCTTGAATTGAGAATCCTTGATGGGGGAGAGGATGTGCTGCCCCCTGCTGCTCATTTAACCGAATCTCACATCAAGTCATATTAATTTGTATTGCACTATTCGTAATATATATTGTTTCAAAGCAGCTTTACGGGAATTATATTGCAACGTATATATTGCGTAATATATATATATAGGCTATATCACACCACATATATTATGGTCATATACTTATCCACCGTTTAGTGTAGTTTTCTTGTTTTGTTGTTGATATCTCATTTTGTGTGAAGAGAATTTAATTCGAAACAGTGGCACTTAATGTGGGGTCCGCCCGACCCCTGAGAGCAGGTGCTCGTTACCCCTCCCCCTTCTCCTTACTATGCTAAAGTGTTATCTCATGAATATCAATTTAGTCACGCTGACGTAGCTACGTAGCATGCAGTCACGCACCCCACTTGATGTAGGAGGATTGGTTACGTCGTTCCCCTGAGGCGGGAAACTCCTCACGTAAGCCCTGCCCACATCAAACAGGAAGCTCCTCCCCTCACCGGCTCCGCTCGGCTCTCCGTCGACGAGTGTGTCAACAATGTACTGCCGAGCGCGGTGATACGATGGATAAACGCGTCTCCTTTCCATTTATAACACGGAAATAGGATTTTACTCTCTTTACAGGTGAGAAGATTGTATATATATTTTTGTTATGTATTATAGCGCTTTTAAAGACTGATAGTGTAAATGGTGGCTTTATATAAGGGAGAGAGAAGGAACCGTCGCAGTATAAAGAGAGTCAGCGCTCAACGAGAGCGTGCGTGTGTATTGTGTGTGCGTGCTGGCGCGCGTGTGTGTATTGTTTAGTGTGTGTGTGTGTGTGTGTGTGTGTGTGTGTGTGTGTGTGTGTGTGTGTGTGTGTGTTTGCTTTCATTACGCAGACAAATAAACATTTATCTCAATAGGGTCTAACTAGCTTTTTTCTTTCTGTAAATAAGCATAAAAATAAGTGTTAGAGTAGCGATTATCAGAGTCATAGCCAGGGTTGTGTCTCAAAACCTAGTCAGCTCCCTTTCTAGACAGCAGCAATTAAGGGCGTCATGAGTCAGCGACTGATGATGCTTCTATGATGTCCCAGAACGCAGCTTTCTAGGATGAGAGTTTACAGCCCAGACATTCTACTCGCTGTACTCACAATTATCATATATCATTAACAGTAAGCGTATTCATGCCCATTACTAATTCACTGTGTGGATGGTGGTCTAATAAACATGCTGTTTTTTTCTATGCGGTTTTAAGTGTTTATCTATCTATCTATCTATCTATCTATCTATCTATCTATCTATCTATCTATCTATCTATCTATCTATCTATCTATCTTAGCCAAAGCCCATGCCCTTATTTATAAATACATACATGCATACCTGGGCTTTTGGGTCATGTACCCTGATCATATACAGAATGAGTGATGGTCTCATAATGATACTGCATTCATGCAGGATATTTGTGTACTGGAGATTTGTGTGTAGTATGACTGATTAGACACTCTCTCATGGACATATATGGCTGTGTTATTGAGTTCATTCATTTACGTATTGTTGCTTAACATTCTTGAAAAGCTTGTTTACATAAAGGGCTACAACAATAGCTTCAACAGTGCATAATTTGGTAAATGCTTAGTTATTTGTTTGTTTGTGGAAAGCAGAGTCTCTTCTAATTTCGTTTATTCTTTTCTTCCAATGACTAATAAATGCCCTGTGTTGTTGTAATGCCGCTTGTCACTTTTTGAATGTGATGACAGTTTGTCGGCAGTAAAAGGCAGCTGTGGATCTAGTAAAAGTAATTAAGCCTGCCGCTGTAATCTCTGGTGTTTACATTCAGCGCCTAAAGAAAAAGACTGACCCAGTTTTGCATGTCCTCATCACAACCAAATCCTTGAAAAGACTTCCAGTAGAGCGTTCGCTAACACACCCCTGCATTTGCATGTGTTTCCATAGCCCTATGCCGAAGGAGGCACGGCACATTTGCCTTTTTTGAACTAACATTTGACTAACTCTCAAAGCGGTGACCTTACTCTCATGCCAGTACGAATGGACGCAGAACAGCACTACGAAGCATCTTTCTTGATGAGATGTACACCAGAACTGCAGGCGGATTTGATTGTAATGAGGCTGTGTTCCTGCCAATTTTTTTTTTATCTTCTTATGGACAACAGATTTTCTGAAATAATTGGGATGGGTATTCTCTTCGGGTGCCCACGTGGGGGTCCTCATGCTTGTCGACGGACGTTCTTGTGTAGAAAGATCAACAGGAAGTGGCAGAGCAGCTGTGTCAACATGTCGTAAAGCACCTGTCTGCTGTGGGCCGTTGTAGAGGGCAAACCCCCGCTGAAAAGCTCACAGACACCCCCTGCTGCCCTCTCGAACCCTTGTCCCCTCCCTCTTGCTCCTTTTTTTTATGTACCGCTTATGGACCCAAATGAGTGCTCTCATCTGTGTCCTGTGGTCTCTGAGCACACTACCCTCTATGTCTCTTCACATAGTATATCGCACATTGCTAGCAGATTGGAATGTCTAGACCTAGAAAATGGAATGCCTACAGGATGGCCATTTGTTATATCAGTTAAGACCTTCACATACTAACCTTATTTTGCAAAATGGAAGTAAGCTTTTTTCTATGAATGTGCAAGACTTCCGATTTGTCAGCAGATATCAATGTTATTGCTAAGAGAATAACAAAATGCAGTAAACAGGTTTGCACTACAAACCACTGTGTTAAAAACAATATGATAACAAATACGAGTTTACAATATCAAGCAGTATAACAGACTGTTTTTGTACAGCTAAAGTAACTGTAAATGGATGACACTAGAAGCCTCACACAAAAAAGTTACAGATGGCTTGAAGGATGTCCTGCTCCTGGAGGGCCAGTTTCCAGCCTTCTCCAACACACCTGCCTAGTCATCCTGAAGGCCTTGATTAGCTGGTCCAGATGTGTTTATTTAGGGTTAGAGCTAAAATTTGGGGGAAGGTGGACTTCCAGGATCAGTATTGGACACCCCTGACACATATGCTGAAATTAAGCATAATTTACACCGTATTTACTCAATATATACAAAATTAATATTTGGAAACATGAAGCAATAATTTGCGATAATGCTAAAAATGTCACTTTGAATACAGTGAAATGCAAGCAGATGAGCTTTCTGCAGTAGAAACATTGCTTTGTATATTTCACACCTCTAGCCTCTCTGTCTTTTGTTAACCGCGAGGCACTTTCAGTATACTTTTGACAGACTTCCTCTTTTCGTCTCTGTATTTGTGTTTGATGTTCTATGATGAGTCTAAACAGATATATACAGTTCATATGGATTTGGTAGGATGCAGTGTTTTTTTTTTTTTTTAACTTTCATTCATCCAACCAACCATTAAACGTCAGCTGTTATATGAACAGCATAAATGACAGGAAACTAGAGGCATAACCATGTGCTTTCATAGCATCTGCCTTCATATTCTCTAATGTAAATTAGAGAAGGGATGCATTGTAACCGAAAAAGCTCTGTTATTTGGTTATGCTTCTAGTTTCACACTGTCTTCCGATCTTTTCCCCTCATGTAATCTTCACCTACATGTATGATAGCGCCCTCTGGGGGATGTGTTTGACTACACTGAGCGCACACACTTATTTTCTCATTTTGTGTGGCTGTACCGAACCACATAGCTTAGGTATGAATAGAAACCAGCTAAGTGAGCACTTCCTGTTCAAGCTGTAGCTACAAGGCAGTCACACAACAGACCACACGTGCGCTCAAGCAACCATCAGTTACATATCGTTCAATCTCGTGACGACCTCAGCTCACAGAGAGAGTGTACTCTGATTTGCCTATCCGCCCTAGTCAAACACAGCCTTAGCCCTGCATATGCAAATGCTTAGGCATGCTGGGTAATGTTCAGGGCGGGCAGTGACGGGCGTCCCCGGCTCACAGCTGTTATCTGATGTTATCTTTGACACCAGATCAGCCTCGACATGTTGCAGCATTCAGCATCCGCGACCTGGAAACCAGACCTTTTAACTGTCAGCACCTTCGTATCAGACTCAGCGGTGTTGTGTGTCACTCAAACATGCCAGAGAAATCATGTTTTCAAAGGTGAATTTGATATGATGTAATACAACAGTAAAAAGAAGCTTATTGCTTTAAAAACAACATAATGCAGCATTCAACTGTTCAGTTTGATATAATCTTAAGCTACCTTCATTGCATTGCATTTTCTCATGAAGGGCTTACAAGCTGTTTTTTTTGTTTTTAATCAGAGGATCATAATTTTGACCAAACTGTCTATGTCTGAAAGCAGATTCGCAATGTTAAATGCACGCTGTAAAGTACAGCAAAAATCTAAAACAAAGAGAGTTTAATGAGACTTGTTTTTTGAGGAATGACACAAATGAAGAGACATTCATTCAGAAAATAAACAGATTTCATGTTGTTACATTGTGTTGTCTTTTGGTTGTCATGAGTTTTCAGGGGACACTGGATGGACGACTCGGTGGATTTGAGCTGCTGTGTGTGTGTGTGTGTGTGTGTGTGTGTGTGTGTGTGTGTGTGAGACTTTAGAGATACAGCAGCAGTTTTGGACCCAGACACGAGTGTTGAGAACACAGCAGCAGTGTGTGACAGTAGCTGCTGTAATCCCTCTAGTGGCGATAAGACACAGCTAAACAAATGCAGCGGGAGTGGTACTGAAGCCAGAGATAAGACACACACTTGCCCGGACCTTGCCTTATCAGCCGGAGTTCATACAACATAGCGCTCACTCTATTTGTGTTGTCCAGGTCTGTGACCATCTTGTCTTGGTGTGTAAGCTTGTTGGAGGGCTCGAGGGTCAAACGGTGGGGTGAAACAGCGGGGCAGTTTGGAAGAGTTTAAAGTCACCATATCACTTACGGCTCAGTCTCCGTAATGCTTTCGCTAGTCTACTGTCCTCAGCTGACAGGAAACCCTTAGGGGCCACAACAGTGGTGGCCCAAAATCCTCTACACCCGCACAATGCACAAAAAGGCAGCATTCTTCACTCCCTGCAGTGCTCACACACTGTTCTGCTATTGCTGTCTTCAATAGGCTGTGTACATGGCGCACACACACACACACACACACACACACACACACACACACACACATACACACACAGAGACACAGGAGAAAGGCTTCATTATGAACCACCTGGAAGTGCCACAGCCAGCTGCCAGATCAGCTGAATGTCATATGGTGTGTATCTGTGTGTAAAGCTGCACGGCTGAAGTAGCTCATGTATTTTTTTCTCTCTAGCAGCATTTATCAGTCACATATCTGGTGATACCAGAAAGCATGAGTAACTTTTCAGAATTGCCACATTACTCATAATTCAACTCTTTATCTACTGATCATGATGTAATTTGATAATTGAACAAACTAGCACAGGAGAACTAGTACATTTTACAGTTTCTGCAATGTATTTGCATGCTTTTTCATGAGGCATGCATCAATGTGATATCGTTTGCATATTATTGTAGGCCAAAGTCTTTTTTTGTACAGTTTGCTGCATACTCTGTCTCTATCCACCAGAAAGGTCCTAGGCGAGGAGAGACCCCTGCACTAGCAAGTATTGTAAATAAGGGTGAATGTGGTGAAATTATCTCATATGTCGGTCAGCATATGAGCAGTCTGTGTCGTAAACATGAGTCTGCGTATAGTTGCAGATAGTCCTCTGTGGAAGGGGAGTGTTGTGTTGATTTTGTGCAGACTGTAGTTTCCCTTTTGCTGTGTGTGTGTGTGTGTGTGTGTGTGTGTGGAGCTGTGTGCCATCTCATCTATTGACACTACAGTGATAAAACCAGTCATTCAGGGTCAAGCATGTGTTTGTATGTCTGTGTGTATATCCTCACACACACTCCCCGAGGGCCATGTTAGTCTGAGTCACGCACACACATGGGTAATTCCAGATGAATGACAGTAGATAGCTCTGTCCTGCAGATCTGGACTGCTTTAATGAGCTGATAGGCAAATCTGTTGCTGGTTAAAGATTAAACGCTCTCCAGGGCAGCACACCTCTTATCTCAGCAGTAGGCCGCAGCATAGTGGAGCCACCGGGATTATTGTCTCTCTGTGTTTACGCATGGTCAGGTCAGACGTGGGCTGCTTACTAGAGCCCTTGTGTGCCATGGCCTGTGTCTGTGATTGTGTCTAAAAGGCAGTGGCTCTACAGCATTCACATTATGGCACATCAGCAGATTAGTATAGCTTCGTAAACATTGACATTTATCCATGCTCGTTCATAGGTTAAAACAATAAATAAATAAAAAAATAACAGACACTTTAATGATTCAGTAGAGTCAGGATCAAGGAGTGTTTAAAACTGAGACTTTGAGCTGCTGGCTCAACATGTTTTTGTTGCATTTGTGGTATCTTCATCGACTGATGAGATGTCCAGTCAAAACATCTACAGATGGTAGCTATCTCTACTGGGGAGCAGCACATGCCATAGTCACATCAGATGCAGAATGTCACAGAATTTAGCAAATTTTGGATGATTAAAAAATAAAGGAGGGCTGTACAATAAATCAAATTGCAATATGCACTATAGTGTCTGTGAATATCAAAGCAAAAAAAAAGACTGCTTCCGGTTTTTCAGTGTCTGCCATTTCTCTATATGAGGACAGTCCACATGAACTTTATCTGCAGAGCTTCAGTAACAGTTAATTTCACTAGCATTTCACCATTTTATTGGATAAAAACTGTTGTCATTTACACAAAGAAAAGGTCCTCATGAGAGCCCTTCAAAATAACATTGTGAAAAATGTATACAGTGGAATGTACTCCTCAAAGTAATAATAATAATAATAATAATAATTATTATTATTATTATTATTATTATAAAATTATTAAATCTTTATCCTTTTCTTCCATAATTTTAATCGTAATCATCTGCTGTGAAGCACTTTGTTTGCCAAAATAAAAGGAATTGTTATATTTTAATTTGAACCTTAATTTAATTTAAATTGTTAATGCTTTTATTTGATTATCACAATTTAAAAAAATAAATGTTTAATAAATCATGAACCAAAAAACAAAACAAAACAGAGTTTCTGAGTAATTTCATATGGCCCTATTATTGTTAAAATATTAATATTTTAGTACAAATTCATTTGACATGCTGTTTTGATTGTTAGAATTTAATTAAAAAGGAATCCACAAAAATTACAATAGAAAAATGGATTTTGGAAAATAAAAATGGATTTCATTTGTGTCCTTTTTTGGTTAAACATCATAAACTGATGTTAAATTCTTTCACGATTTCAATTAATTATGCATTAATGATTACAAAAATTTAACTTAACCATTAAAGGGGTCATGAACTGAGAAACCAAAATTCCCTTGATCTTTTGAAATATAAGGTTATTCTGTAAATTTCAGAACTTGTAACTTTGTTAGTCTAGAAACAGCTTATATTGAAGCTAGTCTGTCAAAACGAAAGCTTATGGAATGTACAAATTTATGGTGTAATAGTGTGGCTAAACACCGCCTCCACAGGAGAAGATCAATGTCTGCTTCTACATCTCTGCCGGTTTAGCCCCGCCCACCGATTTGCGCATTTAGTTTAAATAACTAGAGGTGAAGATCTACACAGAAACCAAATGATAAAGATGGCTCAGAAGATAACAAGATGCTGTGCAGTAGAGGTCGACCGATTCATTGGTTTTGCCGATTAATCAGCACCGATAGTTGACTGCCACAACTATCGGTTATCGGCAAAAATCCATGCCGATAGTTTTCCTGTTTGCAACCGTTGCTGGAGTGGCTGAGAAGGGTCTGCTGGCATTATACAGTACGAGAGCGGCCTCTAGAGGCGGAAATAACTAACAGCACTTGTTGTTTAATTTGACACATGACATTGAGCGCTGCACAAAATCCTGCCGCGGAACAGAGCGCCATTCACATAGTTTTCTATTAAATTACATTATATTTGTCCCAAATTATTGTGAATGTACATAATGACTTCACTCTAGGCTATAAATTGTTTTGTGCATTTTTCAGCAAAAGGTTTGTCTTTCTGTGGCTCTAATAAAGTCTGTATGCTTCATGTAGAGAGCTGTAATACAGATCACGCGTTCTCTTTCCGCTTGCTCTGTTTTTTTTAAACAACGAACTTCAAACTCATTTATGCCACATAGTTCATTCTTGAAGCAAACTTATGTCCGTTTGGTGATTAAACAAATTGTTTTAGACCGCCACTTGATTTGAATGCAAAGCGTCTGTTGTGTGTGTTTGTGTGTGTGTGTGTGCGTGTGCGTGAGATACCACTGAGTTCTCCTAGACGCAGCGCTGCGCTTTTGCCCGGTGTGTGACTAAATGTTTTTTTTGTTTTTTTTGATTAGATAATTATCAAGTGTTAAAAAATAGAAGCAAATAAAGTGTGTGAGTACACATACAATATTCGTATAATTTTAATGCTATGGCCTTGTGTAGATATTTAAAGATGGTCATCTTTAAGCATGACTGTTGAAATTAAATGGTAACACTTAACAATATGAGTCCATTTGTAGCATTAATGAAAACTGTAAAAGTATTGTTCCTTGTTAGTGTTTTCATTTCAACATTCACTATTAGCTATTAATAGGTTACATTTTTAAATTTTAAAGTTTCTTCTTTTAACATTAGCAAACTATGAAATAACTTTAATGATCAATATAGTAAATAATATTAATAATTTTATTCATTTACAAAGTATGGTTCAGTACTGTTGTTGCTTTTTTTTTTTTTTTTTTTTTTTAAGTAGTAAAGCACTAGCTCTCTTTCAGTATCCATTTTGAAAACTATCGGTTAATTAATCGGTATCGGCCAGTGTGGTCCAACCTAGCTATCGGTATCGGTAAAATCCACTATCGGTCGACCTCTACTGTGCAGTGCCAAGCTGTCTTTTCATTGCCTTCCTTTGGATCCTAACATTAGGAAAGAGTGGATGAAGTTCCAGACCAAGTCAGCAAGAACTCGGTCCATTGTGCACCTCATTTTACCCTACATTCAGGTTACAAACAAGGCACAATTCAACCCGGGATTTTCAGAAAGATTGAAACCAAATTAGGATGCTGTGCCGACTATATTGAATCCAACTGTAATGTGTAAAGTGTGAGAACTGTTTTTATTACGTGGTCACAATTGCTTTGTCCATTAAAACTGAAATGGAAAAAAGTAAAACTGATTTCATAGGGCCCTATGTCAGTGTTTCACAATCCTGGTCCTGAAATATACACAACACTGCATATTTTTGATGTCTCTCTTATCTGACATACCCATTTAAGGTCTTGAAGTCTTTATGAATGAGCTGATCAGCAGAGTCAGGTGTGTTTGATTAGGGAGAGATCTACAATGTGCAGTGTTGGGGGTACTCCAGGACCAAAATTGGGAACTACTGCCCTATGTGTATCGTAGTTTATTATGGATGAAGGAAATAAGGATGTCAAATGTAGAAGTACTTTAGTACCATGTCAATACTACAGTTTAAAAAAAAAAAAAAAAGGTAAGGTGTGTAATGTACTTAGTTGTTTGAGCATGTGTGCAGCAAAATGAGCCATGTTGTTGAGTTGAGATCAGTTCCTCCCTCACCCCTTTCTCTACGAGAAAGCTGTGATCATCAACAGGGGGAAAGAGAATTGAGTCATTGTGGCCTACGGTGATGACTTCTAGACTTCAATTTAACCCTTCACATCCTGCACACACCTCACACAAACACCTTGCCTTTGTGTTGGCTGGTTGAAACTCATGAGTTTATTCAATAAATTAAATCAGTTGTGTTTCTGCATCTCTGGGTTTAGTGGGGTTGATTGTGATATCTGTGATCAGGCTCTGAAAAAGTAAATGAAAGTGTATCATGCTGCAGTCATTTATGTGCTTAAAAACAGTAATCCATTGCTAAATGTGACAGATATGTTGGCATTCTCCTGCAATAAAATGATGGGTGTATAATCGAGTGATGGCATTTATGTAGGAAAATTGCAATATAATGATAATGTATCGGTCTACTGTAAGCAGTATTAGCTGTTGTGATAAAATGGTGCTAGGTAGTGTGTATCCACCTTAATTTGCAAAGCTTTTTTTTAAAGAATTGTCCAAGGTTTCAGATAAACAGAAGTAGTTACTGCGGACTGGACGGACCATTTCCAAACAAGATGCTTAATCAGTAGTGCAAGGGAGTGGTTTTACATGTTACAGCATCTTATGGACAAAAACTGGTCACCCATATGTGGGTGCTATAGTAATAATGGCTTTTTGTTCCTATCACTCCAAAACAAATGGCACCTATAGCAGCTGATTCATTGTCCCTTCCTATATGAAACACAAACAACCAGAGTGATGCACGCATTTTCTTTTTGGATTCAAATGCTTGTAGCGGTAAAAAGTTTTGCTTTGTTTGAACTGCCTATTAGTACTTGTTCTCATCTGTCTTGCTGTTTATATAGGGGGTGGAGCACAGATGTGCCTTTGAGAGTGCATGGGGGAAGGAGATTGTTGTAGTGGAAGAGCATGTCAGAACATGCCACCACCTCTGGATCAGGATCTTCCTAAACGCACAGAAAGAGGGAGAGAAGGACAGGGCATCCCCCTCCCCCTGTCTCTCTTTCTGTGTTATCTCAGAGGGGCAGAGGAATTATGGGTGGAGAGGAGGAGGGTCATGTGATATTGCAGCAGCTGCTACACTGAACGTTTCACTTGACGAAAAGGGATTGTGTTTTGTGTGTGTGTGTGTGTGTGTGTGTGTGTGTTGCTTTGTTAGATAAGCTCTAAACTTTTTTTTTTTCTGAGAGAGCGACAGTTTGTGAACCGAGTAAACAGAAACAGACAGACTGTATGTGCGTGTGACATTAATGTAAAGGTGTTGAGATTGTGTGCCAGTGTGTTTGCGACTCCCATCATGCATCTGCGAGCTGGAATGTGAACACAGTAGCGCTGTACATCTGCGCTGTGTGAAGTGTCAGTCTGAGGATCAGCGTTTCAGTGCTACTGCTGCTCTTGTTTATTTCATAATTAATTGCTCTGAGCAGTTCGTGTGTAGTGCAGTGGGTGAACAGGTCTTCAGAGAGCTCCTCTATATGTCTGTTTGTCGTCTCTCTCACCCGTTTGTACTGAAATGGTAGTGGATCTGTGATCGGCTCTAAGAACCGGCCTATGTTTCTACTGCCGTGAAAGAAAAAGAGTGACTGATTGATCACTGATTGTTACTGCATATCCTGCCCACAAACAAACATGGAGCCTCTTGGTCATTGTTTTGTTTTAAAATCACATTTGTTAACTTTTATACTTTGTTTTATTAATTTTAAAACATCTAAGGCTGCCAATGGTGTTTTTTGTTTTCTTGCTTATTTGTACTAGATCTCTGTTGACAACCGCAAAAAGCATTTCTCACACAAACACTGCTGCACTTTTGTTGTTGGCTGTTTTTCAGCGTTTTGATGGTCAACTAGCTGATTAGTGAGCATGACTACATATTAGATGGATGTCTAGGCCAGTGTTTCCCAACTTTTTTCCCAAACACAGTTTTGATATGTAAAAAATCCCACGGCACACCACTAAGCATAAAAAAAAAAGATAGAAAGAAAGGGGAAAAGTTTTTTTTTTTTTTTTTTTTTTTCAATAATTAAACATTGCGTCATCAGAGTTGGTATTTTGGCTTTATATATGATCAGGCTCTTGCACTTAATTTCTGAAAATCATACTCAAGTGGAGTTAACAAGGTTTTTGATGACCGAATGACGTAGATCTGTGTTTTGTCCATCATTAGAACAGCAGCATCTGAGGCAGTTAATTAATTGCATTACGATTTCATTCGTTTGCAGGTTATAAAGTTTACTGTAGCTATATGGGCGCTCAGTTTCTCTTGTTGTTTAAAACATTTGGCCAATATCTCACAATATAAAAGACGAACCACTATACACAGGATATTTAAAATGTATAAAAGTGTGTTGGCTACAACTAGACAGCAAATGCTAAGACTCTTCTCTGCTCTTTAAACACACAAAAACATTAGCCTTTATAGACAGCGTGTCTTGGGTAAAGGAAACGCTGTACTCATTCAAACATCAGTTATTTACCCCTGCATTGTGAAGAAGTAGACGTCTGTCTTCAAACTGCACATTGCGACACTTCATACTGAATGGAGGTGGGTTATGAGGTTTGCCTGACAATTTGAGGATCCAATAGCATTACGAGGTTTAGTCTCAAACTCTTTTGAATGCTTTTCATTGGTGAAATATTTGTAAAACCCACAAACACACAGAACGATGACCAATAGCACTGATTTAAAATAATAATAACAAAATATAAGAGAGATAAGGAAATTTTTGATTATTTTCCACGGCACACCTAACGAGCCTGTCACGGCACACTAGTGCACAGTGGTTGGGAAACACTGGTCTAGGCCCCTGTAGTTTTTTTAATTTTATTTTAATAATATCAAAACTTTCATTTTAAATTATTACATTTTAGTATGCATTAGTACTACATGTCTGTCTCAGGCCTGTGTTCCTCTATTCTTAAGCTGGGTGCACACTGTGCGATTTTTAATAGTCCTTTACTATTACTTTACGATTGTTGCTTGTCAGACTGTACGAACATGATGATCATGTCACACTGTGGGATCTCAGTTGTCATTAATGTTGGACTGTACAATAGTCAAGATGTGTTAAAAAACGGGTGTGCACAAGAAAACTTGTCCAGAGTTTTACATTATCAATCCATACACGTTCAGTGACTGCGAGCTGCATTACACGCATTCATGATGTTGGCTATCAAGAAAAGTATATGAATAGCGGCGTATTTAAGAAGAATAGTGTAAGCAGCACTACTCACCCACATGAAAACAGCGGCGCAACTGGTGTTTATTACAGCAAAGGCAGGAGCGCCGAAGTTTATGGTGGTTAGAAGAAAACTCTAGCATTAATTCTGACCATGGCTTGTCTTGAAAAACGAAGACAGTTTGACATTCGTCGTAGGAGACATCACAGTGTAGGACTGTGCGCCAAATCTTCTAATGCTGTCAGAATTTCATTGGGGGTAAAATTTGATCGCAACAGCCATTAATTGGCTGTCGGTGAATATGTCAAACCAGCAATCAAAGACTACTGATTTTAGCCTAGGGTTATAGGAATCTTTTAGGATTTTCAACATTTGTTTCAGACGACCAAATCGTGGCCAAAATCGCACAGTGTGAGCTAGGCTTTAGTCCAGATTTAACCCATCACTCTTTGAATGGATTAAAAAAATAGTGATTCTGTGTTTTATCAGTGTAAATGAAATGGATACATCATGTTTAATCTGTTGATGATGTTTTCATGTTTTGTTACGTATTTTGAGTATATGTGTGTGTGCCTATCTGTGAATGCTGGTGGACAGACAAGCTGACCTTGGGCATAATCTTTGACCTCTTGTTCTTCACCTCTGTCCTGCAGCTGTTAGGGTCAGTCATTGTTTTTTGTGTCAGGCTGTTTACGTCCTCAATTAGTCAACCCGTCAGTGTTGGGGTCCATGCAGGGGCGTCATGCACTCATGATTTTTGAGGGGGCACGGGTTTATTGATTTATTATTGATCAAATAAATCACAGATTGATTCATTTGATCAATAAATGGTGATGGGCAAAGTAGACTAATAGTGTAATCTATTAACTACACATAAAAACCTGACTTTTTACTTAAGTACCAGATATGGGTGTCATGCCATAAAATATTTTTAATACAACTGGCTTTGTATTTAATGTGAATTTAATAGCAATATTTTAAGTTACTAATTGTAACACTTTTACAGAGAGCACTCTCAAAAACTCCCATTAAAATCACTGAAGCTGTTTACACTGTGAAATGAATAGCTTAACTTACATTGGTAAGCACATCTGAACTTTGTCGTTTCTGATCAGAGAATTCGCCAGATAATTTAGTCGGCGAGCAAGTGAACAAAACACAGCATTTCAGCAATGACTCATCTGAACGTCTATGATTGGTCATTGCATTCATAAGCTCAACAGAATCGTGTGTGATTGCTTATAATGCAGCGCTGAACAAACGTGTCTGTCTCTGGTTCAACGCCAGCCTGCAAATACAGATTTGAATTTAGCAGCTGATGCTGTGCCGCACTGAACGATCTAATCGCACCGGTGTGATTGTATCAAATATAAAAAATATTATTTGCCTATTTTTTGTCTTTTGGAAGCATTCTAAATCCACTTGGCTCAGAAATCTGAGGGGGCATGTGCCCCTCACTTTGAATGGGCATGATGCCTCTGGGTCCATGTATCCTGTTTATTGCTTCTAATATCTCACTCTGTTTCTCTGTCTTCTTCAGGCATGAGCCATGAGCCAAAGTCACCATCATTAGGCATGATTTCCACAGCGACCCGCACCACGGCGACAGTCAGTCCCCTCACCCCATCTCCCCTCAACAGTTCTATTGTGCCCAATGGCAGTCCTGCATCTCAGTCCGCCCACTCGGGATTTGCTGCCGCTCTCCGCAAGCTGGCCAAGCAGGCAGAGGAACCCAGAGGTAAGCTGTGACCCCCTGACATTTGATCCCTGACCCATGTGTCAGTGCTCCAAGGCCACAGATGTACCCTGGGTGTCGTCCCTTTTTTGCTATGATAATGACCCTTTAGTGGAATTCAAACTGGACTGCTTTTCCTTGCAAGTCTTGGCCATGCTGGACTACAGTGTTTACTATGGCATTATCTCAACAGGGTCAGTAGTTCATGGCTCAGGTTATGATCCAATGTTGTTGGCTCCTAGGGGCCTCATAGAGATTGAGTGAAATAACTGTATACTGAGCTAAACATTTTATTCTGCTACTTCTAATACTATGTATTATCATATTTGGAAAAAGTTCTGAGCAGGCTACTTTGTTAGATAAAGTACACCCACCCCCTAACTACACATCTTGGCTGTGCCCAAAAGCTGAAAAATGCTGCCTCCATAGGCAGCATATGGAGGTACAAAGGCAGCAAGGCATGTCAGAATCCAATGATCATGTAACATCATGTCTGCTGAGATACCTTCATCTGATAGATTTTTGAAGGCAGCATAAAGGTATCCTCCGCTGCCTATGCTATCCCACAGTCCTGTGGGTTTGATTCTGTAACAGTTGAGTTATGGCATCTAAAAGCTGTGGTTTTTGGTCAGTTTGTCTGTAAATGTAAATGTTATTTCCACATTCAATATCATTTCTAGCTAGAAATTAGTACTATATAAATGTAATATTCACTTAGTTATCCCCAAAGCGCTCTGTTTTTTTGTAGATCCTTAAACTATTATGATGTCTCAGAAGTATACCTGAAATCGTTTTCGGGAGGTAAACTGCCTGCAAAATCATTATCTGATAGGGCAACAAGGCATATGCTTTTGGACACAGCCGTTGTATGCCAACCTAATCAGACACATCTGATTCAAATGATCAGACAGTGGCCGTCAGTGACTACTGCCAACTGTTTGGTTACCAACATTCTTCAAAATACAGAAAAGCTCTCATACAGAACAACTTGAGGGTGAGTAAATGATAACAGATTTTTCATTTTTGGGTGAACAATCCATTTAACTGTTTAAGGAAGTAACCAGTTTGGGCCAGATGCTGCTGCATTACTGTGTGCCCACAGAGAATGGCATTTTCTATAGATATGTCACATGGAATGGTGTTTGTGTATGTAGCCTGAAGAAGGTACACACACATATTCTCTACATGGTGCCCGGCTGTGTTTGTAGACAGTGTCTCAGCGGGGAAGCAGTCTTTAACAGTCTGCCAGAATACCACATGCTTCTTGTCTTCTCCTGCTTGTCCCTTGTGTGAGTGCTCTCCAGCAGACCCAGGAAGAGCTGTCCATATAGAGAATGCTTTGGTGTGAACGGATCTATCACCCTGCTGTGATTTTAATTTTATGTATTCTAATACGTTGTGTGTAAAATTCTGGATTTACAATACCAAATCGGGGCGGCACAGTGGCTAGGTGGTTAGCACTGTTGTCTCATAGCAAGAAGGTCCCCGGTTCGAGCCCCGGCAGGTGTGTGGAGTTTGCATGTTCTTCCTGTGTCAGCTTGGGTTTACACTGGGTACTCCGGTTTCCTCCCACAGCCCAAAAACATGCAGGTCAGGTGAATTGAAGATTCAAAATTGTCCCCCACAACTTGTAAGACAGACTTGTGTATGGATGACTTGTGTATGGATTAACTGGTTCTCGCCATGAATATAGCCATAGATGCTGGAATGGCATTAAGAGGAAAATAAACAAGACCACAATCAAAACCCATTGTGTTCCAGTTCAGACTTTACCAGCTATTGTTGCCCCTCCTTGTTCTGTGCATTGTTTGCATTGTGACGTTCTCTGCTGCTTCAACTAGTCTCTGAATTTGACAAAGTTTGTGAGATACCTGACAGTAAATGAAGAATTAAATGAGATTGAGACACTATCCAAAACCCCACCTTTGAGTTAGGTCCAGTTACACATTTACTTGCCTCTAAACGTCAATTTAAAAGCAAACTCTGGTTGGTTGACCATATTGTCTCTTCCTTTGTGAGTGGTTGGATGGTTCTTGGTTAGGATAAACTGCAGTGTGGAGACGTTATGCTGATGGTCAGCACTAGCACTCAGCTAGCTGTGTTTCATCACCTGTGTTAACTCTGCCTTCTGTTTCTCTTTCTCATTGTGTCTGTATCTGTAGCCCATCTGTGGGTGGCATTTAAAAACAGACAGTTGATGCACATTATGATTAGGTCACTCTCACTGTTAAAAACAGCTCTAGAAACGCCTCTTCCCAGTGTCTTGTCTGATTTGTCTCCAGTCCAGACAGCTGTAGGTGGGCCGCAGGAGCTTACAGACTGGACCAGTGAAACGGGTGAGTGACCGTGATCTGAATAATGGCAGGTCAGGTGTAGGCTGACATCCAGTTTCCCAAAACTTTATTTCAGTTGCTGAGGCAAGAGAGTGTGTACATAAACAAACAGTTCCCGCTGTGAGATTTCCTGTAAAAAACACATTGTACTTTGGAGGACAAAAACCTGCAAAAACAATGAATGAATGAATTAATAAATCTGAATGAATGTGAAATAAATATGTATACTGCACAAATTAAATGATAAATACCTAAATAAGTAAATTTGTGAGGCATCATTTTTTTTTTTTTTAACAAAACACCATATCTGAAGTTAAAGTTTTCATTTAGCCATAAAACTGAAATTTCAAAATGTAATAATCAGTAAATTAATAAAATTGATTTAATTAACACTCAAGTAAAAAACTGAGTTGTATACAAAGATTTGAATTCTTTATTTTAAATTTTTGATTTACTAATGTGTTAATTCAGTTAGTAATAATAATTTATTGGATTTATATTTTAAATATGTATTTACATTTGTTTTACAATTAGTTATTTCTGTAAGTATGCACTTGTGTATTTATTCTTTAGTTGTTTTCATCTGTATTTCACAGTTATATTTCCTCCTCCAATATGATGTTCAGAAGTGGTCCATTCTGGTTACCCTGTTGCCTATACACAAAATTGGATTACAAATGCCATTTATTTCCATTAGATTATTATACAGCCATTTATTTCTGAGATAATTGGATACAATGTCAATGTCAAATGTTTATGGTTGCATACTAGACAATATCAGGAAAAAAAAGTTGCAGTATGCAGCACACAAGTATTAATTTCTGAACACGACCAATCTGTCTCTCTCACAGCAGGTGTGGTGTGTGTGATTAATTAACTGCTCCATGTGGACTTGGATATTAAAGGGCTCATCCTTTATCCAGCAGAGACAGAAGTAGAGGGAAGGAGTAAGTCTCTAGTTCTGGTTGAGAAGAGAGAGCGGCAGACGTGGCCCTGGGGGGTAGGGGTACCCTGTTTTTTTGTGGCCTTCCATCTGTAGAAACAGGCTGCATACATAACACAAGCTCATCGTCACACTCACATAAGTGATGGTGGCTCTGTTCCACAAACTGGTGACAATTTAAAGCATCATAGGTAGTGGTCGACAGATATTGTTTTTTTTTTTTTTTTGACTGCTGATATCTTGGAAAGCAGGGTGGTCGATGGCCGATATAATTTTATTTAATGTTAATTAAAATATTTAAGAAATTTGAGTAATTTTAAAATAGATTAAAAAATAAATTAAACTTACTTATACTTTAGATGACAAAGTATTTTTCACAAGTAAATACATATTTAATCAAAATATAATTAAAAAGGAAGTAAACACTGTAACTAACAGGGCACTCTATATTCTGGGAAGTTTGTGTGCATTGGGAATCATATTGTTCAAATAAAGCCAAGGTAACAGTCATTTTACATACAGCACACAGTGAAAATGACATGAATATGACAGTGAGCAAATGCATAAAGCGCAGCATAGTTTGAAATCACAATTTGTGTGGTGTGTGGAGATGCTTCCTAAGTAGAATGCATAGAATTGGTCTCTTATGTGATTTCATCTCAATTGAGATCCAGCTGTGGAAAGAACAAAACTGATGTGTGTTCATTCAGAATGGTCTTGATATCTGCTGTTTCACGGAAAGGACCATGTGAGCGCACCAAAAAACAATGACGTGTGTGTTTGTGTGTGTGTGGGGCAGCATATGGACTGAGGCGTGTTGAGTTCTGCTCTCACACCAGGTGTGAAATGGGCTGTTTAATTAACTGCTGATGCTGTTCTAATGCAGCCTGAGGTGTGTGTGTGTGTGTGTGTGTGTGTGTGTGGTCAGTGTGAGGTAGAGGTGGGTTAATAGATGAACCCTCAGAGAACAGAGATGCACATTAATCACACGAGCGCACACACACACACACACACACACACACACACACACACACAGTCTCTCTCTTTCTTTGCAGTGTGAAATCTGTTCATTTTAGTGGCATTCAGAGCGTGATAGGAAGTGTTGGAACCTCTAGTCCATATATGGGAACGGCTTCCTCTGAGAGCAGCTTGCACAGACGCATCGCACTGAATACATTTGAATACCATTAGCATCTCATAAAAGCATACCAGTTTGACTCAGATGGTGTGTGTGTCAATGAGAGGCCCATCTGCCTGTGTGTTTCATTTGAAAGAAAAGACACCCATAAAACCTGCTTGAGAGAGATCTGATGCCTGCTTCTCCGTCACACACATTCTCTTATGATGATGTCTGGTGCAGTAATTTAGCGCTAATGCTGTAAAGACACATAAAATATAAATGTGTCTGACAGATCCACCCTCACGAGAGCTGCAGGAGGATGATGATGTTTGATGGATGAGCACGTGCCAGAGTGAATAAAAGAGAAGAAAGCTGTAAAGGTGGGGGGCGGGGGTATCTTGCTGCACATGTGCCTGCAGTCCTGCTGAATTATTCACTGTGTCCTGTGTGCCACACTGGGAGAAACAAATGAGAAGACAGTGAGAAACGGCAGCAGATGAGCAGCTATCAGTAAGGACTACAGGCATCACACCGCTGTTGTGTAATAGGGAACTGCCTCTGTAGGCAGCAGTATAAGGCATCATAGGCATTACACTCCTGACATTAAAGGAACACTCCACTTTTTTTGGAAATAGGCTCATTCTCCAACTCCCCCAGAGTTAATAAGTTAAGTTTTACCGTTTTTGAATCCATTCAGCTGATCTCTGGATCTGGCCATAGCACTTTTAGCATAGCTTAGCATAGATCATTGAATCTGATTAGACCAGTAGCATCGCGTTCAAAAATGACCAAAGAGTTTCGATAGTTTTCCTATTTAAAACTTGACTCGTCTGTAGTTATATCGTGTACTAAGACCGGCGGTAAGACCGTACTAAGACAAACACTTTAACTTAAATCAGCGTGATTAAAATCTACATCAAATGACAAAAACCATGTTTGTTAACTAAATATTTGAGGTGAAATTGAATTATTTAGTTCATTTCACATCCCATTAGATTACATGGAGAGGGCGGGGTTTATGACCTATACAGGGACCAGCCACCTGGGGGCGATCGAAATACGATGGCTTCACTTATGAGGACTGGTGCGGCACACTTGGTTGAAACCATAGACTGTAAAAAAAAAAATGAACAACACATCTTCACTTCCTTCCACTATAGAAAACTGAAGCCAAAGGATCTTAGTATGTTCGTTGCAGTCTTGAGAAAATGACAGAGTCTGCGCAGTAGTGTCGTGAGGTGGAGCCACGGAATCAAACTCCCGCCCAAACTCCCGCGGACCCAATCAACCATAACGACACGCCCCGTTTTTATAGCATCAAATTACTAGCTAAAATTAAACTTATCACAAAAAACATTCGAACATATATCAGTGTGATAACAACTACCTTAAATTACCAAAACCATATTTCGGAAAATTGTATTGGAAGTGTAATTTTTTTATTTTGACTCGGGTCTCATTCGTTTACATGGAGAGGGCGGGATTTATGACCTGTACTGCAGCCAGCCACCAGGGGGCGATCAAAGAGCCCGCAGCTTCACTTTTCAGGATGTGTGAGGCACACCCGGTTGAAACACAAACAACAGAGCTATATGCGTGCACCGTCTCTGTTTCTGTGAAGGAGGAGCACACATTTTTTGCCACTTTATTGGCTTTGAACAATTAAATAAACACACTTATATGCATCATAATCTCTAGGGGTCGACCGATATGTGTTTTTCAGGGCCGATGCCGATACCGATTATTACGGACCAAGTGGACCGATAACCGGTATTTTTTAGCCGATATATTATATCTGATGTAAAAATGAAAATTAATGTCAAAGTTAAGAATAACAAGGGCTCTGACAAAAACTGCCTTCCCTGGTGTTGATTGCACTTCTTACTCTTGTCATCCTCCATGCATCCATCTATAATAAGGGTAATATAAAGAGAGAGTTAAAAGTGGGGCCACTGCATGCTTCATGATTAAGCCTATGAATACTCTACTACAGCTAAACAGCTTGAGGAAATGTATGTATTTGGCTTCAATAATTTACATGTTAGAAATGTATGTGTAATAGCATAACCTCTCATAATTATAATATAATAAGTGTAAATAATTCAATTGTCTTCATAGCTCCATTGTAGAAGTTGTGAAGAAGACTGCAACTATTTTAATTAAACTATAACACTAATAGCCTGTTATAGGCACACTTGGTTCAATAGCCTATTGAAATGTCACAATTTATGTCGTCCTAATCTTGGCCTATGTGACAGTAATTTCGATTAGTTTTAATTTACAGTGCAGAGCAAATGAAGCCATACAACATTAATTTCAGGTATCTTTTAATCAAATGGGTGTTAAACTGGGGTTTACCATTAAAATTAAAACATGGAACAAATAGCTTATTGTGTGATTTATTCTTACAACAAAAGTTGTTGTAGTAGTATTAGTAGATAAACCGAACTTTTATTTTGACGGGTTGCCATGAGGACCTCTTAAGTTTCCGTATAGCCTATGTATATGATATGACGATCGTTTTACTCAAATGAAACGGTCAAATGCTCATGAAGCAACTCGCAGAGCAGTTCTGGGAATGTTGTTCATGTGTTTATGTCCTCATTTACTGAGATGGCAGAAGCTGAAAACACCGCGAGCGTCGCGCACTTCAGTATGTGTGTGTGTGTGTGTGTGTGTGTGTGTGTGTGTATCATAGACTGTAAAAAAGATGGACGACGCGTCTCCGCTTCCTTCCACTATAGAAAAGTGAAGCGAATACATCTCAGTATGGCCGCTGCCATCTTGAGTAAATGACGTCATTTGGAGCCCGAGTCTGCGCAGTAGAGGTTCGTTTGGAGCCAGAGTCTGCGCAGTAGAGTCGAGAGGTGGAGCCGCGGAATCAAACTCCCGCCCAAACTCCCGCAGACCCAATCAACCATAACGACACGCCCCGTTTTTATAGCATCAAATTACTAGCTAAAATCAAACATATCACAAAAACGAACAATTGAACATATATCAGCGTGATAACAACAACCTTAAATGACCAAAACCGTATTTCGGAATATTGTATTAGAAGTGTAATTTAATTTTGTATTTTGACTGAAGTCCCATTCGTTTACATGGAGAGGGCGGGGTTTATAACCTGTACTGCAGCCAGCCTCCAGGGGGCGATCTAAGAGCCCGCAGCTTCACTTTTAAGGACGAGTGAGACACACCCGGTGTGTATAATCAAAACCGCGCGTCTGTGCCATTCACATATACAGAGACACGCAGAATTCATATTTAAATAAGTCTTTTTGCAGCTTAATATTTACTAGTCCATAGCGCGAGTCGATTTAAGTGTACTGACCTACTTTTGATTAATTCATCCAAACTTTGACAAACTCCGTGACTCCGCGTTATACAGTAAATTCCCTTTATATGACTGGATTCCGCGATTCCGTCTGCGTTTTCCCCATCGCGGAAACCACAAATAGATAGTATTGAGGTGTTTTGTAACTTCAGTGTAGTGGATTGTGATTTATTGCAACTTGAGCAACGTGTGCTGCTGCCTTTGAGAGACAATTGATGCGTGATCACTGAAACTGTAGCAAGCGCTTTCAGTGTGAGAGTCTTCCACATTGATTGGTCAGACTCGTGACTCCCAACAAATCAGATGCGCGGTGGGCGGAGACTGCTCGAAGCCACAGAGTGGTGAGTTCTGACAGGCTGCATCAGAGCCAAATAGCACGTTTCAAAATTAAATTAATTTTATCGGCACATCGGTTTTGAAAATGACCGATACCGATAATCACAAAAATGCTTAATATCGGCCAGGCCGATAATCGGTCGACCCCTAATAATCTCTGTCTTTGCAAGTATTCTCATAAACACAGTGATTTAGGATTTAAGGGAGAGTAAACATCTGAAAAAGAAAATGCATATGTAACAGTATATTGGATCCGGACTTCGGTCTTAAAGGGGAAGCTGTCCAATATTCGTCCTGTCTTATTTCTTATTTATTGTAGTTTTTTGTCCTATTCACTGTAAAAAAATAAATAAAAAAAAATTAGCCAACTTAAAATTTTAAGGCAACCAACTTTAGCAGATTTTTGAGTTTTCTCAACTTGTCGTTTTAAGTTTATACAACAGAAATTTGAAAATCTCCCATAAAAATAAGTTGAGCAAACTCAAAAATCTGCCGAAGCCAATTGCCTTAAAATTTTAAGTTGGCTTTTTTTCAACTTTTTTTTTTTTTTTTTTTTTTTTACAGTGTTGCTTGCAATTAGTTTCTTATCCTTATTTCATCACTGACTGTTTATTTATCTTCAATGAGCTTGAGTTTAGTTTTTTTTGTCTCGTTTTAGGCTTGAATTAGTTTGATATTTACATTTGATAAGGATTATGAAAATTCTATGGTAGAAAAATTTTTTATCATAAAAACCTTTTTAAAAGAAAATAAATAACTATATCGTGATATATATCGTTATCTTGATATAAAATTACTCATATCGTGATATAAGATTTTGGCCATATCATCCACCCCTATTTACAATTACGCATTCAATTGCGAAATGTATCAATTAAAAAAAAATCACAATTTAAATACAGACAAGCAAGTTTGTGTGTACTTTATCGTGTCATTCCTCTGATGCTGCTTGTTTTGTAATCTGTTGTAGGTCGTATCTCTCATTCACTTCACAAGTTGCTGCTTATGTAGATTGTTCAAAATCACTTATTCAAGAGCTTCAGTTTCTGTTTAGAGCTGAAATATCAACAGTGGTTTGATCACTGAAAAAAATAATACCTTGCCCAATCAAAAAGAGAGACTTTTGAAGTTAAATCAAGTAAAATGAAGTGAGCCAAAAAATGGTTCTGATATTAGGTAAGGCTCAGTATCATGTATTTTCAAATTATTTTGTTTATCTTGCTTATTGTTAGTTAGCACTAATACAACCTCTTAACCATCCTAACCCTTGAAAATAATCATTATTTGCAGCCCTATTTCAGTTGGGCTACTGCATGAGTAATAGATGCTGCTTTTAGAAGAGAGGCTAAGGTGTGTGTGTAGCCTGTGTTAATTGACTGAATGAGACAGGAGGAGACAGGAGGGTCTTTGGGACTCAGCTGCAATTTGCTGTTGTAGATTAACTCTCACTCTCTCGTTCTCTCTCCCTCTCTCTTTCGCTCTATCACTCTGCATGCATGTTTAATGGTGTGCAGCTGTAATTACTGCAGCAAGTGCCTCCTCACCTCTGCTCACCTTTGCTCCTCCTTTGGTGTTAACAGAAACCTTTGTGGCATTTCTCTTAAAAGCTTTCTTCTGAGAACACCAGCTCCTAATGTCTTCCCTCAAAAGAAACCTGTTTTACAGACATCATCTGGGCTTAAATGTCTTGACACTCGAATGAACAGGGCTGAGGTTACTGAAAAGTAGTTCTTATTTAGATTATTATCCCGCTCCATTTTTAAGGCATATTTTCTGACACCGGGTAAAATTTACGATAACATTTTAGTGTAGGAACCGATTTTCACTCTTAACAAGTTGCTTATTAGCATGCCTATTATTAACATATTGGCTGTTTATTATTACCTATAAAGCACATTTTCTGCATGACCATATTCTACATCCCTAATCCTACCCAATACCTAAACTTAACTATAGGGCTGTGACGATAACCGCATTGCCGCATCACTGCATCACCGCATCACCGCAGTAATGAGATGCCGACCGCGGTGTTGAGGTCATCACCGCACTTTTATTGCAAGGTATTTGCAGGAGGAAGCTAGAGATCTGCATTCCCGTGGCTTGACATCAAAGTACGGCAAGAGAAAGCATAATATATTAATTCTATGACCCTTTCACGTGGGATGCGGCAGTCGAGAATGTCTAGTTCATTTTCAATGGGAGTCATGCGAAAAGCGGCAAAGCACGGGCGGTTTCGCTGTCGGTGCGGAGGTGGAGCGCAAGCGGTGCTCGTGCACCCAAAATCATGCCGATTCACGGCAGGCGCCGCCTAAGATAAAAATATTTTAGCTTTTTGTAAGAGGCAGCGGCATCCACGTCGGCTTTCACCAATTACTGAACAGAATATTAACACCCAATCATAGAACATTTCACTGAGCTCATGTGTTGAAAACATGATGATATATATATATATATATATTCTTATTTATTTATTTAAAGTCTGTCTAAAGTTAACAGACAGTGTTTAAAAAGTGCAGTCCACATGTTTACATATATGTTTATTACAGTGACTTTGTATTAATTACCTAAATACTGAGTGTATTCATAATAATGTTCACACCAGGCTTATTTGTATTTTGACAAGACGAATAAAAATAACAAATAGGCTAAAATTTGTGTACAACCTATACATTTATCATTTTTTTTCTCTGCTACACTTTTTCCTATTGTGTTGACAGCAAAATGTAAAACTAATTTGATTCTGGACAAGACGAATAAAATAAATACAATTTTTGTGCAGACTACATTTTTATTTGTTATCTTTTTCTCTTTCAGTATTGGAAATTTAAATGTGAGATTCTGGAAACGAGATCTACATTTAGCGGGAACGGCCGGGTCAGGAAGAAAATTATTCTAAGCGGACAGCGGGTGAACAAAGAGTGAATTTATAGCGGGAGCGGGTGGGTGTGGAAGCGGAATATAACCGCTTCCACGGAATATAACCAAAGTCTCTTTAAGACAAGTCATATCACTCGGCGGCCATCTTTGAAACGCCTCTCAGGCATGCAAGTGCAGCTCCTATCTCTTTGTATGGGGAAACATCAAAATCTCCCAAACTGTTCACTAAGCTTATGATTAAATTTCATATTTGAAATCACCAATGAAATCGGACAACAACTGTGTCATAAATGTTGTTTCTTTTACTCAAATAGCGTTTTAAAAAGGTTATTTTCAGGCTAGATCAGCCAGTGCCCATGTCTCTATAGCAACCGGGACTTCTAACGGCAGCTGCAGTGACCGATTAGCGATTGGCTCTTTCATTCAGAAGGCGGGGCTTCCTGCGATTGAGCGGCCATATTAAGCGATGCATTTTCCCCCATTCCAAACTATACGAGTGACATGTCTTGGGTATTCTATAGTCTTTGATATAACCTAGCGGGAACGGGACTAAAAAAAAACGGTTTCACTTAAGCGACCCAGTAGTTGTACAACAGCCGAACACTTGTACAGACTATAGGCTAGCCTGATTTTCCCTTTTTATGCTGCACTTTGAAAAACCCAAATCAGAAAAAAGTCTCTTTTATGTTGCACTTTAAAGGAGGTTGTTATTATAAACGTAGCCTAATTAATAGTTAAATAATATTAATGATAATTTGCTGTTACAAACGATGAATTATTCAAAGTTTCAACAAGTTGCGTTTGGACGAGTGCGTTTATATCCACAGACTGTTACCAGAAAGTTGAACTAAAAAATTTACTTTTTGAAAGCAAATGAACTAAGCAATGTTAAGGCATGTTGAGCTCGGCTTGTTCTTTCTGCATTTTTCTCAGGTTATTCTTTTAATAATTTAGTGTACAAAGAATGGATTACAAACGATGAATGAATGAATGAATGAATGAATGAATGAAGCATTTAAATAGCGCTTTTATTGTGTATTGCTATACACCCAAAGCGCTTTACAATCATTAGGGGGTCTCTCCTCAACCACCACCAGTGTGCAGCATCCACTTGGATGTTGCGACGGCAGCCACAGGACAACGGCGCCAGTGCGCTCACCACACACCAGCTACAGGTGGAGAGGAGAGAGAGATAGAGCCAATCAAGTGCATGGGGATTATTAGGAGGCCATGATCGACAAAGGCCAGTGGCGGGAATTGGGCCAGGACACCGGGGTTACACCCCTACTCTTTACGATGAGTGTCATGGGATTTTTAATGACCACAGAGAGTCAGGACCTCGGTTTAACGTCTCATCCGAAAGACGATGACAAAGACTGTTCCATAATTCCTATTGAACTCAAAAGATATAAAAAAAACAACAAAGTTATAGAAATAAATATTTTGCTGTTTTAATAATAAATAAGACTACTTTATTATTATTCATTTCCATGTTCATTAACTGCCAAACTGCGTGATTTGTTGCTTCTTCACCGCGGTAAGAAAAAAGTATAAATAGGCAGCAAATTTGATGTTTATTGAGGCAAAAGCCATAGTTAATGGTTTGTTAATAGCAAGAATTGGACGTTAAAGTGTGACCAAATTTGCATTATTTGGGAGAGAGAGAGAAAAGCAATTAATTCAGAAGTTAAAAACACAAACATTTTTAGGTTACCTGAGAAAACATTCTTAAAATCTAAAAAAAAAGGGGACAGTGGGTCCCCAGGGGTAGGGTTAAAGACCTAGGGTGTTAATACATGTTGTTACATTGATATTACATTTAAAGTACCTGCATGCAATTAAACCTTCCCCATCCCTAACACTAGCCGTATCCTGTCAGTAGCAGCAAATGTGAATCTTGCAAGTCCATAGTAGTTAAAGATACCTAATACAAAGTGGAACCACTTTCTTCTGTGGGGCACAAGACATGTTTAGCAGATGAACACTTCAGTCACCATTCACTTTGATTGTATGGAAAAAGATGCAGTGAAAGTTAATGGTGACTGAGGCTATTTAAGGCTATTTAAATTTTCTTCTGTTTTCTTATTTTTAGCGGAAGTACTCTTTTAATATAAAAATATTCCACATGTGCCGCATGAGCTTTTTGTGCATTGGTTAGAGTTATGTTAGACCCTGCTCACCTCTTACAGCGGACAAACTGACAGACTGAGAGACAGATGGAGTGTGTGTAGAGGTGCACTAATGATGACAGCTTTAGAGAGCGATGATTAAGCACTGGATTGTAATTGGCTGGATGTCCATGCAGATAAAGAATTCAGGACGAACACGCAGGACTTTCTTTTTTCTCTCTCTCGTCAGAGCTTTTCCTGTCATCTTTCTTCATGAATTCTCCTCCCCGTCTCCATCTAATGTTTGATGTAGGCTGTGTGTCTGTGTCTCTACTCCTCCACGAGACATTTATATTTATATAGTATATCCTTTCCACTTCAAACTGAAATAGTCAAAAATGAACGGGTGCGCACACAGCTCTAAGTGCAGAGATGTGTAAGAAGCTGGTGCAGTGTGTTTGCAATGTGGGTTTCAGTTTGCTTTTAATTATAAGCTACAATCTCATGCAGAGATCACATGATTTTTGTTTTTAAGCATAAAGAGACAATACCTTGATAAATGGCATGAAGTGGATTACAGAATGACTGATAAACTGTTTCCTCTCATTTAGCAGGATCTTCCATCAGCAGCGAATCATCTCCTGTCTCATCTCCGGCCACTAACCACAGCTCCCCAGTCAGTACGCCCAAGCGAGGCCCCATGGGTCCAGTTATAGTGCCTCCTGGGGGCCACAGCGTACCCAGTACCCCACCTGTTGTCACCATAGCACCCACCAAAACGGTCAACGGCCTGTGGAGGAGCGAGAGCCGACCTGTACGAGAGGTAAGGCTAATCACAATATACAAAACCCTAGAGAGCCATCTCACTGATACAAATACAGTTTTGTAACATGTTAAGAGAGTCTTAGAATGCAACAATTTTATTGTCTACCTTACAGACCAGCCGTCTTGTCAGGAACCTTAACGTGCAGTTTAGGTAGGCAGCTGAAAAGGAAAAGAGCATGTGGAATTATCACGTTTTCCCCAGGTTCATCAATTCTCTGTATCTGTCTGTATAACAATGCATAGTAATGATTTACAAAAATTTTTTTCAAATAAATGCTTTTCTTTTAAGTATCACAGTTTCCACAAAAAATATTAAGCAATTTTGTCGGCACCAATAGCCTAGTGGGCAATGCTTCGACATACTACATTGTTGTGTATGTCGAAGCATTGTGGCGTCCTGAGTTCGAATCCCAGCTCAAGGACATTTCCCATTCCCACCCCCACCTCTCTCTCTCTCCCACTTCGCTTCCTGTCTACTCTACACTATCCTATCTTTATGAATGCAGAATGCCACATAAAACCTAAAAAAAAAAAGTTTTAAACTGTAATCATTATTTCAATCATTACAACTCTCGGAAGATTTTAGCATGGTAATGGTTATGACAGTGTTAATGTATTTGGTCTTGGCGGAATAGATCTGCTATGCTGCTGGTTATTGCTGTAGTTGTAAATTATTGCTGCTGCTGCAAGCAAGTATGAGAACTTGCTACTGCAAATGCATATGGCGATACAGTGCTGTGAGTATTGAAGACATACTGTTGCTGCACAAATAGCATATAAAATTAATAAAAAAAATAATGCATTGCATTAACAGTTGCTTGCTAGGCCTGTCGCGATAGTCGATATATCGACTTATCGCACGATATATGGAAATGAGCGCGATCATTTTTGGTGCCGTGATATATTGCGACTGATCATTTTTTTAATAATTAAAAATAATGATAATATTAATTTTTTTACATAAAAATGAATATCACCAACATTTTAGTCGATCGCGCTGCCTCTGTCATCTCGTCTGCTCTCTGTGGCGGAGGCGGGGCGGCAGCGTCTCCCCCACACACGCGCACACAGAGCGGACAGTGACAGGTGAAGAGAAGGCGTGAACCCACTGTGTTATAAAGTGTTTCGTAATCTACAGCCAGTTAGGAAGAACAAGTCCCAATGGACTTGCTTTCAAAGCCGCAATCCTCAGCTCCGGTGTGGGAACATTTTAGGTGCGTTCGACTTAAAGCGGCGCTGCACAGAATGACATCAAAGTATCGCGAGAGCGATTCGAAATCTTAAGAATCCGTCGGCTCTCTTATCGCTTCGCGGTACTGCAGCACCGCTTCAAGTCGAACACACCTTTTGGCTTTAAGCCGAATGAGAGAGGAGAGCCAATTAACGTGAATGAGCAGGTATTTGTTTTATTTATTTAGCTTTTTTTTTTTCACATTCCGGTTCCAGTGTCTAAATATTCTTAAGAATAAAATGTTCTTTGTTCTTTGAAAGAGTGTACTTGCATTATTATGCTATTATATTGTCATACTGTAATTATATAATCAGTGAAATACAAATGTCTTAAAATGACAATAATATTGTTTATCGCAATTAATTTTGGTGCAATATATCGCACAACAAAAAGTAGTTATCGTGACAGCCCTATTGCTTGCATTTCGATGCCTTGTATTTCCAGGGCTTGCATTTTTAGGTCCTGAAATTTAACATAGTTGTTTATTTAAGCTATTCAAAATATTTCACACACATTTTCATGATTAAAAATTCAATAATCCATATTCACCTACTAGAATTCACTTCCAAAATAGTCAATCTGTTAGACCAGTAGCATCGCGTTCAAAAATGATCAAAGAGTTTCGATAGTTTTCGTATTTAAAACTTGACTCTTCTGTAGTTATATCGTGTACTAAGACCGGCGGAAAATGAAGAGTTGCGATTTTCTAGTCCGATTTGGCTAGGAACTAATATTGTTAATAATAATATGTTACGGCAGCAAAGTTTCTTGATTATTACGCCGGAATGAGAGTATAGTTCTTAATCATATCAGCCTAGAAAATTGCAACTTTTCATTTTCCGCCGGTTTTAGTACACGATATAACTACAGAAGAGTCGAGTTTTAAATAGGACAAATATCGAAACTCTTTGGTCATTTTTGAACGCGATGCTACTGGTCTAATCGGATTCAATGATCTATGCTAAGCTATGCTAAAAGTGCTATCGCCAGACCCGGAGATCGGCTGAATGGATTCAAAAACGGTAAAACTGAACTTATTAAAGGAACACTCCACTTTTTTTGGAAATAGGCTCATTCTCCAACTCCCCCAGAGTTAATAAGTTGAGTTTTACCGTTTTTGAATCCATTCAGCCGATCTCCGGGTCTGGCGATAGCACTTTTAGCATAGCTTAGCATAGATCATTGAATCCAATTAGACCAGTAGCATCGCGTTCAAAAATGACCAAAGAGTTTTGATATTTGTCCTATTTAAAACTTGACTCTTCTGTAGTTATATCGTGTACTAAGACCGGCGGAAAATGAAAAGTTGCGATTTTCTAGTCCGATTTGGCTAGGAACTATACTCTCATTCCGGCGTAATAATCAAGGAACTTTGCTGCCGTAACATGGCCGCGGCAGGCGCAGTGATATTACGCAGCGCCTGAAAGTAGTCCCAAGCTATATTATAACTAGTTACCTAGCTGGGGACTACTTTCAGGCGATGCGTAATATCACTGCGCCTGCCACGGCCATGTTACGGCAGCAAAGTTTCTTGATTATTACGCCTACCTACCCTGTACCACTCAAATTAGAAAATATTATTATAAGCTTATCATTGTGAATCGGGCTAAGGTCAGGAGATAGTTTTGAACATTGGCTGGTTATGTACTTGCTCAAAAATTGATTTTGGATCATTTTTAATAAAAAAAAAAAGTTACGGACTCCAGCTTTAAGGATTACGGTCATCTTCTTCCTCTGGCTACTTCTACGCTCACCCTGAAAAACTGGGGTGCCTTTTTAACTGAAATGAAGCTGGCACTCAGCTGGGAGATCTGTGATCCAGCGTGAGGGAGAGACGCAGCGTTTTGCTCCAGTCTCTGATCAGGGATGATCAGAGACTGGAGCAAAACGCTGTAGTCTGTGTTGCTCCAGCTGAGGTTGAACACCTCTGACATCACACTTTATGACAGGAGGGGTTTGACTACACATACTAAGGATTCTGGGTCGGTATAGTTGAGGGAGAGGGGGAAGGGGTGCTCAGGTCATAGCACACACACACACACACACACACACACACACACACACACACACATTGAACAAAGAGCTCTCTGTCTGCTGCTCAACCCTTATTATTGCTGAGTGTGTGCATGCAGGGGGGTTAATCCCATAAACTAAGGTTCTATAGATTTCCCTGACTGCCTCGACCCTGACCTTCTAGTTACATAATCCTGTAGAGTGAGATACTATTGTGAATTACAAACTGTCTCTCTTTTCGCTTACTGTAACTTCAGTATGATTTTTCTCTATATTGTCACATACACACTCGTGAGTTTTACTAAGATATGTTGTGTGAGTGTGGGGTCCTCACTATACTGAGGTGGTGTCTCTTCCTGCCTTACTGCCTGCCAGACAAAAGCCAGACAGACAGACAGAGAGAAAGACAGAGGAGCCAGGCATCAGGCAACCCTGGGCTCCATCACAACACACTACTCTTTCATTTTTAATGTGCATAAGCCCCACTGCACACCTGTCGCCTTACACACACACACACACACACACACACACACACACACATACATATATATATTTATGTAGCTCTATAAAAGGACATGATATGTAGTTATGTAGTTTTTACAAGATAATTATAATTACTGCAGTCTAACCTGAACCATACCAATCAACCAACCAAAGAAAACAGTAAAACGTTTATTATATTCATTTTTTTGTATGTATTTATTATGAATTTTGTCCCCAAACATGGCTAGTAAACCGACATGTACACACAGAATTTGTATGTAATACAGTCAATGACCAGATATCATTACATCCTTGTTTTGGATTTTTTATAACAAATGGCCATAAAAAATGTGATACTTTAATTCTTTAAAATGACAGAAGTGAATTTAAAGTCACCTGTTGAACACATTAGCATCAGGATTGACTGAATCACACAAAGATGGGTAAATCTCAGGAAGCTCTCTGGGCCTGTTTAACCCTAAAATCAGTTCTTTGTGTAATGTGAGGGAAAAAAAAAAAAAAAAAATGAAATGCCCAACAATCTTATATTGTCTTATAATATAATGCTTATATTTGCTTACAAGCCTATACATGCTTAAAAGTTTTGAATATATGACTTTATTTCTGTAGGCTTATTGTCTACACCAGTATGTGACTGATATGATCAGTGACTGCATTTAATAGTTAAGGAATTTAAAAGACTGTGAAATGGGATGGATAAAAATGTTGTCTGTACATTGCACACAATATAGTAGAATGTTAGGTTTGGGTAAAGGTGCAGTGTGTAATATTTGGGAGGATCTATTGACAGAATAATATAATATATAATATACAATATAATATGCAGAACTATACCATACATAATGAACCATTATGTTAGAATGAGCAATTTCTATCTATATATTCTGGGAGTACCCTTACATCAGCGGTTCTCAACCATTTTTACTTAAAGGCCCCCTCCTCTCCAAATCAGTACTGCGACCCCCCCCCCCCCCCAGCCTTTTCTGTTCACCAAAACCTTTGTATTCTAGTGTTATTACTTTGTTATTCCATGCAATTATTTTTAATTATTATATTGAAATAAAATGTTAATATTAATAAAATGTTACAAATTCAAGATAGATTTAAACATTCAATGTTCTTTTTTTGCAAACATACTTTACATAAATGTCACTGCAGATATTCTTTATAACTTAAACTTCTCCAAAACACACCTCTTCAGTGAGCATCCATTATAAAACACTCACTGTACATTAATTTTTGACAACTACGTGAATATATTGCACTGTGCTCAATCAGAAATGATGTTATAGTGAACAGTGCACCAAGAGTGCATATACATGGTTAGGGTTAATCCTAACCCTAACTCAGAACATGCACAAGAGAGGTGGTGCTGTTTTTTTTTAATTGTTGAAACATATTCATCATAAAATTAGTAAATTGAATACTTTAATTCCCAATTGAATATTACTTTAATAATATGGCATGGCCTCAATATGCTATGACATTCCCATGAATTAATATTTTGTGGCCACAACATATTATTACATTCCTACGAGTTAATATGTCATGGCCACGACAAAACATAGCCAAGCATCGAAGGTGCGTAGGCACCTATTGTATCCATTGGCCACCTTCTACTAATACTTCTTCTTCTGCCTCTTCTTCTTCTTCGTCGTCTTCTTCTGCTCTTGAGTCTATGGCAGCCCATAGGAACCATTTACGGGAAAGTTATGAGATTTGGCACACAGATACAGACTATAGACAGTCGCAACATTAACCATAGCAAGTTTGGATTCTCTAAAGGCACACACCAAACCGACTTCAAAGAACTAGCGGCAACGAAAGTCAATGGTGTTGTCACCTCGGTAGCGTCGGACCAAAAAGCAGCTATTGAACACACCGCACAGACTACAGCTGACTGCAAACTATCACGTGCATTCTACACCTGCATGAGAGGAATTACCTGTCTATATCAGTAGATATCAATACTAAATATTCGTTATTCGAAAGGAGACACCAAAACAAAGATATATGAGATAAACGCAGATCTACAAAAGATAAACAAAGCAGCACTTGCTTACCATTTTGAATATCAGTAACTTTGATAACTTTCATCATGTTAAGCAGCTCATGTTGTTATAAAAACATTTGCATATTGGGATGGTGGGTAAGGTCACATAACATTAAAACAAGCCTTTTGTCTGTGTCACCTTCATCTACTTGCCCATTTTCATCACTTTCGCTTTAATTCTCCTGCACGGACTTGCTCACTAAACTGAACATTCAATCAGAGTTCTCACTTGCGCAGACGACCCCAACGCCGATTGAACATGTTGAATCAGGTAAACTGCCTCCGACGTGAGCCCGACGGGAGCCAACGTGTTGAACACACCAAACAAACTAGCCTGACAGATGCTCACCAACACATAATTCAGCCCAGGCTTAACTCATACCCTCTAGTGTCACCAACTGTCCAAAGTTGCACTTGTGTTTATGCTAATAACTTTTGAACCATAAAGTTTAGCCGGAAATTTTTTCTTCTTCTAATTTTTTGGCTCATGCCGAGTCAAGATTTTCACAGTTTTTAAGAGTTTGAAAAACCTACTTTTTCGAACTCGTCCTAGACAGTTTGTCTGATTTTCACCAAAATTGGCTCAGGTCATCTTCAAACTATGCTGGCAAAAAGTTATGGAATTAAAATAAATTAATTGAACTGTTCTTGAAATACATGCAAAAGAATTTTTTTACTTTTTCTAACTCCTCCTAGACTGTTAGTTCAATTTTCACCAAATTTGACTCAGATCATCTTCAGACCTTGCTGGCAAAAAGTTATGGATTTCATGTTGATATACAAAACGGTTGCCATTTAACACATCAACGAATTTGCTGTGTTGATGCCAAACTGCGTCTGAGGCTGTATTTCTGCAAAGCTTTTTTTAGTTATCAACTTTTTATTTTATTTCTGCAAAGCTTTGACATATTGACAACAAACTTTGTATGTGCCATTATCACCTGACACTGTCCACACCACATCAATTTGGTAGCAGCGCCACCTATTGGTCAAGAGTGATAAACCATTCATTAACTATTAACTCTTTTAAACCGGCTGTGTCAGCGCCGACTCATCAAACCAAGCTGTATTCATTTTACCATAACTCTTCAACCATTTGCACTTCAAAATAATTGCTCCTGACAGTGAATAATTTGTGCTTTTCAGTAATGTATGGCTTATCATGGTAATTTCTTGCTCTCTGTCTGCAAATGATGGCAGATATCCGGGAGAGAAGGAGGGTAATATTTGAACTGAGAGATATGGAGTGCAGAGTTTTGGATTGCATAAAATAATAAAAGAAACAAACAAAAACATTGCAGAGGAGGAGTACGGAGCACAAGAGGTGATTGGGATGATTTTTGATTAGACTTCTGAGGAGGCTGAGTGAGACTTTTTTGCATGTGGTGTGTATAATGTGTCTGCCTGTAAATGCTTTCGTGCATATGTATGCATGCATGTGTATATGTGTGCGTGCATGAACAATAAAGCCTCCTGAATGAAAACTGTGCAACCCAGTACATTTTTTGAAAAAGGGTTAATAATGAAATTACCCTATTGTTATGACATTGATCTCAAAATATTCCTTGGGTCATGTTGAAAACATACATACCAATTGTGCCATAGTTGGCTGAACTCTGTCCACCATTTTGATTTTCTTTAAAAACCTACTTTTTCAAACTCCTCCTAGACTGTTTGTCTGATTTTCACCAAATTTGAGTCCAATCATCTGCAGACTGTGCTGACAAAAATTTATGGATTTTGTGTCAATAGACAAATTTCAGGCATGATGCCAAAATGACTCTGAAAGCTTTGACATATTGACACCAAACTTTGAGTTGTCACCTCCGCAACTCTATTTGATTTTTCATCCATTTTTCCTAAAATTATGAATGTGTCTTTAATTGCTCATTGATGCAGTTAGTCTAATGCTGCAAGCCATGCTGGCATGACCTATTTTGATTTATGTCAAAAATCTCTGATTTTTATTACTTTTGTCATATTTGATCCACTTTTCTTGGTGGCTGCGCATTGGACACCTCCTTCTCCACTTGTAAGAGTTTACGGGAGCGTTAAGAGGAGAAGACACAGATCAAGGGCCACATGTGGGTGTGCAGTTTGAGTTTGCTTTGTTGCTAAGTGAAGCATGTTATACAACAAGAGGTGAGGGGAGAGGAAGTCACAACATTAGAGGTGTTTCATATTTGATGCCGCCTGCAGTTAGCGGTCCTCTAAATATGGCTTTAATGTAGCACTGACAACCTGTGAGTACATTGATGTGGTTCCAGGTGTGAAAATCCCATAAATTTTTCTCAACAGAGAAATGGAATTTAAGCAATAACATGTAGACCTTTAAAGACAGACCTGCCTTGAGTTCTGATATTGTTTAACAACAATATATGCTTTTATTTCAACTTCATTTTTTATGTGTTTAATAGCCATATTCCCAGTGAAGAACTGCTGTACATCAGTGGTTCCCAAACACGTTCCTAATGGATATTTTGAAAGGATATGTGCACAGTGCGAGCTGCTGCACACTTCGCACACAGGTCTGCAACGCAAGATTTTCATAAATGCAATAACTTGCCACTTCAGTTTGTTTCTCACCAAACCTTACAGTGTACCTTCAGAACGCTTGGAATATATGCCATGAGATACATAGGATTATTTTACTACAGACTTGTATCCGCTAAAAAACAAAACAAAGTGAAAGTCACTATTCTCTGCTATCAAATGGGCAAGTGCGAGCAGGAAATTTTGTGTGTGTGTTTCGAAAAAGGAAAGTAATAAGCCTTTAGAACAACATCAAGGTGAGTAGTTACCCTAGTTCACACAGTTCCAATAAGTTGCAATGGGTTAAATAAACTCAGTGAACTAAATAAGCAGACAAACGGGACTACAATCCAGTTTTGAAGTGTATAGGAAATATGCAGCAGTCATAACTTTTTTGCTGAGTTTACTTAATTAGTATTGAGTATTAATTGATGTTCACTTGGATTTTTTCCTCGGCAGCGGAAATAACGTAATACCCTATTATTTATAGTTGTATGATAAAATGTATATTTTTATTTGTGTATATTCAAAATGACTACAACAATTCATGCCTTTGAAAAATAAAGAAAACAACAGAATGTGCTGCTTTAGCACGTCTCTGTCTCCTTGAACATCTTTCTGGCGCTTGTCGTCATTTTTGGGGAAAAAAAAATTAAAAAACAAAGTTTTCTCTTTTTTTTTACTTTCAATATTAAATAAAAAAATGAGTGAACGAATGATACACAGATTAAAATCCATGAGCACAGCACAATTTAGAGCCAGAGAACTGCCAATCCAGTGTACCTTCATTTGCCTAGGAGGAGGTGATGATGATGATTATTATTATTTTTATTTGTTTAATCTTGATGTTTTATGGGGCTGAGCATAATCTGCAGTGGTTTGCGCCACATCAAGCATAAACAATGTTTTACAAACTGTTGAAATTTTTAGGCACGTCTGAGAAGTGCTGTACATTTTGGAGTTTGCTTGGGGTTGTCTGGTAAGCATAAGAAGCTGTAATAGTGCACTTCTCACATAAAACTCTCCTCTTTTGTCTGTTTAGGCTGAGTCAGGTGCTCGTGGAGTCAGCCGGGACAGGTTAAGTTCAGAGGCTTCTTCTACCCAAGAGAAAGGGGGTCCCACTGTCCCGGCCCACCTAATTGGAAACCCTTACACATTTGGCTTGACACCCGCGTCAGTGATGCAGGACTCACGCTTTCAGCCCCTTAAGTGAGTATTACTGACGAACTGTGGGAAATTGACTGCTAAGCACACTAAGTCATATCGCTATTTGGATTTTAGAGATGTTTTTTGTTATTATGAAATATTTTCAGGTTATTATGAATCTGTGGCAGGGCAGATTAGATGCGATCCACCACAATCTTGGTAATTAATGGGAAACACTGGTTAGAAAACTGTTCATTATTAGCACAGGTCAATTAAATAATTTGGAACAGATTTTAATAATGCTTTACAAAAATGCTGAAATTAATATAAACGAAGGTTAATAAAAGCTTTGTAAGTATTTTTCATCGTCAGTCCTGTGCCAGTCCATTGATGAAATTGGGTGTGCCAAAACTCTCTTCAGTTAAACAAAGCGAAAACTGAAGTCATCGCATTTGGAAACAAAGATGAAGTTCTCAAGTTGAATGAAACAACAAAAAAATCAAGTCAAGAATCTTGATGTGATTCTCGAGTGATAGCTTAGTTTCAGTACTCAATGCAATAACTAAATCAGCATACTATCATCTCAAAAACATTGCAAGAATTAGATGGAGAGACTCGTTCATGCCTTTATCACCAGAAGAGTAGACCTTTTTAATGGACTTCTCACTGGCCTTCCCAAGACCATTAGACAGCTGCAGCTCATACAGAATGCTGCTGTCAGGATTCTGACTAGAACTAGAAAATCTGAGCATGTTACACCAGTCCTCAGGTCCTTACACTGTCTTCGTTACATTTAGGACTGATATTAATGTATTATTATTCATTTATAAATTACTAAATGGCCTAGGACCTCAATACATGCAAATATGCTCACTGAATATAAACCCAACAGACCACTCAGATCTTTAGGATCGAGTCAGTTAGAAATACCAAGGGTTCACTCAAAACAAGGGGAGTCCACTCTTATCTATTATGCTACCCCCAGTTGTAACCAGCTTCCAGGAGAAATTAGATGTGCATATTTAAATCCAGCCTCAAAACACATCTGTTTAGCTGTGCATTTACTGAATGAGCACTGTGCTATGTCCAAACTGATTGCACTGTATCCTCATCTTTTATTCTTAAGTGTTTTTAATCTATTTTTTTCACTTTTAATTACCATTAAGTTTAAAATGCTTCCTTCTGGCATACGGTATAGTATGCCTAAACTAAAAGGCAATCGGTACAGACATTATTTTATTCCCACTACTGTAAGTCTTTTAAATCTATGAGATGCCAGAATATTGTGTTGTTATTAGTTTTGTTTGTGTGTTTTGTATGATGTTTCACCAATAATCGCACTTTGGGCTTATAATAAATTTGAACCTTGAACCTTGATTGTATATGAAATGTGCTATATAAAAATACTTGCCTTGCCTTTAACAAATGAAAGCTTATTGTAAAGTGTTACCTTTTCGCTTTGTTACAATTTTGTTCATGTTAAAAAATGTAAGGTGTGTGGAGAGGTCCTAAATCCTGCCCTCCCTTGTGACATGATTTTTTTTTTTTTTTATTGGCTATATTGCTTTAAATTCTCTTCCTGTATTTCACTGACAGTCTGCCCCGTCAGATGCCCCATGCCGTGCCCCCGGCCAGTGTTCCTGAAGAATATCTGAGGGGGTTTCGTCCTTACGCCACAGCTGAGGAGCTCCGCATGCCCTCTTTACCCCTGGGGCTTGATCCTGCCACTGCTGCAGCTGCTGCTGCCTACTACCACCCTGGATATCTGCCCCACCCCTCCTTCTCACACTACAGGTACACTGACATGCAATGAATAACATGTTTAAAACCCTGGAAATTTGAGATTTTCTGTCAACTAAAGCAAATGAAGTGATAATTCTGTCTGTCCTTACTCTAAGGTTGTTGCCAATCTGTGTGAATGTCTTTCTTTTATGGAACACAAAAGGAGACATTAAGCAGAACGTTCACACTTCTAACAATGACATGGACAATAAAGGACGATAACTATAACTATAAAGTTTTAACAATCAATCAATAATCACCTAATTCTGTGAGATTAAGGAAGTCCACATCACAACTATAAAATAACGAACAATGAACAATAAAAATATGCACAGGCAATCAGATTCCATCTAAATTTAAAGAGCTTGAGCATTTAAAGTGGCAGATGATATAACTGCATT
Organism: Acrossocheilus fasciatus; assembly: GCA_036784905.1. Classification (NCBI taxonomy): domain Eukaryota; kingdom Metazoa; phylum Chordata; class Actinopteri; order Cypriniformes; family Cyprinidae; genus Acrossocheilus; species Acrossocheilus fasciatus. The sequence goes on along the minus strand of CM071955.1, from coordinate 22,842,662 downwards.
ATGTGCTTATAAAAAAACAATGTTATCATCCATTGGTAAGGACACATATATTTATCATTATAGTTATCTTTATAGTTACTATTCTTGGTGTGAGCAGAGCTTAATGTACTGCTCAGGACAGCCTAAAGGTGTAACATGTAATTTTTGTATCACCAGATCTCCACAATGCCATCTTTCCTGAAACAATTCCCAATTCAGCCTTTTGTTGGCCAAACATCCTTAAACTCAATTTGAGCCAATATTGCTGTGTAGGGCTGGTCAGAATGCTCAGAGAAACAGAGCAATGATTTGAAATGGCCATGGTGTTTAAATTCATTCAAACAATCAACCTATGAATGGCTTATTTATAGCTGACTAAGCTTCTGCCTATTTTAACTCTCTTAGAATGGATGATCCATTCTGTCTGTCAGCGCTGAGGTCGCCATTCTATCCATTGCCTGCAGGGGGTGCTCTACCTCCTCTTCACCCATCTGCAGTACACATGCACCTGCCTGGGGTGCGTTACCCTGGAGACCTAAGCCATCCCTCACTGTCCAGCTTACAGTCGGAACGCTTGTCAGAGAGGTACACAACAGCACCATGAAGCCTGGACGTAAACAGAAATACTGAAATATATCAAAGTATTACAACTTGATGAATCACTATACCATATTATATTGTACCACTGTCATTTTTGTAATGGTAATGGCCATACACTAATTTCATGACGTTATATCTAATTGTAGTAATGTAGTAACATTGCAGACTTGATTAAATTTGATTATTTTTTAAATAAATAGCATTGGGGAAAAAATATGCTCTTTATTAATGTAACTATAAAAGGAGAGCTTGACAGTAGTTTGAAGGACTAGTTTAAATCTGAGTAGCTTGTTGCTGGACAAACTTTAGAAGTACCACAAACATGTATTTGTGTGTGTGTTGTGTCTTCACAGACTCCAGATGGAGGATGAGCTGCGACAGAGAGAAAGAGAGCGCGAGCGGGAAAAAGAACGAGAACGAGAGGCTGAGCGAGAAAAAGAGCGTGAGCGAGAAAGGGAGAGAGAGAAGGAGCTGGAGCGTGAGAGAGAGAGAGAGAGAGAGAGAGAGAGGGAGAGAGAAAGGGAAAAAGAGAGAGACCGTGAAAGAGAGATAGAGCGACAGAAGGAGAGGTCAGCACGAGAGAAGGAGAGACTCTCTCTGGCTGAGCTTCATGGGCTGAGAGGCCCCCCAGATGACAGAGCCAAACCTGCAGACAGAATCGCTACGAACAGACCTGGTATGAACATTGATTCACATATGCCAAAGCAACTGATCCACAAAAACAGTATGAATGCTTAGTAGCATATCTTTTTTTTTGTACTAGTTTCAGCAATTTTATGCTATGGTTTAAATACACAGTGAAATCTAAATTAAATAAAATAATAAAAAAAAAATGTCATCATGATGGATGGTATAAAATTTAGGAGTGGAACGTGACAGGTTTTGTGATATTCACTACACTTGGTCCACATAATTGTATTTTATGAGTTTTAACGTAAGTGTGAAATTATTATTATTTTTATTTTTTTAAATGGGGACTTAACCGTCGGTTGTTGTTTGGATTAAGGCAGATCTAAATGGGAGTTTACAGTCAATTGTTAGAAAGGGCCTGGTTTAAGCAGACTAAATGTTTGAAAAAGTCTGGCTTACGTAATAGAGAGAAGTCTTTTGCTTCACAGGAAGGTCAAGTTAGGACATTTTAATTATTATGAGCCAAAAAGTTGACGCTTTATTTTAAGGTCCAATTCTCCAATTAACTATGATGTTTGCCTCAGTAAACTCTTAACTTGCTGCTCATTAATAGTTAGTATGGTAATGGTTAAGTTTAGGTATTGGGTAGGATTAGGGATGTTGAATATAGTCATGCAGAATATGTGCTTTATAAGTACTAATAAACAAATATGTTAGGCATACTAATAAGCAACTAGTTAATGGTGAGAATTGGTCCCTATACTAAAGTGTTGCCGCAAAAAAAATACAATAAATAAACATATGTATGGATTAAACATTCACAATAAGATGCTTTGATTGGGTGAACTTGCATTAAATACTGACTTCAGGTGGAAATGAATCAGTCAGTCAAGTTTACATCATTTAATAAATGTATTTCCTCCCTAATCAAAAATTATATGCCAAATGTAAACATTAAAAAAATGTCCTGTTATAGCTTGTTGACCAGAAGACCAGAAGAGGCTTAATCAATCAAAATTTCATTAGTCGCTTAATTACAGAAAAAAAAAAAAAATCCATTTTTACATAGTCCGTGACTGATAGATCATTAACAGCTGGTCTATGTTCCAGCATCTAATAAATAAGTAGTAGTACCTAATGAATGTAATGAAGTAATATTTAAATATATACTAGTTGCTATTAGAATGATACTAGTCGTTAATTAATAGATGAAATCAAAAACAGAATAACAAATACTTTCTGTTCTTTTGGAGATATCTTCAACCTCATAAAGAACTAGTGAGAATGTATTTGGAGATATCTTAATTCAAACAGATCATTCCATAAATATGAGTACCTCTCAACCATCCAATCATTTTGTGTGCCCTGTACAGAACATTAATGTAAAGACATTCAACGTCTGTAGCCCCAGTGCTATATACGAAAAAGTTAACGTATAGCCCTGATATGGTATTTTATTTTTATTTTTTGACTGGAGGAAAAATGAGGAAAATAAGTAATAAAATAGGTGTCTTATGTCCATCCTGCCACCAGAGGTCACTCATACAATCACCAACACACACATTAGGCTACTATGTTTGAAAATGATAGTGTTTACATTACTGAAAAAAATGTGTTTTCTATGTGTTTGTTTACAAATGATCATTTCTTTTCTACGTGGTTTCCTCATAATATGGTTTTCTTAACAAGAAATTTATATTTAAATACTAGACACTATTGGAATAAGTACTAGTATATAATAAATAAGAACTAGTATCTAATGAATAAGTACTAGTAACTTTACAAAAGACACTAGTACCTAAAGAATAAGCACTAGTAGCTAATGAATAAGCACTAGTACTTAATGGAAAAGATACTAGTATCTAAAAAATAAGTACTAGAAACATTAAAATAGATACTAGTACGGTGATTTAAACCTAAAGTTGCTTTGTCTGTTTTCAGCGGAGTCAGCCAATATAATCTTTAACCTGTGTGACCCATCATTCTGTGCAGCTAAACATTATGCATATAATTTCCCCCAGATAAAACCAAAGAGCCCATCCTTACAACCCCTAAACCAATCCAGCCTGGACTTCACCATTCTCTAAACTCCACTCATCACCCCGTGCCCAGCCTTGTCTCTGCTCATGGCATGTATCTGGGCCCTGGAGGGGCAGGACCTGCCAGTTTGACAGCAGCCACCATGCTGCAGCGCACAAATGAGGAAGAGCGCTGGTTGGCCCGGCAACGGAAGCTAAGGCAAGAGAAAGAGGACAGGCAGTACCAGGTTTCAGAGTTCCGTCAGCAGGTCCTAGAGCAGCACCTGGACCTGGGCAGACAGGGGGAAATTGCAGACCTGCATATAGAGGGACACAGGTAAAGGCATTTTCACACTGGAGGTTGTCACACAGATGTCTGTATTCCCTGCACTTTAAACAGAATTTGTTCTTTTTTTCTTTGAAGATTTTTTATTTTTTTTTGCATCTTTGCCTTTATTATGACAGGACAGATCAGAACTGACAGGAAGCAAAGTGGGAGAGAGATAGGGGGTGGGTAAAGGTCCTCAAGTCAGGATTTGAAATCAACCGTGCTGTATGTCAGTACGCTGCCCACAAGGCTATTGGCGCCGACAACATATGTGTTATTTAATGACAAAAATTCAGTCTTCAATATACAAGAGGTCACACTTATTTTTTTTTTTTAATTATTATTACAGCAATTCAATTATTGAGCTGCATTAACAGGTGTCATCTAGGAAAAATAGAAATGCTTGATCATGAAAAAGCAGGTGTGGGTGGTCATAAAATCAAAAATCAGGAGCAATTGGACATCAAGTGAAAACTGTTGGAATGGGTCCTCTTGTTTAGAGTCTAGTGTTTTTGGTTGGGGCGTCAGAATTGGTATAAATCCAGTTGACTTCAAAGAGTGACTCACATGTTAACATCATCTACAGTGTACGAAAACTGATACAAATTAGTTTAGGTTACAAAACCTTGGGACAGTTTTGTTGCATTGCAAAAGTCAGCGCTAACAAAGACTGGAAAATGTATTTCCTCTTTTAGACCTATACCAAACCATCACGAGCCCAACAGCAGAGATCGTGAGAGAGACAGAGATGCCCATCCTCTCCTGGGAGCTCCGCCCCCTCTCATTTCCCCAAAACACCAGCACAAAGACCATGCTCCCCCACCACCAACCACACTTTGGAATCCTGCATCGCTCATTGAGACCTCCACCGACTCTAGACGCACCTTGCACGAGCCCCAGAGTCTGGGTCACTATGATATTAGTCGGCTTCCCCTACCCCCCTCCAAACATGAACGGCATTACAACTCTGAAAAGCTGGAAGAGGGATCTCGGAAAAGGGACAGTCTGGATAAATATCCCCCCATCCAGCCCAGTGGGTTCTCTGAGTCAAACACTTTCCTAGTGGAGCTGGAAAAATCCACCCATAGCTTCCTGAACCAGCAGAGGGCACCACTGAGTATGTCAGGGCCATATGGAGAGCTGAGTGCAGGCCTGAAGTCCAGCGGGTGTTTTAAGAGCCTCCAGGGGCATTCACGTCTTGCACCAGATGCCATGTTAGTGTATGATGAGTTCCTGCAGCAGAACAGACAAGCTGTCAGCAAACTTGACTTGGAGGAGAAAAGACGCAGAGAAGCCAGAGAGAAAGGTAAGTAGTTAACCATCCCAATGATTATTGTTTTGTAAAAACTGGTGCTGATATCTATCCATCTATCTATCTATCTATCTACTGATATACTGGTGCTGAGAGCTGGAGAGCCTATAGACAAGGTGTGATAAATTTTCACTAGCTGAATACTACATTATTTTTGGATAGTGAATACTTCTTTTAATTGCATGATAAGTCAATCATTTTATTTTTTAAATGGCCATATATCTGCAGATTAAGGCCAAAGTATACTTTGGGTTTTACATGTACGAAAGAGAGTGTGTAAAGTGCATTTTTTCTTTTTTTTCCACTAATTAATTCCCTCGAAGTGGAAGCACTGGCCTGGGCTGTTGTTTCACAGATAATAAAGAAACAGAGGAAATGAAACAACAAAAAGAAAAGTTTCTAGTAGAGGTTGATGGAACCAGAACTAGAATCATACTTTGTAAATGAATAAAAATATTAATATTAATTATTATATTGATCATTAAACTTAGTTCATAGTTTATTAACTAATGTTAATAGAAGAAACTTTCAAATTTAAAAATGTATTAGTAATAGTAAATGTTGAAACTCTAACAAGGAACAATAATTATACAGCTTTCATTAATCTTAATGTTACAAATGGAGTCTTATCGTAAAGTGTTACCATTTCATTTCAAAATCATGCTTAAAGATCTTTAAACATTTAAATATCTACACAAAGGCCAATGCATTGAAATTACCTACATATGGATATTGTATGTATACTCTCACACTTTAACTGCTTCTATTCTAGAACACTTGATGATGCTCTAATCAAAATAACAAAATATGTCAGTCACACACCAGGCAAAAACGCAGTGCTGCATCTAAGACAAACTAGCAGGCTATCACACACACACACACACCGGATGTGTACGTTGTGTTCAATTCAGGCAGTGGTCTAAAACGGTTTATTTAAATTAACAAATGGAAAAAGGTTTTCTTCAAGAATGAATAAAGCAGCATGGATGAGTTTTAAGTTTGGTGTTTAAATGAACATAGCAAACGGAAAGAGAAAGCACAATCTGTATTACAGCTCTCTATATCAGGGGTGCCCAACCCTGTTCCTGGAGATCTACCTTCTTACAGAGTTCAGTTCCAACCCTGATAAAGCACACCTCTCTGTAATTATCAAGTGATCTTTCAGATCCTAATTAGGTGGTTCAGTTGTGTTTGATCAGGGTTGGAGTTGCAGGAAGGTAGATCTCCAGGAACAGGTTTGGGCACCCCTGCTCTATATCAAGCATGCAGACTTTATTAGAGCCACAGAAAGACAAATGTTTGACTGAAAATGCACAATTTTACAGCCTGTGGTGAAGTCATTATGTACATTGACAGCAATTTGGGACAAATGTAATTTAATGGACAGCTGCATTTAAAGTCCGCATGAAATCCAAATTGCCTTTATTTACTTTACTAGCGAAACAAGTTTTGATGTGATTTTAATCAAAATCTGAACATTTGCTTCCGCTCTGGAATCTTCTCTGATGACATCAGTTTGATGGCTTGGGCAGAATATCTTTAAACACACCCCTCCAACCATTAGGTTGCTATGAGTGAGAGAGAGGGAGGAGGAGCGCAAAAATAAAACCACGCCCTCTATTCAATATTCCGTTTCAGCTGGAAATAAGTCACTACACTAAAATAAAGTCGGCAGAAACTTCCGGTTCGCGCAGATTTCCGCATCTGCACAGTCTCACTTGTCAAAACAAACAACACAAGGTGTTGTTTGATCTACCTCTAGAGGCTGCTCTCGCACTGTATAATGACAGCAGAGTAGACCCTTCTTAGCCCCTCCAGCAATGGACGCAACCCGGAATAGCCAATAGTTCCAGCAATCATCCATCGCTGTTGATTAATCAGCAAAACTGATACTTTAGTCGAACTATAGTTTCTAGTGGGTTTGTGCACATTATCAATAGGAATATATATTTGGAGCGTTTGATGCTAAGTCAAAACTGGAGTATACTTTTGGGCTTTATTCGTACCATTTTTATCCAGTGGGTCAAGCTTACATCATTTGTAGGTCATTTCTAAAAGCTGTTGAGTGTTCAGTGATATCTTTTACAGGTTATTACTATGAGCTGGACGACTCTTATGATGAGAGTGACGAGGAAGAGGTGAGAGCTCATCTCAGGAGGGTCGCAGAACAGCCACCACTCAAACTAGATGATTCCGCTGAGGTGAATCACCACAGTCTCATGCATTACTACTATAGTTATCAAATGTTTGTAAATATTGTTGCTTTGTGTAGATTTTTGATGATTCCTTCTATGATTCTAATGGCCTTGTCCCAGTAAATCAGTATTTATTGAGAAAAACCCTCTCTTCCTACAGAAGGTGGATTTTCTGCAGATGTTTGACCTGACAACTCTGGCCCGTCGGGAGGAGATGATGGAGGTGAAGAGGAGGAAGAGGAGGCGCATGCTGAGAGAGAGGAGTCCTTCCCTGCCAGCTGTTCAGATCAAGCGGCCTACTCCTGCCCCCCTAATAACCCGCTTCACCCCAGAGGACATGAACAACAGCCCTGAGCTAGAGGAAAAGAAACGCTTCCTCACCATCTTCAGCCTTAACCACGTCACTCAGCAGCAGAGAAGAGGTACTCGTGCTGTCTATTGTGTTCATATTGATGCTCTGGTTTGTTTGTTTTTTTTGTACATTTTCACACTAGAGCTTACTTCAGAGTCATATAATACAATTTGAAGCAGGACTGGCAGGGGGTGGTAGAAACCTTGTTGTGGATCAAGTGTAAAGCAGTGTTGCTCTCACCAGATCTATTGGCAGCAAACATACAAGAAGATACTTTCACAAGCTGCAACAATAATATATTTCTGTCTTTCTTGCTCTTTTTTTCTTCGCGTGTTTCAGATAATGAGAGAGTTGAGGAGTTGTTGAAGGCCATAAAACAAAAGAGTGTGACTCTAGACAGCATCAGACACAACCCTCACCCGCTGTGCAGGAGCCCTTCAGCCTTATGCTCAGGTCAGTTCGCACTGGTGTGTGTGTGTGTGTGTGTGTGTGTGTGTGTGTGTGTGTGTGTGTGTGTGTGTGTGTGTGTGTGTGTGTGTGTGTGCACAAGTGTGTTTGTCCATGCAGCGAGTCGTGTTGTGTGTGTACACAGTGTGGATTGTTGTCAGTGTGTGAAAGCAGCTGACAGCTCCAGATGTTCATCACTGTCTGTTTTCTCAGCTCATTACCACAACATGTAATGAGTGTTTTACTGTGTGGATTAGGGATGTGCGCTACGTCTAATTTGACTGTCGTTTAAACGGAAGTTTTGTATCCGACTAGTCGACTAGTCTAAAAGCTAGAAACCCCCAAAAAATGGCAAAAGAAAAAAAAACTGTGCGTGTGTCTATGTAATAGCTTACATTTGAAATACTTAATCTTTGCATCACACTGTCAAATCCCTCAATGAAATCTGCTAAAAATAGGTCACGATTATGCTTGCCTTGCATTATCATCATTTAATTTTAGGCGGTCATTAAACAGAAAAAAGGAAGAGCATACACTCAACATAAACCAGTGCATAGCTTATTTATTCAGATCGGCTGGAGCAATGCAGAAATGGAAAATCAATCAATAGACTGACAGAATTCTTCATTTTCATATAACGTTAGCCAACATATTAAAACACAAGTCAAAAACAATAGGAAAGTTTATCAAGGATTATCAAGCATTAAAACGGCTTTTAAAAATGTGTTGGCTATGTTGTCTAAAAACAAAACAATGCTCGGTTTACTTACTCAGACCATGTGCATTTATTCAGTGAATTTAACATGTTAACGTGGTCTGGCGAAAGACAGGAGGCGATTCTGCACTTGAAAAGAAAAAATGCTGGCTTTGGCTAGTCTTCAAGCTAACGCATATGTGCGTATGTGTTATTGTACGCCAATTTGACATTACACAGTTTACTCAAAACTTTTCCGTTTCCTTCTAATTCAAATAATCCCACACCTTGCTGGTTCTTCGCTTGGTCATTTTGAGCTTGCCGCAACTGACATGAAGAAAACGCATGCGAGGTCTGAGGTAAAAATGTTGTTTCCGCCCAGATACGCTTTTAAAAATATGCACAGCATCTGTGTTACACTATCTGGGATGTACAAAATGCTCCTCATGATAGCTTCAAAATCCCTTCAGTCAACTGTGGTCGAGAGCTTGTTTGATGTTTTGCTATGTTCATGAAAACACTAACCTGCAAACATTAGATTGTTGTAGTTATTTATTTATTTATTTTGCAGACCTGTCGTCTCAGTCTCCAGTCCAATCTGACGAGCTGCTGAATGGACGGCCCCCCAGTCCCTCCCCCTCTGTGTCTGTGCCCCAGCCCCAAGTGGAACCCCTCTCGCACTTGGATCAGCACAGATCTCTCTCAGATCCCTTAAGACTGAAAGACTCTTCCTTGCCTGCTGCATTACCTGACAAATGTCGAGCCAATGACAGCATCCCAGGCAAAAGCTCTAGTCTTCTGAACAGTGTGCGACAGCCCTCGTTCACTAAAGAAAGTTCTGTTAATGTCAACGGAAAGACCAAACCCTGGGAGAGTTTCATTGCTGAGGAGTTTGCCCAGCAGTTCCATGAATCAGTACTGCAGTCCACCCAAAAAGCTCTGCAGAAGAGTAAAGGTAATTAGCAGTTCAAATTCTCTTTAAGATTCTGTTATTTCATTGCTTACATACTTAACCACTAACTTAAAGTCCCCATTAAAAATGAAAGTTGTGATAGTCTTTTCTTTCTTTTTGTGATACAGTGGTGTGAAAAAGTGTTGGCCCCCTTGCTGATTTTTTTTTTTTTTTTGCATGTTTGTCACACTTTAATGTTTCAGATCATCAAACAAATTTAAATATTAATCAAAGATAACACAAGTAAACACAACATGCAGTATTTAAATGAAGTTTTTTATTATGAAGGGGAAAAAAAATCCAACCCCACATGGCCCTGTGTGAAAAAGTGCTTGCCCCCTAAACCTAATAACTGGTTGTGCCACCCTTTGCAGCAACAACTGCAATCAAGCATTTGCGAAAGACTCATAATTGGCAATGAGTCTTTCACATCGCTGTGGAGGAATTTTGGCCTACTCTTCTTTGCAGAATTGTTTTAATTCAGCCACATTGGAGGGTTTTCAAGCATGAATGGACTGTTTAAGGTCACGCCACAGCATTTCAATTGGATTTAAGTCCAGACTTTGATTTGGCCACTCCAAAACCTTAATTTTGTTTTTCTTGAGACATTCAGAGGTGGACTTGCTGCTGTGTTTGGAATCACTGTCCTGCTGCATAACCCAAGTGCGCTTAAGTTTGAGGTCACAAACTGATGGCCGGAAATTATCCTTCAGGATTTTCTGATAGAGTGCAGAATTCATGGTTCCATCAATTATGGCAAGTCATTCAGGTTCTGAAGCTGCAAGCTACGAGCCTTTGTGTTATTTTTGGTCAGCAATGGCTTTTGCCTTGGAAGTCTCCCATGGATACTGTTTTTGCCCAGTTCTTATTGTTGTATCATGAACACTAACCTTAATTGAGGCAAGTGAGGCCTGGAGTTCTTTGTTCTGGGTTCTTTTATGACCTCCTGGATGAGTCGTCTTTGTGCTCTTGGAGTAATTTTGGTAAGCCGGCTACTCCTGGGAAGGTTCACCACTGTTCCAAGTTTTCTCCATTGGTGGATTGCTGGAGTCCCAAAGCCTTAGAAATGGCTTTATAAGCCTTTCCAGACTGATAAATGCAAACTATTTTGTTTCTCATCTGTTTATGAATTTCTTAAGATCGTGGAATGATGTGTTGCTATTTAAACATGCTTCACTTTGTCAGACAGATTCTATTTAAGTGATTTCTTGATTCAACAGGTCTGGCAGTAATCAGGCCTGGGTTTGGCTAGTGGAATTTAACTCAGCTTTCTAAAATAATGTGGTTAATCACAGTTCTTTCATGATTTAATAGTTCTTTCAATTAATTTTTCACATTGGGCCAGGTAGGTTTGGACAGCTTTTTTCCCTTAATAAATGAAATCATCATTTAAAATCTGCATTTTGTATTTACTTGCATTATCTTTGTGTAATATTAAAATTTGTTTGTTGATCTGAATCTTTTAAGCGTAACAAATTTTAAAATCAGGAAGGGGGCCAACACTTTTTCACACCACTGTATATCTGAATGAAATGACTTGTTGAACAAAAAAAAAAATGTAGGGTGGGACATTTTGTTTGAGAACTGATTGGGTTGTTCTCGTTTGCTATTGCTGCGATCTCATTTGAGTGGCCCTTGCTCCAGTGCAGTGGTTCTCAAACTGCGGGTACGCGAACAAAATTCTAAGTTTTGGCATTCATTTAATTCTACCCCAACTTAAAGTGTGCCTATTATGGGTTATGAAAGGTTCTTTTTTTGGTTTTGGGAGTCCCCAACAACAGGTTGACATGCATGCAAGGTCAAAAAAACACTTTCATTTTCTTATAATATGCATTTATTTTTACCTTATTTGCTCAACGATTCATTTTTCCAAACCCCTCCTTTGCGTGATGCTAATTGGTGTGATTGGTCCGATTGGTCGATTTCATTTAAAGCAGTGTTTGTGATTGTGAGCAGTGCTGATTTGTGTACAGCCGTTACCGGAGAAACAGCTATATTGAACACTCCAAAAGCAGCACCTAGTGGCAACAAGTGGGCGGGCAATATGCTAATTGGCTACCAATCACAGTTCGCATCAAGTTCAAGACACTGATGCTTGCTTATAGAACAACCACAGGCTTAGCACCCGCCTACATGCACTCACTATTAAGAATCTACATCCCCTCCAGAAGGAACCCCTTTCTCCTTATTTATTCCTTCCCCTGCTTGCTTGTACTTATTTAAACAATGCCTGAGACTTGGTGTTACAAGCACTTCGCTTGTCGGATTGGCTCTTCAAGATGAATCGCTGTATGTATTCCCCAATTGTAAGTCACTTTGGATAAAAGCGTCTGCAAAATGACTATATGTAAATGTAAATGCTAATGTTTCATTTTGACGTCAACGTGAAACGGCTTATGATTCGTTTTAAAAATGACTAATTTCAATGATTCAGAGTTGACTCTTTCTTTTGAGAGACAAAAACTTTATACACGGTGCACTTTCAGATTTAAAACTTTGCAGGATGTTTTCATTCACTTAGACCTGTGTTACACACTGCATGAAAGGTAATTTCCAAAAATCCATAATAGGGACACTTTAAAGTATAACATTAAAACCGAACATGTATTTCTGACAACCGCTTCTAATGTAAAAACAGGAAAATGTGTGCCAAAAATGGTCAAATACATGATATCCAATCAGCTGACCTCATGTTTTGTGGTCAAAACTGACTGCATCCACACAAGCAGCGTGTATGTGATAGGATGCCGCTGAATATGCTGCTTTAGCAAATCGCGGCATTGTTTAATATATCTTTAAAGTAGATCTTCTCTTAATAGCATGAAGAGCAAATATTGACACGGACTGTACATTGAGATCATTTTAAACTCTCCTTCGATACAGACACAATCTGTGAGTTATTGTTTTCATGTTTAAGATACGAGCAAGAATGCAAATTTCCCTGAAGATCCAAACAATGGCAAATGTGACAAATTTTATTCAGCAAAAAAAAAAGTTAATATTAAGTGAACATTTTACATTTTAAATGTAGCCTACATTTTTAACAGATTATTGTCATGTTTGTTCTATTTTGCAACGAAATAATAATGGTTCCAACTAAATCTGTTTCATCTGGTGTGCATCTCCAAGCAACATACAGCGGTGTTTTGTTAGTGAACGAATCTGCGGCTTTGAACGATTCGGAGAGTCGGTGATTAATAATCCATTCATAACTACAGCATTTTGCTTCGTTACTGAATGAATGAATGAATGACGTAACGCCTAGCTCATTAAGACAGTTGCTGCGTCCCAATTTGCATATTATCCGTCCTAAATAGTATTCAAAAATAGAATTAGTATGTCCCAAATCATAATGTTTTAAAAAGTATGCCAAAGATTGCCGGATGGTCTACTACTTCCGGTTAGAATTCCAAGTGCAGATCAATGCACACTCTAACGGCTAATATTGCCCACAACACATTGTGTGGTGGATGAGGATTCGATTAGAACTACAAACACGCATAAAAAGTGTTTTATAAAAAAACACAAACATGGTGGAAATGCGCGACCAACAGACAGGTAGATAAAGGGATTTGACTGATAAATAATCAGGGGAACCTGAGGAACCCCAGTGACCAGTTGATGTGCTGGATACCAAAGTGTAGCAAAACATGTTTAATTTGTTTTTTTTCCATGGTTTACTTATAGTAACCATGTTTTTTTGTTGTAACCATGGTTAATTTTCGTAAGGGATATTTTCATGTTATTTTATATCTTTTTATTTTACGGCGTGTATTTGTAAAAATGGTTAGACTATACGTTTAGCACACACCACATAATACTGTGCATTTAAAGGCACTTCAGTAGAACTTTAATGCTACCTATGTTAGGTCAATGTTAAAATTCTTTTTAATATATCAATAAAAAAAAGTATGACACGCTTTTACTCTAGTCTTTATAACAAAACGACAAATGTTTACTTTCACAAGTCGTCACGTATAGGCTTGTAGTAAGCTGTCTCTTGCCTGGAGACTCAATCAGGTAACAGAAAGTGTCGGGAAACGTCACCTCTGGCATTCTGTTGGGTCGTTTGGCCCGTCACAGATACCATACGGACAGTCTGACCCAATACGGCTCGGTTTTTTTGGCGTATCTTGAGCTGTCAAGTGGCAGAAATTATTTTATGTAGACCATTCTGGGTCAACACCATGCTTTTCCAATGAGGGGGAAAAGATCGTTTTCCCCCACGCTGACTCCGCTCACACAGCTATGACGCGACACCGACCAAGTATATGAGCAGAGTTTAACTAATCAACAGAGCGTCTGTTAAAGACGCAGCTATGACGAAGTAGTATGTCCCAAAGCTTGCCTACTATTCTGCTACATACTCAAAAGTATGTACTTTTTCTTCACAAAAAGAGTACATACTTTTAGTGCATAGGATAAGTAGGCGAATTGGGACGCAGCAGGTGACTTGCCGCCACCTATTGGCGGTTTTATTTTTAAATCTACAAGTATCACTTTGATTTATCGTCATTTACTACTTTATTTATTATATAAATAATATACTTAATGGAATGTTAAAAATATGACATAAAATTAATAAGGATAGAAAATATTTGCCTCTATTAAAGTAAAAAATGCACCTTTAATAGAAAAGGTGTGACTGCGGTCTAAGTGGAAGAGAGGGGTTATGCAGAAGAATGTTAAATGCCCCAGGGGGTACGCCGCTGTAAAAAGTTTGAGAACCACTGCTCCAGTGTATACATCATCAGAGAAGGGATGTTGTTGCAGGAGAGAAGGGAAGTTAGATTGGAACAAATCAATCTGCAGATACATATGTCTCAAAATGTGTTTTGTGTGCACACAAACATGCATGGGAGATATCAGATTAACATTAATATTGGTCTTGGGTGTCCCCAGAATGTATCTGTGAAGTTTCAGCTCAAAATACCTCAGATCATTTATTATAACATCTGGAAAAGGTCATTTTTGGGAGTATCACTTTAAATGCAAATGGGCTGCATATTCCCACCCTGTCTTCAGAAGAGGGTGTACCGTATACGTCTCTCTGCTTTGCATAACTACAGCAATAAACAGTTGGTAGAAGCAACATGACTGAGAGACATGAAATGAGCGAGAGAACCGATGTTTAGCCGTTCTTATGGGAAGCCAAACACACCGAAACAGCACAATGTCACAGGCGAAAACTAATCTCACAAGCGTGGCGGCGCTGATCAATTGCGATACTTAGATAATGTACGCACACAAATATGGTTAAAATGTTAGCTAAGCACTATAACTACATTCACAAAGCAGTCTGGAATGAAATTATTTGCGCTGACATAAGCGTATTTAGGTGCGTTAATTTGATAAATAGAAGTATTCCACAGTGGCTCAGATGTTGGGAGAAAATGGAGACTTATGTTCAGTCCTAAATCTAAACACAGAGCACCTGGGATTGCTTACGAGACATTGATGAGGTTACAGCTGCTCGAGAGCGGAGAAATTGTAGGAAATTACAATCGCTGAAGGTGGAAACTATGGCAATGCAGGACTTCCAGTTAGTCCCCGTGAATGGGGCCTAAGCAATATGATGCCATATTGCTTAGAGAATCAAAACAGCATGCCTGGTGATTTAGTTTAATGGGGATTAAAAAAAGGAGTGGGTGGATTTTTATCATTGTGTTCACACACTGCCAACACAAATTTATCTATGTCCAAGCACCATGTAAAAGTAGATTTTGCATAATAGGTGTCCTTTAAGCAGAATTTTAAAATTCACTATTGACCATTTGTTTCAATGTCCAAATGTATCAAAGATTAGTGAAATTAATCCTTTAATAAAGCAAAAAACACCTGCCATTTGGGTTTTGAAAATTACAAGAGAATACTACTACTACTACTACTACTAATAATAATAATAATGAAGAATAATCCTTTTTGAACTGGCATTTTTCAGTACAGATTAAAATGCAAAAATATGTGAGTGTAAGCAAGTGTTTGGGGAAAAAAAAGGCATTTTTACATGTTTAATAAACACCAAAGCAAATGCAAAAATCTGAATGGCTGTTTGAATACATGTAAATACTGTGGCTTCCTTTCTTCTTCATGACAAACAGGTGTCAGAAACAGATGTTTCGTTGCACTTGCACAGGGCTGTTTTGTGTACAAGGGTAGCCATTCTAACAACTGTATTTCTTCTGTTCCATAAGCGCCACCTACAGTCAGAGAGTAAATTTGCATTTTTATTCTGCCCATCTACTGCTTTTGTTCAGATCAATGTGAAAAGCAGACAAAATTTTTACACAAGAAGCACAGTGTTTTAAAATGTAACTGGTCAGTGGAAAAGAAGGTAATGTTCTTTCTCAAAGTCGTAATAAGGTATCTAGAAATTTTCACATTTTGAAATGCCCAGATAATAAGTTGATAGCGGTGTGCCAAATCTGACACTTTCAGCTTCCCATAATGACACTCGTGCAGTGTTTGCTTACTTCAATACCGTGTAAACACAATAATCACTATTTATACTACAAAATAGCCTAGAGTAGTGGATAATTACGCAAAATGGGATGCACCTAGCATAAAAGCTAAACACCTGTGCCAATTGTGAAACAGCTGTTTTGTCATCAGTACTTGTGCAGCCACTCTCGAGAACCTACTAGGGATGGGTGATATTCGATACATTTTGATATAATTTTAAAAATACTGATACTGATTATGTATGTGATTCTGTTTAAAACAAATCACATCTACATGATATATACTGCCCATTAATAACAAATGTATTAAATGTACTTAAAGGGTTACTCCACCCCAAAATGAAAATTTTGTCATTAATTACTTACCCCCATGTTGTTCCAAACTGAAAAGTATGAAAGACATTGCCAAAATAGTCCATCTGCCATACCGTACGGTACGGTTCAACCGTAACCTTATGAAGCTACGAGAATACTTTTTTTACACCAAGAAAACAAAAATAACGACTTTATTCAACATTTTGTCTCCGACGAGTCAGCGTAGCACCATTTTGGAGAGTATCTGCTGGACACAAACTGCATACGCTGTTCTTTGTCAGCTGCACCACACGGATACGCTAAGATGACTCTGAGGAGACGCATTGTTGAATAAAGTTGTTATTTTTGTTTTCTTTGCGTACAAAAAGTATTCTTGTAGCTTCGTAACGTTATGGTTGAACCACTGATGGCAGATGGACTATTTTGGCGATGTCTGTCATACTTTCATGGGCCTTGACAGTGTTATTTACTTGTAAGTCAATGGGACAGTCACAAGCCTCCTGGTTTTCACCCAAAATATCTTAAATTGTGTTCCGAAGACGAACGAGGCTTTTACGGGTTTGGAACGACATGGGGGTAAGTGGTTATTGACAAAATTTTCATTTTCGGGTGGAGTAACCCTTTAAAACATTTGAAAGTCATGCAAAAACCAACATTTTGTATTAATGTAAGTTTAATATAGATATTATTTACAAGCATCAATACCAAATAAGTAGCTTGTGAGTACATACCTATTTGCTTATAATCTGTCAGAAATGCTAGACACAAGACTGAAAAACTTAAATGTTTCCTGAATGCATAAAATAGAAATGGCCTATGCATTACACAATGAAAATAGCTTTGTTTCAAATTCGTGTGTAGGCAACATTTAAAGGGATCATAGATGCAGAGACTGTTGCATAAGGTAGGAAACATTATTAAGCTGCCTTCTACGATACCTGGTAGTGCCATTTATGCTAGGATTCTGTCAAGTCACAGCATTTTTGCAGCTCAACTGGTAGAACGGTGTTTCCCAAAACTTTTCCTGGAGGTACACCAACAGGACACAATACGGATGTCTCCCTTATCGAACTCGTCCATTTCAGGTCTTGATCTCTACTAATAAGCTGATTTGAATCGAATCTGATGTATTTGACTAAGAAGGGTTTGAAAATGTGCACTGTTGTTGTGTCTTCAGCAACAGGGTTAGGAAACACTAGAGAATGGTATTAGCGACGCAATACCATTCATGGTTTGATTCCCAGAGAAGCTTTTGCATAAATTTAAATACAGAACATTAGGTTCCATTTTAGCATCTTGTCAGGCTTAGTGTAAAGAGCAGCTAATAGAATCAACACGTCTTTTCCTCTAACAGGTGGTGCCTTGGTCATGTCAGAACAGAACAACGCAGTAGATTCATCTGTGCATTATAACATTCCTGAGCTCCAGAGCACACCAGGCCGGTCCAAACCCCATCCACACCCTCCTTCATTGCAGCCCAATGGACAGCACTGCCCCCCACAGCCTTCCCGCCAGGAGCTTTCCACAGAAGAGTCTGAGGAAGAGGATGAGGAAGATGACACAGAAGAGGATGAGCCCACTACATCTAGGTGGCAGGGCATTGAAGCCATCTTTGAAGCTTATCAAGAGTATGCAGAAGGTAAGATGTGTGTTCAGCAGATTGGGTTCCTATCAGTACTGTTGCATGATGGATATCATAGTTCTGGTCAACAGAAGAGTAGCTCTGCAAATCCTTAAAGGAACACTCCACTTTTTTTGGAAATAGGCTCATTCTCCAACTCCCCCAGAGTTAATAAGTTGAGTTTTACCGTTTTTGAATCCATTCAGCCGATCTCCGGGTCTGGCGATAGCACTTTTAGCATAGCTTAGCTTAGCATAGATCATTGAATCCGATTAGACCAGTAGCATCGCATTCAAAAATGACCAAAGAGTTTCGATAGTTTTCCTATTTAAAACTTGACTCTTCTGTAGTTATATCGTGTACTAATACCGGCGGAAAATGAAAAGTTGCGATTTTCTAGGCCGATATGATTAGGAACTATACTCCCAGTCCGGAGTAATAATCAAGGAACTTTGCTGCGGCAGCAGGCGCAGTGATATTACGCAGCGCCTGAAAGTAGTCCCCAGCTATATTATAACGGAATGAGAGTTTAGTTCCTAGCCAAATCGGACTAGAAAATCGCAACTTTTCATTTTCCGCCGGTCTTAGTACACGATATAACTACAGAAGAGTCGAGTTTTAAATAGGAAAACTATCGAAACTCTTTGGTCATTTTTGAACGCGATGCTACTGGTCTAATCGGATTCAATGATCTATGCTAAGCTATGCTAAAAGTGCTATCGCCAGATCCAGAGATCAGCTGAATGGATTCAAAAACGGTAAAACTCAACTTATTAACTCTGGGGGAGTTGGAGAATGAGCCTATTTCCAAAAAAAGTGGAGTGTTCCTTTAAGTTGTGGTGTGTTGGTGTATGTGATGCCAGGGGTTTCTTGAATGTAAGAGGAGGACCTGATGAGTCTTACCGCTCCCTCTCTCTTTCTCTCTGACTCTAGAGCAAAGCATTGAGCGACAAGTTCTCCACAGTCAGTGCAGACGGCTGGAAGTGCATCACTATAATCTCAGTCTAACTGCTGAACAGCTCTCACACTCAATGGGGGTAAGAAACACACAAATGCTAATCTCTTTTTGACTCAATTTCTACCTGATATTAGGATGGATTTTCAATGGTCAGGCAAGACACATTACTGTTTACATTTTAACATGCATTTCAGAAGTGTCTCCTATAGTCAAACCCAAATTTATTCAGACACCTTCAACATTTCTCAAATTGTAATAAAATATGACAAGAACTCACAGTTAAACAGTGTCAGAACAAATTCATCAACTTAGGTTAACCAATTACCAAGCAATGCTTAATTTTGTTCAGTCTGTGATGTAGAAAGGTTGCATTAGGAATTAAAGAAAAAACATTTCAGCAAAACTTGGTCAGGTCAAAGTATCTGAATAATTTTTGGTCGCAAATTTGAATCAATTTTACTGGTAGGCCACTGTATGAAGACTTTTTGGATATAATATGTCAGTTTCTTTATTTTGCAATCCTCACTTACATAAAGGAACTATAGTTTCCTTCACCCACTTGTAAAAAAAAATATCAAAAATGATATCTGGTGTCTGAATAATTTTTGGGTTGACTGTATAACCACTTGTGTTTACATTTTGTTGAGTTACTGTCCTCTTATGTCATATCACTCTACATCACTTTCATGGGAGTGCCAAGTGTGGTGCCCAAATACTGTTATCAGTATCATGTCCCCACGCTATAAATATTAGATCCAGCCTGGACACCAGATCCTGTCAGATATCCTGTCCGAACAGGTATCTGGTCCTCCCCAGATGATGTTTCATAGGTAACGTGTGCATTTTTTCTGTAGGAGCTGATGGCTCAGAAGCAGAAGCTTGCAGCCGAAAGGGAGAACCTACAGGCAGAGCTGGAGCACTTTAAGAAGTGCCTGATGCTGCCACAGAGCCCCTGGTCTAGGAGTCACTTCAAGGGCTATCCACCCAGGTGACAGTCTACGGCACCACCGACCACCCACTCAGACAACCTCCCACATCCCTTACAAACCCCCACACCCAGACCCACGTTCAGGCCACTCCGACAGCCTGGATAGTGATGGTGAGGAACAGAAGATCTGGCCCAAAAATTTGCCATCCACTGACCTCCCTTGTGATGCCATCCTGTGGGCAAATTCACGCATGAACACACGTCAAAGCCTCTGAATGCCTCCAACTCGCAGGGACAGCCTGCATCGAGAGAGAGAAGAATGCCAGTCAAAATGCAGCTCAGCCCATCTGCCATCTCTTTACTATGGAGGTCACGCCTTGAAATGCACTTAAAGACAAAAAAATCCTATCTGGAGGTACTGTGTTATGACAGACTACTCTTTATGATCTAGGGAAGGAAAAAAAACATCAATTAAATAAAGGAAAATGTTTTATTTCAAGATTTAGAATAAAGTTTTTTAAAGAGGTGCTTCAGCATTGTATTGTAAATAATTTCAAAACAACGGAAAAAGAATTTTGTATGTTTTTAATTCTTTGGAAAAAAAAAAAAAGCCTGCCAGTTTTTCTAATATATTAATGCTTTTGGGCGTTAAAAGGTTTACTTTGTGTTTGCTCTGCTGCTGGTCAGAATAACCCTTTCAGGACTTGTGGAGTGATAATATCACTTCCTTTGTGCCTGAACTACAGTAGCAACGGCCCCAGGACGTACCGCCAACGTTTTTCTCTCAAGGCCATGCTTTACAGGATAACTTGAGCCCTGCATTCTGATGACATACCCACTGATATTGTAGGACCCAGGACTTCTACTGTCTTTTATTATTGGCTAGTGGTCACTCGTCTCTCAAAGTTCCAGACTGCTAACCTTTTATCATGAAGCAGCATGCAGCCTCTTTTTGGATTTCTGTTTCATTCAATTAAAGGGCCTTTTTTTTTTTTTTTTTTTTTACTAGAATGTGATATTCTCAAATATATATCTCAGCTGTGTGCACAGAGAGCTCAAGTGATGACAGTCTGCCAGGAACTGACATGCACAAAAATTAAATCCATAAATGTTGTTGTACAATAAGAATTATGATTTGTTTGATATACAAAACATTTTTGCCATTGACAATTACTGTGCCAAATTTTCAGAGGTGGCATGCCAAAATGTTGAAAGCAAAGCTTGATGAAGTTGAAGAATTAAGTCAGTCCTGCTGAGAGTTAATTGGAAAATTGCAAAAGGTGCCCCCCCCCAAAAAAACTGCTCTGGCCGAATAAGTTCTTGTTTGCCAAGATTTTTTTAATTTTTTTTTTTTATATATATCCATTGCTTATGAATGATGCATTTTAACATGACGAAGCATTGACAAAAAAAACATTAATATGGGCCTTAAATGAACTCTGACTGCCTGTAATATCTTTAATTTTCTACCTTTTTTATATTATTCTCTTAGATGATGTAGAATCTGGGAATGACACACCTGTTTGTTTTCCTGCCACTTAACCCAACCTCCATCACTTGTGCCGCACATCACATGTATCTCATGTATGCAGTACCACATACAGCATGCAGTTATAGACAGACCGCACACACCATTTTTTGATCAGAATTTAGTGCAAGGGTAAAACACAGAGGTATCTCAAATGCATCTGAAGCACAGATGAGGAGTTTGCTTGCCATTTCTTTAGGCTATGCTGACCCCGAGCAGGCGTGCCATCAGTGTAATCACTTTGTGCGTCTGTGTGTCTGTGTGTGTGTACCTGCTTCACATGAAGCACTACCACTGCCTGATGAGAGCATATACAAACCTGCCCAATGCACACAGTCACGCCCAGACTTAATGGAGGATATTAGATGCTGTGAAACCATGGGGTTTTTTTGTTTGTTTTTCTTTATTTTATTTTTTTTATGTACTTGTTTGAATTCATTGTAATGTAATATATTCTTTGTTGAGTGTAGTAATTAGGTATTTATGGATATATTGCTGTAATTTCAGACAAAAAAATTAAATATTGCAAAAATGTGTTAGCTGTGTTTTATTTTTTATCCAACAAAAACATCTTCCCATGACATTCTTCAAAATAGTAATTCTCTTCCAAAATTCTAGGAACACTTCATACAAAAAAACCTTATGACTGGGCATTTAATGTTTAACGTCAGAGTAATGAGTGACAATGTGTTGTTTTTGGGGGGGTTTTCTGAAGAATCTTGGATTTTTTCCCTTCACAAATGAATAGAAGAGTCATATACGCCTGAATGAATGGTATGAAGAAGAAGAAAAACAACAACTTTGAAGCTGACGAAGTAGTATGTTTTGACATGCAGAATCCATTATGTCCAGAAGGAATACATCATCATGGTGGTCTCACACTCCACTTTTTGGCTTCAAATATTCTTCAGTAAGATACGATTACAAATGAAACATTGTTTAATGCCTTTTTTTGTTGTTTTTGTGCATATCTTTGCAGGTTGTAGCATGGTGCACCAGATGTAGACGAGGTGTTACCAGAATAAAGTGCTAAAAATAAAAATTAGTAACCTTCTTGTGTGATCTGAACAATGGCACTCAACAGTGTGCATGAAAGACCGGACCACAGTAAAAGTACAGGGCCTACCCATGGTCACAGTTTTTCTTGATTGCTAACAATTCACTATTTTCTCACAAGTATAAACACAATTTCAAAACTACAAACCAACTTGTATAAATCTCAGACTTCCATTCAAAATACTGTTACAAAAAAAAAAAACCCTTAAGGGAATCAGGAATCATTTTGCAAGTCAATGTCTATTATATTTTATAACATAAAGGGGTGCAGATACAGCAAAAGTTTACTTTCATTACACTACTGTAAAGAGATTATGCAGTAGATCAAAAGCTCTAGAAAAGTTCAAATGCCAAACTGAATATGAATACATAATACTGTACATTTAAAATAAAACATCCTCTGGTAAGTGCATTTTAAGTGTTGGTAATGCCCTTTTTTATTTTATTTTGCAATACTATAGAAGTTTCTTTTGTCTTCTGACAAGAGACTTTCTTTAGACAGTTGTCTCTCAGTTCCGGTAAAAAAATAATAATACAGTTCACACAAGAAGTACTTGACTACAAATCTAAAGTTTATTCTCTAAAGTACTGCTACTGTGTACTGTAATTATACTATATGTAAGCAGCAGAACAACAACCCTGTAGATGATCATGTTGGCCAACATCTCTGATGGTCAACTATAGACTACATCTTTCCCCCTTCTCTTCCTTTTTGTTTCCCACCACTAGGATCCATTCTCCAAAGCATATTTTTAAGAAATGTGACCCTGGACCACAAAACCAGTATTAATTCGCATAGGTATATTTGTAGCAATAGCCAACAATACATTACATGGGTCAAAATTATTGATTTTTCTTTTATCTTTTTCTTCTAGAATAATCATTAGAATATTAAGTAAAGATACTGTTCCATTTAGATATTTTGTAAATATCCTACTGTAAACATATCAAAACTTAATTTTTGATTTGTAATATACATTGCTAAGGACGTTTGGACAACTCTAGAGGCAATTTTCTCAATATTTAGATTTTTTACACCCTCAGATTACGGATTTCCAGATCTCGGCCAAATATTGTTCTATCCTAACAAACCACACATCAATGGAAAGCTTATTTACTCAGATGTATATATCTCAATTAAAAAAAAAAAAAAAAAAAAAAATACCCTTATTAAAGTACAACTTTAGGTTAATAAATTTATTTAAACAAATTAAAATGGTCAAACTTTTTTCTTAAAAAAAAAAAAAAACTATTGCATACAGCTATTGATTCAGTGTTTTTTTTTTTTTTTCTCCACTAGACTGGTCAGCATCGGTTACTATTTACATGCCAAGCCACAGCAGTGGTCACAAGTTCAAGTTCAGATATGATTCCATGATATGGTCAATAGTAATCATGTTTCAGAACATTAAAGCAAACTTCAATCTGTTTTTGTTTTACTACATATTGCAATTAGGCTGAAAAATCTAGAGAATTTCTCCTTTATCCGAGAACTTCTCAGTAGTCCTGACTTCTGCCCGGCTGCAGGTTTGAGCGCAGTTTATACATGTAGTTCAGAGAGTCCAGCAGAAATGAGCGTGTGGTGTTGATCTCCATTAGCGTAAGGTTATCCAGCTAAAGAGATAAAGAGAAAGAGAGTTTATCAAACAACTGATATCTCAATCTGACTAAATCACACCAGTTAATAAATGTGAGGGATTTATACCCTACACTAAGGCTTTTTAGGCCTGCTTTTAAACCTTGGTAAAATAACGTTTCACTAATTTATAAAGGGGTTAGCACTACAGTGAACCCTGTAACATAAAACTTTGGGAATATTTAATTATGTTCACATTCACATAGAATTCTTCTCGTCTTTCCATGTAGAATTTGAACTATATTCACAACTTACCAGAAAAGGGACAAAAAAACAAAACAAAAAAAATACTGGAATTTTCCTTGAGCTTCCAAGATAACTATACTGTATGGTTTAGAAATCAAATCCTCCTCCTCTGCAGTCCAACATAATTTGTTAAAACTAAACTGCAAAAATACAACAAAATGTGAATCTGAGCCCTGGAAATATACACAAATGACTGCCCACATTTACACTTCTACTAAACCTACACTTCTAATAAAGAAACTAATAAATCTATAAATAATTAAAAGGGGAAAAAAAATAGAACATATAAACATTTCAATTCATGAGGTTAAAAGGTCAGTTAGTGTGATAACACTGAAAAAAAAGCCTGTTTAATTCCAAAGACCACAAAAAGTGAAAACACCTTTCCCTTCATCTTTTCTCCAATAAATCCAACATTTCAATAGCTTTTATAGAGGTACAATAATAACAAATGTCTTTGAAACAAACAAAAACATTGCACTGCATTAAAATGCAAGCACTGTTAATGCATTGTATTCTGAAATTGGCCATTTAAAAAAGGGGCGGGGATGCTCGATATGTCCCACCCCGTCTTCCTGTTTCAGTCAACAACTAGGCACACTTTTTGTTTCAACACACAGAATAATGCTACGTGTTTCAAAGCACTTCTGTGGACCTTTACATTAACATTTAGTCACTCAGCATTTAAAGGACGCATATGTCCCGAGATCATTTCGCTAGCAGATAAGCTCTCTTCTCAGCTCACTCGGGGTACAACTGTGCTTACCTGCAGTCGTGAATGCAGTAATGGACAGCTGTATTTCCTTAGTCGGATGGTGTTTGGATTTAATGTGATTTCTCATTATGGTGGTAATATTATGATAACTTAATTTCATTGATTCATTTGATCAAAAGTAATCCCATTTTGCAAGATCATTTAGTAAAATCATTTTGATCAAAGTAATTCCAAACTTAGTTATCTACTTACCCAGTGATGGGTCGTTCTTGAATGATTCATTCATTTTGAATAAATCTTTAATGTGACTCGGGAAGAAGACATCGTCTCGGGGAGTGATTCGTTCAGTCGCGCATGCGCAAGATCCTATAGGTTCTGTACTGGAATTAGTTCACCTGTTTCGAGTCTCCGGGTTTTTTGAGTCGTTCGTTCATCACATGACGGGGCTGTCACATGATGAACGAACGACTCAAACCTGAAGACTCGAAAGGTGAACTAATCAATTCTCTTTCTGGCTCAGACTGCATAGATTAAGCTTCTGGGTCTGTCACATGATAAACGAATGACTCAAACCCAAAGACTTAATCATAAACAGAAAAGATCAATTCATTGTTTACCTGGGTCTTTAGTCTGTTATTGCGTTATAGTTTTGTCTTAGTGTGATTAATGTTTGCGTAAGTAGTAGATGTGTTAGGGAAGTAACACATACCGTTTTAATTATATATTGATAAAATGAATGAAATGACTTGAACAAAAGATTCGTTCATTTTGCTGAACAAGGCTAAAGGTCCAAGTCGGTAAAATGATCCGAACTTCCCATCACTACAAATTTTTACGAGGCCGATGACGACATTTTGAAATCAAATACAGTACATTCCTCTTGTTAATACACTCCACAGAGCCACCCAGTGCATTTAGTTATAACTACTAATATTTGTTTATGGATTCCCTGCATTTACAGCCAGCAAAGCAACAAGCAGTAAAATTCGAATAGTGTTTTTATTTCTCAAATAATAATTAGAGCGAATATTCAAATACTTGTGCACATCCCTACTGCTGATAATTCAAAACATTACACCAATCTTACACTGAATTAATATTCTTTTTTTTTTTTCTTTTTTTTATTAGATTATTCATATATAGCCTATCGTTATTATCAGTTTTGGTCATATGGCCCTTATAATTGTGTTAAATAATCGTGATTACAATATTGCCCAAAATAATTGTGATTTTGTTTTTTGTCATAATCGAGCAGCCCTAGTGGATTGTAGATTCGGAAGTAAACACCCACTGCTATGATTGGCTAAGAGTTATGTATGTTTGACAGGGTACATTTCTCATAGATGGACGCTGCTGTGATTTAGGTCAAAAATGTATAAATAAGTCAATACATATCAAACGATCTGTAAGAAGAGACAAAGCAACCTTGACTAAGTATTGTAACTGAGTAACTTGACAAAGTAACTGACTAACAGTTACTCACACTTGTTGCGACATTACTGTCAGATCCAATATTGCCGGCACAGCATTGTCTTTTAGTTTAAATCTTTTTCAAAATCACTGCACTGCACAGCATATTGTTGTCTTCAGAGCCATCTTTATCATTTGGTTTCTGCGTAGACCTGTACGTTCGCCTCTCTCGTAAACTCTAACACTACATGCGTGAATCGGTGGGCAGGAATAAACAGGCAGTGATGTCGAAGCAGGCACTGATCTTCTTCTGCGGAGGCGGTGCATATCTATATCAATACATCATAGAGTAGAACATTCCAAAAGCTGTCGTTTTGGCAATATAAGCTGTTTTTAGACTAATAACAATGTTTTGAGTTCTCAAACTTAAAGGATGTTTTTTATAGTACAATGACCTCTTATATGTCAACAGATCAAGGGAATTTTGGTTTCTCAGTTCATGAGCCCTTTAAAGAAACTGCAATCATAAATAGCAATTTCTCGTTGACAAAATATATTTGAATATAAAGAAATTCATATTCAACATGGAAAAGGCCTGAAAATAAATTTTAAATCATCTTATATTTTTAAATTTTCCATTCAGAGCACTAGTCCATCACACACCCAACAGAGTATTTCTGTGGTTCTGAACCATTCATGTCAACAGGTTGCAATAACTATAAGTAGTGTTTTACCTGTGCGTGAGCCTCCTGCTGGCTGATGAAACTATCTGCAGAAAGTCTTAGTTTGGCCACGCGCGTGTCCCAGATGTCCTTCACTAGGGTTCGGATCTCATCAGCTTTGGGGATGTTATCTGCACAACTGTCCCCCCAAAAAAACACAATTTCAATATTTCCAAGCAGATGCATAAGTGTGCTTGAACCATGTAGTTAGTTTCAATTTCATTATCATGAAAATTGAAAAAAAAAAAGATTAAAAAAAAAGGAACTATTTTATAGCAAGCCAATTAGCTTGGTGTATTATAGGAGTGTTTCACCATGCTTTCGAAGAACATACAATCGATCAAAATGCTGTGGATTGTATGTCAAAACAGCAAAAACATATGCTGACATTAATAGATCTTCTAAATTGTGAAAGAATAAAGAATAATGATTTTCAAATGTATGTCTTGTTTGATCAAGCACAATTTTCTTTCCTGCTTTTATGCATTTTCTATTGAAAAGGAAAGCTTAGGATTGACACATACAAGGGCTTACAGTTTCTTCTGAATAGCCAAGAGCCTTTAGTTTACAATCTTGCCAAATAAAACCATATTTGACACCTGTTTAAGCAAAATAGCTGTTGTGGTTTTTAGCCAGTTTTCTCTTGAGAAATTTTAAACATTACCTAAAAATTATGAAGTCAAGCAAACAAAAAGAATAAATTAATTAAAAAGCCACAAAACTCTGATTCTGAATGCATGAGGTCTTTTATCTGAACATACTGATGGTGATCTAGTACTCACTGGTTGAGTAATAATTTGGTTAGCTCCATGTAATATGGACTCGGAATGGGAGTGAAAGTGTCTAGTTTTCTCTCCTGTTCACGGATCTCCTCTAGTTTGTCTGGAAATGAAAAGATAATCTGTGTTTAGATATGGTTTCAAGAAAAATGGTATCCCAGCACAGACATGTGATTTAACTCACCGGTGTCCATCCATTCTGGAGGAACTATCCTGCATTTCTGTCTTTGTTTAAGATTGAGGGCCAACCACACAGGAACTTCCACTGGCAGACCCGGGTTAAACGGACCCAAATCTCCCTAAAAGTTTGTTTATAC
Source organism: Acrossocheilus fasciatus (assembly GCA_036784905.1). Taxonomy (NCBI): domain Eukaryota; kingdom Metazoa; phylum Chordata; class Actinopteri; order Cypriniformes; family Cyprinidae; genus Acrossocheilus; species Acrossocheilus fasciatus. Next base: position 22,814,463 of record CM071955.1, on the reverse strand, counting down.
ACATCAAGTCATGCACTTTATGCAGTGATTAATGAGTGTGACAATTAAAATATTGCAAAATATTTAATACACTGAGAAGTAGTCTGTGTTGGGTTGCAGACAAAATGTGTCTCAATGAATTACATGGATTAATCTGTTAGACGTTTATAAGTATTGATTGACGTTTTGGGGAAACACACTGCTTACTCCATTTTCCCATAAAATGCGTGTTTGCTGCAAATCAATGTGTCAACTGCGTCAGAAATTATCATCTTTAGTATTCAATTTAAACTAAACATAAACAATCCAGTGCCAGCATTCCCTTTTTAGATATACTAGATGGTTTTTCAGCAACATCTAGATAAGAAAATCAAATTTGACAAAATAATATTTTAATCATCCACGTAGGAGCCAGTTTTGCAGGGGAAACTTCTCACCAGAACCTGCAACATTGTAATACTATTCTATACGTGTGTGTTTATGTTTAAGATTGATGACAACTCTAGCTCTAGAAAGAAATTTAATTACCAAAGAACGACAGCATTAATAAGTAATTAACAAATACTGAATTAAATACCTAGTTCATTTGATAATATGAGTGTTGACAAACAAAACGCAGAATGACACACACAGACTTAGAATAATAACATTTCTGATTAAAAACATACTGTAGCTGTCATATTCACTCACCCCAATCAAATAGATTTTATCGAGACTGAAGTTCGGGATGATTTTTACCATCTCTTTCTCTGCGAGAAACTCTACCTCCGGTGGATCCATTCTGCAGTGGCAGTTTTCCCGCGTACTCTCAGACGTGTATCTATGACGTCAGGGAGGCGACAACAAAGCTACTGGAAGACAAGCCCGCAACTTTTAGCAAAAGACCGGCTGTGTTCAAAATGCCATACTATCATACTACTCTTACTATTTCTGTAGTATCCAGTATGTATGCTGCGCATAGTAGCCTATGCAAATTTTCTGTATGCATGAAATACCGGATGACCTACTATATTTTCCAAAATCTGCTAAATATAACTCAAGTACACTGAAATCAGTACAGAAGCTGTGTTCCGAATGGCATACTATCATACAACTCCTGCTTTATTGAAGTATGCTGTGTGTATACTGTGAATAGTATGTGAATTTTACCTGCTACATTTGCTGAAATTTGATGTATGCATCTGAAGACACTGCGTGGGATACTGTTTCCCAGAAAGCAACGCGCTCCACGTGACGTTTCATCTACAAACGCGTGAGTGAACTGGAGGCGGGGAATAGTTATAAATGTAAGACTTGTACTTCTATACATCAAACTACAAACCATCGCTGTGCATGTAAAAACAATATCATTAGTAGGACATAAATTGTACTTTAATCTCTAAAGCACTTTTCCGATCAAGTCAAATCACGTCACCTTTATCTCTGTAGCGCTTTATACATCGTTTCAAAGATATTAAATAATAATATTAATATTGCAGTAATATAATATATAAATAAAGTTAATATTTCAATTATGCAAACAGAATTAAATTCCGCTGTCAAGCAAATGAAACGCGTGTATTTACTCTAAGGACAAATAGCCCAATTTGTTAGCCGAGGCTTTTTACATTAACTCCGCCCACCAAAGCCTGGCTGCGATAAACAGCACTGCAGAAGACACGTATTCTTATAGTATCAGTGGCACAGCGAGTAAAAGACGTGAAATGTGTGCTGTTGATGCGAGCGATCCGAGTTGGAGTCTGCATTTTGTCAATCTCGTGCAACTCCTTTTCCCATCACATACCAGATCAGAAAGGCATTTGTTTTCAATAAAAAAGTAAATATTTGAAAAGTGGAAATTAAACGCCTCATTAATAATACCACTGTTTAGCTTTAGGTAGGTTGTCCCAGTAAAGTGGCGTTCATCAAATAAAATGTATGATCATTTACGTTCAATGAGTTATTGCACACTGTTTTATAATGTACTACAGTAATGAAGTATAAATATCTGCCACCTAACTACTATTGACACACCTGTTGCTAAAGAAAATGCTGCTATTTTAGTGTAAACAGAATTTATCATTAGTTGCACTTAGTGTAACTAGAATATATCACTTTTTCCAATTAGTGTAACTAACAAAAATATCAATGTTCAGTTAAAGACAGCTCAGTGTTGACTCAGTTCTGTCCAATAGCCTATGTAAAGTTATTCAATTATGAAATTAGTTTAACTGGTCAATATAGCATCGTTTACTAATATGAAGCCTTCTTAACAAGCCTTTGTAAAAAGAATAGTTAGCACGTTTGTTTGTAACAACCTTGACAGCTGTGCTGAATTAATGTCTGTGTCTGTCATGTGACAATTAAGCATACTACCCTGAAACATTTGTTGCTTATTGTATACTGTTTCACACACTATTCTTTAAAAAACAATAGGCAGTATGCACTGTGTACTGAGCAGTAAGCAAGTATGCCATTTCGAACACAGCCACCGTAACAGTGACGGGTGACAAATCGACTCCCCCCTCGAAATCCGGTCCCATTAGGACCCCAAGCAATCCCATTGGCTCAAATTACTTTTAATAGGTACTCTCTTTAGTGCCTGATTACAATTCCTACAAAATCATGTTATGATAAATGCTGTTTAAACTACGTTACACTGATAATTAATAAATGTCTGTATTTGTTAGGTTATGTACTAGCAGAGCATACAGATACCTGATTAGCTGCATAGTACATGTATTCACAATTATTTTTTTAAATTATGTGTTAAATTAAGTGTTAAATGTCAAATGTTTTATTTTATAAACAAAAACTAATTAATTATTTTAATTTTTTTCACTTAATAGGTTATTACTTTTATGTATTAATTAGAAGTTAATCAAGTGTAAGAAATTTAATTAAATTTGTTTAATTATGCACTATTTTGTTCTATTATGCACTATAAGCCATACGTTTTTACATTAAAGTGCCCCTATTATGGATTTTTGAAAATTACCTTTTGTGCATTGAGTAACAAAGGTCAAAGTGAATGAAGACGTCCTGCAAAGTTTTATATAGTAAAGTGCACCGTGAATAAAGTTTTTGTCTCTCAAAAGAAAGAGTCGACTCTGAATCCTTGAAATGAGTCAATATGAGCAAAATCTGCGCAGAACCGATCACCGCAAGATGCATGCCGGTTAGAAAAGTGTCCTGCGTCCCAATTCGCCTACTTATTCTATGCCCTTAAAGTATGTACTCTTTTTGTGAAGAAAAAGTACATACTTTTGAGTATGTAGCAGAATAGTAGGCACACTTTGGGACACACTAGCTGTGTCTTTAACGGATGCTCTGTTGCTTAGTTAACTATTTAAACTGCCCTGTCAGTCATCTTATTACAGTTATCAAAATCCACATTTCGTTTAATTTGATTTCCTACTGTATTGGAGAGAAATAAAGAAGCACATCACGGGTTTTTCATGTCAAGAACTCTATGTGTTTGCATAATGATGCATTTGAAAGTTAGTGACCAAACGTATAAAAGATCAGTGTTGCTGCAGATGAAATATAACGTAGATAACATTAAATAAATATATTGTTTTTCATCAGATTAGACATTGATTATTTATCACTCAAATCCCTTTCTCTATCTTTCCGTCGGTCGCTCAGATCTACCATGTTTGTAGTTTTTTAACACGTTTTATGCGTGTTTGTAGTTCTGATCGAATCCTCGTCCACAGCACAATGTGTTGTGGGCAATATTAGCCCTTAGAGTGTGCATCGATCTGCACTTCGAATTCTAACCGGAAGCAGTAGACCATCCGGGAATCTTTGGCATACTTTTTTAAGCATACTATTATTTGGGACATACAAATTCTATTTTCGAATACTATTTAGGAGGGATAGTATGCGAACTGGGACGCAGCATCCGAGTTACTTCCGCCTTGCTCTGATGTCATGCTGATGTGTGCAAAAAAACTTGGCTGTGTCGGATTCAGCAGTCGCACGCAGTTGCTCTCCATCGACTGCACTGATCAAAAGCATAATGGGAAACGACTGACTGACACACAGGATAATGTTCATTGGTTCAGACAACTGTGATGCTGAGTTCTCTTCTAAAATGTTTTATTTTTTTAATCTGATTTCATGCTATTATGTATTTAAATTGTGCATGAATATTCCCAAACACTATGATCTCTGTGCGATCTCTGTTTCTATAAAAATCTAAAATACATGTTTGAATTAAAATAAAAATGGATGATAAAATCCATTTAAATAGCAAGCACTTTGAGTGTCTTGTTCATCATATTCAGGGGTTAAAGCAGAAAAAAAATCTTTGGACTGAATTTTTCCTCGGCCAAACCCTGATCCACAGTCGTACCTGTCACACACCCAGTTTAAGAGCCATGTTTTTCTTCTTGTACTTAGGAGCGCTTGTCCTCCTAATTAAAAAAAATTAAGAGCACCTTCTAATCAATAATAAAAAATTCTGATCAAAAATTAGCCTTCTTAATACGAGGTGACATTTGACAGAGTGATTTACAGGGGAATTTTCTTTTTACTTTTGTAAATGCTTTTTTTCTAATTTTATTAAATGTATGCAGTATTTCCTCTAGGATTTTTTGCAGCTGTGGTGGCAGGACTATTTCCCACGGACCACGCCCACTCCCCACCCAAGAATCACCTGCACTCAGAATCTAATTTATTTTAACCAAAAAAAAAGTATGTCTTTGAATAATTTAGTAAATAATAATATATGAACAAATAAATTAATGACAATCAATAGCACAAACAAAAATAATAACAAGATACAGATTAAATGATCAGTGTTTTTTTTTTTTCCAGTTAGGTCTAACTATAGTCTATTCAACTGTAAAATAACACTGGATAGTCTTCACTGTATAATGAAAGACAGCAGCAGGTTTATTTAGGCTGCTGTCTCTTTAAGACTTCATGCATGGATCTAATATGTTACACATGTGTCTATGCTTACTTTTCTTTTTAGGAGTCTTGTCCTAATTTAATTAGGAGCAGCTTCTGATCAATAATCAAAAATTCGGATAAAAACTTTGCCTTCCTAATTCGAGGTGACATTTGACTTTTTTTGCAATGGCATCATTTTCATCTGTCAAATTCGAAAAAAATATGTTTATAAGCTTTTTAAAATTTCTATTTAAAAAAAAAGATATTAATAAGAAGTAGAATAAGACAAATAAGTTACCAATTATATGAAATTAGTATTAATACGAAATTAATTTGTACTACAGAGGTGGCACAGAAGAACACAAAAGTGGCTTGTAGGTACATTTTCAGACGTTTAATGAGGCTCAGAGGTGGCATGAGTGCAATTAAATTCATAAATTCATGTGTAGATTAAGGTTCTAAATATATAATTTTGAATACAGAACTATTAAATGATTTAAATAACTGAAATTATACAGTAGCCCCTGTGTTTGCTTTTAGAGATGCGCAGCGGCTCAGCTGTTACTTTATTTGGAACTATTTTCGTTGATGATAGAGCAAAAATGCAGTACTTGTTTATTGATTAGCAAACTCCCTTTATAATTATTAAAAGCTGTCACTCTCCTTATCGCGATCTGTGCACAGATGAGAGCGCGCGAGTGACTTCCCAAGACTCAAAAGCAGGTGCAATGTGATGCATTCCGTCGGAACCTGCGGTAATGAGTAGAATGATTATTACCGGTAATAGCCGCAATCCCACGCCGAAATTCAAGTTCTGCTCTGTTCTCTGATAATAACCCGACTGTGAATGATGCGAGCGGCGTTACTATGTTGTCAGTGAGAAGCTGCAGCCGTAGCGGGGATGATTTTTGGTGTGCCGGCAGGACAACAACAACAATGCGCTACATGTATCTTTTCCCTTCATTTATCCCTAATAACTAATGGAGTGAACAACACGGAGCAGTTTTTCCGTGAGCGGGAGCAAAAAACCCGGAGTGGATGAAGAGCGGAGTGATTACAGAACGCTTAGCGGAGAGAGGAATGATTTCACTCCATTCCAGGCTTTGATCATATCCCCCTCAGCAGGCTGAATACACCTCGTTTTTCCTTAATTTAAGACCCATTCAAACTAAAATTAAGAAATTTATTACACTATTTGAGAAATGTAAGCCTATTTACGGCCTTAAAATTATGAAAAGTGAATTTAAGACATAAAGACAGGCGGGAACCCTGCAAATGACGGAAATCCGTCGTAGACTCGCTGCAATTAACGGAAATCCGTCGTAGCGACGGAGAACTTTAATCCCTGCATATTTCATATAAAAGCAACAGAACTGAAATGATATCATGTTTATCAGCAGCACAGCATATGAGTGAGAATAACGCGTTATCTGCCTTTGATCTCGTAGGTATCTGTTCCACTTCGAGAGCTCAGAACTGTTTGTGTTGACTGCACTTATTTCACTCCTCCCCTCACTGCAGCCGCCTACTCTCGCCTACATTTCAGGCGAGGTGAGGCGCATCTCAAACAAGCCTACTAACGCGATATCTGCCTTTGATCTCGTAGGTATCTGTTCCACTTCGAGAGGGCAGACTGTCCGTCTTGACATTTGCTGTGTCTCATTTAGAAGGCTGCGTCCTCTGGAGGTCTCATTCGAAGGGTGCATACGTCATCAAGACTGTCTCATTTCAGAAAAGCAAGTAGGACACTCCGCAATGCGACCTTCTTTCACAGGAATTCGGAGGATACATCAGGTGTATCCTTTGCTGCTACAGATAACCCACAATTCTTTGCGTCGCCATAAACAACCGTCGTTAATTTGAAAAATGCTGGCGCCAGCAAATGTACACACAAGCGCAGAAGTGGTGTTTTCAACTTAACTTAAAGTGCCTCCAGTAAAAACGGATAAACTTTGTTCTTAATATCCTCCTTTTTTCTCTCTCTAACAGATGTCTATACGTATGCTGCAGCCACTCAAACATTGAAAAATAAAACAAGTATTTATTTATTTTTGTTTTTTCAAATTACTTTCCAAATTTAGAAATAATTTTTTTTCCTTTAAGTAGTGTGAGAGCGCAACTATGCTCTAAATGTGTTGGCAAATCAACGTGATACTTCCTGTTTTGAATGGAAGTACCTTTTAATTATTGGTTGAGACTCATGAGGTCGGGAATGGGCTGATAACCTCTGAAATGGCTCCTTTTTTTCAACACACTTTGAACTTCCTCCACCAATACTGGCTCCAAAAAGTGTATCTTTGACAATAGTCATTTGGACCACTGAAAAGGGAGGTGAAACTGCAGTTGGTACCCATGAGTTACCGTGGACAACCCTTAGGGGAAGTGAGGTGGGAATCTGACTGTTGGCATGAAAGCTATGTTCCTGGACACCAGCAAAGCCACCACATCATGTCAATATCAGGCAGGCCGTTGCGGCCTTTGAGGCATTTTAAACCTTTGTCTAAAGGCCGGGGAATTGCCACAAGCCCTTTGAACAGTCTCCCTCAATGTAATGGAATAATACTCAGGTCTGTCCAACATTTCCTCAGAATCTGGATGAAAGACATGACCAGGCATTACTGGTAAATTCAGTTTGCTCTCATTGTCAAAGAAGTCTGAGCCAGTCATATCTGCCTGCGACATAAGACAGCTGATGACATAACCTCACTTACTTCACGTGTTTGTTGTGACACACACGGTTTTCTATAAGGCCGCCAGGAGAATAGCCAAAGCATTACCCATATGAGCCACGCATGCAGCAGCATAAACAGTGAGAAATCAGGCAGTCAGCCTTAGTACACTCCTTGCCAGGACAGCATGGATTCGACAAGACAGGGGCCGGTCCCAAAGCTGTCCATGATGCTATCACCTGCTCATCTGGTGGCTTATCCCCAAGTCCAGTGTCTACTGGTTAATGGGCATTTTATAAATCCAAATACGTGCATGGAAAACATACGTACGCACATTTCTATTTTGTGCATACGCAATATTTATACATGAGGCCCCTGGTGATTCCTCACCACAGATTCTGATTGATGCCCACTATCGAACAGTGAGTTGGAGGCAAAAATAGACAGCACATCATCTATGGCCTTTTCTCCCCAAGGCACAGATAGAGGAATGCTTTCCTGGCCTGGGGAAGAAATGGATCAGGAAAAGCAATGATGAGCCTCTGTCCATTTTCTGAGATCAGCTCTGAAGAGTAGTCAGAATCTCAAGATGTACAGGTGCTGGTCATATAATTAGAGTATCATCAAAAAGTTGATTTATTTCACTAACTCCATTCAAAAAGTGAAACTTGTATATTATATTCATTCATTACACACAGACTGATATATTTCAAATGTGTATTTCTTTTAATTTTGATGATTATAACTGACAACTAAAGAAAATCCCAAATTCAGTATCTTTAGTAAATTCAGTAAAATTAGAATATTGTGAAAAGGTTCAATATTGAAGACACCTGGTGCCACACTCTAATCAGCTAATTAACTCAAAACACCTGCAAAGGCCTCTAAATGGTCTCTCAGTCTAGGTCTGTATGCTACACAATCACGGGGAAGACTGCTGACTTGACAGTTGTCCAAAAGACAACCATTGACACGTTGCACAAGGAGGGCAAGACACAAAAGGTCATTGCAAAAGAGGCTGGCTGTTCACAGAGCTCTGTGTCCAAGCACATTAATAGAGAGGCGAAGGGAAGGAAAAGATGTGGTAGAAAAAAAGTGTAAAAGCAATAGGGATAACCGCACCCTGGAGAGGATTGTGAAACAAAATGCATTCAAAAATTTGGGGGAGATTCACAAAGAGTGGACTGCAGCTGGAGTCAGTGCTTCAAGAACCACTACACACAGACGTATGCAAGACATGGGTTTCAGCTGTCGCATTCCTTGTGTCAAGCCACTCTTGAACAACAGACAGCGTCAGAAGCGTCTCACCTGGGCTAAAGACAAAAAGGACTGGACTGCTGCTGAGTGGTCCAAAGTTATGTTCTCTGATGAAAGTAAATTTTGCATTTCCTTTGGAAATCAGGGTCCCAGAGTCTGGAGGAAAAGAGGAGAGGCACACAATCCACGTTGCTTGAGGTCCAGTGTAAAGTTTCCACAGTCAGTGATGGTTTGGGGTGCCATGTCATCTGCTGGTGTTGGTCCACTGTGTTTTCTGAGGTCCAAGGTCAACACAGCCGTACACCAGGAAGTTTTAGAGCACTTCATGCTTCCTGCTGCTGACCAACTTTATGGAGATGCAGATTTCATTTTCCAACAGGACTTGGCACCTGCACACAGTGCCAAAGCAACCAGTATCTGGTTTAAGGACCATGGTATCCCTGTTCTTAATTGGCCAGCAAACTCGACTGACCTTAACCCCATAGAAAATCTATGGGGTATCGTGAAGAGGAAGATGCAATATGCCAGACCCAACAATGCAGAAGAGCTGAAGGCCACTATCAGAGCAACCTGGGCTCTCATAACACCTGAGCAGTGCCACAGACTGATCGACTCCATGCCACGCCGCATTGCTGCAGTAATTCAGGCAAAAGGAGCCCCAACTAAGTATTGAGTGCTGTACATCCTCATACTTTTCATGTTCATACTTTTCAGTTGGCCGAGACTTCTAAAAACCCTTTCTTTGTATTGGTCTTAAGTAATATTCAAATTTTCTGAGATACTGAATTTGGGATTTTCCTTAGTTGTCAGTTATAATCATCAAAATGAAAAGAAATAAACATTTGAAATATATCAGTCTGTGTGTAATGAATGAATATAATATACAAGTTTCACTTTTTGAATGGAATTAGTGAAATAAATCAGTGGGGAATTAGTGGGCAATCCCTAGACATGAGGGGTATCCCGATGTCTCTCACGGGGTCCATTGCTGATTGACTAAACTGGCAGCACTGAGATGACATGGTTGCTATTGCAACTGCCGTAATTAAGCCAACAAAAAGATAACCTTCACCTGTACGCAAACGTACTCAGAAGGCTTATACCAACCCCCACTCATCGTGATGAACTTTTGGGTGCTATCTCCAGCCCCCAGGGGGCTATCGACTCAGCGTTGGCGGTGTCGGAAAGGGGCTGTTGAGGTCTACCTTCGTACCAAGTTTGGAGACGCTAGGCCTCGGCGTTCCCGGCCAGGTTGCAGTCAAATTTCCACCCCCCTCCTCGCCAGCGGCCTTGCCCGGGAGAGCGCACCGTTCCAATCTCGCCCGTGGTTGTGGTGCGGATGTCCCGGCGAAGGAGCCGCATTAGTAATTTATTAAATGCAACTAGAAAAATGAACCTTCAGTAGTAAGCAAACATACTCTGAAGATTCTAATTAAACCCCACAAACTGCGAACAGTAGTTAAGGGTAATTTAGCCCACACAAGGAACTGTCATGCACCAGTACACAAAACGTACCAAGCAAGTCAAACAATTCCCAACCACTGCGAACAGTGATATCGGTCGCCCTTCCTTCATATTGACTCTCAAACCACACAAATTGTTGCCCATTACACTGGACTGTATTTCCCATCATCCATTACACTGAGCACATATTGCATTTATTAAATGCAACTAGAAAAATGAACCTTCAGTAGTAAGCAAACATACTCTGAAGATTCTAATTAAACCCCACAAACTGCGAACAGTAGTTAAGGGTAATTTAGCCCACACAAGGAACTGTCATGCACCAGTACGCGAAACGTACCAAGCAAGTCAAACAATTCCCAACCACTGCGAACAGTGATATCGGTCGCCCTTCCTTCATATTGACTCTAAAACCACACAAATTGTTGCCCATTACACTGGACTGCATATCCCATCATTCATTGCACTGAGCACACAACTGTCATCATCACAGAGCTGTCTCAATCACATGCTATCGCCCTGTCCTGTCACGGCTGAGGAGGCCGCCTGTGAACTCTCGTACTGTCTTGTCACGGCTATGGAGGCCGTCTGCGAATCCTCGTCCTGTCCTGTCACGGCTATGGAAGCCGTCTGTGAATCCTCGTTCTGCCCTGTCATGGCTTTGGAAACCGGCTGTTAACTTCTGCCTTGCTCTGAACCGGCCATGGAGGCCAGTTATGAACCTTTGTCATGTCCTGACCCATCCATGGAGGCTAGTTATGAACTTTTGTTTTGTTCTGAACCAGCTGAAGAAGTTGCTTTGTGTCTCTCAGCTTTATCGGTCCCAGCCGAGGAGACTGTTAGTGAAAACTCTGACTTGCCAGTTCCAGTTAGTGACTCTAAATATGGACTACGTTCTGTGTTCACAAATATGTCTGTTATACCATCCATCTCGCCACTCCGTCAGTGAGTCTTATGATAAGCTGTCATCTTGCTCAGTCTCCCCCGACTGTCAAAAAGTCAGGTCATGTGTCATTTGCATGTGTGTCTGATACCAAATCCTCTGTCTGCCCTGTTTTAGTCAAGAAGTCTGTTGAATCATTTGTCTGTCCAGTTCCCATTAATGAGTCTGAATTGTCAACCTGTCCAGTTCCTATCAATGGTTTTGATTTTGTACAGTCTGTTTGTACTAATGTTGCTGTTGAATCTGTCACTGAACTGTCTGCTTCAGCTTCTGTCAATGCCCCTGATTTTTAGCTATCTGCCAGATCTACTCCAGACAATGCAGTTGATGTTGGACTGTCTGTCAGTTCAGTTTCTGTCAATGAGCCTAAATATGAACTGTCATCCCGGGAAACTATTGATTAACTTTTTGTGTTCCCTGCCTTGACTATTGGGGCCCAAAATTCTCTGTCTGTTGTGTGTGTCTCAGTGTTTCCTAGGTCCCAGTCCCGGCCTGGGTTTACAGTCCCTTCCGCTCCAGTCCGGTGCTCTTCTGCTTCGTCTGATCAGGTCTGGTGGTCTTCTGCCCTGCCTGCTCTGCTGTGGAGATCTTCTGCTCCGCCATGGTGGGCTTCTGTCCCGTCTGCTCCACCGTGGTGGACCTTTGCTCTTGTCTGGTGGGCTCCTGTCCCGTCTGCTCCGCCCTGGTGGTCTTCTGCTCTGGTCTGGTGGGCTTATGTCCCATCTGCTCTGCCCTGGTGGGCATCGGTCCTGTCTGCTCCGCCGTGGTGGTCTTCTGGTCTGGTGGGCTGCTGTCCCGTCTGCTCCGCCCTGGTGGGCTCTAGTCCTGTCTGCTCCACCGGCTTTGCCTCAGTTCTGGGTCTCTTCACTTCCTCATGGACCTGTCCCTCCATCCCTTCCCGTGTTCCGCCTCCACTCCACCGCCCACCTGGATTGTTCTGAGTTTGGAGCGTCTGGAAGTCGGTCCTTGGGTGGGGGTTCTGTCACGAATCCGGTTCATGGTCTTCCATCCACTCACCATCAGAGGTCACCCTTCCTTCATATTGACTCTCGCACCACACAGATCGTTGCCCATTACACTGGACTGCATTTCCCATCATCCACTGCACTGAGCACACAACTGTCATCACACTGCTGTCTCAATCACTCGCTCACACCTGAGAACTATCACACAATTACACACCCTATATAAAACATGGACTTCTGTTCACAGATCGCTGAGTATCGTTCTGCGTGTAGCACTCTCCTAGTGTTAGCTGTCTTACCAAGCCATTCCGTGTTTCTGTTCAGTTCCAGTATTGTCCTACGTTTATCACTCCCCTAGTCCCTGTATTTACCCGTCTCACGGTTCGGACTATATTTATGCCTCGCCTGGACTATTGCTCATGTTTATGGATTACCCCTATTGTCAAGCCCTCTGGATATTGTTCGCTGATCGAAGACCACACCTGCTTATTCGATTACTAATCTGTCTTTCCCTCAAGATACCTGTTTGCTATTTGTTTGACCCTGCCTGTGTTTTGACCATGTCTCTGTTTAATAAAAGCTTGCATATGGATCTTCACGTCTCACGTCTCGTCAGCCCCGTTACAGAAGGCCTATTGTGATTTTTTTTTTGTCGCTGTGGTTGCCTGTTTGTTTAAAAACCTCTTCTGTGGGTCTGGGCAACACGTGTTAACCAGTTAATAGATGATTCACCCAAAAATAAAAATAAAGTTGTCATCATATACTCACCTTTATGTTGTAAACCCATATGGCTTGCTTTCTTCATTGGCATACAGAAATGTTGTAAATAATGTTCATGTCAGTCAGCTATTTATATATATATATTTCCCACAGAAGGAATTCATAATAGTTTAGAATGACATGAGGGAGAATAAGCTAAAACCCCAGCTAAAATATTTTTTTTTTTCATAGTAACCTTCAGGTTCAGTGTAGGCAAACTAACTGGCATTGTTATTACATTGTGCGGTGTGTATTTTCTGAAAACATGTCTCATCCAATCTAGATTTGAGATTTAGAACCATTTAATGGCCTTTTGGAGATTTATTGAACACCCACAGCATGGTACATGTGACCAGAGCAAGGACAGCTACCAAGGAGGAGTGAAGTTGGAGTAACAAGCAATGCAGTGGTAAATATTGATATTATATTGTTTGTGACAGAAAGAAAATGTTATATATATTTTTATTTTTTGATGCACGTTACATGCATGTTGTTGTGAATCATCAGACAGATCGGGATCCATTTGCAGCTTTATTAGAATAGTCAGGCAGAACAGGGTAATAGACCAGCAATGGTAACAGCGTAGGCAAGGCAGAGATGTAATCGGGAGAAACAGGCAGAATAATCAGGGCAGGCGGCAATCAATCAGAGTCCAGGGAAACAGTCCGAGTCAGGGCAACCAGAGAGGGATCACAGAGTCGATAAACAAGGCAGAGATAATAACAGGAAAACAAACACGGGTAGTAACGCTCAGAAATGACAGCCAGGGCAAATCAAGACTTCGCAAAGTGTGTGTGGAAGTGTGTTGCTTTTGTATGGGTGTGTAAATGAGGTGCAGGTGTGGCAAGGTGATTAGGCCCAGGTATGAGGGATGATGGTAAATTGAGTCCGAATTGAGGTTAATATTCAGGAGATGGTTCCCTCTGGTGGCCGAGAGGGAATGGTGCGGGAGCTTCGATTGTAACACATGTATCATAATTATTTAAAATTTATTTTGACAACTTCACTCTCTGCAGCCCTTCGATGAGTTTCTCCTCTTCATGGTCCACCTTTCAGTCTGTCTTCCTCAGAGAGATCTGGCCTTACACAAAACACTTGGGATGGATTAATTTTGTTATATTTGTACAGACTAGAATATAAAATGTAAATTAAATATAATGTAAATGCAAATATATATAACTTTAATACGGTTTCTTGCTCATTAGTGTAATCTAAACATGTAAATATAAACACGTACATTTTAGAAACTTTGATACAGTGTAATAGTTATGTAAAATACTAATAACTGTGGCAGTGTAATGGTATTTATTTATTTTTTTACTTCTGCCACTTGGAGGACTGATAGGTCAATAGTTATGTAAAATACTAATAACTGTGGTAGTGCCAAAGAGTCACAGTCACCGCCGTCAACAGCAAACACCAGATCACAATCACCTGAGTTCTAATCATCCGCACCTGCTAACCGTCATCAGCACTCCCATAAGTACTCACTCTTTACTCACTTTAACTCTCTGACACTCATTGTCTGGTTTATGGTTCAGCACCTGAACACTTACCTGTTGTCTCACAGACCTTCGCCCCATTACCTCCTACAAATCTCTGTGACGGATCTCCCAGTCTCCTGGTTCCAGTTCGACAGCGACCCTGAAACAGAGGCTTCGATCAGTTGTCAGTTAAGGCTCACTGGACATCTATTATCACCAAGATACTCACCCACGACTCTCTCTCCAAGATCCAGTCCCCTCCTATTAATAAACCTTCTTGCCATTTCACTCACTTGTGGTTTCTGTCTCTGTTTGTGACAGGTAGTGTAATGTTTTTGTTTCTTAACACTTCTGCCACTTTGAGGACTGATAGTTCGGGCAGATCGCTGGTGACACCACTGTAAAGCTTTCTCCTGAGATGAAAAACAGAGGTATAGTGTAAATTGACCACTAAAAAAAAACTTCCACCACTGTCATTAATTGTTGCATAAATTATGAATGGAGTCATATTCAAAATGATTGTGTTTGTCATTTTTCTGCTAGGGCTAATCATATAGGCATGTTATATGTTATGAATATAGCAAGATATGAAAAGATGATCTAACAATTAGACCGTCTGCTCCTACCTTAACCAATCTCTTGCAAACAGGACCACCGTCCTACTGACAGAACCTGACTTGACTCTCTAGGCATACCAATGGGGCATATTAATATTATTAATCAGGTTTATTAATTAGTTCATTAAAGAATTTGATAATTATCTTTCATTGTTAACAATTATCATTGTTCTAGGTTTGTGCCAGTTCTGTCCATTCCACTCTGTACAGGAGAAACTTCACTGATTCTCAGTTCCGAATAGTGTGATGTCTGGTACAGTGCTGCAACAGTATGGATGGGAGTCCTTTAAAACAATCTGTGAAGATAATACAGATTGAATTTATTTCAGATACATTTTGAATTACTTACAGTTCCATTTGAAATTGTTACATTGTAAATTAAACTATATGAAAAATTAAGTGTATATAATGTTACAAACATGCCAATACACTGTAAAGAGTTCAGTAATATTTCAAAGTATGTCTCTATCCCTCTTAACCATTTCTGATCTTGTTTGCTCTTTACTGAACGGCTTCATCATGTTTGTGTTAGGGATCCCTGCAAAACTGCTATATTTATTGTAACAATTTAAGAGCTCTGCTGTTATTTCTACTATCTCTTAGGAATTATAAAAACCTGAGGTGGACAGAGTTTTATAGCTAAACTCTAACCTAGCCCTGCTATTTTAGAGCGGATCAAATCGGTGCAGCATCGTTATCCAGCATTATTAGCTAGATGTGTTAGAAGATGATAGAACAATACTCACCCTAAAGTTGTTGAAGTAACTTGAAACGTTTAATACCCTTCTCCGTGCGATGAAATTCATTTACAGTACTCTTGTCATTTTGAAAGCTGTACGTATTAAGCCCGGTACACACCAAGCCAACGCCGACAATCTAGTGGTGACAAAAGCAGACTGCGGGGTCAGCTCACGTCGGCAACGTCTGGGTCCAAAGTTGCCCTGACAAAGTTGTCCGTTCTGCGAATTTCTCACGCACTGGTTCGCCAGATGAACAGCCAATCAGAATGATCAGATGGCCCGACTGACCAACGAGCTCCGACGCCGATTCAACATGTCGAATCGGCCAAAAAAAAAGCCAACAAGGACCAACTTCAGCCGACGGCGCAGAACACACTGAGAAAACTTTGTCGGCCGACGAACAAAAACTGCCCGACGGCCGACCGTTGGCTTGGTGTGTACCGGGCTTTAAGGAACAATGGCTTCCGGCACAGCACCAGATTTAAACAAGCCCCCTGAGGAAAAACGCGGAAGTGACTGTGCATAGAACAGAACTGAACTGTCCAAATCGAAAAACAATATTAATTTATTTTCTGCTTGATTCTGTTACGTTCTCTGTCGTGTGTGTCATGTGTTCCCGCCTCTTGTGTCCATATTTGGTCTTGTTCCTGTCCTCGTTAAGTGTGATTATTAGTTAAGTCTTGTCCAGCTGTGTTTTAGTCATTATCAGTAATTGTCATGTGTATTTAGTTCCTGCCTGTTTAGTCAGCTTTTGTCTGGTCTACTCGTTATTCCCCGGTGTTTCTGTCCGTCTCAGCCTTGCCTTGTCTTGCCCTGTCCTGATGTCATTATTAAAGACTATTATTTTGAAGTTACTCCTCGTCTGCGTGTTCCTCGTTCCTCCCTGCTGTGTGCACCGTAACAGATTCATGAATCGATACATTAAGATTACCAGGATATCAAAACATTCAGTGAAAACACGTTGTTCATTTAAAAATCGATTACACAATCACTTACCTTGTGGCGTTTCGAGGAAATAACTGTCAACACTGCCCCCCAGTGGTCAGGAGCATTTCCGTTGTGTTGTGGCGTTAATGTTGTTGTGAGTTTATGTTTGCTTTTTTTTAATTGTGTTATTGTGCACTTCTGGGCCACCGTAGTTGGGGACCTCTGCACTACACCAATGGTTTCTGTCAGGCACATGTGTACACGCGTTTTTTGGTGCAAGGCTTGTTGGGCCAACACAGATTTTTCACTTCTGCTTGATAGATTGGCTGAGCACAATTTAATATGTTCGGTGAATATATTTTTAACTTTAACTTCAGACCTTCAGCTACAATTAGTACAATGTATTTTTTGTTTGTTTGTTTGTTTGGGGGGTAATTTTTGGGAATCAATGTTTATTTGTCAGTTTCCACAATTTTTCAAAAGGTATTTATTTATTTTTTTTAAAATAGTGTACCTTCTCGATATATACCTATAGCTAAAATATACCTAAAGATAATGTGAAATATTCATATTCCCAAGAAATGAATTTTCGGTCCCACTTTATATTAGGTGGCCTTACTACTGTGTACTTACATTTAAATTAATCATTTGGTACAATGCACTTATTATGTGCATACATGTTTTTACATTGTACTTATATTTTTAAAAATACCTATATGTAGTTACATCTGTAATTAATTTCTGTAATTACATTTATAATTACTCTGTTGACCCAATCTTAAACCTACCCATACCACCAAACCTGTCCCTGAACGTACCCGTATCCCACCTCAATAGCAGCAAAAGTGTTTTGCAATACAATATGACCACAATAAGTACATTGTACTTATTTTTTGATGCAAGTACATAGTAGTTAAGGCCACCTAATATAAAGTGTGACCGAATTTTCTTCCTAAAATTAAAGAAGCTAAATTAATATTTAACAATTGGCTTATCCTTCCTTGGTAGAGTTCTTTTAATAAGAAGCTGAAGGCCTGTCTAATTTGATATACCCTTCATTTTCATTATTTGTTCATGACAATACATGTAAATAAATTAATAGTTTAACTTTTTTGAGAATTTTTTTTTTTTTTTGAAGAAGAAACAAGTTATCTGTAGTAAGAAAGCTGATGAAGGTTTTGACATGCTTGATTTTTATTTTATTTTTTACATTTAATTATACTTCCAAAGTAAACTGAGTAAAGAATTGTGTCAATTTACCAGATTGTATTTGGTACTTTATCCCACACAATATCTATAAAATGGATATATGTGGGAGGTCTTAAAATTGTGTTAACTTGTAACTTCTCCCCTTCTAAACTCCCCATAAAACTTTCTAAATTTCATGACAGGCACTTTGGGCATGGAAACTTTGTTTTTTCAATTTCTCCCCGCATAAAGTGAAGCGATGGAAGAACGTGAGTATTGTTGTAAAGAACAAGTTGATTTTTCATAAGAATTGGCATGAAAAAGGTATTGATTATCTTTGTGATATACTAGATCCACAAGGGAATGTTTATTCTTACTGTGGTCTTATTATGGTCTTGTTCATCATTTGAAGTGATTGTAAAAAGGGAGTAGATTTATTTTATTTTTTGGGTTGAAGACAAGTGTATTTACAACCCAAAATGTAGTAATAAAATGATAAGAAATGTGTTTCAGTCAAGGAAAAGAAATACTACGAAGGGATTATTTTTTCTTTTCTTTTTGGAATTCTTTAATAGATAAGATTAACTGGAAAAAAGCATGTCTCTTACCTTTTATATTTTGTGTCCCCAACACAAAAAATAATTACATTAAAATTTTTTACATAATATATA
Organism: Acrossocheilus fasciatus; assembly: GCA_036784905.1. NCBI lineage: Eukaryota > Metazoa > Chordata > Actinopteri > Cypriniformes > Cyprinidae > Acrossocheilus > Acrossocheilus fasciatus. The sequence goes on along the minus strand of CM071955.1, from coordinate 22,795,919 downwards.
CACCACTAATGAGATTACATAAAATTTTGGTAATCCTCATTTGAATTGTAATTTCTGTAATTTCAGTATTGAGTCTATTGATAATCTATTTTCAAATGCCCCTTTGTTAAGGAATTGTGGTGTAATTCATGTAAACAGCGATCGGCAACCGGTAGGTAGCCAGGTAAGTTAACTGCTTAGTGACTACTAAAGTATAGTGAGTTGATGGACTTGTGCAGGTGCGCTGATTAGAACTGAGACTGAGTGGGCGGTGCTGCAAATCGAATAATATGTCATTTTCTAGCAACAAGGACTTTTTCAGCGATTTCATTTCCGATGGATAAATGCCATTTTGGTGTAATATATATATATATATAACTTATTTATTCCCCCCCCCCCCCATTTTTTTAAGAGTGTAATATCTATTTGCCATGCAAGAGCATATAATATTTTTTTTAGAGAAAGCTTATAGCTAGCATTTTTTGAGGCAAATAAAAAGGAACTAGCATTAGCCAAAATCATAAAGACAGAGTCGTTTTGTTTTGTTTTTCTCCCCCAAGTGTGTACACAAATTTGAGGTTAATGGTCTGTATAGTTGTTTCAATGACCTTTACTAGGTTTCTTTAATAGACTGTTTCCATGATGTGATAGTGTGCCACTAATTATACTGATCACCACCTAATGTTGACTGATTCATGACTCTCCATGTACTCTCTTGCAACCAATTCTTCCATTGTTTCTTCAATTATATTGCCATTCATTGAAAACTCTTTCCCATAGGGTATTATGAGCATTAGATCACCACACTACAGTGCCTTATTATCATTAGATCCTCCTATATTTTCAAATATCTCTTTTCTGCAGCACTGATAAATGCTCCTTTTTCATTCTGTTTCTTACATATCGAAATTGCATAGCTTGAATCACATTTGCCACTGTAATGTTATTTTTATCCTTTTCTATTGGTACTCTCCATCTGACACATTTAACTTTTTTCCCCATCGATTTCAACCTTGTGAAACTATCTTATGGATGTATCAGTAACACTTTATTTTAAGGTCCAATTCTCACTATTAACTAGTTGCTTATTACGTGGATTTTGGCGGTTTATCTAAGCAATAAGGTACGAGAGGCCTCGCTTTATTCTGAACCCCTTCCGCCGTGACTTATTCACAATACAGCACGGCCTCGAGTACCTTATTGCTTTTATAAAACGGTTACCACACAGTAAGAATATTAAAAACAAACAAAAAAAGTTTGTTAAATGCAGTCCTTCCATTAAGAATAGTTCCTGACAGCAACAGTAAATGGCAAGAGAATGTTCCAATGTAATGTGCCTCTCATCCTTTGAGCTAAAAAAGAAAAAAAAACCCCAGAGAATAGGAATTCTTCTTATCTGTCTTTTAGTTTAAGACTGATTTGTGGCACAGTGCGAGTTTGTGCACCTGCTTCGAATATCACTCGACTGAACAGGCATTATCAGTGGTTATCAGGTCATAGATATGGGCCAGTAGATATGGACATGGACATACAGATTCATACCTGAAACAGAAAACTAATAAATTCAGTAATATTCCCTCCTAGCTTAAAATGTGAGCTTTCACACAGACGCGTGCACACATCAACATATGTGAGAAGAGTTTCTTTGATGAAAGGAAGGGCCCAGTCTCAAAATTAAAGATGAATGACGCAACAACACCAGCAGGGGTCCCTCATACTTCATTAAATAAATAACAAACAGTTGATTTTGCTGAAAGACATAATACATGGAACAGTCTGATGCCATGTTATTGATTGCTTATATTGCTATAAGAGTGGTTGCTAAGGGTGTTGCGCAGTAATACCAGAACCATTTGGTGGGCTGTATTGAGAATAAAACACAGCTGCTGACCAATCAGAATCAAGGACTGGAACTACCCGTTTAATAATAGTACTAATAAAGGACAGATTGTCTTATTCTACATCCTTATTCCCCAATACCTAAAAGTATCAACTAGCTTACTAACTATTAATAAGCAGCAAATTAGGAGTTTATTGTGGTGAAGTCTTAGTTAACAGTGAATACGACTTCCCTGTTCTATAGTGTTACCGATGTAACCAATCAGTTACCTTATGTTCAGTGCTGGGCAAATTGCAAAGAAATTGCAGTACCTTACTGATTACAAATTGCATAACGAAAAATTGTAGTTAACAATCTATTCAATTACATATTTTAGGTAATATAATCTGACTGCTTCTTGATTAAGTACTTTTAGATATTTTTTGACCCAGCTTGTTTATCACATAGATTTGAATAGAACTATTATGTACCATATTGATTTAAAAATATAAAAAGAAAGAAAATACATTCTATTCTTTCATTTCAACCAGGGTTTGTGAAGGAACTGCAGAGGGTTCAGTTGATGAAAAGCTAATAATTAACTTAATCATAACAATGTTTAAATAACAAATACTTAACAAAAATGAATAAATATGTAAATAAAATAAAAATTAATAATAAAAACAATTAAAATAAGACACAAGCACTAAAAAAGCTGAAATATTTTATTTACCTTAAAGTCATATAACCATCATAGAATTGTGAACATGCAAACATGTTATTAAATTATGTTATTGTTAATGTTATTAACCTAAAATTTCATTGGTACTTAAAGTAACCATTTTAAGTCAAAGGGGTTCCAGATTTATTTAGCTTTGGCAACACTTTATTTTAAGGTGTCCTTGTTACACATTATATGCACTTACTACTATAATAACAATAAATTATGTATAAGTACATGTAAGTAACCCTAAGCTAAACCCTAATTCTAACCATATAGTAAGTACATGTAATTATTTTATATCACTCAGTACTTAAATGCATAGTTACACTGTAACAAGGGCACCTTAAAATAATGTGTAACCATTTTTTTTTTGTCCAGATTTCTAAAATCAACAATAAGTCACTGGACATGATAAACACATAGTATTTCACAGCTATCTGATTATGAGTGTTATGTAATATAATGTAATTACAAGTACTTAATTTATGGAATCTGATGTAATCCAGATGACACATAAGCAGTTAATACTCAGCTCTGCTTATGCCGGTAGTTCTGCTTCATGCAGGTAGTTCATCATAACTTTAACTGTCAGACAGTTAATCTTCCTCAAACTCAAAGTGTAATAATATGTTTTGCCTTCATTTTCAATCAAAAAATGTTTTGCTAAAAAAAAGGTTGTGTGCTATCTTTCTTCAAAAATGCAATGCAATGATATTAAAGCATTTTTAAGCATTATATATTTATATATAATATTTATATATATATATATATCTCTGCCCAGATACTTTGGGGGCCACCGTATACTGCTTTCATATATTGTTTCCCTATTTGATAGTGTGTTTAAATTATATTACGCTACTGCACTAGAGCCAGCTGAACTCTCTAAGAAATTTGTTTAAAATTATTTGGAAAAACAATCAAGTTTTTTCTTTTTTATAAAACTTCACAATCATAAAGACCTCATACCTAAGGTCGAGTCCTTTATTTACTGAAAAATCTGAGCCAATATATATATATATTTTTTCCACCATTAACAGATTGTTATTGGTCTGCTGCAAACATAAAAGCAATTTATCTTATAAATCAATATATTAATTTCTACACTGAAATTAAATATTTTCTTTTGAGCAATTTAAGTAAATAACCATATCTGTAATTTAAACTAAAAATGACCATATTTAGCAATTAGTTAAGTTAAATAAGACTAGTCTGACAGCATCCAAAATTGTACACGAGTCTTATACAAACCATCGCATTGAAACAGGTATAAAACATATTTGACATTGGATTCCTGGAGTGACCTCAGTGTTTTCAAACATGAGGATGCAGCACTTACAATGTTCCATTTACTCTTTCGCAAATCTTTCTGCTCAGTGAGAGAGCATGTCACTAACAGTACTAAATACAGGTCAGAAATGCATTCCATTTAAGCACTGATGGTTTGGCTAGGTGGACAGGATCTCTGGATGGCTTCAGCATAGATGCAAAACAGATTTATTGATCTCAGGGTTGGTCCAGTCATTTCGTAAGTCATCCAGATGGTTGTCAAAGTCTACGAGACTCTCGTATGATTTGCTTTCTAGAAGAGCTGCTGTGATCTTCTGTGCCTCTATCCAATCCTCAAAGCAGTCACTGCAATTTAAGAAAAGTTAGACAAAACATTGAACTTCTGTTTTTAGCTTTTCTGCCTTTTAATATGTGACAGTATCATTAGATCTCCATTGTTACGTAATTATTTTATGAGTTCATATACAGTATGTCAGTAATGAAGTGTCAACATTGGGGCACCCATTCATATTACATGGACTCAGAGAGATGTATCCTTTTTCTAAAAATCTTTTTTTTTTTTGTGTGTGTGTGTGTGTGTTCATCTGAGAGAAATTATATTTTTAAGGAAATTATATATTTATACTAACTTTTTATTTTGGGGTATCCCTTTACCAATGTTATTAGACATGAACAAATAAAAGTCTTTTAAAGGGGACATCAGATGCAAAATTCACTTTTACATGGTTTGAACAAATTTGTGTTGGCAGCGTGTGTACACAACCACCCTATAAATGATAAAAAAAAAATCCACCCAATGCTTTTTTAAAATCTCCACAAATAAGCACTGTCTGGACAAACACCATTAAAAACCAACACAAATTAGAATTTTATTCGGCACTAAATCGAGAGTATACCATGGCAAACTACCTGAGCACACTGACTGTCAAACTCAGGAAAACATTGACGATGTACAGACTCAGCAAGCACAGTCTGGCCGGCGCAGACAGATGTGGTTCTCCCGTGAGGAGAGACTCTGCTCGCACTGCAATCTGGGAGTGACAGAGACTGAGTGGCACTTCCTCACAGAATGCCCAAAATATCAAAACATAAGAGTACTACCCCAAAATTAAATCAAATATTTCCCCAATTTAACATTTGTAGCCCAACCGAAAAACTCTTTCATTCTTGGCGAAAAAGCCAAATGTGCAAATTAGGGATGCATCGATCCAATACTCCGGTATCGGTATCGGCTCCGATACTGGCATTTTTTGTCAGATCGGTCTGTACAGGTATCGGTTAGACGAGACCGATCCAAATCCGATATTGTGCGTATGCTATTTTGTGTTATTGTTAAGCCCCACGAGAGCATAAAAACATCATAAAGCACCATAAAGTCAAAGTCCATGTATTTTGAAGACGTTCCGTTGTTTAATGTGAGGTACAGATGAATATTTAAGTCATTAAATTCAAGTTGACGTAAACTCTTCTCTCCGCTGAGGCTGTCTGTCATCCTCCATTCAGTGTTCCAACTGTGTGTCGCTTTCGGTTACGACAGTCAAGATGATGAAAAACTCTCTTCAAGAGTGCACCGTAACTGAAATTTAAAACTGTTAAAAAAAAAAAGGCTCAATAAACATTCACACAGATTTAAACTACGCATCAATAAGTGCGTTTACATTGACCCTCTTAATGCGATTATAATGAGATTTTGGCGATATTGCGATTATGCTTTACCTCATATAAATGCAATACTTCGATCTAAATAATACAATTAAGCTAATAATCGAAGCAAGCATAATCGTATTAACATAGGTGGCGTACGCCGATTTTAATCGGAATATACAAGCATGTAAACACCTTAAATCGCAGTATTGCCGCTCTGACCAAAGTGCGCATGCGCTTGTGACATATATGAATAACGTGACACGCACCTGTAATAATACAGAGTTTAGAAACGATGGAGGGGAAGAAAGCATCGCATTCTGAGGAAAACACAACAAGCTGCCAGCAGTCCCTGTTCCTTACCCTCATCCAGAAAGGGCGAATAGAACGCGACAGCAGCGTAGGCAAACAAATTCCATCACATTTCTATGGCGCCGAAAAAGCGTGGAATACAGCCATACAAAATCATTATGCATTAGACGTAAATGAATTAAAACAGCGACCAGTAACACTGCTCTTTCTTAGTCCATCATTTGTGCTGTCCAGTGAGGTATGTGAATAATTAACCATAATTCTTAGCGAATAATAAGAATAATGGAAATTGCATGTAAACGGGAGTAAGAGCTTTGCTCTTGACATGTAAACATCAAAATGCGATTAAGTCCTTACTCTGATTATTGGAAATAATCGCAATATTCGTGCGCATGTAAACGCAGTCAATATCTCTTTCCTTTGTGACAATGGTAATATTTTTGTCTAACTTGTACTCTAATAATGTGGTCTAATTTTAAATGTTAGAATAAGAAATAAGACATCCTGTAATTTCAACACTGTCCAACCCAACCCAACCGTTAGCTATACTGCAATATGTAGAAATGTCTGCATTATGCACAGAAATTCCGGTAAAATTCCTACTTCTCTTCTACTTCCAGCGGATTTAAAGGACGATTTCGTTTGTACGCCCCGTCGTTTCAAAGAATATCTCAACGGCGATCGCGCCAAGTATAAACGCCTCGTCCGTTTGGGGAGGTGCGCGCGCAGTCAGCGGAGGCTCGCGAAGCGGAGCCAGGCGCGAGTATAAATGAGGCTTAAACCAGGCTTTACACTCACACCGTTTGCATTGAGTATGCGGTGCGTATTTTTCCCCCGCGCATGTTAATTAGGGATTAGAGCGTTCATATTGCACACGGTTGCGGCAGTGTGTCAGCAGTGCACTTGTTTCCACTGCACATGCTGATTTAAAGTGACAGCGCATTGTTCATTATGAATCGCAGGATTGCTTGTAAAAGATTTAAATGCCAAAGAAAAGGCAGTAGACCTGACTTTCTGTCAGTGGTAAGTTTTATTTTAAAATGTTTGCGATAGTGTAAGAAATACAGGTGCATCTTAGTAAATTAGAATGTCATGGAAAAGTTCATTTATTTCAGAAATTCAACTCAAATTATGAAACTTGTGTATTAAATAAATTCAGTGCACACAGACTGAAGTATTTTAAGTCTGGTTATTTTAATTGTGATGATTTTGGCTCACATTTAACAAAAACCCCCTCATTCACTATTTCAACAAATTAGAACATGGCAACATACGAATCAGCTAATCAACTCAAAACACCTGCAAATGTTTCCTGAGCCTTCAAAATGGTCTCTCAGTTTGGTTCACTAGGCTACACAATCATGGGGAAGACTGCTGATCTGACAGTTGTCCAGAAGACAATCATTGACACCTTTCACAAGGAGGGTAAGCCACAAACATGCATTGCCAAAGAAGCTGGCTGTTCACAGAGTGCTATCCAAGCATGTTAACAAAGTTGAGTGGACGGAAAAAGTGTGGAAGAAAAAGATGCACAACCAACAGAGAGAACCGCAGCCTTATGAGGATTGTCAAGCAAAATCGATTCAAGAATTTGGGTGAACTTCACAAGGAATGGACTGAAGCTGAGGTCAAGGCATCAAGAGCCACCACACACAGACGTGTCAAGGAATTTGGCTACAGTTGTCGTATTCCTCTTGTTAAGCCACTCTCCTGAACCACAGACAACGTCAGAGGTGTCTTACCTGAGCTAAGGAGAAGAAGATCTGGACTGTTGCCCAGTGGTCCAAAGTCCTCTTTTCAGATGAGAGCAAGTTTTGTATTTCATTTGGAAACCAAGGTCCTAGAGTCTGGAAGAAGGGTGGAGAAGCTCATAGCCCAAGTTGCTTGAAGTCCAGTGTTAAGTTTCCACAGTCTGTGATGATTTGGGGTGCAAATGTCATCTGCTGGTGTTGGTCCATTGTGTTTTTGGAAACCAAAGTCACTGCACCTGTTTACCAAGATATTTTGGAGCACTTCATGCTTCCTTCTGCTGACCAGATTTTTAAAGATGCTGATTTCATTTTCCAGCAGGATTTGGCACCTGCCCACACTGCCAAAAGCACCAAAAGTTGGTTAAATGACCATGGTGTTGGTGTGCTTGACTGGCCAGCAAACTCACCAGACCTGAACCCCATAGAGAATCTATGGGGTATTGTCAAGAAGAAAATGAGAAACAAGAGACCAAAAAAATGCAGATGAGCTGAAGGCCACTGTCAAAGAAACCTGGGTTTCCATACCACCTCAGCAGTGCCACAAACTGATCACCTCCATGCCATGCCGAATTGAGGCAGTAATTAAAGCAAAAGGAGCCCCTACCAAGTATTGAGTACATATACAATAAATGAACATACTTTCTAGAAGGTCAACAATTCACTAAAAATGTTTTTTTCATTAGTCTTATGAAGTATTCTAATTTGTTGAAATTGGTGGGTTTTTGTTAAATCTGAGCCAAAATCATCACAATTAAAAGAACCAAAGACTTAAACTACTTCAGTCTGTGTGCATTGAATTTACAAGAATTTACAAGTGTTACAAGATCTGTCAGAGCAACCAAAGATTTTTTTAGCATTTACCAATGCTAATCTTTAACAATCCTCTTTCTTTTGTATTTATGTTTATTTTCAAAGCCTTCTACATAATATGGGTAGTATTTGGCTCTTAAATCTAAAGGCAAACATTTATGCTGATAGACAAATGTATTAAACAAGTTGCAATGAGATGCACATATACAGTACCTCAGCACACAATTCTCAAACATGGTGAGGATCATCAAATTTTAAATCAGTAAAAATATGAACTCTGATCCACATGACAGCTAACTGACAGTGACAACAGCAGCAGCATAAATTAAGCCAGTAAAATTTAAAATAATATTTTAATAATAAATAAAATATTTTCAAGCTGCAATGCATGCTGGGAACTTGTGCAATATTGTTCAATGTAAAATAGTTTGTTCAGATGACTCAATTTGAAAAGTTGTGAGAACATTTGGATATGCTGTGAACAAATACTTGAGTATCTAAGTAAGGTAAACAATACTTTTGCTAGTGACGTGTTTATTTTTGTTCAGTTCACACAAAAAAAATAAACTGACTTCTACAAAAAATTCTTTGTTCAGGCTACTTTTTTGTGTGTTTTTTTTTTTTTTTTTTTACATTGTTTAGTGGAACTTTTCAAAAGTTGGATTTTTTACAGTGCAGTCAGTGCTGCTTCTGCACCGCTTACGGCACATGGACTGCAAACGAAGTATGTGTAAAAGGCCCATCTCACATACAGCTCATGAAATCAGGCTTGTGCTGTGCGTAAGCTATTGTGCAACAATTGCACGATTGTCAAAATAAAAATGCAGTGCATGATCAAACGTTTAGGTGAGAAATATTTTGAAAATGTCTAAAAAATGCCCTCCTCCACCCCTCAAATGAAAAAAATGCTCTCTCACAAGTGTCACCTAAGAGGGGAATTCATTTTCAAAAATGAAATTCAGGCCCTGAATGTGTGTCTAAAAATCTTGATTGGATCATCACTATAAATAATTCAACATGATAAAAAGAAGGCTTTAAAAAGATCCGTATTGGTGATTGGATCAGCAGATACTGCTTTCTGTGACTGGCCTCAAAAATCCTGATCGGAGCACCCCTATAATCTAATGTATAGCTGTTACGCATACCGAAAGCCATTACGCAATATTGCCGAATGACGAAATATCAGAAGCACGAGCTTTTAGGGGCACCTGCCGGTAGCCTTTAGGAAATCTAGTTTACTGACGAACTTCGCAGACCTGAAAGACGTGCAGACAAAGTTGAACCAACAATGGGCAAGAAAACTAGCACTTGGTCTCCTTCTTTAAAATGACGTGAAACAGCTTTACGATCAAAGTGATCTTTCATAGTGACCTGCGCTTTTGATAACGATTCTTTCGCCATTGCACAAGCATGATGCAAACGTTCACGAAACATACTCCAGGAGTCATTTTAGAAGTAGTCTCGGGAGATAACATGTCTTCTTTAAGCATCTTTAACGGACCCCTCACAGTATGTCCAAACACTAGGTCAGCAGGACTATACCCCAAACTATCTTGCACTGCTTCCCTTACGGCAAACAAAACCAAGGGTGTGCCCTCATCCCAGTCCGTGCTAGTCTCCATACAATACTTACGAAGCATAGATTTTAGTGTCTGGTGAAATCGTTCCAATGCCCCTTGACTTTCTGGATGGTACGCATTTGCAATTCTATGAGAAATTTTCAGAGTGGTTAATACTTGAGCAAAAAGCTTTGACAGAAAATTTGTACCCTGATCAGTTTGTACCATTCTCGGCAACCCAAACGTTGAAAAGAATTTCACAAGTGCACGAATAATTACAGGAGCCGTTATTTTCCGCAGCGGAATCGCCTCTGGAAAACGTGTCGCCACATACATTATTGTCAACAAGTACTGATTCCCAGTCCTTGTCTTAGGCAAGGGACCAACGCAATCAATAATAACGTGCTCAAATGGTTCCCCCATCACAGGTATAGGAACAAGCGGTGCACTCGGAATGACTTGGTTCCGCTTTCCTGAAAATTGACAAGTACGACAGGTTCTACAATATTTCGTTACATCAGACTTTAATCTTGGCCACACAAAATGCTTCAGAATTCGTTGATAAGTTTTCCTAATGCCCAGGTGTCCAGACAAAACATGGTCATGGGCCAACGAAAGTACAGCTTGTCTGTAACACACGAACAACAATTTGATTAACAGTAGACCATTCAAAATCATCCGAGACATTGGTACACCATCTACGCATTAGCAATCCTTTATCCACATAATAAGCAGTTTTTCTCTCCTGTGCTATCTCCAAAGACACAGCAGAAGAGAAACATTTACACAAGGTCATATCAGCTTCTTGAGCTGCAACAATGTCATTTCGAGTCACTGGTAATTTTACATCATTCAAAACGAAATCAGATTTTTCATCTGGGTTAACTTCGTCAGCCATCAGAACACCATGTTCCAAAGTAGATGCCATGAAAGTGGAAGCCAAATCATCGGCATCAACAAGCTTACGAGCTTGTGCTCGAGTCACGGCACAGACAGGAAAGACTTCAGGGAATCTTTCAGACATTTCATCAAGCTGATCGAACAAATCAGGTTTGTCACAAACTTCTAAGAAATGTATCACCTTTCCACCAGCCACATCATTACCAAGGATAAATTTTACTCCACACACAGGCACGCTTTCTCGTACTCCAACCTTAATAATTCCTGTGTACAACTGACCGCAAATGAATCTGATGCAAAGGGACTCTAAAGGTTTTCATTCCAATACCTCGTACCAAAACATAGCTAACGCAAAAGGTTTGGTCAGAAAAAGGAAATGGTCTGCATGGCACCTGTGTCACGAAACATTGTCACCTTAACCTGGTCTGTGGACTGAGCATCAGCAGAAACTAATCCTTCCATCAAAAAAGGTTGATAACCCACATCTATTTTATCGTGATTTTCATCTTCAAATCACATCTACAGTCTTTACAAAAGCAACACTTTTAGGAGGATGAGTTTTCTGCTTACGTCTTAAAGCAAGGCAATCTGTAATCACATGGCCAGGCTTGTGACAATAAAAGCACTCCCTCTCTTCCCTACTTTTTGTACCAGTAGACTTAAAATGTGTCTGCTCCTTCAAAACAGGAAGAATAGAAGGAACTTTTTCAGTAAAAATAGTTTTGCGAGTCAACGCGAACTCATCAGCAAGAACAGACGCATTTGACAACGAGCCTACCTTCTGTTCATTTAAATACACGGCAATACGATCAGAAATGCAACCCTTCAATTCTTCAAGAAAAATTAATTTGCGTAGTGCCTGAAAATCTGTAACTTTGCTTGCTGCACACCATTTGTCAAACAGCATAGGCTTTTCTCTCGCAAACTCAACGAACGTCTGACTGGAGTTTTTTTTTTAAAATAATTTCTGAATCGCTGCCTATAAGCTTTAGGTACAAGTTCATAGGCTCTCAAAATCGCTGTTTTAACAACATCATAATTCAAACTGTCTTCAGAGATAAGATAGCACACACTTTCCCGTTAGCTTACACTGTAGTAACAAAGACCATACATCTCTAGACCAATTCAAAGCCGAAGCAATTCGCTCAAAGACATTAAAATACGAGTCAACCTCGATCTCTCTAAACTGTGGAACAAGAGCAATATGTTTACTCACATCAAACGTACTACCGGACACTCCTACCCTCATCGCAGCATCAGCACCTACTGCAGGTATGGGCTGAACTGGCACAAGAGGAACCACCGGTACAGGAGAAATAATTTGTAATGAAGCGGGGGCTGTTGGAACAGGAGGACCTGGTGCGTTTCTGACAACTCTCAATTCGAACACAGGGATAAAAAGTACCCCATGTGTACATATACTGCTGTACTTTTGATGTTAATACTCCAATCAGGTATTTTAGACATTTATTCAGGGCCTGAATTTCATTTTTGAAAATGGGGGGAAAATTTCCCTCTTGTGACTCTTGTGAGAGGGGATTTTTTTTTTAATTTAAGGGGTGGAGGGGAGCATTTTTTTTTTTACATTTTTCAAAAATATACTTTCACCTAAATGTTCGATCATGCAGTGCATTTTTGTTTTTACACTTGTGCAATTGTTGCACAATAGCTTACACACAGCCCAAAAAAGTTGCTCAAGCAAGTGGCAAAACATTTAAAATACTTTTCTTGTTATCACAAACATTCTAAATTAAAACTTACCACTGAAACAGTCAGCTCTACTGCCTTTCCTTTTGCTTTTAAATCCTGCGGTTCATAAAGAACTTTGTTTTCCTACCTCCACAAGTGCCATCTATTGCCTTGTTTATCTAAGTGCTCTTTTGAAAGAGTAGACAGTAGACTTTAATTATATGCATTTATGGTGCAATTACTACATTTTTGTTTTCATATTTGCTGCAAACAATGCGCTGTCACTTTAATTCAACGCATGCAGCAGACACACCGCTCATGGAACGCACAGCTGGACGCAACCGTGTGCAGTGTGAAACGCTTATGAAGGTAAAATAATGCCTACAAGATTTGCATATGCATAACATGGTCACATAACATCATTTTGACTAATGTTTAACATTAGCTCAATGGTTTATGCAGATTATATGATATATGAAATTTCAATGTAAAGCCAAACCAATCCAACACCAGCTCGCAATTCAGTATGAACACATGGGAATCTAGCCTAATGGTACACAACTTATAAAGTCTCTCATTTTAAATAAGTTATTAATTAATTTATTTTTAATGCACATGTATGTTAAAAAGTACCATTCTGGCAGCGAGAATGATCCTGAACTAAATGAAGATTGATGTGTTTTTTGAACCAATCGGATAAGAGTAAATGGAGAGTCAGCAAGAGCCCCATTTCATTGGCTACAAGAAGGTGATGGACCCACTCTCCCCCTCACACTTGCAAAACTCAAGTGAGTGAGAGAATCATGCCAAAATTGTAAGTGCAGAGAAAAGAAAGACGGAGCTGTATATATCGGTTTATTTCAGTAACTTTTTGCACCACATGCACAGGTCATTTAGATATTTGCAAGTTTATTTTTTTAACACGTACAGATTGGTTCTATGCGGTCAATCCGTTTTGCAGTTCTTTAAACTGTTGTTTTCGCTTGCAAATCACTGTTCACAGGTTTGCAGTACTTTTGACCGTATTTTAGCGAAAACATGCCAAACGTGTAAGTGTGGAAAAGTGGAAGTCAGAAGAATGCAGATAATATTTATTTTGCGTTAGCATGAAGATGCAGTTTCACAATATATGAATTACACTTACGAGTAACAGTAAAATGCTGTAAATGATTTTCTCTTACGCTTGAAACGTGTTTACACCTTTACAAAGCTTCTCTTGCACATGCAAATTTAATTTACACTTAGTCTTATGTACACTTCCACAACTCTTCCTCTGCGTATGGAAATCTTTTAGGCATTATTTTACATTCATAGCTTATCCGTTAACATGAGCACGAAAACAAACGCAACGCAACGCATACGCACTGCAAACGGAGTATGTGTGAACCTGGCGTTATGTGGGTGCGCTTCGAGTGTGCATGAGCACACAATCTTCAGGAGAGTGCACGAGTGCTGAATGGTTTAAACACTGGCAAGAATTAAAAAGAAATGCAATTCATAAACTTTAGTGATGATGCAACATTGCCTCAATTGTGCAAGTGACAATTCCTGTGTCAACTCTAATGTGGCTCTTCAGCTATCAGGTAAAACTGTAAGCTACGTTAGTATTAAGTTAGCTTAGCATGCTAACTTAAGGTCTCCATGGGGACCCAGAGAACGTGCACTGACTGAGTGGTGCACTCTGCTAAGCCCCTGGCCCCAAACCTTTCAGGTCGTGGGTTCGAATCCCATGTGACACATGCCCAGACTGAAAGAGGAACCGTGGCTAGAATCAGTGCAAGAGTCGCATCTGTTCCAGACCTTGCACCTGCCGCGTGTATTGTGTCTTAAATTAAAAATTAACTTCTGTTTATTTAGCTCATTCTGGCCTGTTCTTCTGAAGTTCATGTGAATGCATGTCTTCCCAGTGGCATAGCAAGATGGATGACAGGCATTAGACCCAGAGTTCATGCGTTCGAGCCCAGTGTGGGTTAGCTTTTTGAAATTGTGTGTGTGTCATTTCAATTTCTTTGTTATCTGGGTAAGCACTGTACTTATCTTACTTCCTCTTGGTTTAAAAATAAATTTGTTTTTTGTTCATTTTGAATGCATTCACACCTGTACTTCTGATTTTTGAGTACATTCACTTTATGATGTTTTTGCTTTTCCGGCTCTGCACTGCTTTTGCTGACCGTTCAGGGCTTGGCCCCAATAATTGCTGCTTGCAGCTATATTTTGTGAACTGAATTCATGTTTGTGAAGCTATACATTTATGGATCTTATTCTATTTATTTGTGATTGCTTATTTCTGTGAATCTCTTTACATTTATTTGTGCAACAATCTATATTTATTTGGAAACATGGAACAAATCTAACCTACTTTGGTATTTTTGCATTATTAAGACAAAAACAGATTGTTGGATTCTTAAAAACACACAGGGTGTGCAACCAAAGTTAGCAACCCTATGCCAAACAGTTGATAAATGGAAATGTGCATAACTGTAACGCAAGTTAAGCCAAGGAAAGCATCCCTCGACTGCACTGACCCTCAGGCTGTGTTGTGGTGTTCCCAGTCAAAAATAGGCCCTACACAAAAGAGCTTATTAATCTCGTTATGCAATATTATCACCAAATACTGGTATCAATCTTTTTGTCAGCTTGTTTTCGTTCAATTAGGACTGGTTTGTATTTATTTTTGAGACTGATTGATCGTAGGCCTCATAGATCTGAGCCTAGGGTTAGGGTTCTTCTTACTGTCTATAGCATGTGGCAGTACCTGTATCCCAGTCAGGTTGCACAGGTAGTCCAGCTCCTCCAGGATGGCACATCCATACGTGCCATCACAAGGATGTTTTCTGTGTTTCCCAGCACAGTTTCAAGAGCATGCAGGAGATGCCGGGTGACATAAGAACATAGAAGGGCAACAACCCAGCAGTAGGACCGGTTTATGCTACTTTGTACGGGAAGGAATAGGAGCAGCACTGCCAGAGCTCTGCAGAATGACCTCCAGCATATAGGCTATAGGTGTGCATGTTTCAGACCAAACAGTCAGAATCAGACTTTATTAGGGAGGCATAAGGGAACAATGTCCTGTAGTTGGACCTGTGCTCACAGCTCAGCACCATGCAGCTCAATTGGCATTTGCCATTGAAGACCAGAATTGGTAGGTCTGCCGTTAGTGTCCTGTTCTCTTCATAGATGAGAGCAGGTTCACACTATGCACGTGACAGATGTGAAAGAGTCTGGAAATGCCGTGGGAACATTATGTTGCATGCAGCATCATCCAGCATGACTGGTTTGGCGGTGGGTCAGTAATGGTCTGGGGAGGAATATCTGTGTAGGATTGTAAAGACCTCCACCTGTTAGCCAATGGTTCTCTTACTGCTGATATCCTCAGAGCCGCTGTCAGACCTTATGCTGGTGCATTGGGCCCTGGGCTCCTCCTGATGCATGATAATGCTGGCCTCAGTGGCTAGAGTGTGTAGTTTTTAGATGACAATGGCATTGATGCCATTGATTGGCCCTCACATTCCCCAGACTTGAATCCAATTGAGAACCTCTTGGATATTATGTATCGGAGCATCTGATGTTGCTGTGATGAAATTCATGCTAGTTGGATCAGCCTGTAACTTTATTTTTTTACATTGATTTTTGGTGTGATTTTGAATCCAGCCATCAGTGTGTTGATGATTTTGGTTTCCATTGACTTGTCACATATAGACTGTATATAAATTAAGATTTTTAAATTGAATATTTCATTCATTGAGATCCAATGTGTGATTTAAGTGTTCCTTTAATTTTTTTGAGCAGTGTATTTGCAGGCACAAATACATGCGTCAACATGAACATGATCAACATGCTTCTGAACAACACTGAATGGGAGAGATTAGAAATATGAGAAATATTTATTTTCAACGAACAGTCAATTTTGACCAATAAAGCTAAGATCAATAAGGCCTACAATCAGTCAGTATCAAAATTAAACAAAACCGGTCCTAATTGAAAGAACACTAGTTGACAAAGATTGAATCCCATTTTTGGTGATAATATAGCACAAAATCAGATTTATAAGCTATTTTTTTTGTAGGCCGGTCATTTTTGACCGGGAATACCACAAAGTGTTCTTTTGTGCCATTTCTTCTTACAAGATATAAGCATTTCAAAACAAATTTCTTGGTTAAATAGAGCATGCTAGTGTGAAAAACTATGCACACAGTTTCATTTTTTTTTTTTTTTTTATACTGACAAAATTATCCACAAATAATGCTTTTCTTCACCCAAAAATAAGGTACGTAAACTCAGATTAATGAGGCCTACGCTGAATTGGCTCCAAAAATAAACACAAAACCAGTCCTAATTGAAAGAAAACAAGCTGACAAAAAGATTGATACCAATATTAGGTGATAATAGACCCTTTTTGTACCGACGTCACGATTACATCACAGCACTAGCTAGAGGCAAAACAAAGGGAAAACTGGAGGTGGCCCATTCAAACAAGCACAGATTCGGGCTATACAAGGAGCTTAAAATATCATCTTGTTGTGATGTTAGGTTCCAGATTCAATGTAATACAGGCTCCAATTTGAAATTGTCACATACCTGCTGCCACTGTCTTGACAAAAAGAAATGACGACAGCTGTGGTTAAGCGGACTGGACAGAAACTATTGTCAAAAACGCTTGTGTTGGCAGCGCACACTTCTTATCAGAAAAGGTTAAATAAAGTATTGTCTTTTGTTGTTATGGATTATGCTTTGCGTTACGTGTCTAAAGATTTCTTATGCATCTCATAACTGTTGTGTATGAAATGATGTCTGTGTGCATGTGTAAAACAACAAACAGACAATTTATATGCTTAATCATCTGCAACATACATTGTTGTGATCGATAGTGGCTGGAGTTTCTAAGAACTTGGTAAGAAAGAATAAAGTTCAAAATTATTTTCAGAAATTTTTCTTTCTAGAAAATATTTGCATCTTACTTTAAGTGTACTGTATGTAATAGTATTGTAAATAGAGGTGGACCAATAATGGATTTTACCGATACTGATAGCTAGGTTGGACCACACTGGCCGATACAGATTAATCAACCGATAGTTTTCAAAATGGATACTGAAAGAAACCTAGTGCTTTACTACTTAAAAAAAAAAAAAAAAAAAAAAAAGTAACCGTACTGAACCATATTTTGTAAATGAATAAAAATATTAATATTTACTATATTGATCATTAAAGTTATTTCATAGTTTGCTAATGTTAAAAGAAGAAACTTTAACATTTAAAAATGTAGCCTATTAGTAGCTAATAGTGAATATTGAAATGAACACTTACAAGGAACAATACTTCTACAGTTTTCATTAATGCTACGAATGGACTCTTATTGTTAAGTGTTACCATTTAATTTCAACAGTCATGCTTAAAAAATGTCCATCTTTAAATATCTACACAAGGCCATAGCATTAAAATTACATACATATGGATATTGTATGTGTACTCACACTTTATTTGCTTCTATTGTTTAACACAAAAAAAAAAAGTTAGTCACTATTAGGCAAAAGCGCAGCGCTGCGTCCAGAACTCTGAGGTATCACACACACCATACGCTTTGCGTTCAAATCAAGTGGCAGTTTAAACAATTTATTTAAATCACCAAATGGACATGTTTGCTTCAAAAATGAACAATGTGGCATAAATGAGTTTGAAGGTCGCTTTTCTGTCGGCTGTATTTAAATGTGCGTCTGGAGTTTCCCGCTCTGTGCAGTGTGACATGTCAAAATAAACACGTGCTGTCAATGATTTCCGCCTCTAGAGGCCGCTCTCTTACTGTATAAATGCCAGCGGACAACTTCTCAGCCACTCCAGCAACGGTTGCAAACCGGAAAACTAGCATGGATTTTTGAATGGGTCGACCTCTAATTGTAAAGGTACTGAAATATCATCTTAAACTTAACTTATATACTTTAAAATAACTATTTGGCCATTACATGATACATACATCTTCAAATAGCCTAATAATAGAGCTAATGTACATTGCGCATTACAACAAAGGCCTGCAGGGGGCACCGACGGCCTGATGATTATTTTTACACATTACTGCACTATATAATCCTTGTTTAATATTGACCAAGAACCATTTAATTTTAATGTTCACTTAATCTTTAATATTTGGCCATTTCTTTAGGACAGAAATGCTATAGCCACTGTAATTAAATGAATATGTGGACATCAAAACCTGTAAACTCAGAGTGGGGGTTCGAGCTTTTATTTTGACATATTGTGTTTGCGTAGATTTATAAATTATTTACCTTACAAATCTGATGAAATGGCGCACATTACGTTCCCAGATGAATGTTATACTAAACCCAAACTCACAACAACACGCAGAGATGAGTCTGAGACGCTCCACACATGTAAATGATAACAGTTTCTGGGGAGCTACTGTGAACATTGTCACACGCTGTGTGACGCACGTACGTAACCTACTCACATGTAAATAAAGCGCATATACTGTATTAGAACTTCATCGCATATAATTATTTTATTAAATCATTGTGTTTGTGAATTCACAATTAATTATAATACCGTACTGTCCTGAATATAAGATGATGTTTTTTTCTTGGAAATACATCTGAAAAAACGTGGTCGTCTTATATTCGGGGTCTAGACTTTGACATGTCAGTAATACACCCACAACAATAGGCGCCAAAAGCGCATATAACGAGTGTGCCATGAAATATGTAATGTAATGTGTGTTGTAAAGTCGTGACTGTCATGTTAGTCTGATGGGACCAAACTTCCTCTGTAAGTGATTTTAAAACATAAGACTATACCCAGATTTGAAGACTACAATAAGATTTCACTTCTACTGATAATAAAATTTTGGTAGGCTACTATGAGATGGATAGCCTTAATGTTATATAATTCACATGGGCTACCTGTTATTTCAATAGTATATCAAAAAGTGTATATTTTTCAATGTCATTGTTGGTACATTTTACCAGTATTTACCATACTTTCAAAACAAAAAAATTAAAATAGGAAAAATATGCAATTTAAAAATAATTTAAGAAAAAAAGTGTGTTTTACAGAGAGAAAAACAAACAAACAAAAAAAAAAAAAAAAAAAAAAAAAAAAAAAAACAAGATTTGGCTTTCAAAAAGCCTTTTTCCAAAAGGTACATCTGGAAAAAGGGGGGTCGTCTTATATTCGGGACAATACGGTAATTAATAATCATGATTTGTGCCAGTATTTTGCCGGTTAGTCGACACGAGCAAAATCAAGCTGACTTTTTTTTTTAAAATCTACTAGTCGACTAAAATCGACGAATCGCATCAGTCCTAAATGAATGTTTAACTTACTTTTTGTATTTTGGCCCAGTTCACTCGCATGTAGCTGTAAAAAGTAGCTCACATTTAGTTGCCTGCTGAAATAATATATACATATACATATACACACACACTAGGGGTGGCACAATACATGTATTCGTACCGAACCGTCACGGTACGGATATCTCGGTTCGGTGCACGAGGCAACGAATACAGGCAGTTCACCCCCAATTCAGAAGGGGGCGCCCACAGTAATGCAACGCTGTTTGATAACCATCAGCAGATGAACAGCAAATGCTGAGTTGTGCACTTGAAAACAAAGCCCACTAGACAGTGACCAGATACTGATTCTGAATGCATCTCTCACTGACAAGGGAGTATACTTTAAAGGCTTGCGCACTCAACTGTATGAGAAATGGAGCTTTGTGCTCGTATATCCTACCTCTCTCATTCGGCAAAAAACCAAATATTCTTAATATTTCCATATTTGCGATGTAACGTATCTGAATACGAAACTATTATGTAAATGATAGGCTTTGTACTTCAGTCTCATTCCAACGGTGACACAGAGGTGGGTGCACTGATGTTTGATTCACTGCATTTTATTTTGATAAAGTACCAACTGTGCTGTCAAGTTAGCAATGCTGGAACTGATGCGTTTTGTGTGTGTACGTGCGCGCGCGGGCTCCGGCATGATCACTTCAACTGTTTCCTTATACCAGCAGAATCAACTTTAAACACTTATTGTCTTAATGCATCACTGTATAAAGGTCTGCTTTTATTTGTGTATACTCACAATGAAAACAAAAAGAAAACAAATAGGATGTCACTTCCTGCCATTTGAGTTTCCTTTCTGTGAACAAATTAAGCGTGTCACAAAAATGAACTGAAACTCAGCATATATAGGCTGTTACGTCGCACTGTTACGTCGGCCTATCTGGTTTCATCCATTAAAGTTAACATTTAAATACCAATCATGGACCTGCACAGTGAGTGATCTTACATACGCAGGTAAAATCTGATTTTCTCCTCTAATTGTTTAAAAAAAAAAAACAAGCTAACAAACTTCATAGCTAGCGTTAGTGAAGTGGTTAGTGGAATCTTTCTGCCTCCACCTAAGCTCCGCCCACAGAAAAAAAAAAAAAAAAAAAAAAAAAAAATGAAAAAGGGTCTGTATTCCATACCAAGAGATGTATAAGCTATTTTTTGAAGGCCGGTCATTTTTGACCAGGAACACAAGTGGTAACAAAGTTGGGTTATAAAAAATGTTTAACGAAAATACATTTTTATGTATGTGTGTCCTGTGTGAAAAAAGTCAGTAAATCTTATGCCTGTTTACACTAGTGCATTTTCGTTTAAAAAACGCAAAACCTTTGCTATGTTTACACCTATTGTTTACACTACTCCGACTTTTTTTTTTTTAAATGCTACAGACCCTGTTTTAGCTTGAAAACTCAGAGGTTGCATTTCAGTGTAAATGGACCAAAACGGAGACTTTTGAAAAGGATGGCGTGGCTGCCCACATTCGCTCTGCATATCCTTGACGACCGTGTAAACAATAACATCATGCTTATTGTTGTACCCATAGATATGTATGGGTATATTCCCCATTCGACCGCTCCAAACACAGACGCGTACGCCATCTAAATAACAGGGTATCTACCTATACATACCTATGGTTGTACCTGCATGAATGGTCATGTGACATGCATTTTCGGTTGTGTAGTGTAGGCGGAGGTCGTTTCGGAAACGCCAGTGTAGACGAGGATCGTTTTCATTCTAAAACGCACTAGTGTAAACGAAGCCTTAGTCCAGTGTTATATAACATTAAGTAACATTTTCAGGAGAAAGAAAATTCTCTCCGGGTCAAAATGACCCGAACACAACCTGAGGGTTAAACTCTGTCGGCACCAGTAAGCAGAAAGACCCTTAGAAGTTCAAGACAAATTTGGTCATGCCTTTTTCTCAATGCAGTGTGCTCTGTGGCCTTAGCCATTTTTAAACATGTGTTTTGTAAATGTCTGTCACTTTTGACATTACTGAAAGAAATTCTTCATGCCACAGGGCACATATTCAACTAATCTACTGCAAAATTATTACCTGCCAGCTTGTGATACCATGAAATGTCCTGGCCAAATAGAACTAAATATTTCCTCTAAACTAAAGTGCTAAAAGAAATTTGACTGGTGCAGAATCTTACCCCCCTTAGCGCAGTCCAATTAAGAATGTCAGTGTAAAAATCATTGCACAAGTCCAAAATTTTTGCCTGCGTTTTTCAGGGGTTTTTTTTCACGTTCCCCATCCTTTCCTAATCAAAATCCATGATATGGATGCGAAAATTCAGAAAATCGAACCTGAAAAAGGCAGGTAAGGGACTACAACGAACTACTTCCTGGGTCTGATACGCCACGGACCCAGATAAACCCCGCCCTCGGGAACATGTAAGGAAGGGGGCGAGGCCATGCTGTGCTGCTTTAGAGAAGAGGAAGAGAAAACTAGGGGTGCAAATCTATTCATATGAATCGCAATTGTCGTCTAACGATTCTAATGGATTCACAAGTTTCAAAATTAATGTTCTAAAACAGCCGTTCTTAATACTGCTCTTCGCGTCACCCTGCTCTGCATCTCTCTCTCTCTCTTTCAGTTCAGCTCCAACAAACTGTTCCAATCATACATTTTCACATAGCAATGAGAAGCGTTATACGAGGACGCGTGTGCCGTAATGTATTAAAGCTTTAAATCAGAATAAAACCGTATATTAAAAGCTAACATAGGCAGTAGCATAATAACAGCGTATCTAAAAGTATGAGACAACGAACAAACAAATATACCATTAAGAGCCGTGCTTGCACAGGTTCTGCGCGGTTCTCCTCTTCACTAATATCCTCTGCATCTCAATCGGGCTCAAATTGATAAGCAATATAGACGACGTCATTGTTTACAATACAACAAAAGCACAAGCAGCTGAGCTGAGGGGCGGGACATTTAGACGCACGCTCAGCGGTTTATTGAATCACAACACATTGAGCCAGCTAACCAATCAGAGCCCATCACATATTTCGGAGGGAGGGGCTTCATAAAAACAGGAAACAATCGAGGCATTTGTCAGAGAACGGACAGAGCGGTGTGGAATGAAGGTAAATTATATGAAAAATAATGCGTTTTTAAAAAAACGAAGCATGAACACATGTTAGACTGCACCCCATAAACACAATCAAGCCTAGAAAAAAACCCAGTCAACCACCCCTTTAAGCTGTTGTTGACATCCCATCTAAAACGTGATTTAGCCCAAAAAAAAAAAACACAATACCATTGCCACTTTAATATGTCTTGCAATATCCGTGCGTGCAAAGGTTCTGCGGGATCCTCTTGTTCAATATTGTCGGGGTCTGAATCCAGCTCATATTTATGTGGCAATATTGATGTAACCTCAAGATTGATAGAGAGAGCCAAAATCAATCTGGTAGACTTGCTTGAGTGTGCACAAACATTAAGGGGAAGAAAATAGCAATTGTATCTATGCCCCTACAATATTTGAGGCTACTTTTTTTCCCCTCAAATTACTAATCATTTGATTTCGTTGATAGATTAGTCTCGGATTATTGGGGGGGGGGGGGGGGGCATGAATGCGGTTATAGATCTTCCTCCTGCAATCAAGTCCAGATTAATTCTTCCTCCACGCTTAATAATTTTTTTAAAAGCGCTGAACTTGGTCGATGTTTGGAGATCTGGAAACCCCTTGAGAAGAGATTATACATTTTTCTCAACACGGCATCTCTCATATTCAAGAATAGACTATCTATTGTGCTCCAAGGAACTTTTGATTTCTTTTGATCAGACGATGATACTTCCAGCTATTCTTGCAGATAATAATCCTGTAATGGCAGATTTCAATTGTAATTAATTTATTGAAAGATCTCAGCGGTGGCATTTTAACATCTCTCTTTTACAGAATATCCAGTTCGATGTAGACTTCAAGGCTGGTCTGTCTGAATTTCTTTCATTTAATGTTGGTTCGGTTGAAGACCCTATATTTGTGTGGGAAGCCACGAAAGTTTTTAATCAAAGATTTTTCTATAGCCTTTGCTACCAATTTAAAAAAAGATGCAAAATCAGAGAATCGACCATTTAGAAAAAGAATGTAAATCACTTGAATGTTCGTTAAAATCTTCATTTTTCAATTCAGTATTTAAGACGCTTCAAACCCTTAAGACTGAACTGAATGATCTTGAGAAGGAAAGCAGAATTTGTACTTCACAGAACCAGACAGAACTATTACTTCAGTGATGCTAGCCCTAGCAAACTTTTAGCCCTCAGACTGAAGCAAAGTCAAGAAAAAGCATGCATTGATATAATCAATCACCCATCCAAAGGACTGGTTAGGAATAGCAAAGAAATTAACTCTGCAATTTCTGACTTATTTTCTAAACGCTGTATATCTGAACTTAATCCCTCTAGTGCTGCTGTACTACTTTCTTGCAGTCTCTTACTTTACCTCGTCTTAATCATGAAGAAGCGGAACAGTTAGGACAGCCTGTTACCTTGGAGAGGCGTTACAGGGTGCTAACAAAGGCAAGGCACCAGGTTTAGATGGGATCCCTGTAGAGTTAATCCTTAAATATTTTCATCTACTCTGTCCTGTCTTCCTGACGGTCATTCATGCGGCAGTAGAAGCTGGGTCTTTCACCCACAGTTGAATACAGCACTTATATCGTTGATAACAAAAAAGGGAAAGACCGTGCAAATTACAGACCAAATAGTTTGTTAAATACGGATATTAAAATGTATGCTAGAATTTTGGCCTTGCACTTACAACGATATGAAAAGTTCAGTATGCTTTCTGGGTACAAAATGAATTGGGATTAATCCTCTTTGCTTCCACTTAATCGCATGGCTAAAAAAGTTAGACTACCATGTAATGTTCCCATACAAACTACCATTAGTTACTTAGGCATTGTTGTTCAACCATCCCTGCAGGCTATTCCAGCTGCCAACTATCCCCAAACTCTAACTAGGGTTGAGCAAGATCTCCAAAAATGGACCTCGATGCCCGTATCACTACATGCCAGAATAGCGAGTGTTAAAATGACTGTTTTGCCGCGAATCAATTTTCTTAGTTCTATGATCCCGTTACCTGCTCCTAAAAAGGTTTGGCACAAACTTAATTCTAGGATTCGTAAATTCATCTGGAATGGGAAACAACCTAGATTGAAATTTGAAACTCTGCAATGTACAAAAGATAACGGGGGATTAGGTCTTCCGAACTTTGAATTATATCATAGGGCTTTTCAAATGAAATGCATCAATATTTGGCTTAACCCGCTCTCTAGGGTTCTTTGGAGAGAGATTGAAATGAGCTTAGCAGATAAATGTAGGTTACAAGATATACTGTTCTCTAGGGCTGCAACAAACGATTATTTTGATAATCGATTGATCTAACGATTATTAGAACGATTAATCGACTAATCGTCGATTATTCCACTGATTAATCAGTAGACTTTGATTATTCAGCTTTTGCAATTAGTTAAAATATTAAGTTATACATATTCTAACATAAAAGTCAATTCAGGTTTAGAAAAGCATATTATGTAATTACAATTATTATAAAATTAATTGGCAACACTTTACAATAAGGTTCATTGGTTAACATTAGTTAACATGAACTAAGAATGAACAATGCTTCTACAGCATTTATTAATCTTGGTTAATGTTAATTTCAGCATTTACTAATGCACTTATAAAAATCACAAGTTGTGTTTTTTAACATTGGTAAATGCACTGTGAACTAACATGAACAAACAATGAATAACTATTTGTATTAACCAACATTAGCAAAGATTAATACATGAATTTAATAAATGTATTGTTCATTCATGTTAATTAATACATTACAATAAGGTATCATTTGTTAACATTACTTAAAGTGTTACCAAATCATTATACAAATAGATGTATTTGGCACACAAAATGAGATGACAAACAGAGACACTCTCTCACCATTTAATTAGCTACATGGAAAAGTAACACATCATTCTGCCTAACATCTCCTTTTGTAAGTGATAAGAATCAAAATAAAGGTAAGTGATGAGATGCTTTGGATAAACTATTTTATTCAAAACAATGTCTTAAAATAGCCTACCGTATAGGGTTATGATAATGATTTCTGTAAAACAAACTATCACTTTAATATAGTTATCACTTAAATAGCTGTTCCCCACTAATAAAAAACATTTTATCATTAGCTAGCTCCACACTGGAGAGCTGCTTTATTTCAGAAAATCAAGTTGTAATTCTAACTGAAAGCGACACTGACTCTGAGTTTTCATGTTTAATACCGTAAAGCTGCTTGAATTAAGGCTATATAAATAAACATGATGTGACCGGACTTTACTTGAGCTCATGCAGAGCTCATGCAAACATCCGCATCGTTGTAATCAGATGCATTTTTAACTGCTTTCAGTTTTTGTTGTGTTTATTTTGTTACTGAGAGGAAAGCGCGCAATATATATTTACATATTCATCAAACGCCGCTCAGGGTCGGGTGTGTCTTCTCTTGAATTGCATCCAGGAGGGCTGAATTACATTCTTGCGCTACAGTGCCACACTGGTCGAACCACAGTATTGCAGGCTCTTGCATCAGGTCACGTGAGATCAAACGATTACTCGACAACAAAAATATTTGTCGACAATTTTTTATTGTTGACGTTGTCGATAATGTCGACTAATCGTTTCAGCCCTACTGTTCTCTGGACTAATCAACAAGCAATGTATGGACGCTTTTGGTCCAATTATTGCCAATACAATAGTCAATTTTAAACTGATGGAAAAATGCATCCAACATTCACATAATTGGCACACCCATACACCTATTTGGTATAATAACGATATTCGTTCTGGTGGTACACCATTTTTCTCAAGAGATTGGATGCAGAAAGGCATTTATACACTGAAAGATATTTCTGGTTCTAATTGCATGTTAAGTTTTCAAGAACTGTGAGAGCGGTATGGAACTGAACCCTCATCTCTGTTCTCATATTTGAACCCAAGGTTGGCCATGAAGGCCTACGGGGTTCCCTGGGGGTAAAGTCTTCCCTTACATCCAATTATTGCTCGGTTTGATCTGTCCTCTTCTAACCATTTCCCCTCATGGATGTAAGGCCTTAGAGGCTACAACAAAACACTTAGCTATACAGCGCACTTGGGAAAGAGACCGTCAACAAGAGGAGGGTGTTACGGACTGGGAAAGAGTATGGCAGAACATTTTTACTTCATCTAAAAATCCTAATTACCAACTGATTCATTATAATTTTTGTCACATAACTTATTGGACCCCACTCAAAAGACATTGTATCAACTCCTCCTTTAGTCCCTTCTGTGATAAATGTCCTGACCAACAACTCGGATCCTTTTTTCATACAATGTGGGAATGTGAAAAAGTAAAAAACTTTTGGAGTGAGGTGTGCAATATCTTATCAAAAATGATTGATTATCCTATACCGGTGAACCTATCCATATTATTACCGAGTGACGATACTCTGTTGAATTTCTCTAAGCTACAAAAAAAACTGTTTGGCTGGCTGGCTTAACATCTGCAACAAAAAAAAAATAAAAAAATAAAAATATAACAACTGTTAGCACAACACTGGCTTCCACCACATATCCTGGATATGTACAAGTGGTTGATACAACTTCGGGACATTATAATGCTTGAATTATCCACGGCTCAGGTGAACTTGGCACAAATGTCTACATTAAAGATCTGGACTATAGCTGCTGAGAAGATCTCCAAGTATATTGCACAAAACAATGATCAGGACTCAGAACGAATGCTTAACGCTGTATTTTTATTTTATATTTTTTAATATTTTTTTGATTGCTGGAATTTGTGTTTTATGATTCCTGTGGCTTTGGTTTTATGTTTACGTTTCTATCCATTAGGTACCCCATTTTAAAGAGACTGCAAGGGAAGGGTGGATGGGAGGGTAGGGGGAAAGTTGAATTGATGTGTGATATGTTGTTATTCAGGTTTGTAAATTGTTGTTAATAAAATAAATTTAAATAAATAATAAAAAAAAAAAAAAAAAAGTTAAAATAAAACTGCCTGATAAACAAAACACTGGTTTCCTTTTCATTGTAGCCTATTTTTTTTTGTTACTTTTTGCATATTGAAACTGCATGCTTTCAGTGTATGCAAATGATCAGCGTAAACGTGAGGCTAAGTAATTGATTACAAAATACAAATTTTTGGGTAACATGATTTTAATGTTACAAAATGAACTCTACTTACGTGCTTGGCTCTCTGCACTTCCACTTGTTATCATGATGATCATAGATGAAGAGAACAGGTACAAAACACTCCATTGTGAATCTGCTGTTGTCCAACTAATGGTGACAAACAATGTAGTTTTACTGTGTGGCTATATGACACGGTTGCGATAGGGCTGTAATATTGCTAATTTAAAATACCATTAATATGTAAATTACCATGATCATTGCAGCCTCACTGAAGTTTTCTGAGATTCTGGCAGCAACCTTCTCAGCTACCTGGTTTGGTCTGAAAAGTTGGAAAGATCACAAAATTCCATACACTCCACATACATACCACACAAAGCACATGAAGAAGCCCAAATTTTACCTGGCTTCCTTTATACGCTCATTTGCTTGATAATAGCCAGCAATGACATACTTGTTCGCTTTGCACCATGTATCAATCTGAGGAAAGACAGACATTAGATCTATAAGTGCAACAAAGTATTAGGTTCATTAACTTACAGTATACTGATTATAGGGATAGTCCTCTAGCCCTGCTAGAAAGCTCAGTGATTTATGCTGAACTAGCTGATGGACCGACATGACTATGCTATGTCCCAGTAAAACTTCAAGGTAGGATCATGATAGTTTTGCCAGTTATGGTGGGGACTCAGTTCCCCATTACAACATTTGCTTGTGACAAGCTATTTTGTCCAAGGTAGTGATCTGAAAGTTGCAGGCTAAAAATCCCTCATTGAACCATGATAAATCACCAACCATTGTGGCCTTGGTCAAGACACTGGAATAATGGAACAAATCTGACCCTGAATCTGCACCAAAGTGAATGAGAAAAACTAACTGTGCGTTCACACCGCCGCCGGCGAGAGCATCAAAGTGGCCAGAAGTCATTCATTTTCAATGTGAGCCGGCGATGAGCTCCTGCGAGAGCGGTGTGGCGCGTCTTGGTCGGTGAGAGCGTTGAGGAGAGTTGAAGTCAGGTCAACTTTATGGTAATGAGCTATGACATGGTTGGGCGGCAACCAATCGGAATGTAGAAGTCCTCCACTTGAGAGGAGTCCAGAGAACGCAGTCCTGTAAACTTTGGTTCCGACCACATTAGTTCCCAAGCATTTTCACGGTAGAACGCTTGTTTTTCAGCGGGAATGCAATTCATTTGCTCAAAACAACACCGATTTGACCAATTGGCATTTATTGGTTTATTTTGTTAGTAAACATGTAACTATAATTGTTGTAACTATAAAGTTCTTTCAATTGATCAATTTCTTACTTTCACAATTAAAACATTTCATGAGGTTAATTTATACCCTACTTGTGGTCAGTCTGCACAAGATTAACATCCTTGTTTCCTTTTCGTCTCCTTTAAATACAAGGCCAAGCGTTCAATCATCAGAGCATCAACAAATCTTTCTACAGCATCGTTGAAAGGGCGGCCAGAGCGAATTTTGAACGCACAGTAACTTTACCAGTCACCCCTAGAAAATGTTCTTTTTCAAATCTCTCCTTTGTAAGAACAAACCGTGGTTAACAATGTTGTAAGAAATTTTAAATAATCTAACAAGCATGTAAATTGAGATTGACATACGTTTGGAAATTGACATATATAAAAGTACCTTTGTTTTAAAATGTATTTCTACAAAATTTTCTTGCGTGTGTAAAATCGTGTTGAATATGATGGAACATATGAAGAGTTTATTTGCAAAAACAGAGAACTCCAAAACAATCAAGTTTTTTTATTATGTTATGTTTTTATTGTGTTGTGTTAGTTACCCGTTTTTTTTTTAGTTATTTTTTAACCTAGTCAAAATAACCAAACTGCAGTTTCAAAACGGAGTTATCTGTTTTTGCAAATGAACTCTTCATATATGGGCCTAGGCCTATAGCTTGATTTCCTCACAAAAAAAAAAAAAAAAAACTCACAGGTTTCATAACCCTAAATATCATCACAAATGAATAATTCCAACCTAAAACTATAAGCATATTGAGGGGTGAGAACAAGAAAGGCGTTAAGTGACATTTCACCAACAGGAGAGCCAACACAATTTTACCATAGTTTGATCTGACTTTGTGTACTGATTTCAATTGTTTATAATAAAAATTTGCACACTCATGGACGACAGTACTTTTGCCAGTAGAAAGAGCTCATTAAGAGCTTTCATTTGATATATACACTATATTGCCAAAAGTATTGGGCCACCCCCCTTCTAATGTACAGGATTGACTACTTTAAGATTTGTACTCATGGAAATTCCTAATGTTTAAGCATATAATGATATTCTAGGGAATTATGTGCTTCTAATTTTAAAGCAACGGTTTGGACAGGACCCTTTTCTAGGGTCCCTTTTCATGACAATGCCTCTGTGTATAAGGCAAGGTTTAAAAAGAAATTATTGATTCAGTCAGTGTGGAAGAACTTGACTGGTCTGCAGAAAACCAAGTCCTAATCCAAGCTGAACACCTCTGGTGTGACTTTAAATGTAGATCTTGAGCCAAAAACTCTTTACCAAACACCAATGACTTGTACATACACTATATAGATAAACGTATTGGGACACCCCCTTCTTTAGAACTGAAAAAGGCACTTCCAAAACTGTGGCAACAAAGATGGAAACATAATTCATGTATTTAAAAATTGTATTTCCATCTCTGTTGCAACAGTTTTGGAAGTGTCTAAAAATGACTGTACCCATATGTACAAGTCATTGGTGTTTGGTAAAGAGTTTTTGGCTCAAGATCTGCATTTAAAGTCACACCAGAAGTGCTCAGCTTGGATTAGGACTTGGCTTTCTGCAGACCAGTCAAGTTCTTCCACACTGACTGAATCAATAATTTCTTTTTGAACCTTGTCTTATACACAGAAGCATTGTCATGTTAGAATAGAAAAGGGTCATGTCCAAACTGTTGCTTTAAAATTAAAAGCACACAATTCCCTAGAATATCATTATATGCTTAAACATTAAGATTTGTACTCATGGAAATTACTAAAGTAGTCAAACCTGTTAATTAGAAGGGGGTGACCCAATACTTTTGGCAAGTGTTTCTCCATTTCACCAAAAATGTCACTTACGCCCTTCTGGTTCTCACCTCTCGATGTCCAACTTTACCAGCGTACTACGACATACTATAGTGCAATATACTGTAGTAAAACCATTGTATCAGAACCATGTTAAAAAAAAAAAAAAAAAAAAAAAAAAAAACATGGTTCGCACCAAAAAAAGTTCTTACAGTTATGGTTAACTACAGTTTTACTATAGTAAAACCATGGTTAATCTTCGTAAGGTTACAGCAAATCTCAACTGCTTATTTTTTTATACCGTCGTTAAATGCCAGCAATATTGTCGCCCAGCTCTAAACTACTAAATGCGACTAATGTATGACCAAAGATATTGTAGGGCAGGCTAAACATTAACAACATGATTTTCTATAAAGTTGCTTTAAAACTATGGGTAGATTGTTGTACAATAAAACTGACTTGACGTTTTTCACGTGATTTCAAGTGAATGTTTTATTAATTAATTATTCAGAACGATCGGTGATTCGGTTTAAATATTGCTGTATCTACATCAGTCACTTTTCTAGTCAGGGAAAACACAATGTTAAATCTCCCGGTTAGTTAATATTTTGTGAACATGCTAACCCTTAAATCTACAACTAAACTTATTAAAGAATCGTCTTACCAACGTGAGTGCCACCTCCAGCATGGGGGCTAACGCCAGAGCCCCATGAAACAGAGGTACACAATCCACGCACAACACGGAGTTTCTTGGGTTGTCCTTCTTTTTGTGTTTTTCAGCCACCAGCAGCCCGTTAACGGCGCGATGAGGGTATTTAGCAGCGTGTAGCAGCATCTTACAGTACGCTTGAGTGGTCAGTTTTAAGGACATGTTTTACTGTGATTAAAAAAAAGACAAAAAAAGAAGACAAAAAAAAAGAAAACTATTCCTCAACAGAAGTCTCTTGATGTCGTGATACTTGGGAAAGAATCAAGTGTTCAAGAGTGTATATACACTGTCTCTAAACTAGACCCTCGAACACGTTTTTCGTTCATTTTCTACACGTCAACCATCACCTCCATTCTGGATCTGACATGCACAACTGACCCTGAACCGGCTGGTGTTTCTTCTTCTTCTTGGTTTACGGCGGATCGCAGACTTATAAATGCATTACCGCCACCTATCTCTCAAATGGACCATTGATACTCTGGTTGCGTTCCAAACCGCATACTGAATGAGTAATTTCAATAAGTACTTACTTAAGGAGCGCTAAAAGGGTGTACTCTAAAGCCAAATCTCGTTGAGTATGAATCTGCGTCCCAATGTCCCTACTTATATTACGCCCTTAAAGTACTCTTTTGGTGAAGAAAAAGTACACACTTTTGAGTGTATAGTAGAAGAGTAGGCAAGCTTTGGGACATCACGTCACACAACTGCGTGTTTAACCGCTCCGTCGCACCTGTTACACGCACCCTGTCAATGTAAACTGGCCTGTCAATCATCTTGTCACTGTTAACATTCTCCACATTTCATTTAATTTCATTTAACTTCCTACCGTATTGGAGAAAAAAGAAGTAGCTCTATGATCTGCAAGTAGCGGGTCTTTCATGTGGAGAACTCTGCTCAGATTTTCTGCATAATGATGCATTAAAGGTAATGACCAAATGGATGTTTAAAAGTTCACATTGCTGTTGCAGATGAAATATAACACGGATAAAAATAAATAATTATTTTTACCAGGTTAAATGTTGATTATTGGTAACTCAAACCCCTTTTTGTCAACCTCTACCTAACAGTTGCTCGCATGCATCAGCCACGTTTGTAGTTTTTCTAACGCTTTTTATTTGTGTAGTTCTGGACAGAATCCTTCGCCAAAGCACAATAAATTGTGGGAAATTTTAGCCATTAGAGTGTGGATCCGTGCACACATACTATCCTGAAATAGTAGACCATCCGGGGACTTTTGGCATACTCTTTTCAACATACTATGCTTTGGGACACACTTATTGTAATCTCACATACTATGTAGGATGGATAGTATGAACATAGATTGGGGGAACTATGATGTCACTTTGTAGGCAAAAACCCGGAAGCGAGTTAGAATTTTAGCACTTCCGGTTCCAACGTCCCAGAGTCAATGGGTTTTTTGAATGGGATTTTAGTTAAATCCCTAAAATAAGGTTTGTGGTTCACATGGGCTCAAGATACTTTCACGTTTTATTCTACGACATAAAACACACCAGTTACACCCCACTCGGGATTTTTTTAAGCTGTTACGCTTCTTAAAAAAGACGGTTGCTAACAAGCTGCTAAATGGGACTACATGCACTATCGGAGACATTAAACGTCATCACACCGAACACAGTATATCAGTTTAGTATTTTCCAGTAATTTAATTTAATTTTAGGATAACCAATGAATAGTTTACAGCATTTTATATTGTTGTTGTTTTTTTTTGCTTTGCCCCGAAATGCGACACATGTCTTTGGAGGGAAGATGCTCGTTTTATGGCTTACTGATGCGGAGACTCTGGGTTCAGACCACAAGGTAAATTCATACTATGATTATTACATGTAAACACCACATTTACTGGCTTTATGTGGTGAAAGTGAAACTTTAATGATGCATAGTGCTTCAAGCCACATCAAAAATAAATGTGTAAGGCCGCATGAAGTTGTTAGAAAGAGATTATAGAAGCAAGGATAAAATAATATTTTGTGTACCCACCCTAACAAAATGATAGCTGAAATGTGGTGAAATGTCCTTTAAATGTCCTTTAGTTATGATTATTTCATTTATTCACTGTACTATTTATTACTAATGTCTCATTTCAGTTTTATTTTGCCTCTAGTTTTGTATTTATTCCAGTTCATATGAAAAGGTTCATGTAGTGTGGATTAAAATTCATATACAGAGTAAATGTTTCACTAAACATGTTAAAAATAAGTTTGAAACAGTTGTCGGGAGCGTGGTGGTCGTGACGCTGAAGCAGAGGTGGGGGCAAGTCACACATTTTCAAGTCTCAAGCAAGTCCCAAGTCCCTACCATGAAGTCTCAAGCAAGTCTCAAGTCACAGTACAAACAAATCAAGCAAGTCAAGTCAAGTCAGTGGCTCACCTCAAGCAAGTCAAGTCACAGTATCAGACAGGAACAAATATATTTTTGCCACACGACCTTATTCATTTTTCCTCAGAAATTTACTTTTTTAATTATACATTTTAAATAATAATGTTTTAAACATAACATTTTGAAAACAGGCAAAATACTTCTTTGTATACCGATAAGTCTGTAATTGAGAAAATATTGATAAAAATACAAGATAAAAATATGTCATATTTGTTATATTGAGTTTGACCATCCTTGGAGACAAAGATAATAAATGTTTGAAAATGATTTTGCATTAAATATCTCCAGTGAAGACTGGGATTCAGTCTGGGAGCACGCTAAATAATTTCAGTGTGTAACAAAAAATGCTATTCAATTTTAAATAATATGCTGACTACAAATCACCCCTTATATCAGAAATAAAACGGACCCAAAATTTTCATCGGATATAGACACCCTATTTGGACTGTTTTTCACTTTGCATGATTGCCTACATTGTTCTTGAAAACTACTGTCATCATGGCTCAAAACAAGAAGCCTATTGCTGTTAATGTTTATGTATCTTATCCATTTCTTTGATTTTATCTTAATAAGAACTAAATTGACAACTGTGCATTTAAGGTCTGCTTAAGCTTTTAGTTTTGTTTCGTTTTTGTTTTCTGTTTGTTCTGTAGGAAAAATAATTAATTAAAAAAATTGAATTTAACTGATAGACCAACTCTATGACATTAATGCCACCAGTAAGTGGTGGCAAATCACAGCTTTATCACAGAAGTGTTCACTGAACCGATTCAATCAAAACAGTTGATTCGTTCATGAACAAGCAAGAATGGGCCACTGAATCACTCAAACGATTCGCTCAAATCCCTGGATTCGTTCAGTATTCAGTGTGTTGTTTAGAGACGCGCGTAACTCTAGCAGTGGGCTCAACGGAACTGTTGGCAGCCGCGCTGAAAATATTACTAAATATCGTATGTTATAAATATAAAAACTCATACTAGGGCCATTTTGACAACATGTCTTGGATTTTGGGTTCAAGAGAAATATCACTAATCGATAAAACACTGTGGTTTCTGTGGTACAATTCCATATAGCCTATTGATTTATAAAGAGGGATACTCGACACTATAAAGCACTGTTTTGAGAGGCAAACGCCAGCGAAATCGGTCTTTGTCAGGTGACGTCACACTCGTGGAACACGAAGTGCATTATGGGCGCAGCCGCCATTTGTAAGGTATCATTGCTGGTGTGTTCTGTTGGGAGAATTGTGTTGCTCATTTAAAAATAATTCTGTGATAAAATGGTACGTTCTTGTGTGATAGGCTGCAATAGTAAGTCTCACGACAGAAAAGGTCACAAACTAAGTAACGGGGAAAGGTTTTTTAGTTTTCCCACTTTGAAGAAAGGACATGGACAGCATGTAGCGGACGTAACAAAGAGGCGTCGGATGGCCTGGGTTGGAGCTGTGCGACGCAAAAACATCACCTTTGCAAACATATTTTATTGGAACAATGTTTCTGCTTTATTGTGTTAGGTATTGGTTTGTGTAATTAATACAATAAAGAAAAAAATGCATGAAAAGAGGGTAGTATTCAAATTTATTTGACACGTTCAAACTAAACAAACCATCCTTATACAGTTAACATGACATTATTACATAATAATCATTACAGAAAACATACTTTTGCTGTTACTACTGTGTTGTCGCAGTCCTTTGGACGGAATGTAAATAAATCCTGTACCCAGCCATTGGTAAAATGTCTGTGGGCTTCCAGAGATTTATAGTTTTTAAATTGTTCACTGGTATATGCGCTTATACCATAAACAAGATAATTAACAATGTCTAAGTATGAGGATGAAGGTAGCAATGCGGGGTCAGCACTCCAACTTACAGCAGTCAGCTCATACGGATCTATGTTCTGAATGGATAACAATTTCTCTAAATAACGGTCCCTGGCATCTTTATCGAGTTTATCTCGGTACGGCCTTTTCTCAATTTTCTTTTGCTTCTCCATGTTTGTGAGTTATATTTACGTCGTATTTACGTCGTATCTAAATATTTATCTTATTAGTTATCTTAGTTATCTCATTTACTTTTACTCCTGTAATCTCTTTACTTCTCAGTCAGTAGCACGATACCTCAAAAATGGCGCCGCAGTGACGTCACACACAACAAAACCACGTGTCTGACAAAGACCGATTAAAGTTTGACGTCATTAATTATAAACACGAGATTAATAATTTATAATCACTTTAATTTAATGACAGACCTAAACTGAATTTAAGACCAATGCTGTTTTCAACTAACGAACAAGTTTACATACCTTTCCTTTATGAAGTGGTGATGTCCTGGCTTTGCAAATGCGTACAGTTATGAAGCGTTAATCCAAACATCGTGAGATTCTCTTGCTCCGTGTATTTGGCGCGCTGTGTTCCTGTGCTCGTGCAGTGTCAGCTGTGCAGACTTGGATCACTTCTGCCGCTGGTTCAGTGGCTTGTGTTTTGTTTACCAAATTATGTCGCAATTATTTATAATAATAATTAGAGTTGTTATAAAGTCCTGCCGAGTTATGAAGGTCAAGTCAAGTCAAGTCTCAAGTCACTGGATCTCAAGTCCAAGTCAAGTCAAGTCATTTTCTTTATTTAGTCAAGCAAGTCACAAGTCCTTAAATTTGCGACTCGAGTCAAGTCATCTGACTCGAGTCCCCCACAGGCAAGCGACCGTGGTGCTGTAGTTCCTATATAGCCTAAGTTTAGCTTTTCAGTTCTGGCGCTTTTATTTAGGCTTCAAAATTCATCAATGTTGTATTATTTTGTGAAGATTATCTTGATGGACAAAACGTGTAAGTTTCATGAACTATGATTGAACACAGATCTTATTTTTTGCGATAATCCAAAAGCCTATGGGAAAATCCTATTGGCCTTTTGTCGAGGGAACCAGTTTCATGCTAACAGCCGATCCGCATACAAAGTGAAGTCATAGTTCCCCCACTCTATTGGGACGCAGGGATCGACTGTAAAAAAAAAAAATTAATGCGATCTGCCATGTTTGACGTTATCATGTGACCTATGACGTTATAACAAGTGCAACAATTTAAAAGATATGAGGGACAGGCTTAATTCAGGTTTAAATCTGTAAATATTTAGATGTTTCTTGTTGAATTTAAGTGTCATTTCATCCCTCAGGCTTATAAATAATAAAAACAACACCAACAAAAATGTAATTTTTGATCATGATCATATGATTATTATGATTATTCAAATATATTTAACCTTGTCATTGTGCTTTTTTTCTGTGTATGTAATCTCTTACTTTGATGTACGCAAACCCCTTATATTTATGTTTTCTTTTTTTGTCATTATGATTGTTTGTTAAAGATACAACCATCTTCCCCTGATCTTGTATGCAATTACAAGTTATGCAATTAAAATAAATAAATAAATAAATGCGACAGTTGCACTAACACCTCACAGCATCAAGTAACTCGACAACCCTGCCTAGTACTGTTTTC
This sequence comes from Acrossocheilus fasciatus, assembly GCA_036784905.1. Lineage (NCBI taxonomy): Eukaryota > Metazoa > Chordata > Actinopteri > Cypriniformes > Cyprinidae > Acrossocheilus > Acrossocheilus fasciatus. The sequence goes on along the minus strand of CM071955.1, from coordinate 22,758,269 downwards.
CTCAGCCTTTGCAGTGTTTGCAATGTCTGCATAAAGGAGATGTAGTGCAGCTGCTCGAAGATCTCGCCTTTGGAGAAGACTGTTTATTTTATACTGGAAAAATGTAAGTATTACTACTTAAAAAAGATGATTACCCCAGAATGCATTACTAGCTATTACTAGCAATTACCAACACTACAATAATAATGGTAAATGCTGACCAATAATTAATTATATTAATATTGCATATATATATATATATATATATCAATATGACAGATCATGCCACTTATACTATACTGGGTCGTGTGTGCTGGATGATTACTGACCTACAGTGGAGTGATCATACTGGAGTAAATAGGTTAGGGAAATGTTAGAATAACGTTCTAAAAACCAAAAACTAACTTTCTGGGAACCAAAAACTAAAAATTAACATTATGGGAATGTTCTATAAACCAACATTCTATTTCCGTTAAGAAAACTTTCCTGGCTGACCAAAAACAAGCCATAAAAAACAACGTTCTGGGAACTAAAAACTAATGTTCCCAGAATGTTCTAGGAACCAAGAATTGTTAGTAGGGTTCGATGCATAGACTGTGAAAAATGTCATACACTGATCATTCTGTGCAGCGCCGCTTCAGTTCGAACACATGTATTTCCAGAACATGATGCATGATGGGATACACTTAGCCTCGAATACCGCTCCGAAGCAGTATTCTAGATAGTTTAGGGCAGGGGTCTCCAACCTTTTTTACGCCGTTGACCGGTTACGGTTTGAAAAAAAATCTTGCAAACTGGGGGGGTGGGGGGATTGTTGTTGTTGTGGATAGGGTCTTTAAAACAGCTCTATTCAGGGGATTGACTTGGTCGGTGTCGTGTCATAGCTGTGTGGGCGGAGTCAGCGTGGGGGAAAACGAACGTTTCCCCCTCATTGGAAAAGCATGGTGTTGACCCAGAATGGTGTACATAAAATCATTTCTGCTGCTCGACAGAGCACGATACGTCGAAAAACTGATCCGTATTGTGTCGGACTGTCTGTACGGTATCTGTGACTGGACAAACAACCCAACGAAATGGCCAGAGGTGTCGTTTCCCGATTCTTTTTGTTACCTGATTGAGTCTCCAGGCAAGAGACAGCTTACTACAAGCCTATACGTGACGGCTTGTGAAAGTAAACACTAGTCGTTTTGTTTTGCTTAATCTTAATAAAGTGATAAAGACTAGAGTAAAAGCCTGTCATACTTTTTTATTTATATAATAAAAATAACATTGACAAAACATAGGTAACATTAAAGGTCTACAAAGTGCCTTGAAATGCACAGCATTATGTGGTGTGTGCAAAACGTATAGCCTCATCATTTTCACAAATACACGCCATAAAATAAAAATATATAAAATAACATGAAAATATCCCTTACGAAAATTAACCGTGGTTACAACCAAAAAAAAACATGGTTATTATAGGTAAACCATGGTAAAAACAAATTAAACATGTTTTGCTACACTAACCATAGTTTACCGTGGTATTTGTAGTAAAACTGTGGTTATTAGCTATAACTGGTAATAAAATCGCCCCAAAAGCAAGGTAAGCCTAGCCTACATTTACTATAGTAATGCCATTGTTAATTTTCGTAAGGGGTATATAATAATATGAAATAAATGTTTTAATATGACATTTACATCACAAAATATCGGGGAGTGACATTTATTTGATGTGAAGGAGGGTTGCTGTAAAGCCCATCAGAACTGGACGGACTAATGACAGGTTATTGAAGTTGTGTAGTCTATCTAGAGTGCATATAAATATGAATATTAAGCTTGATATGTTTCATACGTTGTATATCCATAATAACTGCTGTCGGAGTTCTGATGTTGTGTGCTACCCACTCAGAGGTGCTACATCCGTCAGTTTATTCGGCAGTATATAAATCTTCAGATCGGGTTTTTATTTTTATTTTTTACTTATTAGAGGCACAGAACGCCACACAGCAACTTTTCAGCATTGCACCAAGCAAAAATCAATTGAAATCATAACAAAAAGTAAAGATCAAGCATCTAACAAGGTCTCCGTACATTCATTCGAACGGTTTGTTTTCCACGGAGTAAACGGATATGACGTTTTTGTGGGCGTTCCCAGCAAAGCCGACCAAGTCAATGGGGGCGTGACATCACTGCTCTGGTGGTTGATGGGAAAAATCGCCATTTTGTGAGGCCAGTTGTTGCGACCGGGTGTGTCTCACTCGTCCTTAAAAGTGAAGCTGCGGGCTGTATGATCGCCCCCTGGTGGCTGGCTGCAGTACAGGTCATAAACCCCGCCCTCTCCATGTAAACGAATGGGACTCCAGTCAAAATAAATAAAAAAATTACACTTCCAATACAATTTTCCGAAATATGGTTTTGGTCATTTAAGGTAATTGTTATCACGCTGATATATGTTCAATTGTTCATTTTTGTGATAAGTTTGATTTTAGCTAGTAATTTGATGCTATAAAAACGGGGCGTGTCGTTATGGTTGATTGGGTCTGCGGGAGTTTGGGCGGGAGTTTGATTCCGCGGCTCCACCTCACGACTCTACTGCGCAGACTCTGGCTCCAAATGAATCTCTACTGCGCAGACTCGGGCTCCAAATGACGTCATTTACTCAAGATGGCAACGGCCATACTGAGATGTATTCGCTTCACTTTTCTATAGTGGATGGAAGCGGAGATGCGTCGTCCATCTTTTTTACAGTCTATGGTTGCGACGCACCGAGGAAGTTGTAATATGAACGTGTTTTAAATAGGATACAGAAATTGAATAAAGTGTAAATCAACATATTAAAGTTATTCAACAAAACATTATTTATTCAAGAGCAGTGAGGGATTTCTTCTGTCTTTTGTTGTTTGATTAACATTAATGACAGAAGGCACAGCTTTAGGCTGCTGTCACAAGACCTGGTTCACGGATCCAATACTTATACATATGCGTTTTCTTTTGCAACTTAAGACAAAACCGACAATGCTTATGAGGATACTCGTCAGGACGACCATTTTGACATTATTTTGTGTGTATTTGGCCACTTAAGCGCAACCAGCTGTGTTTGTTTGTTCGCAGCGCGCAGAAAAGCACCTCTGGTATGGCAAGCCAAAAGGGTCAGATTTACGCTATAGATATAAATCGCGTTAACATCCAAACGCCGTCAAATACGGCGTTTTATACAGTATTTGCGCCGCAAAATACGCCGTTGTCATTACAAACGCCATAAAAACCGCGCGAAAATACGTCAATGGCGCCGTATCTGCCGGCGTTTTAGTGCGCATGTAAAGCGCCTCTTTTTACAACGTTCATATTACCATGACGCCGTAAAAAACGCCGTTTTGGTTGCACAGAGCGCTCATCACTTACGGCGTTTTGCTTATAGTATAATGAGCCACGCCCATTGATTTCCACAGCCAGTGATATTGAACAGTTCTCACCCAATCAATAGCTGTGTCTGAAATCGCTCACTTGTTCACTCATTCACTAATCCCTATATAGTGTAAGGCAGTTGAGTGCACTATATTAGAACGGAGTGAAAGAAATGAAGTGAACGGATTCGGACGGTGACGTGTACACTGCGCGTGAGACTTGGCTGTTGCAAAAACATCTTAGATGTACTTTTATATTTCATGTACCTCATTTTAGAAAATAATATTAATAGCAATAACACTTAAAATGACTATTGTAATCAGCTTTGTGGTTTCATTGATGGTATATTATTCATTTGTTCTGTAATATGGTCATAATCATTAAATACTATTAAAATATTGTCAACAAAAATAAACTCACGTCAGCACATATTAATAATTGTATGTATTTACTGTTTGTAGTATCTTGAAACTCTCCCGAGCAGCGTTTTTGCACTCAAATAAGATGACCGTAGAGCGCCCTCAGGCGACCGTTAATTTGACATCAGAATGAATACACTACCAACGAACATTTTTTTAAAATCCACCAAATTCATCATTTTTGCAAATTAAACGGCATCTCCCGTTCAAACTCGCTTGCTCCCGCTCGCTCTAACAGCTCGTCGATTCTCCGCATTGGATTGTGGGAAATAGAGCTTCAGCGAGTGTACATCGGTTGTACACTCGAAATCAGAATGCATTGTGGGTAAAAAGTAGTGAACGAATGTAGGGAATGAAGTCGTTCACTCAGAATTCGGACAGCACTACAAAATGGCTGACACCCGATATAGTGCACTATATAGTGGATAGGGAGCGGTTTCAGACACAGCTAATGATGCACAGAACCAGACCAGAACAATTCAGCACAGATCCTTTGTGGTAATCCAATTCGCAAACTGTGTGCATACTGTATTAGTAAGGGCGTAGGTTTGCTTTCGAGATCCCAGCCCAACTTTATTTCTTGCATATTTCAGCTAACAGCTTGATTTGTACATTCAGTTGAACAACATTAATTTAAAGTTAAAGACTCCGCGGTGACTCAGGATGCTGTTCCAAATCCTGCTGCACCACAGAGTGCCATTTACATTGTTTTTTGTTTCGTTTTTTTTGGTAAACTATCACATTATATTTGTCCCAAATTATTGTTGATGTTCATGACTATATCCTAGGCTGAAAGATTGTGTATCTTTCCACACAAAGTTTGTCTTTCTGTCCATATGCTTTATATAGGGAGCTAATAATAGCCATAGATCGCGCTCTCTCTTTCTGTTTGCTCCGTTTTGTCAAACAAACACCGTACTTCAAACTCATCGATGCAACTTCGTTCATTCCTGAAGTGGGATTTTATATTAGCTGTTTTGGACTGCTGTCTTGAATTGGGTGCAATACCTGTAAGTTATACCTGTGTGCGCTGTGCTTCTCATCCGGACTATTCCACGCATGTATTAAATGCACGTCCTTGAGAGCGTGCAGTTTTCTAACGTATTTACTTTAACTTGTTAAGTAATATCAATGATACAACATTTCAGATGGATCTGAAATGACAAAAACAAATACATATATTTAATTATTTGATCAAAATTATTGCTAGGGACAGTTTGGTAGTGGCTGGATATTGGTAGGGACACGTCCCTACAGTATTTATTACAGTTTATCAGTTCACTAATACTACAGTATGCTGTAGCATTCATTAACAAAGTGTTGTAAATACTATACAGTACACTACAATTTACTATAGTTTACTATAAATACTATAGTATTTTCATAATGCCAGTAACCTATAAGCATCGATTTGAAAGTGAAAAACTGAGAAAGTTTGAAAGCAATCCTTACCTCACCAAAGTTGACTGAAGCACATTTGGTCCAGTATCCTCTGTTAGCTGGCAAGTGCAATCATTTAATGTTAGCTTGCAGCGCAAAATTAAGTTTCTTCAGTCCATTTTAAAGCGAACTGGATTTTTCCGCTTATTTAACACTAGAACCGCCAGAGGTCGCTGTATACCTAAAGGCGCCAGCGGGTAAATTTTACACATGGCAACTGTTTTTATATGGCTAAAGAACATATTATTTCACAGTATTATGCCACTGTTTTCACAAAGAAGTGTCTAGAGTCATGAAATTATTATGTCTACTCGTCAACTATATTTTTACCCTGTTGTTTTATGTTTAAGACTTTTTAATGCAGCCTACACTAATCCATAATGGTCAGTAGGGTAAGCTAAAAAAAAAAAAAAAAGCCTGCACTGACAACGAAAATTAGAAGGTAGTAAATATTTGGGTGGTGTAATATTATAATACAATGTCATTAATCAATATTAGGATAACCCATGTTATTTAAATTACTAAAATAGCCAATAGACACTGGATAGGATGATGCTATGACAAATTCAAGCACACAGCTTCACCTAGGCCCAATTATTAATTTGTTTAGTTATATCATTTATAATTTGAATAAGATAACAACAACAATAAACTTCGGGTAATCAAAAAAAATTAATTAGGCTACATTAATTACGGATTTGTTTTTTTCTTCAGGAAACGGCGAGAGTAGAATAAATAGCAGCACCGTACGTAGCGAACAATAAACTATATGGCAAGACAAAAACGAAATAATAAAACCAAAGTTTGACCAATTATGAGTAACCTAAGGCTAAAACATCTAAATATGATGTCTGGAACACTGTCAGATGAGCCGTCAAATGCTGAGCCGACCCAGGACGCATAATTTACCATCAGACTCTCCATCACTCACGGCATTTAGTGTTTCTAATACCTACCTTCCATAAATCGCCTTCTTTTAGTCATTTTGACTTTATTTATGAAACTGATAACAGCTAAATCAGTGAGGGAAAGGCATTGCCTAGAAATGTGCAATGTTAAAACATAAGCAGCAAGACAATGACAGCGCTAAAATACATCCATTATATAGCGGGTAAATTAATAAATGCTCAGTTTTTTTTATCTGGTTTTATCTAAATAATTTTTAACAATATTGGGTTGTAAATTACATAATTTTAGTAAAAGTCAATGACTGGGAGACTTGAACGTTTTGTTGAAAATCTGTTATGTACATTTGAAAAACAGCTACGGGTAAAATTTACCCCGTGGCGGATCTAGTGTTAATGTAAAAAAACTCATGCGAATTGGATTACCACAAATTATCTGTGCTGAATTGTTCTGGTCTGGTTCTGTGCATCACTGATTGGGTGAGAACGTTCAATATTACTGGCTGTGGAAATCAATGGGCGTGGCTCATTATACTATAAGCAAAATATCTGTTCTCTGTGTGAATATATTGTAAAATGTCATTTATTCTTGTGATCAAAGCTGAATTTTCAGCATCGTTACTCCAGTCTTCAGAGTCACATGATCTTTCAGAAACCATTCTAATATGCTGATTTGCTGCTCAAGAAACATTTCTGATTATTATCAATGTTGAAAATAGTTGTGCTGCACAATATTTTTGTGTTTTTTTTTCAGGATTCTTAGATGAATAGAAATGTCAAAAGAACAGTATTAGTTGAAACAAAAAACTTTACACTCATTTTTGATTAATTTAATGCATCCTTGCTGAATAAAAATAAGAATTTCCTTTAAAAAAATCCTGATAAAAATAAACAAACAAACTTTACACTGTTAAAACATTCACACAAAAATACAACTCAGCACAGGTTACATTCATATTTGGGTCATTCTACAGAAACATCCACTTTTGGTATGGCAAGATGTCTTAAAATGCATTTCTTTTTTTAACATTTAAACTTAGACCACATTATTAGATTACCTTTTTACATTATGAATACACATAAATGACAGCTTAATGATTTTTAAAATATTTTTTGTAGATTTATTTAAAGACCACATGTAAAAAAAAGAAAGAAAGAAATTGTCACTGGTGTTACCTTCTTTGTCAATTTTAGAGGTTTTATGAAATATTATTTCTCAATTTATTTCAGCACATGTAGTCAGTTACAGAAAAACAATGATAATGCAACAAATAAGGAGATTATGTTTTATTTTAATCAGGTTTGTTAAAAGTGTGATAAAAGAATGATGTTAGTACATTTGCGCAACCATGTATTTGTTATAACAATGAAAATATTTTGGGGGGAAACAAGTGATGCAATTATAAACAAGTAATGATGCAATCCTTTAAATCTTAACTCTTGAGTGAAGCAGAATTCAATGGATGTAAAATTATTATCGTGCCACGTGTGACATTTTGTGTAATGTGACAGAAAAAAAACACGGTAACACCAGTGACACAATGAATCACCAGTGACATACGTTAGACCAAAGATACTTATTCTTCAACTATAATTAATAGATGAGACTAAATTGTTACATTTGGCAATTAGTGAAAGCAGTTAGTAAAAGAACATAAACAAACTGATCTTTACTGGTGTAACCCATAAAGAAGGTGACACCAGTGACAGTTTTCATGAAAAATGCATTTAGCAAAATGTCTGCTGCAAGATATCAAACCACATGTTGTCAATCATGGTATACTCACTAAATTAAGTAGTTTAATCCATTTGTATTACAGTTTTTTGAGTATTCTCAAAATAAAGCACTTTCCCTCTGTACATGGCTGTGGGGACGAGCAGTTTTGTGGTGCTTGGAATTCTTTATAATTAATTAAAAACAAATATTGCCACATTGATGGCTCAAGAAGGTTTAATTGATCAAATAACATATTGTTTCAATTTAAAATATATAAAACAAGTTGTAACCCTAAAGTATTTTTCAAGTGTTATATTTCTGTAAAGGCTAGGGACAGAAAAATGGACATTTCTATAGAATGACCCGTTTATCAGAAATGCTTCTTTGGTAAAATCAGCATATTACACCGTGTCCTAACTACACGCGATGCGACAAGATTCCAGCGACAAGCAATTTGGGTGTCCACACCAGACGCGACGCGACACCGCGACGCGACAGAATCAATCAAATATCACAGCCAATCAGAAGCGTGTGTGGGCTCTCTCTGGAAGCGCACTGCTCTTGCAACGAAATAGATACATTTATAATCTAATTCATAAATTTTAAAGCTTTTTAACATCATAAATGTACATACTGAGTGACTGATGACATCTTTGTTATGGAGTACACTCGTTGGTTCGCAGTGAGTTCACAGTTTTAACGGTCATCTTTGATTTAATTTATTTTTCAAGATCTGAGGTAAACTATCTGTTGTTGTTTTCAGTATGGCTATAGGGTCACGTAATATGATATTTAAACTCATATTAGACACGTTTAACTTTGAATAAAGCATATAATCACCTGAGATTATCTACTGTCATATAGTTTGTATGTTGTTGTTCCAGCCGCGACGTCGCGGAAATAGAAACCGTTTCTAAATTAGAAATTTCGCGTGTCGCCGTCGTGGCTAGTTAGGACAAAAACTCTGATTAACATGGAAAAGATACCTTTTATCGCGTGTCGTGGCGTCGCGTCGCGTGTAGTTAGGACATGGTGTTAGAATGATTTCTGAAAGATCATGTGACACTGAAGACTGGAGTAATGATGCTGAAAATTCAGCTTTGATCACAGCAATCAATTAACATTCACACAAAACATCTCATAACCGTGCAATTCAGTTATATTTGATTAAATAAATAATCTTTTGTCTGAAATAATATGAACAGCAGCTATTCTAATCTTTTTACTTTTGCTTTCCTGTTTATATCTGGGGATGTCCATCCCAAGGTTACTAGAGATTACACCAGTTCCAGTTTGGATCCAGCCTCTTGTGTGAAGACTTCAGAAGACGCCAACACTCACAAAGACTTCAGATGATGGCAACTAGATGAACATACAAAGCTGCCAAATAATCCTTATATTGTAATCATTGCCCTAAAAGGTAAGTTTGCAGATTTTCAACCAGCTTTGTATTGTTACAGTGATGGCAATAAATGTAAATGAACAAGGTTTACCTGTATAGAGATTTCACCATTTGTGACCTGTGCTGGCAAAATGAGCAAATTTTCAAATAATTGTCTTTTTCACTTTTTCACTTTTTTGAAGTACATTCTCCAATAAAAGATTTTCAAAATGATATATGAGTTGTTAGAATCGGACAAAAAATGACTGCTCTACACCCGTTTGAAGTCGATAAAGTCAGCAAAGACCATTTTGAGAAAAACTGATTTAAAGTTTTCTGAAGGTTCCAAAGCAAAATCACCAACATTAATTCTTTCTTAATAATCATTACTAGATTAATAATCACAATATAGCTATTTTTTATTTTATCTTTGTTGTTATTAATATGAACCAATGCAAAAAAAAAAAATATATATATATATAGATATATTATATATATACAGGAAAGAAACAAGTAATGTATTATTTTTTTCATTTTACATCTAAACAAAAGCATTCAAGTAAGTAAAACAAATAATCAAATGTAAAAATCACTTTAGTGGGTTCATTATGAATTAATTGATTACAAAAGCAGTTCAATCAAGAGCAGCGAGTGATTCCCTCTTTTCTTTTATTATTAGATTATCATTGAGACAGACGGCCTGTATATTAGACCTACTGTACTGCACGGAAATAATGTCACACATCTGATGTTTTTACCCAACATTTCCCCAAACGTTCACTTAAGACATAACAGATTATTTTCGCATGAATACTTAAATACTGTAATTCCGTGTATGTGTGTATATTTATCGGGATCGCACGCCGTCAGAAGCGCCGTTATGCGCTCGCTTCGGATGACAGTCAGCACGAGATGCGAGCGGAGAAAAGGTACTCCTCTCAGAAAACATGCAAATAAAGATATATTTAGATGTTTAAATACTATTTAGAGCATTGGGATCGCTAGAAGAGGGCTTAATGAACTCATTTTTGTGAAAAACTCAAATTCGACCAAAATCAACATTCACTTCTTTTGCCTTTAACTCTAAATTAGCTCGTGTGCACTCTGACTCATTTTGCCAGCACAGGTCACATTTATTAGTAAGCAAAACTCTACCAGATGATGCAAAATGTTAGGAGGTGATTGTATGTCTCATTTCTCTGTCCTGTGTACTATAACCTTTGAACAGGAACTAATACTCCTTTGACTTGTTTGAGAAGATTTAGATGGAGGGTTTAGCTGTGTTTCTCCCTTTTCTCTATTCTATTCTATTCTATTCTATTCTATTCTATTCATTTTTTATATACTAATTATTAATCAGTTTGGAAATCTTTTTTCCATGTTTACTAAGGAGCACTTTGGGACTGAGTATGTATTTATGATGCAAATGTAAATGACTGTAAACGAACCTAAAAAGGTCCCGCCTGTTAGCAATGCTAATATTATTTAGCGAAGTTATTAATGAGATCATTTAAAAAGTAATAGTGACTTCATTAAATGATCCACTATGAAAAAACAGTTTTATCCATGTACTTTTAGGGAGGAACTTGTCAACAAATCTACCTCACAGCGCATCAATGAAAGCAGTTTGACAATTAAAAAAGTATACGACAATATGGTTTACGACAGTGATATGGTTTAACTGTGTTCTTCAAGCCATCTTTGGTATTTTCATAATAAAGTATATTTATAATCCAATGATAATCGACACTGCCTTTACCGTATGGTAGGGGTGGGAGAAAAAAATCGATTCTCTGATGCATCGCGATTCTCTCTTCAACGATTCTGAATCGATTCAGAATCGATTCTGAGCTTGTTTATTTTTCCCGCATATGGCATGTGTGTGAGCTAGAGATGCGGCGGGCTTCATTGCACAGAATTTGCGCTGTGAGACAGACTTTCACGTGTGCTTTGTGTTTGTTTGTCCTGAAGCTCGATTGCGGCTGCGGTTAAATGCACTTGCATTTTCAAATACGTCTATAGGAAATTGATGTACACACAGTCAGTTATGTTTTCATGAAATAAAATGTAACCTAATATATAAACACTGCATTTTTTTTTTCAGTTGAATTTTTTTTTTTATAATAATAAAAATAATAATGCTTATATAATAATAATTTTTTAATAATTTTTTTTTTAAAAAGTAAATTTTGAACAAAATAAATAAATATAAAGATATAAAATTGATATGAAAATGTAGCCGTGTGCAGTAATATTGAAAACTGAGAACGTGACGCATTGTGATATTAAGTTGATAATGATAATCGTAATTGAATTGAATCATGAAACCAGTAAATATTCACACCCTTATTTTTAAGATGGCAGTACTGACACAGAGATTCCAACTATAAACAAAAAGCATAGAAACTGCAATTTTGGTTAAGATGTAACGTTGTAAAGATTAATTGGGGAAAAAATGTAGATCAAGAATCGTTTTGGAATTGGATCGTGACTCCCAGAATTGGGATCGGATCGTGAAGCGCCTGAAGATTCCCACCCCTACCGTATAGAATATATTATCTTCCTCGTTCTGTGACAAAAACCGCACATCAGCTCACAAAATGAAGTTATTTCAAACACTCGACTGATGTTGTGGAGTAAAATCATGTTGTCCTCTTTTGTTGGACAACGCTTCTCTTTTAAGTTGTTTGGGGCGTACCGTGTGTGGTTAGTTACAGCGCTGAGAGATCGAGCAGCTTTTACTACTGTGATTGTATAGGTTACATTTAATTTATAAAAAATCAAACTGCCTAATATTTTGAGCGCAACCTGTAATAAAAATACATTAATCTTCAGCATGACGCAGGCCACAAAATTAATGCAGACGGGCCCCTGTCTAAGGTATTATAGCAAAACTGAGCACCTGTGACAGTGGAATGTGTAGGTGTAAAGAATAGTCACATGTGCATATTACAGGTAGTAAATTTACAGTCACAAAGAAAAGTTTTTTTTTTTTTTTTTTAGGAGTTCCAAATGTTTTTTTACTCTTTCTCTCTAACAAACACAACACAACAATTACATAATTTCAAATTCTGAGATTCAAATCATATTCTACAAATCACAAATTAAGAAACTTATGTGAATGTGGGGCAAAACAAATTCACACACCCGAATCAAAAATGTGAAGTCATGAATAAATTTTGCACATTTGCATATATACACTCATAGTCAGAACTATTGGCACCCTTGGTAAATATGAACAAAAGTCTGTGAAAATAAATCTGCATTGTCAATCCTTTTTAATAAAAGATCAAAAAGTGGGTGGGGGGAAGCTCATTAGGAGTATTTTTTCTTCTCTAATACACATTGGCCGCAGTTAATGGCACCCTTTTATTCAGTACTTTTTGCAATCTCCTTTTGCCACAATAACAGCTCTGAGTCTCTCCTATAATGCTTGGTGAGTTTGGAGCACACCTGACAAGAGATCTTTGGAGAGTCTTTGGCCACTCAAACCATCCTCCTCACCTTGCGTATAGACAATAAAGACACACATCCTCTTCCAGGCAGATCTGTGGCATTTTAAATAGTACAGATTTATTTTTACAGACTTCTTCGATCATATTAACTAAGGGTGCCAATAATTCTGACCACGACTGTAAAGTAGAACTTTTATGTGAGATCTCACATGACATATCAGAATGTGAGATTCCACTTGCACGCTTGAGTAGAATTTGAAATTCGATCAAACTGAATAGAATAGGTAAGTGATAGCATTAATTGGTCAGGTGTTGATGAAGAAGATGTGTCTTTAGACGTTTTTTGAAAATGGCCAAAGACTCAAAGCTAAAGCTGCTTGAATTGAGATAGGCAGGTCATTGCAACATGAACTTATCTACAAATACCACAGTTAAATTCTGGAAAAATTAAATATAGCCCTGAATAAATCTGGTATAACAACCTGTGAATTTCGTAATTTGTGATTTGTAAAATAGGATTTATGCACCTGCAGTGAAGATTTTGAGAAGGTTTTGTTGGTTTGAGAGAGAAAGAAACAAAATACAAGTTTGCGATTCCTAAAACATTTTCTTGATGACTTTACTGAAATATTCTCTACAAATACAAATTCCACGGTGCTCAGTTTTGCTACAATAATTCTAGACACAATAGACATGTACTGTATGCAAATATAAAAAAGGGACATAAACAACTGAATATTCAGGGATGCAAACTTATCACCTTTAAGTGAAAATTGTAATTTTGAATCTAAAATAGATCATTTGCGTGATTTGTGTAGATCCAAAGAGTTTTTAAAAGTGAGTAGTAAGTTGTAAAAGTAGTATTGACTCATTTTAGATACCTGCTGAAATTGACTTCTTTCAAATGCTCCTGTGTGTATATTTGTAGTTTGGAATTAGTCAAATGTGCTTAGAAAAAAAATATATAATCCGAATATTGACTGGCTATCAACGATAATGCACGCTCTGTATAATCCATTCACAAGTGGAATAGTGACAACCGTATTCACCCAATTACAGGAGTCAATCTGCTGAAACGTTCTGCGAGTCACTTCTTAAACTGCTATGATTAAGATAATAGACTAATAGACTAGCAAAAGCAAAAAAAAAAAAAATAGCAGCTTCAACATTTAGATAAAAACTTAAAGCACTTTTTTCACATCGTTTTTTTTGTTTAAAATAGTTTAAACTTAAAATAGTTTAAAACTTTAAAGAAACTGTAATTATGGAGTGATATTACATGTATAAAAAGCAATTAAAAATTAACTTTGTGTATGACTGATATTACAATTGTGGGTTAGGTCTTCATCACCTTTTTCAGACCCGACCTGATAAATTCACATCCCTGATCATTACAAAGAACTTAAGTTTTAATTTCAAAGGGAAACTGATGTATCTGCTATGTACCTCTGTCTTCTATTTTCAAGGGTAAGAATCCTTTATAAATCATCTTCTCACCCATATGTCTTTATTTTGTGGAACACAAAAGGAGAGAGTGGCATAGTCTGTCACCATTAATTTATTTTATTTTATAGAAAAGAATCAAATGATAGTGAACGGTGACTGAGGCTGTCAGTCTCTTAATGTTCTGCCTTACATCTCCTTTTGTGCCCCACTGAAAATAAAAGTCAAGCACATTTGGTATAAAATAACATGATATTTTTTTATTATTTGTATTTGTAACTTGACACTATTTAAATTTGCCTATAATTTACTTGATACCTCTTTGTGTGTATTTGATTGTAAATGCAAATGTTATATGGTTTGTGCTAATCATGTATTTGTAACTGTTTACAAGCTGTATTGTATAAATAATAAAGAAATTATGACTGAATGTGATGTGTTTAGTATATTATTAATAAATTATTACATAATACAGGCTAATTTATCTATGAAGTATGTGAGATTTTTAAAAGAAGCAGAAAAAGTTTATTGTATAACGTCGGTTTACCAACTGAAATCAACATCGTTTCAACGTTAGTGAAGCAAACCAATTAGATCGATTTTATGTTGAATATCTGTTGATTCTATGACGTCGTTTCAATCAACCTAAAATCAATGTCGATTCAACGTTGGGTAAGTCAACCAATTGCGTCGATTTTCCGTTAGATTTGAATGGAGCGCCTGACGTCGGATCAACATTACCCCGATGAGCAAACTGATGCCGGATCGACGTCGGAGATCAACGTCGTTTCGACGCCACGAGAAACGTCGATTCTACGTTGATTCGATGTCAGTTTGCTATCTGGGTAAGCCGCAAGGTTCAAAGCGTGGGAAAAAAAGTTGCGGCTTACAGTCCGGAAATTACGGTAGATAAAGAATAACTAATAAATACTAGCTAACTAACACAAAACAAAAAACATGATTTTTAAAAATATTTAAAAACGGAGTTATCTGTTTTTGCAAATAAACTCTTCATATATAAAACATTGTGTGTCATAATTCAGTTTGGTTCTTATCAAATGATGTCAGTGCAGTCAAGTCAATAATATTGCTGAATATTAGGTGTGTTCAACCAAGTAAGACAAAAAGCAACAGTGACAAGGAACCCAAACAAGACCCGGCTCAGTCAGAAACAGTCTCCTCTGGCCAAACGAATGAACGTGGTGTGATTATTTCAGGCTGCATCACAAGTCAGATTGTGGATTGATATCATTCAGAATATTTAATTCAACTTCTTCTGCATGAAGTAATATCACGCCAGCAGGTGAAGCTGGTAAAAAGGGTCTGTGCAGAGGGCTTGTTTGGTTCTTGTAGTCTTTGCTGAGGATCTGTGCTGGGGCCATCAATGAGGTCTTCACAGGGATGTGTCATCCAGCTGAGATGGTCTCCGCTGACAGTCGGGGATGTGTTGTGGTCGTTCCTGGGTGCAGGTCCACCGTCTGGTCTGGATACCGACTGGATCAGCTGATTACTGTAACCTAGGGATAAGGGTGAGACAGTATATAAGCGACTAATATAAGCAACGATGTCATTCTTCTTACAAATTAACATGTACATTAGATATTATAGGAAGTGTTGCTGCTTACCCTAATTGGTGCAGCATAAAAATCCTTTAAGATATTTGAATTATAGAAATGTGATAGTGTGTCATGTGTATGGAAGGTTAAAGAGATGGGACTTTTAAACTCACAGAGTGTGTCTGCCTCCTGAAGTCCACCCTTTTGATCAACTGGAGCCACCTCTTCATCGTCCCCTTAAACTCCATTGCAGCAGCATTAGCTTGAAAGTTTTTTCCAAATTGCAGCCTTGAAATATGTACAAATATATATTGTAAGGTAATTATATAATCTCAAGCATTACAGCTTTTTACAATCATTTGGACCAGAATACGCACCTTATATGTTTGATGAATGTTTATGCAGCAGCTCAGAATTTCTGTAAAAAAAAGTAAATGTCAGATTATATATATATATATATATAGTGTTCAGATTAAACGTTTAAGGTGGTTTGCTCATAATAATCCCCAACACAGTAAAATAAGTATGATTTTAATCACATCATACGGCATATCTATGCTTCAAAAGTTTTCATTCACTCTAAAAACTGAACCTGCTCAAGTGCAGCAGACAGATTAGGCCTCCATTCAAGAACAAAAGATGATGCACTTACATTTTACGGCTCTCTTAAGTATCTATAGTGTTTTTCTCTGTCAGAGCTTCCCACACGGCAGTGTTACCACAAAATAAATATCATTATTAAATGAGCGGTTTTTCTGACGCTATGTTATAATCGCAAACCTAACAGAAACCATCTAAAAACTATACTCTTCGTGGCATTTAAACATCAAACAACACTAGATTGATCATTAAAATAACTTAACTTACCTTTTGAGAACTGTGCCCACCTAAATCTCCTCAGGATTAACCGCCAAATCTTTCTCTCAGCGGCTGATCTCCTTCATTCTAGCAGCGGCCGCCGGAGACAAAAACAACTCGGAGTGCGGACCTGCCGCACCTACAACAGCTTCCAGCCGAGATCGGCCCAGAGAGAAAAAGCCGTCTATCAGCCAGAAGTCTTTTGTAGAGTCGTGTACTTATATCGTGTACTAAGATCGGCGGTGATATTACGCAGTGCCTGAAAGTAGCCCCCAGCCACCGGGGACTACTTTCAGGCGCTGCGTAATATCATTACGCCTGCTGCGGCCATGTTACGGCAGCAAAGTTCCTTGATTATTATGCCGGAATGAGAGTAGTTCCTAATCATATCAGCCTAGAAAATCGCAACTTTTCATTTTCCGCCGATCTTAGTACACGATATAACTACAGAAGAGTCAAGTTTTAAATAGGACAAATATCGAAACTCTTTGATCGTTTTTGAACGCGATGCTACTGGTCTAATTGGATTCAATGATCTATGCTAAGCTATGCTAAAAGTGCTCTCGCCAGACCCGGAGATCGGCTGAATGGATTCAAAAACCGTAAAACTCAACTTTTTAACTCTGGGGGAGTTGGAGAATGAGCCTATTTCCAAAAAAAGTGGAGTGTTCCTTTAAGAAAAATCCTCCAGCTCCTGCACATTCTTTGTTTTCCAGCATCTTTTGCACTCTTTCCAACAGTGACTGTATGATTTTGAGAACAATCTTTTCATACTGAGGACAACTGAAGGAATGATACACGACTATTACAAAAGGTGAAAATATTTACTGATGCTCGAGAAGGCCACACAATGCATTAAGAGCCAGAGGGCGTACACTTTTGAACTGGATGATGATGTGTCAATTTTATTTAAATATCTTCTTTTTTTTTCATTTAGTACTGCTCTTAAGTAGCTACATAAATAATTATATGTTTCCCAAAAGACGAAATAAGTACAATTTACCCTGATCATCCATTTCAGAAAGTTTCCACGCCCCGGCTCTTAATGCTTTGTGTTTCCTTCTTAAGCATCAGAAAATGTTTTCATCTTTTTGTAATAGTTGTGTATGAGTCCCTCAGTTGACCTCAGTGTGAAAAAATGGATTTCAAAATCATACAGTCACTGTTGGAAAGAGTTCACATATGCAGAAGATGCTGGAAAACCAGGAGTTTGAGGATTTTTCTGAAGAACAGTAGGCAGTTGAACTGCTCAAGACAAAAAAGGAACTGATGAACAACTATCACAAAACATAAAAACAGTTGTGGATCACTCAGGAAATGACACAGTATTAAGATTCAAGGGTATGTAAACTTTTGAACTTGGTCATTTTTATAAATTCAGTTGTCATTTTGTCTTGAGTATAAACTTCTGTTATGTGAAATAATTTATTCAGGACAGTACTAAATACAAAATAACATGCAATTTTCATGATCACTTGTATTTTGTTAATTAACATTTTGTATATTCTGCAAGTGGTATGTAAACTTATGAACACCACTTGTGTGTATACACACAAACACACACACACACACACACATATATAATTTATGTTTTTGTTTTGTTTTTGCAAATTTGGTCCTCTATACTTATACACCTAAGTGTAATTAAAAGCAATTAAAAATTAATTGAAGTGATTGTTAAATATTGTTATTTGCTTTTTTCAGGCAGCGGAAGAACAACTTGGTGTACCTCCTGAAGATGGAGACAGTGACTGACACACGCACACACACAAAATATATAATTACTATAAATTATGTTCTTGTTACTGTTTCCATTATTTGGACACATTTTGATGCTTTACTGTGGAAATTATCATGGCAATAAAGCCAATTTGAACTGAATTGAATTGTCCGAGTTCCCCCCTCTCTATCTCCACCACCCTTCCTATGCATCACCATATTTAATATTCATTTATAATCTGTTTTTGTTCACAAAATAAATGAATGATGCTTTCCTGCTTTGTATTTTATGTTTGAATGTGTTAAGCGTGAACACAGTGCCTTATTAAGGTTCTGTAGACCAAGAACCGGTTTGAAAGGTCTGATCCCCTATAGTTTCCTGTAATGTGTTACTAAATCTTCTGAAAACATTAATGTGATGGAAGTACCTAAATAGGACCAAAACAACAAAAAAAACATTGTAGGTTTGTCCTGCAAAAGTTGAATGTAGTATAGTAATGGTCCCCTTAACATTCCCAAAACGTCCTGAATGTTCTGTGAAGGTCCTCTAAATAATGTCCCCCAAACGTTTAAAGTACTCCACATCCACGTTCTGGGGACGTTACTAGATGACGTCCTTGACACCAGGGGGGACATTCTGGGAACGTTAAATTTTAAAATAAAATATGGTGCCCTAAACGTCCCGAGAACGTCCTGAATGTTCTGTGAAGGTCCTCCAAATAATGTCCCCCAACCCTTTAAAGAACTCGACATCGTGACCGTCTCAGAACGTTCTGGGGACGTTACTAGATGACGTCCTTGACACCAGCGGGGACGTTCTGAGGACGTTCTGGGAACGTAAAATTTCTAGCGGGGATGGTACATTTAAATGACAGGCCGTCGATTTTATACTTGTGTACACAAAAAATACTTTACCTCGTGAAAGCTCTCCCGTCAGGCGATGTCCACTCAGAGTCAGGCTGTGCGCCTCACGTGACGACCGCAGCTTATATAACCTCTGGTTCTTTCGCGGGCTTTGCACGTGAGGTGTAAAATAGTTAAAGTTACATTTATATCTATTGATTGATTTTTTTTTTTTTTTTTTTTTTTTTTAATAATCTAAGGTGTAGGCTACATTTAAATCATTACCTCATGTTATATTTTTCCTGGCAAAAATAAATAAATAAATAAAATAAATTACACACACACACGCGTGTTTGTTTTTGTGAAAAGTGGAGACTCTCCATAGGCGTAATGGTTTTTATACTGTACAAACTGTATGTGCTATTGTCGTACACCAACCCTACACCTAAACCTACCCCTTACAGGAGACTTTCTGCTATTTCAGATTTTCAATACACTCCATTCTGTGTGATTTATAAGCGTTTTGAAAAGTGGGGACATGGGGTAATGTCCTGAAAAGTCACCTTCTCCTTGTAATACCTGTCATACCCTTGTCATGATACACATCTATGTCCTGATTTGTCACAAAAATGCAGTAGCCCCTCACTGCAGAACAAAGGTGCATGCCCACACACACACACACACACACACACACACACACACACACACACACACACACACACACACACACACTGTTACAGTTATTAATAATAAAGTTTCACTCACTGATTTCAGAAGATGGCAGCAGAGAATCACTTATTGGCTCATTCTACCCACTAGCCTAAGTTTTGCTGTGGTACTTTTATTTGGACATAATAAAATCACTATTATAACATCTGAAATCATATTTTGTAAAAGTTTACCACTTATTACTGAGGTATCCGTTTTTGCAATCACACACAGTCAGAAAGTGTCAATTTAGATTAAGGGAACATTTTTAAATTATAAGCAAAGTCCATTTGAGGTCAGCCTAACAATTAATAGAAATATTAATTAAAATAATAATAAAATTGAATAAATAACTTTGACAGGCAAAAGGTTTACAACTCTAAAGTATTTCGTTTAAAAATATATATTTTTGTAATTTTATAATTCAGCCTAATTGATTGATTGTGTGTGTACAGGTTTAATTTTTTAAATTTTTAATTGTGGGGACCAAATATTCAGATAAGGAGTAAAACCTGAATTTTTGACATTTTAGGACTGAGACTTCTGGCCCACAGTCGGGCTGAATGTGGCTAAATGTGCCGTTTCTCAACCAGAATCGGGCCAGATCCACAGATCCAAAACCTAGCCAAATCTGGCAACCATTACTGGGCCAGGCCGGACCTGGCTCAATTCTGGCAAGCCGCTGCCAGCACACAGCCGAGTGAGCCGACACTCAGCCGCATTCGGCCTGATTCCACTGGCTACCTGGGATGCTGGTGACCAGCATGGGATGCTGGTGAGATGCTGGTGACCAGCATCACCAGCAAGACCATGCTGGTAGACCAGCATCACCAGCAAGACCATGCTGGTAGACCAGCATCACCAGCAAGACCAGTAGACCAGCATCACCAGCAAGACCATGCTGGTTGACCAGCATCACCAGCAAGACCAGTAGACCAGCATCACCAGCAAGACCATGCTGGTAGACCAGCATGGTCTTGCTGGTCCACCAGCTAAACCAGCACCAAACCAGCATATACCAGCATAGACCAGCACCAAACCAGCATATACCAGCATAGACCAGCATAAACCAGCATGGGAATTACGCTGGTCTATGCTGGTTTTTCCAGCAGGGACAGCCAGTAATATTGAACAGTTCTCACCCAATCAATGATGCACAGAACCAGACCCGAACAATTCAGCACAGATCATTTGTGGTAATCCAATTCGCATGAGTTATTTGGCATTAAATAAGCAGAAAAATCCAGTTCGCTTTAAAATGGACAGAAGAAACTTAATTTTGTGCTGCAAGCGAACATTAAATGATTGCACTCGCCAGCTAACAGAGGATACTGGACCAAATATGCTTCAGTCAACTTTGGTGAGGTAAGGATTGCTTTCAAACTTTCTCAGTTTCTCACTTTCAAATTGATGCTTATACTGGCATTATGAAAATACTATAGTATTTATAGTAAACTATAGTAAATTGTAGTGTACTGTATAGTATTTACAACACTTTGTTAATGAATGCTGCAGCATACTGTAGTATTAGTGAACTGATAAACTGTAATAAATACTGCAGCATTTAGTTGTTACTACAGTAAACTGTAGTGTATTATAGTATAATATATCCGATAGGTGTAGAAAACTTAGCAGTTTTGGGTAAAGTAATTTATATCACTACAGTTGTTATATTACCACAACAACTATAGAATTACCACAACAAATGAATTGAAGTACTTTACTATAGTATGGTTCAAAAACACTATAATATTTAGTATGAATCACCATAGAGAGTCAGGACCTCGGTTTAACGTCTCATCCGAAGGACGGTGCTTTTTACAGTATAATGTCCCCGTCACTATACTGGGATGTTAGGACCCACACAGACCACAGGGTGAGCAGCCCCTGCTGACCTCACTAACACCTCTTCCAGCAGCAACCTAGTTTTCCCATCCAGGTACTGACCAGGCTCAACCCTGCTTAGCTTCAGTGGGCAACCTGTCGTTGGGCAACCTGTCTTGGGCTACAGGGTGATATGGCTGGAATTAGGGGGGGGGGGAACGCTAGGGACGTGTCCCTACCAATATCCAGCCACTACCAAACTGTCCCTAGCAATAATTTTGATCAAATAATTAAATATATGTATTTGTTTTTTGTCATTTCAGACCCATCTGAAACGTCATATCATTGATATTACCTAACAAGTTAAAGTAAATACGTTAGAAAACTGCACGCTCTCAAGGACATGCATTTAATACATGCGCGGAATAGTCACACACCGGACGAGAAGCACAGCGCTCACAGGTACAACTTACAGGTATTGCACCCAATTCAAGACAGCAGTCCAAAACAGCTAATATAAAATCCCCCCCCTTGGGGGGGGGGGATCTCGAAAGCAAACCTACGCCCTTGTTACTAACTATGCACACAGTTTGCGAATTGGATTACCACAAATGATCTGTGCTGAATTATTCTGGTCTGGTTCTGTGCATCATTGATTGGGTGAGAACTGTTCAATATTACTGGCTGTGGAAATCAATGGGCGTGGCTTATTATACTATAAGCAAAACGCCGTAAGTGACTAGCGCTCTGTGCAACCAAAACGGCGTTTTTTTACGGCGTCATATGGTAATATGAACGTTGTAAAAAACGGCGCTTTTCATGTGCACTAAAACGCCGGCAGACACGGCGCAATTGACATATTTTCGCGCGGTTTTTACGGCGTTTGTAATCACAACGGCATATTTTGCGCCGCAAATACTGTTTAAAACGCCGTATTTTACGGCGTTTGTATGTTAACGCGATTTATCTATAGCGTAAATCTGACCCTTTTGGCTTGCCATATGTGCGAGTACAGCGCGCAAGTAACGAGTTCTGTTTCGTTTCTTCTTGTGGTTTTAAATGGATTGAACGTGTAAATTGGCAAATTAATCTGCGAATCACATGCCGAACGGTGGGGTCTGGACCTTGTCTGTATATCACGGATCAATGCGATCCGTTTAGCTATGACAGATCAGAGCAATCTTTTATTTACTAATTTAACCGTCGTCAAATTGCTACTGGATATCAATCGCATACAACGAAAATAAAGAGTAATTAGAAAAATCATTTATGCACAATAAATAACAGAGCGTCATATCTATACACATTTTCGCCAGAACTTTCTCGCGACCCTGTAGGAATTCTTCCACGGCCCGGTAGTGGGTCGCGACCTGGTGGAGATCAATTGCTTCAGTCTGTTGTGCGCTGCTGAGAGGTTTGTGATTGTAGCTCCGTGTACCTTCGCTTTTTATTGAATCTCTACCTTACTTTCACTCCTTTTTGTCTAAAGTGATAATATATAACTTAATTCCCACCATATTTCAGGTGCTATTCTTCAAACTAATCTAACTAATTTGATCGTTCGCTTTTAAAACCGCGAGTGCAGCTTGTTAGCCTGTTAGCTTGTCACTTTTGCATTTCGCGCCTATTATTTATTTATTTTTATTTTTTCCTCGTTCCGTTTTTCACGAGCTCATCAAACAACAGTGGTAAGTGGTAAGTTAAGTTGGTATCATTCATCAATCATGGTGAGTAATGGCTTCTTCTCCTGCTATTGTTGTTTGCACTGTGCCACATATATAGTTTATCTGTCTCTGTCAGCGGCGAGGGATTCACATGTGATAAATGCAGGGAAATAGTAAGTCTGACAGAGAAGGTTTTAGAACTAGAGACACGCATCCAAACTTTAGTTGAGGATAGTAAGAATGTGAGGGCTGTAGATACTGCTTTGGATGCGACTAGCTCAGGGAGTCCTGTACATTGTTTGGTTTCGTTTGAGCCCGAGCAGCAGGGCAGCTGGGTGACAGTGAGGCAATTACATTGATGTTTAATTTAATTGATGTTCAACAATTTAATTGATGTTCAACAAATAAAAAAAAAAACGATATAATACAGATAAAGACATGATAAAGCTTGGCTTATTGAATATTAGATCTCTTTCTTCAAAAGCACTTTTTGTAAATGATATGTTCACTGACCATAAACTAGATGTGCTTTGTCTGACAGAAACCTGGCTAAAACAAGATGATTACATTACTTTAAACGAGTCTACACCCCAAGATTACTGTTACAAACATGAACCGCGTCCAAAAGGTAAAGGGGGAGGTGTTGCTACAATTTATAGAAATATTTTCAGTATCTCTCAGAGGTTGGGTTTCAAGTATAATTCGTTCGAAGTAATGGTGCTCCATATAACGTTATCCAAAGAAACAAGTATTAATGATAAATCCCCTGTGATGTTTGTACTGGCTACTGTATACAGGCCACCAGGGCACCATACAGACTTTATTAAAGAATTTTCTGATTTTCTATCGGAGTTAGTGCTGACTGCAGATAAAGTCCTAAGCGATTGTGATTTTAATATCCATGTTGATAATGAAAAAGATTTGTTGGGATCAGCATTTATAGACATTCTAAACTCTATTGGTGTTAAACAACATGTGTCAGGACCTACTCATTGTCGAAATCATACTCTAGATTTAATACTGTCACATGGAATTGATGTTAGTGGGGTTGAAATTTTGCAGCAGAGCAATGATATCTCAGACCATTATCTAGTCTCCTGTATATTCCATATAGCTAAAGCTGTAAAGCCAACTTCTTGTTACACATATGGTAGAACCATTACCTCTACCACAAAAGACTGCTTTATAAATAATCTTCCTGACTTATCTCAGTTCCTCAGTATATCCAATAGCTCAGAACAACTTGATAATGTAACAGGAACTATGGACTCTCTCTTTTCTAGCACTTTAGATGCGGTTGCTCCTTTACGCTTAAGGAAGATTAAGGATAAGAGTCCAACACCGTGGTATAATGAACACACTTGCGCCCTAAAGAGAGCAGCCCGGAAAATGGAGCGCAGCTGGAGGAAAACTAAATTTGAGGTATTTCGTTTAGCTTGGCGGGAAAGTACCCTATCCTACAGAAAAGCATTAAAAACTGCTAGATCTGATTACTTTTCGTCTCTTCTAGAAGTAAACAAACATAACCCTCGGTATTTATTCAATACAGTGACTAAATTAACGAAAAATAAAGCATCAACAGGTGTTGGCATTTCCCAAGAGCATAGCAGTAATGACTTTATGAACTATTTTACTTCCAAGATCGATACTATCAGAGATAAAATTGTATCCTTGCAGCCGTCAGCTACAGTATCGCATCAGATAGCACACTATAGATCCCCTGAGGAACAATTCCACTCATTCTCTACTAGGGTTGGGTACCGAAACCCGGTACCAATATGGCACCGGTACCTAAGTAACCGGTATGTACTAGAACCGAATCAGAACAGAGATTTCGGTGCCTCATTTCGGTGCCATGCCGGAGCGATCGATTAAAGTATTGTTCCTTTGTTTCTCCGAAACGAACGTAAGAAGCATCATCACCGCACGTGAAAAATAAATTCCCGACTGAGAAAATGCAGGTGAACTCACGTCGGAAAGCTCAAATAATACAAGTCCAACAAATCTTTGTAGTAGTAACGCAAGTGTGCTGTTTTCACATTCCGACTTAAAAGCACAACTCGGGAAATGAGAGCATCCGAGGAGCGCGTGAATGCAGAAATTACACTTGCTCTGACAGCAGCAGGTAGTGTTCCATTAACTAAGCTAAACATGCTTAAATAAGGGCTGGGCCATATGAGCAAAAATGCATATCTCGATATCTTTTGGCTGACGTGTTGTATATGGTATATCTCGGTATTTTGTATTTGGATTAAACAAATAAAGTGAATGTAAGCATGTAGGTATATAGCCTATTATGTGCAAAAAGGGTTAAAATCACATTACATTCTAAAATTGTAACATTTCAATCTAAAAACAAAAATAATGCTTTTAAAGCAGAAGTTAAATTTACTAAACTAAAAATGAAAATAAAGCACAGACTGAGTAGAAATGGCTATTTTGATTACCCCATTACTTTACAGTTAGTGCTATCATACAAATACAATTACTCGTAGGTTTAAAATTCTGCATATGTCGCATTTATTGTCCAACTACAAATATTTCAGCATTTTAGTCAGAGTTATGAGCTCCGTCTGTTTGGCGCGCTCGATCAAAATAAAGTCTGTGAAGTTTAGCGGAGAATCGCAAAGCAAAAGCTCACGCACTTCTGACAGCAAAATGGAAATATTTCCATGGCTTTCTAACATTTACAGATGGAGAATATGTAAGTTCACATTACCTGTGAAATGCAAGTATGCATTAGGCAATACTGCAAGTCTCAAACACATTAAACAGCACGTCTCTGTCAGCGGCACACACAGCCTTTCTGTCAGAGCCGCTTTAAACTGAAACTATCCCAGCCGGCACATGACCGACCTTCAACGTTGAAATATGGTTGAAATAAGGTCAGTTCATATTTCAACGTTGAAACAACGTTGAAACAATGTTTAATGCTTAACGGTTGAAAAAGGGTAATAAGAACACTTATAAATCAACTTTGATTTTTTTTTTTTTTTTTACAAGATCTGTATGTGAATCCCTTAATGTATGAACAGAATAAATAATTTCTGCCTTTTAAGTTATTATTAAGATCGTTATTATTATTTTATTATCATTTTATATTTTTATCATGAAACCTTCTGGTATAACTATCAATAACAATAAAACTAAACACATTGCGCTTCCTTACCACGCTGAAACAATTCCGATTGGTTATTTAATTTATTTGCTTTGATCATGATTGGTTAATCTGGCTGTCATTCATGAAACTGGCCAATGAAACTGTGCTCGCCATTTTAAGTTTGAAAATATGACCGTTATCCTGACCGTCTTTCTGAGTGAGGTCGCTGTGAGTAAGAGAGCTGCTGCGCAATAAAACTGCTAGGTCGGTCCCGAATTATAACTATTGTATAAAAAACGTTTACCATTAAAGCTATTATTATATTATAGATACTGGTACTATATTTATGTAAACGCTGCGTAACTTTCATGTGTTTGATGGGCGCGCGTTGAACATTCGAGGCGCTTTTAAACTGGAGTGGAAGGAGTTTCCATGGAAACCGGCCGGCAAATCAGCTGACAAGTAGCAAAAAAACTCCGTCTCTCACTGTTGTTTTTACTGCTTTCAGGTAAGTTTAGTCCCTAAAATTACACAAATAATACATACAACTGTTCCTGACACTTTCTTACATGTAATTGACAACGCTTCTGTTGAATATTTACTTTACAGAAATGGTTCAGTGTCATCGGAAAAAGTCCGTTAGCATCACAACCGTGAGCTAACCAGAGGCTAACTATAAGAGGTAAGCTAACGTCTCGGTTACGTACGTAACCCTCGTTCCCTGATGGAGGGAACGGAGACGTTATGTCGTGACGACATAGGGGATTTACTTGGGAGCCCCAATCATCTCTGACTTAAGAGAAAACGCCAATGAACATTGGCTAGTGGATTTTGCATACCTGCGCCACTCCCCGTGCACACGGGTATAAATAGGCGGCAGGTGCATCCACTCATTAGGTTTTACGCTGAGGAGCCGAGAACGAGTCCCTGGCAACCAGCGATGGTTCGAGATTGTGGCATGGGGACATAACGTCTCCGTTCCCTGAAGGGATTTCGACCTTCAATGAAAGATAGCTTCAAGTCTTTCCTATTTGTTGTTACAGCTTGGCAGTAACGACGGGGAAGCGAGCCTTCCAGAGAAGGGCGCTACGGAGGCCACATCCTGCCCGAAGGGAGGTAACATGTGGAGACACTGATATGGACTGACCCAGGCCTGGGGCAGTACTACATACGACTGGACCCTGGGGCAGATCCTACCTAGGGGTAGGGAGGAGAGCTGCCAGCAGGGCCTGACAGAGGGCTCTGTCAAAGGGAAGACACGGGTTTACCGTGAGGGAAACCTTACAGTGGTAGAATACACATATGGGATTACCCGAAGGGAATCAAGCCATACGGACACCTAGCCCAGTACAGGGGCTGACCGGAGACCTGGGCAAGCTAACACAAGTACTGGGCCTGGCGTCAGACTGCTCCGCCCAGTCTGATTGCCGGGGGTGCTGGAGGAACTCCACCAGGGTTCGCCGTCTGGGGAACTGAACTGGAGGAGGAAAATATGCGCATTCCACATATATGCGCAATGCTCTTACGGGACACAGCAACGCCAAGGCTGGATCTGCCTCCTCCGAGCGCAGTGCTTGCAGGTTCACCACCTGATCGCGGAAGGGCGTGGTGGGAACCTTAGGCACGTATCCAGGCCGGGGTCTCAGGACAACGTGAGAGTAGACCGGCCCGAACACAAGGCACTCTTCGCTCACCGAAAATGCTTGGAGGTCCCCGACCCTCTTGATGGAAGTGAGCGCGGTCAGGAGCGCTGTCTTAGCAGACAGGAACTTAAGCTCAACTGAGTCCAGCGGCTCAAAGGGCTCCCTCTAAAGCCCAGCCAGGACAATAGAAAGATCCCAGGGGGGCATCAGGGGTGGCCTAGGAGGGTTCAACCTCCTGGCACCCCTCAGGAACCTCACGACGAGATCGTGCTTTCCCAGGGACCGGCCACCCACTGCATCGTGATGGGCCGCAATAGCAGCCACATACACCTTCAAGGTGGAGGGTGACAGCCTACGCTCCAACCTTTCTTGCAGGAAAGAAAGCACTACTCCAATCGTGCATCTTCGGGGGTCTTCTCGGCGAGAAGAACACCAGTTCGCGAACAGACTCCACTTCAGTGCATAGGCCTGCCTTGTTGAAGGAGCTCTAGCCTGAGTGATGGTCTCTACCACAGTCCATGGGAGACCGCTTAAGTCTGCCGCGTCCCGTCCAGGAGCCACACGTGGAGGTTCCACAGATCTGGACACGGGTGCCATATGGTGCCAAGCCCCTGAGAAAGGAGGTCCTTCCTCAGAGGGATGCGCCAGGGAAGAGCTGTCGCAAGGAGTATGAGTTCGGGAAACCAGGTCCGGGTGGGCCAGTATGGCGCGACCAGCAGGACCTGCTCCTCGTCTTCCCTGACCTTGCACAGTGTCTGTGCAAGCAGGCTCACAGGGGGAAACGCATACTTGCGCAGAGCCCGAGGCCAGCTGTATGCCAGTGCGTCCGTGCCGAGGGGGCCCTCGGTCAGGGAGTAATACAGCTGGCAGTGGGAGGACCCGCGGGAAGCAAACAGGTCTACCTGAGCTTCCCCGAATCGACTCCAGATCAGCCGGACCGTCTCGGGATGGAGTCGCCATTCTCCGGGGAACGTGAGCTGTCGTGAGAGTGCGTCGGCCGCACGATTGAGCTCCCCCGGAATACGGACAGCACGCAGCGACTTGAGCCGCGTCTGACTCCAGAGGAGGAGATGGCGGGCGAGCTGTGACATGCGACGTGATCGTACACCTCCCAACCGGTTGATGTACGAGACAGTCGCAGTGTTGTTCGTACGGACCAACACGTGCTTGCCGAGCAGCAGTGGCCGGAACTGCCGCAAGGCCAGATGCACTGCCAACAACTCTAGGCAGTTGATGTGCCAAAGCAGTCGAGGCCCTGTCCAGGGCCCCGAGGCTGCCTGCCCGTTGCATGTAGCGCCCCAACCCGTACTGGAGGCATCCGTCGTGACAACGACATGCCGGAACACTTGTTCTAGGGGCACCCCGGCCCGTAGAAAGGCAAGGTCCGTCCAGGGGCTGAAAGAGCGGCGACACTCCCTTGTGATGTTCACACGAAGTGTACCGCGACGCCATGCCCACCTCGGGACTCGGGAGTGCAACCAGTGCTGAAGTGGTCTCATATGAAGCAATCCGAGCGGCGTGACTGCGGCTGCGGATGCCATATGCCCCAGGAGCCTCTGAAACTGTTTCAGCGGAACCACAGTCCTGCCTCTGAAGGAACTCAGGCAGTTCAGCACTGACTGGGCGCGGTCCTCTGAGAGGCGTGCCGTCATACTCACCGAGTCTAACTCCACACCAAGAAAAGAGATTCTCTGCACAGGGGAGAGCTTGCTCTTTTCCCAGTTGACCCGAAGCCCCAACTGACTGAGGTGCCGGAGCACCTTGTCCCTGTGATCGCACAATTGTTCTCGTGACTGGGCCAGAATGAGCCAATCGTCGAGATAATTGAGGATCCTGACGCCCACTTCCCTTAGCGGGGCAAGGGCGCCCTCTACGACCTTCGTGAAGACACGGGGAGACAGGGAGAGCCCGAAGGGGAGGACCCTGTACTGCCATGCCCGACCCTCGAACGCAAACCGTAGGAACGGTCTGTGTCGCGGAAGGATCGAAACATGAAAGTAAGCGTCCTTCAGGTCGATCGCTGCAAACCAATCCTGGGGCTGGATGCATTTTATAATGCGCCTGTGCGTCAGCATCTTGAACGGGAGCCTGTGTAGGGCCCGGTTCAGGACTCGCAGGTCCAGGATTGGTCGAAGACCACCGCCTTTCTTGGGTACGATGAAGTAAGGGCTGTAAAACCCTTGCCTCATCTCGGCTGGAGGGACCGGCTCGATTGCACCCTTTGCCAGGAGGACAGCAATCTCCTCGCGCAAGACAGGAGCGTTCCGAGCTACCACTGAGGTCTCGAGAACGCCACTGAACTTGGGAGGTCGCCTGGCGAACTGAATCGCGTAGCCGAGTCGAATCGTGCGCGTGAGCCAACGAGACGGGCTGGGCAGCGTGAGCCACGCCTCCAGACGCCGTGCAAGTGGCTCCAACGGCACGATCGACGTACCTGTGGTGGTGCAGCGAAGGGGAGTAGAGCGGGACGGTACAGAAGGCTGTGCGTTCTGAGCCATCCTCGCAAAACTCCCTGGGTCCCAGAGGGGACTGGCTAGAGGTGCGTGGGGAGGCACTGCGTCCCCGAACCGCATTCTCTTGGCCGCTGGCAAGATGGGTCGTGGGCGAGAGTGAGGAGGCAATGCGTCGCACACTTTCGGCCCGAGGACCTGAAAACCCAGAGGGGAAAGAAATTGCTCTTTCTGTGATTTTGTGGGTACCGCTGACCCTTGGGCCAGCGGCGGAACAGAAACAAAATGAAACACAAGATTCTCCACCCGGCCCTCCTCCGGGGGAAGGAGCGACGCTATCCTCGTCGTCTCCTGGGAAAGAGCAAACTCCAACATCTCCGGGTTGCCCGCGTCAGGGCCGCCTCGTCGACTTCCGTGACTTGGGGGCCGGCTGGGACGCGGGGGACGCCGCACTCCTGCGAGAGGCTCGACGCGCCGGCCTAGGTGCCGATTCAGCACGGGGCGGAGCAGCTCTGGAGGACGCAGGAGGGCGCCCACGGCGACGAGCAGACGGAGGCCTGGCCCCGGGGGCAGCGGTTGACGGTGCGTCACGCCGGGGCAGGATGTGCTGGATTGCCTCTGTCTGCTTCTGCACTGCCGAGAATTGCTGGGCAAAGCCCTCGACAGTGTCGCCGAACAGCCCAGCCTGGGAGATGGGGGCATCGAGAAAGCGTACTTTATCGACATCCTTCATCTCTGCCAGGTTGAGCCAGAGATGGCGCTCTTGGACCACCATGGCGGACATCGCCTTCCCGAGGGACCGCGCTGTGACTTTCGTCGCCCGTAGCGCGAAGTCAGTCGCCGTGCGCAGTTCCTGCATCAACCTCGGGTCGGTACTACCCTCGTGCATTTGTTTAAGTGCCTTGGCTTGGTGTACCTGCAGGATAGCCATGGCATGCAGGGCAGAGGCTGCCTGGCCCGCCGCACTATAAGCTTTGGCCGTGAGCACGGCCGTCAGCTTACAGGCTTTGGACGGGAGACGCGGACGATTCCTCCAAGTGGCGGCGTTTCGTGGGCACAAGTGCACCGCGACCGCTCTCTCCACTTGGGGAATGCCCGTGTACCCCCTGGCAGCCCCACCGTCGAGGGTAGTAAGGACGGAGGAGACGGACGAGCGGTTTCTGGCCGTAAAAGGGGCCATCCACGACTTCGTCAGCTCCTCATGCACCTCCGGGAAAAAAGGAACCGGAGTAGAACGCGGTTGTGAACCGCGCCTCGCTCCGAGAAACCAATCATCCAGCCGAGAGGGCTCGGGACTGGGCGGTCTGTTGACCTCCAGCCCGATGCTCTCGGCTGCCCGGGCAAGCATGGCCGTCAACTCCGGGTCTGGTGCGGTGGCAGCGACCACACCCGAAGGGGGCAGCCCCGACGCACCGTCATCCTCAGAGGACGTAAGCCCATCCCCCGATGCTGCGATCGACATCGTATCTTCGGGCGGCGCACCGAATGAAATGCTGGTCGCCCCGCGGGACGAACCAGCGAAATCATCCGGGAGCCAGACGGGACATTCGCTGCGTGAGGAGTAAGAGGTCCGTGGGGACGTACCCGGCGGAGAAGCTCTTACTGTAACCCTCAGATCTCCCAGAGCGCCAGCCGGCGATCCTCTACTCGAGCTAGAGAGATCGGGACGGGTGGCGGCAGAGGGTGCCAATCTTTTCAAAAAAGAAAGGCGAGATCGCAGCGATGTCATGCTCATGAGCCCACAACAGGCGCATGAGTCATCCACGAACGCATCTTCAGCGTGCTGGAGGCCCAGACACTGGAGACAACGATCGTGTCCGTCATCCGCAGACAGGTAACGACCGCAACCAAGAGGACACGAACGGAACGGCATCTTGAAAAAGACGCGACCGTTCGTGATTTGCTCTTTTAGAATTTGCTCTTTCAGTTGAAGTGCCCAGGGGAATCGCTGTTGAGAGGGACTCCGCTGACTGCACCGTGACGCCAACCAGGAACAAATAAAAGATGAAAGGCTTTTGTGGAGATCAGCACTCTTCTCATCCACTCGGCTCTGAAGCAAAAAGCTAATGAGTGGATGCACCTGCCGCCTATTTATACCCGTGTGCACGGGGAGTGGCGCAGGTATGCAAAATCCACTAGCCAAATTTCATTGGCGTTTTCTCTTAAATCAGAGATGATTGGGGCTCCCAAGTAAATCCCCTATGTCGTCACGACATAACTCGTAGTGACCGACAGATAGGGAACCAGAGATTTTCCACCCGGCCCTCCTCCGGGGGAAGGAGCGGCGCTGTCCCTGCCGTCTCCTGAGAAAGAGCAGCTTCCCACATCACTGGGTTGCCCGTGTCAGGGCCGCTTTGTCGCCTATCTGGGCGATTAGGGGCCAACTGGGACACGGGGGGCGCCGCACTCCAGCGAGAGGCTCGACGCACCGGCATATGGGACGATTCAGCACGGGGCGGAGCAGCTCTGGAGGACGCGGGAGGGCGCCCACGGCGACAAGCAGACTGGGGCTTGCCCTGCGGTGGAGCGGTGCATCACGCCGGGGCAAGCTACTTACCTCGGTCTGCTTCTGTACTGCCGAGAACTGCTGGGCACAGTCCTCGACCGTGTCGCCGAACAGTCCAGCCTGGGGGACGAGAGCGGCGAACAGCGCACTGTCGACATCGCTCTTCTCCAGGCTGAGCCATAGATGGCCCTCTTGGACCCAAGTGTGGACATCGCCTTCCCGAGGGACTGCGCTGTGACTTCCATCGCCCGTAGGGCACAGTCAGTCACCGAGCACAGTTCCTGCATCAACCTCGGGTTGGTACCACTCTCGTGCATTTAATGCCTTGGCTGGTGTACTCGCAGGATAGCCATGGCATGCAGGGCAGAAGCAGCTTGGCCCGCAGCACTGTAAGCTTTGACCGCGGGCGGCCGTCAGCCTACAGGCTTTGGACGGGAGACGAGACGATTCCTCCAAGTGGTGGCGCTTTGCGGGCACAAGTGCACCGCAAACACACTCTCCACCTGGGAAATGTCAACATACCCCCTAGCTGCTCCGCCGTCGAGGGTAGCGAGGATGGGGGAGGCAGGCGAGCCGCTTCTGGCCGTAAAAAGGGGCCATCCACGACTTCGTCAGCTCCCCATGCACTTCCGGGAAGAAAGGAACCGGGGCAGGGCGTGGTCGCGAGCCACAGCCCGTGCCGAGGAACCAATCATCTCGCCGCGAGGGCTCAGGACTAGGAGGTGTGCACGCCTCCAGCCCGACGCTCGCGGCGGCCCGGGAAAGCACGGCCGTCAACTCTGGGTCCGATTCGGCGGCGGCCGCGACTCCCGAGGGAGGCAGCCCCGCCGAATCTTCATCCTCAGAGGACGATTGCCCATCCCCCGATGCTGCGATCGACATCTGATCCTCTATCGGCGGACTGAATGAAACGCTGGGCACGCCGTGAGACGGCACAGCAGAATCACCGGGGAGCCGCACAGAACAGCTGCTGCGGGAGGAGTGAGAGGTCCGTGGGGACTGGCCCGGCGGAAAGGCTCTCACTGTAACCCTCGGATCGCCCAGAGTACTAGCCGATGGTTCTCTGCTCGTGGCAGAGAAGCCAGCGCGGGTAGTAACAGAGGGAGCCCCTCCCATCCCCGTGAGGAGAGAGAGGCGCGATCGCAGCGCTGCCATGGTTACACGCTCAGAGTGAACGCATAAACCATCCACGAACGCCGCTTCAGCGCGCTGGATGCCCAGACACTGAAGACAACGATCGTGGCCGTGGACTGAGGATAGGAAACGACCGCAACCAAGAGGACACGGCCGGAACGGCGTCTTTAAAAAGACGCGAACCGACCGTAATTTGCTCTTTTAGGAAATCTGCTCTTTTAGTTGAAGTGCCCAGGGGAATCGCTGCAGACAGGGACACCGCTGTTCGCACCATAACGCCAACCAGAACAGCTTCCAGACAGATGATGAATGGCTCTTTGTGGAGATCAACACGTTCATCCACTCGGCTCCGAAGCAAAAATCTAATGAGTGGATGCACCTCCCGCCTATTTATACCCGTGTGCACGGGGAGTGGCGCAGGTATGCAAAATCCACTAGCCAATGTTCATTGGCGTTTTCTCTTAAGTCAGAGATGATTGGGGCTCCCAAGTAAATCCCCTATGTCATCACGACATAACTCGTAGTGACCGACAGATAGGGAACTATAGATTTGAGCTCTTATTTATGAAAGTTTGGGATTTTAATCACAGATTATGTGTAGATGAGTGATTTTTATAGCTTTGTAAATGTTTTGCTGGCAATTTGTTAATGGATGAATTGAAATAAGCTAATTAATTTAACCTAAAAGTATGCACTGTACTGTTAATCAACTTAAAGTTACATGAACTAAAATGGGCTGAAGCTAACGTTATTTCAAACACATTTTTATCTTTCATTGTAGACAAATATTGATAAAAATTGTACTGTGATTTTAGGAGTGTCAGAAAAATCCCTCGAATGCTGCTGATAGATATATTGGAAACATAGGCGATCTGAGAAAGCATATTAAATAACTTCATATGCATTTTTTCCCAATATATTTCACCTATATAATCATGCATCTTTAAAACCTAAAAACGTACATCTTCGTTTCTTAAGATTTTTTTGTATGTTCTGTACATTATTCTCTCTCATTTCTGCATTTCGCCCCTGCCGTAGTTTATTTCTAATAAACCTGACATTGTATACTATTGTTGGCTCTGTGACAGATTGTTTATGTTCCTATAGTCTTCCATGCTGATGGCCATGCAGCAGAGTTGGAGGGGACCTCTTGTCGAAGAACATCTCCAAGACACTATGAGCATCTGATATTTTTGGAGTCTTGTATGTCTTACAAGGCCATCTCGTTTAACACTGCATGAGGACACTACAACCAGAGAGGTACAACATAATTCAAAATGAGACACAGATGATAATAAAAAAAGTGCTTGGAAATTAAAATTCATAATGGTAAGACAGAACCAAGTACCATGACTGTGCCTCACTTCAAAGTGAAACAGTCTGTAATGGTCATCTGCCATGCCAGATCGATGGTGAAGGTGGGAATTATAAGTTTGATTTTCTAGACTTTAAACGTACTAAAGTCTTTGTTCAAGTAGACTTTGTTGCTTGTGGAAACCTCACACAAGCCTGAAAGGTACTTAACTCTAGATCCGCCAGAGGTCGCTGTATACTTAAAGTGCCAGCTGGTAAATTTTACCCACACATATTAGGCTTGGGCGGTAATATGGTATACCGCAGGATCTAAAAATATCAATGGTATCAGTTTCAATACTGTCATAAAAAAATGCACTTATATAGGAGATGAGGATTAAATATTAAATATAATTTATTTAATGCCTAAAAATTTATATGCTTGGTTGTCATCAAGTGACAGCGTGGAGGAGAAAGAGAGAGAGGGGGAAAGATGGCGAGTCGCGCACCAAGTGACCAGGGTAGGGTTGCACCAGCCATTCGTAATTTCTTACTTAAATTAGAATAAGTTCACACTAGAGGCTAGTAACTACTTGCTACTTTGTAACTAAATTTGTACTTACTTCGGTTGCACCAGGTGTTCGTTAAGCAGGACATAGCTAGTAGTTCTTAAGCTCTCCGTAAAGTAATGCGTAGTCGCATAAAATGACGTTTACCCTAAATCATCCAATAGAAACCTTCAAATACACGAGCAGAACTTGTTTAAATGTTATTGATTTGAATTAATCCTTCATTCTAACTTCTTTCACCTCATGTATACTAACGGTAAAAACAAGTTTCCATTAAAAACGATACATTAATAACATTAGTCTATATGTAAGCTATTTTTATATGTAAATAACATTCAGAAACTGTAATTGAAATAAATAAGGATCAATAAATACTGAAAGAAAAAAAAACATAAGAAATGCCATTTATTTATTATTTCATCTGACATGCGCAAACACAGACCGAAGTGCACAGAGGTGCGCTGTAGATGGGGTGTTGAAGACGGGCTAAAAAAGAAACAAAGTACTTTTATTCACATATTGTTCTCTCTCTTAATATGTACGTGAGTGTAAATGTCAGCAGCATCATATATGCCTAAAGGATTGGAGGTTGTCAGGTAAAAGAAGAGCATATTTATGCAATTCACTCAGTCTGCTATTTTATTCCAACCGTTACTCCTGACCAGATGCGTCCGTAAATATTTAGTTTATACGTAGAGTTACACTTCAACTAAGTGTAATGGTGCCACGAAAAACTATTTAGTAGTGCGTAAGTTGTAACTTAGTGCCCATTTACGTCAAAACTAGGCTAGATTGTAACTTACGTTCAGCTCGTGCAACCGGCCCCAGGGTCTCGAAAAAAACACAACTTCTGCAGTTTGGCAGTATTTCGGGTTTCGACCGAACGAGAAGGGAGAGGCGGTAAATATGGACGAGGAAATTTGCAAATTGTGCAACAAAATGTGACCGCGAGAGATGGAAATACATCGAACCTAAGGTGACACTGTCTGAGCCTTATGTCATAATTTTTTTATTATTCCAGGGTTTCCGCGGGGTTGTAAAAAGTAGTAAAAGGTAGTAAATTAAATTATGCCAAATTAAGGCCAGTAAAAAGTAGTAAAAAGTAGTAAACGTCATCTGACGAGGTAGTAAATTTTCGAAGCCCCATCTAACTGGGTCTATATGGTTTTCAATTAGGGTAACTTACGTGTGCAGGCCTATTTCCTTACTAAACTTCCATGAATTTATTTTTATTTTGAGTCGGACCCAAAGACAGAGAAAAGAAAGGTCGGACGTGAGTGAACGGAATGACGTCACGCGATGTGTACGTTAGGCGGTTCAAGCTTGGCGGTAAACCTCTGCTCCGCGCGAGTTCGCTTTGGCCAAAGACAAGACCAGCTACATGATCAAATTTGGCATCGCCCCCTATTTTAAGAAGCAACTGGTTGAAGCTATAAATCATGCCGGACCATACGTACTTATGTTTGATGAGAGTCTGAATGAATCGTCAAAGAAAAAACAAATGGACATACACATTCGTTTTTTAGAGGATGGCTGTGTCCGCTCGAGGTATTTTGGCTCACAATTTCTGGGACATGGAAGAGCTGAGGATCTGTTGCAGCACATCAAAGTAAGTTTATTTTTATATACTTAACGTTATTGGTTAGGGGCAGTGTTGGGCAGTAGCGGCATTCAAAACAGCGCCGTTACTAGTTTACCTACATTTCTCAGTAGTGTCGCTATTTTCTACATCAATAGCTTTTCAGAAGTGAAACTATTTTACTGATTAAGTAACATAGTAGCATTCACAGAAGCTACATTTCCCAGCAAAGTTTCTGCTGTGGTCTAGGCTGAAGCCGTTACCATGGTGACAGACGCTGCTGCGGGGTAGCTGGGGAGCGTGCACAGGAGACAGCGGTGAGAAAGCAGGGGGAGAGAAGTGCGAGTTCATAGTGAATCTTATCAGTCTTCAGGAAAACTCTTTCCTTAAATTCACCTTCAACGTCATTTGTCCTTTTTTTTGCCAGGCTGCTACTGTTTGGAGCAGGTCTTAATTTTGCTCCTGTGGGTTGAACCACGTTAACGTTAGTGATCTTATACAAAGTGTCCTCCCAATGTGCCCGAAATGAAGTATACATCCAAACAGTGTGGCTCTTCTACAATATACACTCTTCCCGTTTTTGTAATTGGCTATGTGAGGATGTTTTTGTTGGTTTGTGTTGCCATGGTTTTGTAGCAGTTAAAGCATTGAGAACAGTTTAATAAGCTATCTTGACATTTTTGCCTATTAGTTTGTCTTACAGTTTTATTGATCACTAGATAGCCATGGATTGGAGTTAAATTAGTTTAATGTTTTAATAAAGTAGCTTTGATGTAGTTATGTGATGTACTTTTGTCATTTTATTGTAGCTTAGCTTGCTACATTTGCTATATTTCGTCTGGTGGGTAGCTTTCATTTAGTGATTGATGGAGAGTAACTTATAGATTAGCTTAATACATTTTTCCAAGTTGCTTGCCCAACACTGGCCAGGGGACATTGTTTGCATTTGAACAGTTTCATGGATTTGATCATTTTATTCATTTAGCCTACTTCTGAATTCTGTAACACAATGTTGAAAAAATGTATATATGGTAATTAAAAAGTGTTATAGCCTAACTTATGCTTTGGCAAAGCAGTCCTTGACATAAGCATAATATCTATCTCTTTCAAATGTATTTCAACATCTTACTTACGTTTTACATTAGGATAATAAAGCTAAATGTTTAATTTGAAGCATACTGTATACAGTTTTACTGTCGGTCTGTATATTGAATGTGGTTTACTTAATCAATAAATGTTATTTAAACAAACTTTCTTCTGTGTGATAATTATTAAATATGTTAATTCATTTTGGAAAGATATTTCATGTCTTTACTTGTCACTTTACTGAACACTTAACACTGCTACAGTTGAAGTTTGAAGCCGTGTTGGTAGTAAAAATATTGTGATGGTAGTAAAATAGGAGGTAAAAAGGTAGTAAATTCAATTTAAGAATCTCTGTATAAACCCTGTATTCACGGTAATACCATATACCGAGGTAAAATAGGGAGGAGGTTTGACGGTATCAAAATTTGGATACCGCCTAAGCCTAACACACATGGCAACTGTTTTTATATGGCTCAAGAACATATTATGCCACTGTCTTGACAAAGAAGTGTCTAGAGTCATGAAATGATTATGTCTAGTCGTCAGCTATGTTTTTACCCTGTTGTTTTATGTTCAAGACTTTTTAATGCAGCCTACACTAATCCATAAAGGTCAGTAAGCTAAAAAAAAAAAAAAAAAGGCTGCACTGACTACGAAAATTAGAAGGTAGTAAATATTTGGGTGGTGTAATATTATAATACAATGTCATTAATCAATATATTAGGATAACCCACGTTATTTAAATTACTAAAATAGCCAATAGACAATAATGATAATTAATTAATTAATTTGTTTAGTTATATCATTAATAATTTGAATAATAGAACACCGCCAATAAACTTCGGGTAATCAAAAAAAATGTTTTATTCATTACATCATAGATGTAATAGATTTTTTTTCTTCAGGAAATAGCCAGACTAGAATAAATAGCAACACAGTAGCAGACAATAAACGATATGGCAAGTAGGGATGGGCGATATGGCCTAAAAAATTTATCACGATAATTTCAGGTATTTATTGCGATAACGATATCAATGACGATTATTTATATATATATATATATATATATATATATATATATATACACACATATACTAACTGGGGGAAAATCTGGTCCCGTTCCACTCCCGGAAGAATTACTCCCATTCCCTCCCACTCCCGGTTTTTTATTTTATTATTTTTTTTATTAATTTATTTTTGGCCGAAATCTGTCAGTTACAGTAAAAATATAGTACAGATCACAGCGTGCCAACCTAAAATAAATAAAAACCCAAAATGTAGTTTTTTGTTATTATATTGAACTGAAAGCCAGTTTATGCAAAGTGTAGGCTACGTTGTACACATTACATTTTATGTAAATCATCCATGCTAACACACACGTTTTCTATTTGAATTTTGTTTTTTCATTTGAAAGTAGACATTTCACTCTCTATAGATATATTTTTCAAAGACGGAAGTTTCTCGCTCAGAGACCTAAAGCGCACCCTGTTTGCTTTAAAGCGCAACGTTTCGTTGTTATTCTGAGTGTATACTGTACAAATAAACGAGTCTTTACAGATTCGAAAGATGTATTAGGCTACTTTTATCTGTATGACCAAAAATTACGGAGATTTTAAGAGCAAGTGAGCGCACCGGCGTCTGTCCTGCAGCGAGCGCGTTATTCAGCTTCCACTCTCCACACAAACACTTCATTAGCGCACATTTCTCTAGGTTAACATTATATTGAGCGGCCATGTCAAGTTGCTACTACATACATCTTTCAGATGAAAAGCCATTTTTGAGGTCGATGAATGATAGAGTGTATTACCACATAGTCCAGCCGTTAACGATCTGTCCGTCACGGACTGCGTCATTCACTTAACCAGCCACACCAAAGCAAACAGGAGGAGAGCGAGACAGGGCAACTAGTTCCGAATTAAAATATACAGTTTATAGTTTATTTATATAAAAGGTATATTTGTGTATAAAGTTGGGTATCATTACTATTCCCGGTCCCGCCCACTCCCGATGACATTTTTTCCTGTACCGTCCCAATCACGTGATTCGTAGCGATTTTGTTTCCCATCCCACAGGATTCCTGTGACCCATGGGATTCCCGAAAAAATGTCAGCCTCTACTCCGCATCTGATTTTCTATAACCAAACCAGTTCCAAATTGTGGAGGTAGCTCCTTGCTTAACAAGCTCCTCCTCAGCCTCACGTCCGCCTTCCGCCATGCTTGTTTTCACTCTGCACGTTAACAGTGAATCGGTCGCGCACAAAACTACGTCATCAACTAGACTTATTGTTATTATCGCGAGGAGACAAATTTTTATCGTGAGGAGAATTTTCAACGGTATATCGCAAACGATAAGATATCGCCCATCCCTAATGGCAAGACAAAAATTAAATAATAAAACCAAAGTTTGACCAATTAACTTTAGGCTAAAACATCTAAATATGATGTCTGGATCGCTGTCAGATGCTGAGCCGACCCAGGACGCATAACTTACCATCAGACTCTCCATCACTCATGGCATTTAGTGTTTCTAATACCGACCTTCCATAAATCGCATTATTTTAGTCATTTTGACATTATTTTTGAAACTGATAACCGCTAAATCGGTGAGTGAAAGGCATTGCCTAGAAATGTATGATGTTAAAACACAAGCGTCAAGAAAATGACAGCGTGAAAATACATGCATTATATAGCGGGTAAATTTGATCCGTGCGGCGCTTATAGGTCTAAAAGCTCTGTTTTTTTTATCTGGTTTATCTAAATAATTTTTAACAACATTGGATTGTAAATTACATAATTTTAGTAAAAGCCAATGACTGGAAGACTTGAATGTTTTGTTGAAAATCTGTTATGTACATTTGAAAAATAGCCACAGGTCAAATTTACCCCGTGGCGGTACTAATGTTAAAACTTAAAATCTTATTTGCTCTCTTGAAAACTGTTTACCAAAGACAAAATTTCAGTCCGGCAGAATTTTCTGCACACTTCACCACCAAGATCTATCATTGTGAATGTAAAAGCTTCACATTACATTCATAACAATTATTGTTAATATTTGACTTGTGTTTCAGGCTTTTTGTAAAGACAGAAAACCAAGAGATGTTGTGACAACCTGGACAGAATTCAGCTCCGGATCCACCCTCCACACCAAACTTCTCACTCACAAGGACTGCTGTCTACTAGCATATTATGTGTTCTCTTTAGAGTTAGGTGCAAGGAGATATTACCTGATTTTTAGATATAATGAAAACTCTATCATATATATTGTGACGGGAGGAGCCAACGACAGACACAGTGGGTGTGGCGTCAGGCCTCGGAGAGGTTTTTATTAAACAAAAGTGATAAAATAAAGTGTCCAGGGGAAAGAAGTGTCCATAAATCAGGGGGGGATCTGGTGTCCTCGATGTGCTGCGGGGCTCGTGAAGGAGGGCAGTGTTCCAAAGGGGAAGGGTCCAGGCAAGGGGCGGAGTCAGGTGGCCGCACACGCTCCCGCGGTCCGGGGCACGAGGGGCGGCGGCTTCTCTGGAGCGGCGGCTCTTCCTGTGCCACTTACTGGCCCATTGGCGGGATGGACGGCCCGGCATCCTGGCCCGACGGCCGTTATACGGGTGCGGCTTGCACGATGACCCTGGAGGTTCCGCGGCTCACATCCTCGGCGGCGCGATGTCCCTCGACGCACCCTTCCTGGACCCACGAGGACACCAGCGTGCATGCACGGGGGAAGAGACCGGTCTCTCGAGGAGAGGCGCGCTCGGCATTTAACGGCGGCGGTGATGAGGCTTAATTCAGTCCAGCTGTGCCTCATCACACGCCGCCAGCCCACGTTGGTCCCACGCCCCTCCTCTCATCCACCCACTCCAGTCGGGAGCCTGGTGAAGGGCGGCGAATAAGGGACGGGGTGGTGATGATGATGAGGGGGAGGGCCGTCGATCCGTCACATTCCCCCCCCCAAGCGACATCCCCGTCGTCGGTCGCCGCCCACGCAGGAGTGCTACCTTCCTCAACCAGGCTCCATACGGTCGGAGTGGGCGGGGCAGGGATTCCTCTCCGGGCGAACCTCCCTCTCGCACCGCGCCGGAACAGGGACAGAGAAACCGGTATTAATCGACAGCCTCAACCAACCACAGGGTAAGATGACAATTAACGAAACGTCACTTACCCCTTCGGTGGCTGGGAGGCCGTCTCCGTCGTTTCTCCGTCCCACGCGCTTCTTCACGAACTTCTGCGGGCGAGAGGGGATGACGTTTTCAGATGTTGCCCAACTGCGCTGTCTAGGCTCCGCCTTGCCCGCATTCTCCACCACTGTGACGGGAGGAGCCAACGACAGACACAGTGGGTGTGGCGTCAGGCCTCGGAGAGGTTTTTATTAAACAAAAGTGATAAAATAAAGTGTCCAGGGGAAAGAAGTGTCCATAAATCAGGGGGGGATCTGGTGTCCTCGATGTGCTGCGGGGCTCGTGAAGGAGGGCAGTGTTCCAAAGGGGAAGGGTCCAGGCAAGGGGCGGAGTCAGGTGGCCGCACACGCTCCCGCGGTCCGGGGCACGAGGGGCGGCGGCTTCTCTGGAGCGGCGGCTCTTCCTGTGCCACTTACTGGCCCATTGGCGGGATGGACGGCCCGGCATCCTGGCCCGACGGCCGTTATACGGGTGCGGCTTGCACGATGACCCTGGAGGTTCTGCGGCTCACATCCTCGGCGGCGCGATGTCCCTCGACGCACCCTTCCTGGACCCACGAGGACACCAGCGTGCATGCACGGGGGAAGAGACCGGTCTCTCGAGGAGAGGCGCGCTCGGCATTTAACGGCGGCGGTGATGAGGCTTAATTCAGTCCAGCTGTGCCTCATCACACGCCGCCAGCCCACGTTGGTCCCACGCCCCTCCTCTCATCCACCCACTCCAGTCGGGAGCCTGGTGAAGGGCGGCGAATAAGGGACGGGGTGGTGATGATGATGAGGGGGAGGGCCGTCGATCCGTCACAATATATATATGAAGAGTTCAGATGCAAAAGCCTCTAAATGCCATCTGAAATTTTCTTCTAAAATGAGCATTTTTCTCAACCTCCTATATTTATGTTCAGTTATTTCATTTTAATTGCATAGAAAATGACCTATATATTGCCATGAGTAAAATAACTGAACCTAAACATAGCAGCTTGATAAAAATGCTCATTTTAGATGGCACTTAGAGGCTTTTGCATCTGAACTCTTCACATATATATATATATATATATATATATATATACACACTATATTGCCAAAAGTATTGGGACACCCCCTTCTAATGAACAGGTTTGACTACTTTAGCAATTTCCATGAGTACAAATCTTAATGTTTAAGCACATAATGATATTCTAGGGAATTGTGTGCTTCTAATTTTAAAGCAACAGTTTGGACAGGACCCTTTTCTATTCTAACATGACAATGCCTCTGTGTATAAGGCAAGGTTCAAAAAGAAATGATTGATTGAGTCAGTGTGGAAGAACTTGACTGGTCTGCAGAAAGCCAAGTCCTAATCCAAGCTGAACACCTCTGCTGTGACTTTAAATGCAGACTTTGAGCCAAAAACTCTTTACCAATTTGATTGGTTGAATAGAGGAGAATGTGATTAGTTGAGAAATTGTACATTGTTAATGATGTATTTATATATCAAAATATAGTTATTAAAAATATATTTTGATCTATGTGACGGTTTATGTATTTTTGGTCAAACAGACTTGAGCAAGCTTCCAAACTATATTTATATATATTGTGTGAATCTTTGCAGTGTGTATGTGTCACGGCATGGAAGGAATGTGCACGGCAAGAACAAGGTCTGGGTCCAGATGCAAGGAAAACCACTTTAATCAACAACGAAAAAGCCAACAGGGCAAAAACAAAACAGGTAAAGGAGTGGGATACATAAAACGGCAACACAGTGCATGTATCCCCAGAGTCAGAAAACGCAAACTAC
Source organism: Acrossocheilus fasciatus (assembly GCA_036784905.1). Lineage (NCBI taxonomy): Eukaryota > Metazoa > Chordata > Actinopteri > Cypriniformes > Cyprinidae > Acrossocheilus > Acrossocheilus fasciatus. Next base: position 22,713,666 of record CM071955.1, on the reverse strand, counting down.
AAATCACAACGAACAATTATAATTTCACCAGACAGAGTAGCGGGAGTGAGGTGTATAAATAGTCCATGGTGATAAGGAACAGCTGGGAGTGTGATGAGTGGCAGGTGTGTGGAGTAATGGCAATCAGGAACACAGCTGGGGCAAATTAATCAATAATGAGGTGAGTGGAGTTTGGGGAATTGAATCCGGGAGACAGTGACCTCTGGTGGTGAGACGGAGCATCGTGGACCCGGATTCATGACAGGACCCCCCCTCTTAGGAATGGATTCCAGACGTTCCCAAGCACCCAACAAGGGGAAGGCAAGGCGAGAACGGAGCAGGGGAAGGGGAGGGATGGGGGAGGGCCAGGTCCGTGCGCTGTAGGGGGACCTGGGGCAGAACCCGCGGCCACACCAGCGGTGTGTGTAGAGCTGCCACCCCGTAGCGGGCAATGGCTGGCTCCACCTCCTTGGGAGCCTTGTGAGCGGACACCGCCGCCTCGGGAAGGCCTGAGACGAGCCCCGCACCCTCGGAGACAAGCCCAACGGACACCGGCGCCTCAGGAGGACCGCGAGCGGACACCGCCGCCTCGGGAACCTTGTGTGCGGACACCGCCGCCTCGGGAACCTTGTGTGCGGACACCGCCGCCTCGGGAACCTTGTGTGCGGACACCGCCGCCTCGGGAACCTTGTGTGCGGACACCGCCGCCTCGGGAACCTTGTGTGCGGACACCGCCGCCTCGGGAACCTTGTGTGCGGACACCGCCGCCTCGAGAGGATCGTGAGCGGGCACCGCCGCTTTGGGAGCTTTGTGAGCGGGTACCGCCGCATCAGGAGCCTTGTGAGCGTGCACCGCCGCCTCGAGAGGATCATGAGCGGGCCCCGCCGCTTCGGGAACCTCGTGAGTGGGCACCGCCGCTTTGGGAGGACCGCGAGTAGACCACGCCGCTCGCAATGACATCAGCGGGGGTTCCTGCATGCTGCGTATCAGCCCGGGACGCTCTGGGAGCGGGCTGGAGGTACTGGGTGCGGCAGACGAGGCCTTTGACGCCCCTTTGATCGCCGCTTCAGGAGCGGGTTCCACAGCTAACTCCACCCTGAAAGCTGAGCCGCTCAACTGCAGAGCCAGGTTGATGTAGTTCTCCAGCGATTCCTCTGGGGCCCAGTATGGCATCATGGATTTAAAGGGGTCGGCCAGGCCTCCCCAGAAGATGTCCATGAGGCAGGTCTTCTCTGTAGCCGACTGGCGAGCCATTCCCACAAAGTCCCCGGCATAATCCTCGATGGTTCGGTCTCCCTGCCGGATATCGAGGAACTTCCCTGCTGGACCCATGTGTGCTGGTGAAATTCTGTCACGGCACGGAAGGAATGTGCACGGCAAGAACAAGGTCTGGGTCCAGATGCAAGGAAAACCACTTTAATCAACAACGAAAAAGCCAACAGGGCAAAAACAAAACAGGTAAAGGAGTGGGATACATAAAACGGCAACACAGTGCATGTATCCCCAGAGTCAGAAAACGCAAACTACAAATCACAACGAACAATTATAATTTCACCAGACAGAGTAGCGGGAGTGAGGTGTATAAATAGTCCATGGTGATGGGGAACAGCTGGGAGTGTGATGAGTGGCAGGTGTGTGGAGTAATGGCAATCAGGAATACAGCTGGGGCAAATTAAACAATAATGAGGTGAGTGGAGTTTGGGGAATTGAATTCGGGAGACAGTGACCTCTGGTGGTGAGAGGGAGCATCGTGGACCCGGATTCATGACAGGATGAAATTAGAATGAAAAGCTTTTCCTCTCTGCATTGATATATCATTAAACCTTTAATAAAGTGCTTTGTTGTTGACTGAGAATTTTCTCAAGAAATTCTGTGAAAGTGTTACTATATACTGTATATTTAAATTCTAAGAAAATTATTTTTCCATTTAGCATAATTGTTCAAAAGTTTTTCTTTAGAAAATGAAGCATCTCATCACTGCAGATTTATGGACATCTAATTGTTAGAATGTTTTTTTTTTTTCTTTCATTTTCTTAATTTTTTTTAATGCCGTCCGATTGATGTACAGCAAGTTTTATTAGTTACTGAAAACACGAAATATGCGCCGAAAATCATAGTTTACATCTCAGTGTTGACGTTTCAGCTAAATTGCAATATTAACAATTTCCAAATTGAATGCTTGCTTGGACATTTAACGACGATCGGCCATTGAAAGGTACGCCGGTGAAACAGGGTCACAATATCAACGTTGATCCGTTTTGCAAAATCGAAAGGTAATTCAACGTTGATTCAACGTCGACAAAAGACCATAACCCGAAAGGTAAGAGTGAAACAACGTCGCGATTTCAACGGTGAATCAACGTTGTTAGTTCCGCGGTGAAACGACGTCACAATATCAACGTTGATCCGTTTTGCAAAATCGAAAGGTAATTCACCGTTGATTCAACCATGGTACCTGACGTTGTTTCAACGGTGATTCAACGTTGAAATGCCGGCTGGGATAGTATATCTTACGAGTTTAAATTTTTTTTTTTTTTTAAAGCCCTTGATATAAAGCTTGTCACGTTTAGAACAAATTGTATTATGCACTTTCTCCGCAGCAGTTCAGTCTGTGTCCTCCCTAGATATTTTTTCAGCTGTGCTCGTATCAAGCTTATAAAGAATATATCGATATCATGGTAACTCAATATACCGCCCAGCCCTAGCTTAAATTAAAATGCCTAAAACTAAAATGATCTTGTATTCACGTTTTTAAACCTGTTGTCCAACAAAAGAGAGCATTATAACCTTTTTAGTCCACAACACGAGTTAAATGCTTCCTTTTGTGATCTGATGTAGCTTCTTGTCACAGAATGAAGAAAATATGTTCCATAGGCTACTAATGCATCGATTAGCAATGGATTATAAATATACTTAACTATTATGAAAATATCAGCGATGGCTTGAATTACACAGATGAACTATATATTGTTGTAGTCGAGTGTTTAATGTATTTGTTTTATCATTCAAAACGTATATATCTTCTGTTTACTCAGTTACAGCAATAGCAATGCCTTTGTCCATATTGGGGATTTCCTGGAGCTTCATGAGTTGCATATACAGTATGTATACCTGTGTGTGTGTGTGTATATATATATATATATATATATATAACAAGTATCGATTCAGGCACCGTTTAGGCACCGTTTTAAAAGTATCATTTTGGCACCGGTATCGAAAAAAACCCAAACGATACCCAACCCTATTCTCTACTGTAGGAGAGGAAGAATTGTATAAACTTGTTAAATAATCTAAACCAACAACATGTATGTTAGACCCGATTCCATCTAAACTACTAAAAGAGCTGCTTACAGAAGTCATAGATCCTCTTTTGGCTATTATTAATTCATCATTGTCATTAGGATATGTCCCCAAAAGCTTCAAATTGGCTGTTATTAAGCCTCTCATTAAAAAACCACAACTTGACCCCAAAGACCTAGTTAATTACAGACCGATCTCAAATCTCCCTTTTCTGTCAAAGATACTAGAAAAGGTAGTATCCTCACAATTATATTCCTTCCTAGAGAAAAATGATATCTGTGAGGAATTCCAGTCAGGATTTAGATCGTATCATAGTACTGGGACTGCTCTCATTAGAGTTACAAATGACCTGCTTCTATCATCTGATCGTGGTTGTATCTCTTTATTAGTTCTACTGGATCTTAGCGCTGCGTTCGACACTATCGACCACAACATTCTTTTGAATAGACAACAAAACTTTGTTGGCATTAGTGGAAGCGCCTTAGCATGGTTCAAATCATACTTATCTGACCGCCATCAGTTCGTAGCAGTGAATGAAGAGCTATCATATCGATCACAAGTGCAGTATGGAATACCTCAAGGCTCAGTACTAGGGCCGTTACTTTTCACGCTTTACATGTTACCCTTGGGAGATATTATCAGGAGACATGGTGTTAGCTTTCACTGTTATGCTGATGATACTCAGCTCTATATTTCTTTGCGGCCCGGTGAAACGCACCAAATTGAGAAACTAACGGAATGCATAGTTGATATAAAAAAACTGGATGACGAGTAATTTCTTACTGCTAAATTCTGAAAAAACAGAGGTGTTAATTATGGGACCTAAAAACCCCACATGTAACAACCTACAACATTATCTAACACTTGATGGCTGCTCTGTCAATTCTTCTTCATCAGTCAGGAACCTAGGTGTGCTGTTCGATAGCAATCTTTCATTTGAAAGCCATGTTTCTAGCATCTGCAAAACTGCATTTTTTCATCTCAAAAACATATCTAAATTGCGACCTATGCTCTCAACGTCAAATGCAGAAATGTTAGTTCATGCGTTCATGACCTCAAGGTTAGATTATTGTAATGCTTTATTGGGTGGTTGTTCTGCACACTTGATCAGCAAACTACAGTTGGTCCAAAATGCAGCAGCTAGAGTCCTTACTAGAACCAGGAAATATGACCATATTAGTCTGATTCTGTCAACACTGCATTGGCTCCCTATCAAACATCGGATAGATTTTAAAATCTTGTTAATTACTTATAAAGCCCTGAATGGTTTAGCTCCTCAGTACTTGAGCGAGCTCTTGTCGCATTATAGTCCGCCACGTCCGCTGCGTTCTCAAAACTCTGTCCGTTTGATAATACCTAGAATATCAAAATCGACTGCGGGCGGCAGATCCTTTTCCTATTTAGCACCCAAACTCTGGAACAATCTACCTAACACTGTTCGGGAGGCAGACACACTCTGTCAGTTTAAATCTAGATTAAAGACCCATCTCTTTAGCCTGGCGTACACATAACACACTAATACGCTTCTATGATTCAAATCCGTTAAATGATTGTTAGGCTGCATTAATTAGATCAACCGGAACCGGGAACACTTCCCATAACACACGATGTACTCGTTACATCGTAAGTAGATTGGCATCTACGCTAATATTTGTCTGTTTCTTTCCTATGATCAGATGGTGGATCAGCACCAAGAGATGATGTCTGCAGCCCTGATCGTCAGCGGAGACCAGGACACCCAGATGACCCCCAGAGACCTCGATTAAAATACAATAAAACTAAAAATATAATACAATACCTAACTAAATAATACTACAATTGTTAGAACTTGAAATTTTTGAACTGTGGGTATCGTCTGGTCAGAGGAGAACTGGCCCCCCCGACTGAGCTTGGTTTCTCCCAAGTTTTTTTTTTCTCCATTCTGTCACAGAGGGAGTTTTGGTTCCTTGCCGCAGTCGCCTCTGGCTTGCTCAGTTGGGGACACCTAATTTCTAGCGATTATCGCCGATTTGATTGCACAGATACTATTTAAACTAAACTGAGCTAGACAATGACATCTCTGAATTCAATAATGAAATGCCATTAACTGAAAATTGAGTGTTTAATCTTATCATTATATATTACTGACACTCTGTCCTCCAATTTGATACTGTTAAGTGCTTTGACACAATCTGTATTGGTAAAAGCGCTATATAAATAAAGGTGACTTGACTTGACTTGACTTGACTTGACTTGACTCTGATGTAGGGCACTGCACTTTGGTATTAGGCTTGTTTGAGATGCGCCTCGCCTTGCCTGAAATGTAGGCAAATATACGCGGCTGCAGTGAGGGGAGGAGGGAAATAAGCGCAGTCAAGACGGACAGTTCTGAGCTCTCGAAGTAGAACAGGGGCACGTTCAAGCTCAGAACGGTCCCCAATGTTTTGCTACTGTTGCCAGGTTGAGTGACATGTTTCCTGGAAACGGTCTGCAATAGTGTGCAACGGGGTTTGAGATACGTTTTCTCTTGTTTGGTGGTGTCAAAAATGTCAGCCCAATCAGCAGCAACATGTCATTTTCAAGTCATTTTACTGTAGTTTTGGAGAAAACTAAAAGCAAAATCACTCCAAACAACAAAATGCATCCTACCACTTGCACTGTGTCCCATTTTCTAACATTCATAGAAAGTTTTCCTTTATAGGTTAGCTCATTCTTTCAACTAATTTGTACTCAGAGTGACCCTGAATAAATTTTCTAGTCATTTTACTGTATAGTTTTGGAGGAAACTAAAGCAAAATCACCTCAAACATCAAACTCCATTGTTGCACTTGAATTATTTCCGTACATTCAAACACTCATAAAAAGTGTCTCTTTATAGGTTAGCTCATTCTTTCAATTGATATGTATTTAGAGTGACCCTGGCTATCAATGTGTTCATTTTACTGTATAGTTTTGGAGAAAATTAAAGGGGTCATATGATGTTGCTAAAAAGAACATTATTTTGTGTATTTGGTGTAATGCGATGTGTTTACGCAGTTCATGGTTAAAAAAAACACATTATTTTCCACATACTGTACATTATTGTTGCTCCTCTATGCGCCGCCTTTCTGAAACGCACCGATATTTACAAAGCTCATCATTCTGAGAAGCGAGGTGTGCTCTGATTGGCCAGCTATCCGGTTACCATGTTGTGATGCCGTTTCCCGGCACAACGAGTCTAAAATAATAAAACTTATATAAACAAGGCATTTGTTGCATTCAGTGAGGACATAATTACTGATTATAATGACTCATACGGTCTTTTTACACGTTGCGCCAAGCCGCGAAAACATAACACCATGTCTGCATTTGTGATCGTAGAAACGTAGAAACAAGCACTACTCTACACCGCTCAAAACTTGTTTGAATAGTCAGCAGCAAATTCTTTAAATATCAAAATGTACTTACAGGCTGTGAGACAGAAGCACCAGACTGTCCTTGTGACGTTGGAATTGCCCCACTTTATAGTGTTCACAGCCATTCTTAGTGTTCACATTGTAGGCTACTCTCTCCTAGGTTCAGGAAACAGTCCTCCGTAAAATGCGCTGCACACACTCGAATATTTGCCTTGCACTGTTCTGGAACAGTGTTGTAAATATAACTTAACCACTGATTTCAAGTTGTGTACTCATTTGGAAGGCCAAACAAAGTACTTTCGCTTTCACAACGAAACATACAGCGTCTCCACGACATGGCGGCGACAACAACAATACTACAGCATAAAAGTTACAGAATAAAAGTTACGCCTTCTTTCATTGCGTATATGTTTGGGCAGTGTTATGCAAATCTTCCCACACCATGATGTAGACATTTGGGGGCATGTTTGAATGAGCCGTTTTAGGAAGGTGTGGCAAAGTCTTAACTTTTATAAAGAATATCTCTTTGCGTTTGAGACTTTAATCTTTGCAACTTTACAGATCTTATACAGTATATGAACAAACAGCTTGTAACACTTGTAACACAAAGGAAAACATGATATCACATCATATGAATGTTTTTAGAGTGCATTTTTGCATTTTCAAACACAACGTTTTCATTTTTCACATTCTTGGCTCCTCACCATAAAACCTGAATGAATGGATGCACGCTGTCGCCATATATACACATATGCATGGGGAGTGGCTCAGCATACAAAATCCACTTGCCAATTTTCATTGGCGTTTTATCTTAAACTTAGTGATGATTGGGGCTCCCGAGTAAACCCCTAATGTCATCACGACATGTCTCCTTTCGCTCCATCAGGGGCCAGTTGCATAAACTTAGCCATCATGTTAAGACTGTGTCTTAAGAACTAGTTTGATCAACTAGCAGCTGCCAAAGGGGTAATCAGACTTTTTTTTTCTTTTCTCGATACAAATAAGACCAATCTACCTTAGATGTGTAGCCAAGTCTAACTGTCCGAATGAGCCAACGGAACAGGTTGGGCAGCGCAAGCCATGCCCCCAAACTCTGTGCGAGTAGCATTGACATACCCGCAGTGGTGCAGCAGTGGAGAGTCGTGCTGGATGGCCCAGAGGGCAGTGCATTCTGGCTCATCACGACAGAACTCCCTTTGTCCCTGAAGGGACTTGGCAGAGACGCGTAGAGAGGCAATGTGTCCCCAAACCGCGATCTCTTGGCCACTGGCAATAGGGGGCATCGTGGGCGAGAGTGAGGAGGCGGTTCGTCACTCACTGTCAACCCACGAGCCAGATAACCCAGAGGAAAGGGAAAGTGCTCTTTTGTTGAAAAAGTGGTTACCGCTGGCTGTTGAGCCAAAACAAAGGAAGGAAGGAGCAGTGCTGTCCCAGAGCTGCTGACAGCCTACAGGCTTTGGACAGGAGATGCGGACGATTCCTCCAAGTGGTGGCGTTTTGCGGGCACAGGTGCACCTCAACTGCTTTCTCCACCTGGGGAATGTCCACATACCCCCTCCCGCCCCGTCATCGAGGGTAGAGAGGATGGAGGAAGGAGACGAGTAGCTTCTGGCTGTGAAAGGGGCCGTCCACGACTTCGTCATTACCTCATGCACCTCCAGGAAGAAAGGAATTGCACAATGCGGTTGTGAGTCGCGCTCCATGCCAAGAACCAATCGTCCAGTCGCGAGCACTCAGGGCTGGGTGGTGTATTCAAGCATGGCTGTCAGTGACAGCTTCTCCGCCGGGCCAGTCCCCACGGAACTCTCACTCCTCTCGCAGCGCTTGTCCTGTGTGGCTCCCGGGCAGTACCGTTTCTAGGCATTGCCGAGCTAGTTGGTCGCCTAGTGCGCCACCAGCTGAAGGGGTGCCAATGAGCGCACGTACTGCCGCTACATTTTAACAGGGTTGTGATAAAGAGTGGCACGGTCACCCTGAAATATGACTGCCGCCGCCCCCACTGGATCCCCAACATCACTGGGCTAGAGTGATGTCAATCTGATGATGCCTGTATGCCATTGGATCAGAGCGCTGTCAATTGCTGCCTGATCGTTGCATGCTTGCATTTGGAGGGCTCATCAACGCCATTAGATCAGTGGGCTCTGTCAGTGCTTTGGCAAGGTAACGCTTTTTTTTTTTTTGCCATGCAATAAAGCTAAGTTCAAAGGCCAATTTAAAATATTGGTACAGTAAATAAAGTGCACAAAATCAGTATTTTGTTTAGGCAGTATTTGCGGCAGTTGATAAATCGTGTTGCGAGATTTGTCCAAAAGGTGTGCGTTTTTGCGCCAATGCATTGTTAAAGGATCAGCGTGTCATGTAATATTCCCATATAAACTTTAACAGCCAATTAAAAAATATTGGTATAGTAAAATTCGTTAATTCGCTAATTCAAGAGATCAATACATCCTTTATTAAACCGCTTTGTCGAGTTTAATACATCTTTACAAAGGGGAAGTTCACGCATTAATGAGTAGCAAAGGATTAAGTAGCTGTATTGATTACTTTTATGACACGGATCAGGCTTTTATATGTAGTTTGGGGCAACAAAGGGTTTTATAGGTTTGACTGAAATAATAATGCAATAACTGACACTTTAAATCAATGTTTCAAGCAACAGCAACAAAACAATTGAACAAAAAACAGATAAAGACAAAAAGTAGCCATTGATAGTATATAAACAGGTATCCAAATCCAAATGTAATAAAATTTATTTATGTGTGATTTATGCACTGTAAAAGAAAAAAAAACAACAACATTTTTTTAGTTTGCTCAACTTGTTTTTGTGGGAGATTCTCAAATTTTTGTTGTATGAAATTAAAACAACAAGTTGAGAAAACTCAAAAATCTGCTGAACTTTTTTTCTTTTTTTTTTTTTACAGTGTGTGTAAATTATGTGCAATGTTTTAGCTACTAGGGATTGTTACATAGGGCTATACAGGCATCTAGTGGCAAGACAATGATATTACAGATAATAAATTGTGCAAAATGTTTATTTTAAGTCAATTTACAAATAATGCATTCAGATTTGTGGAACTCAATCTCCACAAATTAGTACTGTTACTATGACAACCAAACATTAAAATAAAAAAATAACAATGAATACAAAACATTAATATTAACAATGATACAAACGTTTGTGTACAAAAATAATTTATTTACAAAGATTTAAAAAAAAAAGTAAAAAAAAGAAGAAGCAAAAGTGTAATGGAAACGCAGGTACGACAGCTCCTTTAAATCCATTTTGACCGGCTCTCAGCACCCGTACCGTAAGTGCATGATTAGACGCGCAAAAAAAAAAGTGCGGCTGGCTTGACCGCAGTGTTTTGTCAGGGCTGAACGCAGCAATCAGCACACGCTCTCAAGTGGCCAAGACTGCAAGTATGGGTATTTGCACAAGGCATATCTCTTATCAAGTCTGAGGTACTTCTCCTAACTCTACCTGGATTGCCTTAATTGGAGTCGATCTCACTGCACCAGAGCAAATTCTCAAAGCTTTATTAATAGTAACCCCATATGGCTGGTGTTTCCTGTCTCCTTATTGTGTGCTGACTTCCGGGAGATGGTCCAGCATCAGAAGTTTTTTTTTTTTTTTTTTTACTTTATTGAATAATGTAAACTTTACAAACAAAAATGGCCTGGTACAAAATGCAAAATTTCTTAATCAGACAACAGAAGTTGCCGCTTCCACAAAAAAAGATTCAGAGCCAAAATGAAAGCTATATATGTGTATATATATATATATATATATATGTTAAAACAATAAAGCACAATTTGTTGTAAAATATTTGAATGCTTTAATTCGTCAGCCACAATGCTCTGCCCATCTATTTCCTGTTTGCGTCACTCACTGACTGCCTTTTATCCTTCCTTAAGCGAACGACAGACGGAGGCGCGAGGTTTGTGAGATAAATTTATTTTTTTGCCGATTTATTTTGATATCTGTGGGCTCTATATCTTCTGATTTAATAAAGCTTTGTTTGTATTATTTTATGTGTCGAGCGAGCGACTGAGTGTGTTTGAAGTTTTGTTAGTGACATTGAGACTACTGTGGTTGATGGCTGATACTGTATTTCAGTTTTAGCTTTAGCTTTAGCATTAGCAGTAGCATTACACCAGTAACTTACATGTGTTCTAATCTATCCAGTACGGTGCAACAGAGTAAAACAGACTTTAGGATACGCAGTCACATTGTTTATTAATGTATTAAGTGCGTTCTAGAGGTAAATGCCATATTTTTGTTGTTTAACAAATCCCAGCGACCATATGACCTTGTAATGTTAGTTAACTGGCTCATGCCAAAGATTGTGTTACGTTATGCGCTGACTATTCTTTTTAAGGTATTTATTATTATGACAATACCATAGGAAAGCGGTTGTAATGTCGTAGTACTTGTATGATTGGCATATTTGTATAATGCATATTCATATGTAGGCACTTTAATGAAATCCTGTCGTGCTTCTGTTTCCTTTTCTTTTCTTTTTAATGAGTTATGAACTTATTTCTTATATTGTAAATTAGTATTTTCTGCCTTGATTACTATAATGATAGCAATGCGATTTTAGGAATGTCCTGTAAGAAGCATGGTTTAAAAAAAATAAAATAAAATGTATATATATATAATTTATTTTATTTTTTTCTATAAAACAGGAAATGTATTTTTTTTTTTCAGGGATACCACGAATATCATGCATAAACAATGTACACATAATAAATTAATATAAATACAAATTAGGCTTTGGTAGTAAAGTTCACCCTCGAAGCACTGAATTTAGTAATCCTGTTCTTACATTTAACAGATCAAGTTTGAAAACATTTCTGAAATGCACCAGTATACTGCATGTATGTTTGCACCAGCTTTGGAGTTTGGGACACCGGTGTATTCATGTTTTTACTTGTTTGTGATCTAAATGGACTGACTTGTGGGGAAAAAAAAACACCTTCATTTTAGTCAGATTTTGTTCCAAATTGCATCATTTGCCCTTAGATTTAGATTGAAGTTAAATGTACTACTGTGACTGGGTGTTTTCATAATAAAATGTTTTCTCTTTTAAGTTTGATGTTTACATTTTTTTTGTTCAATTTCAAATTTCTCAAAATGGAATGAAGGAATAGTAGTTTCTCATTTACCATTTACTGTTTTTTTCTCTCACAGGATGTTGGCAACTAGAGTATTTCGCCTTGTTGGTAATCGGGCCTTGTCCACTTCCATCTGCCTGCGCGGTGGACATGGTAAGCTACATGAAAACTTGTGTGTGTGCATGGGCCTATATACACTGTGTGCAGAATTATTAGGCAAGTTGATATTCTGGTCATATTTTTTTTTTCCCAAGAACATTTTACCAATTTCAAACCACATCAATCCTAATAACTACTATTGATTTTGTATTTAATAATTTCTAAGTTATATATAATTGTCTATGAAGGCTGAAAGTCAAAAACTCCTTATTTCAGGTGTGCTGAATTATTAGGCAGGTTTTCTTTTACAGATAAAATGAGCCAGAAAAAGAGATTGAACTCAGCGTAAAAGTAAAAAAAAAAAAAATTAAATGCCCATGAGAAGGATGCAATACTAATTCAATAATAGAATTAGCAAAGTTAAGGCATGACCATTGGGTAGCGAAATGCTCATTGGGTCAGCAGGGTCAGAAAAAAACAGGTGGAGAAGAAAAGACACGTTAACTGCACAAGAATTAAGGTGACGAATTAGGTGTGAAACCATCAGGAATCATTTAGTCTCCAGTGCCACCATTTTCCAGAACTGCAACCTTCCTGAACTCTCCAGAAGTGCAATGTGTCAGGTTCTCAGAGACCTTGCTTGGGTAAAAAATGCTAAAAAATAACCCTCACTTAATAAGAGTAACAGATAAGAATTTATCTTCCAGAATCTGGCAGTAAGTTTTAGGAGCTCATTTTTATTCCATCTCCTATCCTAAAAAGTCTGTCTTGCAGAGATTGACTAAAATGAGCTCCTAAAACTTACTGCCAGATTCTGGAAGATAAATTCTTCAAACAGTGGTACAAGAGGATGTGATGCTGGTCCTTCAAGAGTCACTCTCAACATATGTCCATAAAGCCTATACAAAATCAGTCTTCATGTATTTCACAACACTTCAGCATGTTATTCTTATTAAGTGAGGGCCTGCAATATTGAACGTGATATTGCGTAGCTTGTCAGTGAACTACGGCTCTGTGTATTAAATGCCGCTCCATTTGAAAACATCCGTCCACACCGCAGACATGTTGCTTCAGACAAGCACGTGCAGGTCACGGTTTCTGTTTGCGTCATCACAACATTTCGGCTGTATTGTTTCGGTGGTAAAAGTCTTTCGGTGGCCGAATATTCGGTGCATCCCTAATATATATACACATACATACATATATACACACACACACACACACACACACACACACAGTCAGGTCAATAAATATTGGGACATCAACACAATTCTAACATTTTTGGCTCTATACACCACCACAATGGATTTCAAATGAAACTACCAAGATGTGCTTTAACTGCAGACTGTCAGCTTTAATTTGAGGGTATTTACATCCAAATCAGGTGAACGGTGTAGGAATTACAACAGTTTGCATATGTTCCTCCCACTTGTTAAGGGACCAAAAGTAATGGGACAGAATAATAATCATAAATCAAACTTTCACTTTTTGGTTGCAAATCCTTTGCAGTCAATTACAGCCTGAAGTCTGGAATGCATAGACATCACCAGACCAGGTTTCATCCCTGGTGATGCTCTGCCAGGCCTCTATTGCAACCATCTTCAGTTCCTGCTTGTTCTTGGGGCATTTTCCCTTCAGTTTTGTCTTCAGCAAGTGAAATGCATGCGCAATCGGATTCAGGTCAGGTGATTGACTTGGCCATTGCATAACAGTCCACTTCTTTCCCTTCAAAAACTCTTTGGTTGCTTTTGCAGTATGCTTTGGGTCATCTGCACTGTGAAGCGCCGTCCAATGAGTTCTGAAGCATTTGGCTGAATATGAGCAGATAACATTGCCCAAAACACTTCAGAATTCATCCTGCTGCTTTTGTCAGCAGTCACATCATCAATAAATATGGGGTCATCTCACAGCCGTCACCCTGGTAACCCGGGACGGAACCACAATCGCTGTCCCCGCGCAACAGGGCCACACCGGGCGGCACGTCAGATGGCAAAGAGATGCATTTTCCTTCCTTTCCAAGTATCAACAAGGACGTATTTGCGACCGTTCGCAAATGGCGGATGGCGAAGTATGATTGGTCAGATCACCTGTCAATCAAGCTCCCTGCTGCGCAGTGTAAGTTACCTCAGTCGCTCTCGCGCTACAGTGGTATCCTGACAAGAACATCGCTGGATCGGATGATCTGGGTAACGTTATGTATTATTGCTTGTGTCTATATATAACCTATAAGTTACAAATTTGACTTTGTTGTCGATTGATTAGATGATCGATTTTGAGTGATTTTCCACTATGGCAGGATGTTTAAGCTGCATTAACATTAACTTACTTGTATTTTCTAGCTATTAGGGATGCTCATTTCGGTTAATTTTCCCAACCGACAACCGCAAATCATTATCCGATTATTAACCGTTAACTGATAAGATGGTAAGTTAACACTTTTCAATAAGGTTTATTCAGCGCTGCCGCTCCCACCACGCGCATCACGCACTGTGCGTAGGGTACCGAGTGCTGAGGGGGCACCAAAAAATAGTCTAATGTGAAATCAATAATTATATTTTAATTATTATATTAAATATATAGCTCACTGAATCTGATGGCCGCTCATAGTTTCTTTTGGTGTTGCTGAGCTCACCGGTGCGTTCCTTCTTTTTAAGAATGTTCCAAACAGTTGTTTTGGCCACGCCTAATGTTTTTGCTATCTCTCTGATGGGTTTGTTTTGTTTTTTCAGCCTAATGATGGCTTGCTTCACTGATAGTGACAGCTCTTTGGATCTCATCTTGACAGTTGACAGAAACAGATTCCAAATGCAAATAGCACACTTGAAATGAAGTCTGGACCTTTTATCTGCTCATTGTAATTGGGATAATGAGAGAATAACACACACCTGGCCATGGAACAGCTGAGAAGCCTATTGTCCCATTACTTTTGGTCCCTTAACAAGTGGGAGGCACATATGTAAACTGTTGTAATTCCTACACCGTAAATACCCTCAAATTAAAGCTGACAGTCTGCAGTTAAATCACATCTTGTTCGTTTCATTTGAAATCCATTGTGGTGGTGTATAGAGCCAAAAATGTTAGAATTGTGTTGATGTCATACACAGCTATATCACCCTGCAGCCCAAGACCAGTTGCCCATGGAAGCTAAGCAGGGCTGAGCCTGGTCAGTACCTGGATGGGAGACCTCCTGGGAAAACTAGGTTGCTGTTGGAAGAGGTGTTAGTGAGGCCAGCAGGGGGTGCTCACCCTGTGGTCTGTGTGGGTCCTAACGCCCCAGTATAGCGACGGGGACACTATACTGTAAAAAAGCACCGTCTTTCGGATGAGACGTTAAACCGAGGTCCTGACTCTCTGTGGTCATTAAAAATCCCATGTCACTCATCGTAAAGAGTAGGGGTGTAACCCCGGTGTCCTGGCCAAATTCCCTCCACTGGCCCTTGTCAGTCATGGCTTTCCAATAATCCCCATCCACTTGATTGGCTCTATGACTCTCTCTCCTCTCCACCTGTAGCTGGTGTGTGGTGAGCGCACTGGCGCCGTTGTCCTGTGGCTGCCGTCGCATCATCCAAGTGGATGCTGCACACTGGTGGTGGTTGAGGAGAGACCCCCCCCCCACATGATTGTAAAGCGCTTTGGGTGTATTGCAATACACATTAAAGAAAAAAAAAAATGTCCCAATATTTATGGACCTGACTAGGGCTGTAGCTATCGAATATTTTAGTAATCGAGTATTCTACCGAAAATTCTATCGAGTAATCGGATAAGAAGAACTTTTTCTTTATTAAAGAGCAATACTAAATATACAAGAGAAAATAAGACTGGTCTTTTAAAATGAACAAGTGATTTGTTTCCTTTTCAGAAAAATTTACATTTTCATTGCTGAAATTGCATATATTAATAAAACTAAACCCATTTAGTGCATTTAATTGCAATATTACATTAAAAAAATACAAATATAAAAATCAATTTCAAATTACTTTAAAAAAGGTAAACATAATACAACCTAAAACTAAGACATAAATCAAAATATTAGTAATAAAAAAAATAATAATAATAAAACCTAAACATTGTGCAACTTAACTTTCAAGTTTCAGCCTAACTGCAGCTCAGGCATGACATTGGCCTTTACTGTCTTCTTAGAAGGCTTTGTGGCTTTTGTAAGAGGCAAAAATTAGTGGGCAGGAAGCTGACGTGGAACAAAAACAAGCGTCCATACACACAACATTTATTAACACATTTTTCAGCAACATGAATTTAAAGTTATTTGGAGAATAAACCCTCTTTAATGTCTCTCTGCATACTGGTCTGTGTGTGTGTAATCCTTTAAAGGAGCATGTGGTTGCAAACACAGTGCACTCTATGCAGTTACAGGGATGCACCGAAATGAAAATTCTGGGCCGAAACCGAGAATTCTGGATGTGCTTGGTTGAAAACCGAAACTGCTTTGTAATAATTATTTATTTTATTCAATAATATAAAGTAGTTTTGTAAGACTTTTTAATTTAACTCCATTTTAATGACAAAGAATTTAAAAAACACAAGCCAATAAAATAACCACACTTTTATTGAAAGAAAATTGGGCAGAAAATATATTAATATAAAATATCAATGTATTTTTTATTCAGTTCTTTGCAACATAATCAGATATAACTGTTGTTGTTGTTGTTTTTGACTAATTATCAAAATAATGTATAGTCCTGCAAACAGGGTTTTTCCTTTCTCAAAATGCGGCGGAGGTGGTACCATCCTGATCATGTGCACTGTGCACACAATGTACCCACCCTTCAAGTGGATGAAACAAACACTTTTTACACGCAACATATTTTAGGTGTTATTATAATTATAGCTATGATTAAAGAAATTATAAAGTTATGTTTTATTTTCTCTCATCTAATGTTTTATTGTTATTTATTCTTAAAATAGCCTTATGAAATGTTTTATTTTTCCTCAGAAATTCTGTGTTGTGTATCTGGTTATCAAATGAAGGCATAAAACATTAATTTTATTTATCTTTAAATTATTGAAAATTAAACTTTTTGGCAAACAAAGGGGATTTACTATTCAAATTAAAACATGGAAAAAATGTTTTCATAATTTTAGTAGTAGTATGTATATACATTGAACAACAGTAAATATTTCTGCTACAATGTCTTCAAATTAAACCGGAGTTTTATTTTGACGGGTTGCTGTGAATTCCTTTAAATTTGTGTGTGAATATATGACGTTAGTTTTACTCAAATTAAACGGTGAAACGCTCATGAAGTGACTCTCAGAGCAGTTCTGGAGGATGTTGTTCGTGTGTTCATGTCCTCATTGAGACAGCAGATGCTGAAATCACCGCGAGCGTCACGTGCGCTTCAGTGTGTGTGTGGTAAAGGAAAGCGCGTCTCTGCCATTCATTCATTCAGAGATATGATCGCGTAATACGAGTAATGCTCATCAGATCGCGTAAATCAGTGGGAAATTAATAGAAATGATGATTGTGTACAGAAAACATCAAGTAAACATGTAAAAATATAAAAACCCTGGCAAAGCTATTATTATCAGCGCATGTGAGCAGAGCGTAGCGGGGAGCAGATCAGTGAAGGAGATTTGACCAGCGTTGCCCAGTACAGCTGTACTACATCATCACCTCAGTAACGCTACTGCAAACAGGAACAAGTATACTACATAGAAATTTCTTGTCACGCGTTATTTGAGCGGTGAGCATGAGCGGTAAATGAAAAGAATGCACACTGATAGAGCAGAATATTGAACGGAGCGTCACGCGGCGCAGTGATGAGAGTAAATAGACTAAAACGACTCTTCGAAGCACAAGAATTTGCCTCGATGATTTTTTGTATTCGACTGTATATTCAAAATGGTGGCGCGCACAGCGGACGCAGCGGCTTCTCTCTCTTCCGACAGAACGGTGTTTTCGTGTTTTTTGTCTTGCAAGTCACAATGTCTTTGTACATCTTCGTCTCGTCTACCTGTCTTTAAGCGCGCATACAGTCGTGAGTTTCTGCTCGATGTCGGCAGAACCACATTTTTAGAGTTACACTTCACGCACACCGAAGAGCTGCGGGACCCCTGTCTGCCCCGGAGGCCTACAACATCACCGACCCCCACTACTGCATCTCGCCCACAGCAGAGGCGCCACAAGCGGTGTGAGAGGAAGCAGAAGAGGGGTAAGCGAGGAGGTATCTGAGCTAGGCTAGTGGCTAACCCACACAAGCCAGCTATCCCCACCATCGTACTGGCAAACGTACGCTCTTTGGACAATAAACTGGACTACATCCGACTGCTTCGCTCTGCTCAGAGGACTGTAAGAGACTGTTGTGTTTTTGTGTTTACGGAAACATGGCTTAACAACAGCGTACCGGACTGCGCCATTCAGCTCGACCAGCTAACATGCTATCGAGCAGACAGAGCTCTCGTCGAGGGAGGTAAGAGACGCGGCGGCGGGCTCTGTGTTTACATCAATGATGTATGGTGCCGCGACGCTGTTGTGGTCTGCAAACACTGCTCACCCCTGGTGGAGTTTATGATTATTAAGTGCTGGCCGTTCTACCTACCGAGGGAATTTACAGCCATACTGCTCGTTGCTGTATACATTCCTCCCAGCTCCATCAACAACAACAGGAGTGAGGCACTGAATGATCTGTACCAGCTCATTAGTGAGCAGCAGACAGCCCACCCAGATGCTTTTCTAATCTTGGCTGGGGATTTCAACCACGCAGACTTAAGGAGCGTGTTTCCAAAACTTCACCAACACATAGACTTTCCTAGAAGGGGAAAAAATACCCTGGACTTTGTTTACACCACCCAGAGAGGAGCTTACAAGGCCCTTCCCCTCCCCCACCTCGGAGCCTCAGACCACATCACTGTCATGCTAATGCCTGCATACAGACCGCTCGTTAAAGCCATCAAACCAGTACACAAACAGATAAAAGTGTGGCCTGAAGGGTCGTCAGAGGCACTTCAATACTACAGACCTTCAAGAGTACTCAAAGACTGTCACTGCCTACATCACCAAGTGCATTGATGATGTAACGGTCACGAAGACTATCACTGTCCGGGCCAACCAGAAGCCGTGGCTGACAGGGGAGGTCTACAGACTTCTGAAGGCTCAGAATGCTGCCTTTAGAGCTGGAGACGAGGAGGGCCTGAAGACAGCTAGGGCCAACCTATCCCGCGGCATCAGAGAGGCCAAGAGACAGCACTCCAGGAGGATAGCCCATCGTTTCAGCGACAGCAGGGACACTCGGAGCCTGTGGCAGGGGATTCAGACCATTACGGACTACAAGCCCCCACCACGGACCTGTGACAGCACCATCCCCTGCTGAACGAGCTGAATGCCGCCTTTGCCCGCTTTGAGGCACAAAACAGCACCACTGCACAGAGGACTCCACCTCCTCCCGGCGACGAGGTGATGACGCTGTCCCCGGACAGCGTGAGGAGATCCCTCAGCAGGATCAATGCACGCAAAGCTTCTGGTCCTGACAACATTCCTGGGCGTGTACTGAGAGACTGTGCAGTGGAACTCGCTGATGTCTTCTCAGACATTTTCAACATCTCGCTGAGTCAGGCTGTTGTCCCCACGTGCTTCAAAGCTACCACCATCATTCCAGTCCCGAAGAAGTCATTTCCATCCAGCTTCAATGACTACCGTCCAGTAGCACTCACTCCCATTCTCATGAAGTGCTTTGAACGGCTAGTCATGCAACACATCAAGTCTGCCCCCCCCCCCGCCTCGGACCCATTCCAGTTGGCATATCGGCCCAACTGCTCGACCGATGATGCCATCGCCACTGCCCTCCACCCAGCACTCACACATCTGGACAAAAAAGACACGTATGTCAGATTGCTGTTCATAGACTTCAGCATTCAACACTATCATCCCAAATCAGCTCATTCATAAACTGGCCCAGCTGGGGCTCAGCACGTTGCTGTGCAACTGGCTGTTGGACTTTCTGACTGGGAGACCTCAGGCAGTACGGGTCGGCAGTAACACATCCAGCGCCATCACAGGGGCCCCCCAAGGATGTGTGCTGAGCCCCCTCCTGTTCACTCTGCTGACCCACGACTGCACACCGTCGCACAACTCCAACCTTTTCATTAAGTTTGCGGATGACACGACTGTGGTGGGTCTCATTAGCAACAGAGATGAGACAAACTACAGGAGCGAGGTGAGCCACCTGGCTGGGTGGTGCAGTGACAACAATCTCTCGACGAAGACGAAGGAGATTGTTGTTGACTTCAGGAGAGTGCACTCTCTGCATGCTCCTCTGACCATCAATGGTGCGACCGTGGAGAGAGTGAGCTGCACCAAGTTCCTGGGTGCACACATCACAGAGGACCTCTCCTGGACCAACAACACTGCAGCACTGGCCAAGAAAGCACAACAGCGTCTCTGCTTCCTCCGTAAACTCAGAAGAGCCAGAGCCCCGGCCCCCATCATGTGCACCTTCTACAGAGGCACCATCGAGAGCATCCTAACTAGCTGCATCACTGTGTGGTATGGCGCCTGCAATGCGACCTGCCGCAAGTCCCTTCAACGGATAGTGAGAGCAGCTGAGAAGATCGTTGGTGTCTCTCTCCCCTCCCTCCAGGACATCTACAGCACCCGTCTCACCCGCAAAGCTCTCTGCATTGCAGGCGATCCCACCCACCCGACACACTACTTCTTCAGACTGTTACCATCAGGGAGGAGACTGCGGAGTCTCTAGGTCAGGACCAACAGACTGAAAGACAGCTTCATCCATCAGGCTGTCAGGAAGCTGAACTCCCTCCCGTCCTTGCCCCCCCTCCCCTCTCTTACCCCACGCACTACTGAACTCTGACTAGAACTCTGATTAGAGCTTACAACTCCTGAAAGTCAAAAATTTAGTATCTCAAAATATTAGAATATTTACATTTGAGTTTCATTAAATGACCATCCCTACACTATAAATTCTAGGTATCTCTTGTTCTTTGAAACCACAATAATGGGGAAGACTGCTGACTTGGCAGTGGTCCAGAAGACATTCATTGACACCGTCCACAAAGAGGGTAAGTCACAGAAGGTCATTACTGAAAGGGATGGCTGTTCACAGAGTGCTGTATCAAAGCATATTAAATGCAAAGTTGACTGGAAGGAAGAAATTGGGTAGGAAAAGGTGCACAAGCAACAGGGATGACCGCAACCTTGAGAATACTGTCAAGCAAAACCGATTCAAACACTTGGGAGAGCTTCACAAGGAGGGGACTGAAGCTGGAGTCAGTGCATCTAGGGTCACCACGCTCAGATGTCTTCAGGAAAAGGGCTACCAAGCCAATTCTGAAACAGAAAAAATGTCAGAAGCATCTTATCTGGGCTAAGGAGAAAAATAATGGGACTGTTGCTCAGTGGTCCAAAGTCCTCTTTACAGATAAAAGTAAACTTTGCATTTCACTTGGAAATCAAGGTCTGGAGTCTGGACGAAGACTGGAGAGGCACAGAATCCAAGCTGCTTTGAAGTCCAGTGTGAAGTTTCCGAAGTCAGTGATGATTTGGGGTGCCGTGACATCTGCTCGTGTTGGTCCATTGTGTTTTACCAAGTCCAAAGCCAATGCAGCTGTCTACCAGGTGATTTTGGAGCACTTTGTGCTTCCATCTGATGACAAGCTTTATGGAGATGCTGATTTCCTTTTCCAGCAGGACTTTAGCACCTGCCCACAGTTCCAAAACCACTTCCAAGTGGTTTGCTGACCATGAGATTACTGTGCTTGATTGGCCAGCCAACATGCCTGATCTGAACCCCATATGGATTCTATGGGATATTTTCAAGAGAAAGATGAGAAACAGACAATCCAACAATACAGACGAGCTGAAGGCTCAGCAGTGCCACAGGCTGATCGCTTCCATGCCACACCTCACTGATGCTGGAATTTGTGGTAAAGGTGCCCCAACCAAACTTTGAAGAACTTGAACTTTTCTGTTTTGCAAATCCTTTTTTTGATTGATCTTAGGAAATATTCGAATATTTTGAGAGACAATTTTGACTTTCATGAGCTGTAAGCGCTAATCATCAAAATTAAAACACAAAAACTTTTGAAATGTTTTACATTACATGTAATGAATCTAGAATATATAAGTTTCACTTTTTGAAATAAGTTACCAAAAAAAAGAACAACCTTTTCACAATATTAAAATTTTTTGAGATGCACATGTATATGTTAGGGCTGTCAGTCGATTAAAATTTTTAATTTAATTAATTACAAGGTTAATCGCTAACTAAATTTGGCTGTGAAAATACCCCCAAAAGATAATTTAAACTTATTATGTTAAATGTTTAGGCTACAATGGCCTTACATATCCTTGATGGCCTTGTCAATCAACTATCATAGGAGGGTCTTGTACAGAACTTATATTCTAACAGGGCTCTCCGAACAGCCTGATTTGAGAGGGGGGATTTAAAAAAAAAACACTGGGTAGATTTTTATCATAGGATGGATGTGTACACACACTTCCAACACACATTTATGTTCAAACAACTTGAAAAGTGAATTTTGCATCTGATGACCCCTTTAAGTAAATGAAATGATACTCTAAAGAAGAAACTAAAACTATCAGCAGATGGCGGTAAATGTCTTTGAGTCGATTCGTTCAAACGGCTGATTCATTGAGGAATTCAGTAAAAGGCTCTCTTTATGAATGGGCCTTTGAATCATTGGTTCGCCCGATTCATTCAAAACGCAGATTCATTCAGAAACTAAACAAACATTGCTGTGTTGCTCGGAGATGCACAACAGTTCTGCTGTGGATTTATAGGTAATGTTTTCATTGGCAAAATTGAACAAAACGCACAATATTGTTTAAATTTTGCACAATGTTAACTTCTTATTTACTGAACTGTTGTATAAAATCACATTTGCACTTGTGTTCTTTGTGACAAAAACGGCACTCGTGTGATATTGCTCTCGCTGCTGGTGTCTCATATTTATATTACCATATGATATAAATATGAGACAAACTCATACAGGGGCATTTTTTTCCCCAATATCTTGAATTTTTTGGGAATAACTGCATTTTTGGAGTTGTCCTGCATCTTATTTGTCAACAGTCAACTGTATGAAATGTAAGATGACACACAAGCCTGGGGGTGGGGCCAGTGCCTTAACTGCGTTAAAATATTTGGTTACACTTTATATTAGGTGGCCTTAACTACTATGTACTTACGTCAAAAAATAAGTACAATGTACTTATTGTGTTCATATTGTATTGCAAAACACTTTTGCTGCTATTGAGGTGGGATACGGGTAAGGTTAGGGACAGGTTTGGTGGTCTGGGTAGGTTTAAGGGTGGGTTAAGGTGTAAGGGATGGGCCAACAGTGTAATTATAAATGTAATTACAGAAATTAATTACAGATGTAAGTACATATAGGTATTTTTAAAAATATAAGTACAATGTAAAAACATGTATGTACACAGTAAGTGCATTGCATCAAATGATTAATTTAAATGTAAGTACATGTAGTTAAGGCCACCTAATGTAAAGTGGGACCAAATATTTTAATCGCGTTATTTTTTCATAACTAAGTTAACATGTTAAATTGACAGCCCATACACTGCCGCTCAAAAGTTTGGGATCAGTAAGATTTTTAATTTTTTTTTTTTTTTAAGGGAGTCTCTTTTGCTCATCAAGGCTGTATTTATTTGATCGAAAAATACAGAAAAAACAGTAATATTGTGAAATCTTGTTGCATTTTCTTATATTGGCTTCCTATTTTAATATACTTTAAAATAGAATTTATTTCTGTGACGCAGCACTGAATTTTCAGTGTCATTAATCCAGTCTTCAGTGTCACATGATCCTTCAGAAATCATTCTAATATGCTGATTTATTATGAGTGTTGAAACTGTTATGCTGCTTAATATTGTTTTTTGGAACATGTGATACTTTTTCTTTGATTACTTGGTAAATACAAAACAGCATTTTTCAAAATAGAAGTCTTTTCTATGATATTTATTCATTCATCACATCCCTCCTGAATAAAAGTATTAATTTCTTTAAAAAAAGAAAGAAAAAATTACTGACCCCAAACTTTTTAATAGCATTGTATATTGTAACACAAAATTTATATTTTAAATAAATGCTGTTCTTTTTAACTTTGTATTCATCAAATAATCAAAGAAATAAGTATCAAGTGTGTGTGTGTAAATTGTGTAACAGTTTGTAACTTGTCCTCTCAGGAGTTGCTAAGGTTGAGGACTACACACTGCCAGCATACTTTGACCGACGAGAGAGCCCTCTTCCTGATATCAAGTTTGTGCAGCAGCTGAGTCCTGAGCAGAAGTCTCTAAAGGAAAAAGAGAAGGGATCCTGGGCTGCGCTGTCTAAAGAGGAGAAGATTGCATGTGTGTCATGAGTATTTTTGAAGACTTCTCTGTTGGTTCAGACTTCTGAGTTTATATTTTAATATGCTAATTGCCTTCTCTTAATGGTTGATTTCAGTATATCGCATCAGCTTCAAGGAGAGCTTTGCTGAAATGGACAAGGGAACAGGAGAGTGGAAATCAGTAGTTGCAGGAATTTTCTTTTTCATTGGCTTCACTGGCTTGGTTGTCTTGTGGCAGAGGAAGTATGGTAAGTTCCCTATCGAAAGGTAACTTTCGTAGCGTCGTCATTGACGACTGCTTTGGGGAAACTCCTGTTTACTCTGTTACTGAAGCCAGATTGGTTAATGTTTGTGTAAACTGCACGCTTGAGCCCGCCAAAGGGAGGGGGGGGGACTTGCTATATAAGTCGGCCCAGAGCGCCATTTCATCAGAATCTTCTCCTTCAGCGACGAGACCATCTCTTCCCTGACTCTGCAAGAAGCTGAAGAAAAGAAGCTTACCTGCTCTACGCTCCTCTTCACCGCTCCTGCCGTCTAATCCAGCCCCAGCAGTGGATGATTTCCCCTGTGGCGATCCGTGCTTTGGACGTCGCAAGCGCTGCGTCATTTCCTGCCTAAGCACTCCAGCCCAGCGACTGTTTCAAGCTTCCCCAAGCCAGCGTCCACTCAGCAGCCTGCAAAACCAGTGCAGCCTCAGCTCTCGCAAAAGCCAAAGCCGGGGCTTCAGCAGCGCCCCAGATCGGCGAAGAGGTACACCTTCCCCAAGCGTCAGGGACCACGCCCTCACGTAACGCTGGATCCTGGGCTGTCCTGATCTGCGTGCGGAGAGGAAGAGGAGAGAGAGAATTCTTGTGGGCGCCAGAATTCCCTCAATAGACAGCACAATGCTTTGGGCTGCTATATGTCATTGATAAAAATAGAACCTCTCGCCTCCCGGCTGCCGGCTTGGAAAGCCATCCCAGGTGTGTCGAGTTGGGTTCTAAAAACCATAGAACGAGGTTACTCGCTGCAGTTCGCTCGCATACCGCATCCATTCAGAGGTGTGGTGCAGACTTTCATGCAGGACAACGACTCTCACATTCTCCGAGCCGAAATGCGCACACTGCTTGCAAAGGGTGCCGTGCAAACGGTTCCCTTAGCGGACAGCGAGTCAGGCTTTTACAGTCGCTACTTCCTTGTTCCCAAAAAAGGTTCAGAATCGAGCCCTCATGTGACGGCCGTTCAGAATGTTAACGTTGAAGCATGTACTTGTGAAAATTTGGCCCGAGGACTGGTTCCTGTCTGTGGATTTGAAAGATGCTTACATTCACATCCAAATAGCGCCCCGTCACAGACCGTTCTTGAGATTCGTTTTCGAGGCAATGGCCTATCAGTACACAGTCCTTCCGTTTGGACTGGCCCCCTGCACTATGAAGTGCGTGGACGTGTACCTCGATGACTGGCTTATGCTAGCAAACTCAGAATGGCAATTGATTGCTCACAGGTCATTGTTGCTCAACCACCTAGAGAGCTTAAGGGTTGAATATCAACCCATCCCAAGAGTTTTCTGTTTCCCAGACAACGATTTTCCTTTCTGGGAACAGTCATAGACTCTGTGCAAATGCGGGCTTGGGTTACGCCGGAACGTTCCCTGACTATCCGGCGAGCAGCGGCATCTTTCAAGCTGGGGACCTTGGGTCCCCTCAAAGCATTTCAGAGGATGCTCGGCCTCATGGCCGCTGCCTCCTCAATCATTCCTCTGGGCCTGCTGCATATGCGGCTCCTCCAATATTGGCTAAAAGCCCGCATTCCGTCCCACGCCTGGTGCCTGGGCCGCACTCATGCCAACGTAACCTGCCGCTGCCTGAAAGCTGTGGCCTCTTGGACAACTTTTCGCCTGTTTCAGTCAGGCGTTAAGCTGGGGACGATCTCCAGGAGAAAGGTTGTCATGACAGACACTTCCAGCTCAGGCTGGGGCGCTCTGCACGAGGGCAATCTGGCATACGGCTCCTGGACAAACCCATGAGTGACGCCTGCATATCAACGGTCTCGAAATGATGGCTGTTTGTCTGGCTCAGAAGACCTTCCTGCCAGCCTTAAAGGGACAACACAACGGTGGTGGGCTACATCAACCATCAAGGCGGACTCAGGTCACATCCCCTTCACTTCCTACTTTGGGCACAGAAATAATTCTTCTCACTAAGAGCGGTTCATGGTCCAGGCAGACTGAACCAAGGAGCGGATATGTTGTCAAGAGACAATGTAGCTCCGGGGTAATGGAGACTACATCCCTAGACGGTTCAGATGATTTGGTCAGTTTTTGACGAGGCAGAAGTCGACCTCTTCACCTCCAAAGACAACTGTAACTGCCCAACATTTTTCTCAAAGCAGCGGGATGCTCTGGCCCACGACTGACACAACACCCGTCTGTATGCATTCCCTCCGATCGCCCTGCTACCCCAGGTTATCAGGCAAATCAGAGAAACAAAATGCTCTCTCCTCGTGGCCCCCCTCTGGAGGAACCAAGTTCAATACCACTGAGGAGAGATCTTCTCTCGCGAACGCAGGGCAAGATTTGGCATCCCCAGCTGTAACTATGGAGCCTTCATATCTGGCCGCTCGATGGGAGTCTGATCGACTCCCAACGAGAGTCACTAATACCATTTTAGAGGCTAGAGCTCCATCCACATGGCGCCTCTATGCCCTTAAGTGGTCAGTTTTCTGCGACTGGTGTTCAGCACGTAATCAGGATCCGATTTCATGTGGCGTGTCCCACGTGCTAATCTTTCTACAAGAGCTGCTGGACAAGGGGCGCACCCCTTTCATGCTCAAGGTCTATATGGCAGCCATCATGGTGAATCACTCTTCCGAGGCTTGGCCGGACTATTGGCAGAAATGAGTTGGTTGTTAAGTTCCTTAGAGGTGCTCGGCGGTTAAATCCTCCTATACCGATCTGGGACTTATCTATAGTCCACGGGGCCCTCAAGAGCCCTCCATTTGAGCCACTTCAAACAGCTGGCTTAAGGGTCATTACGCTTAAAACCACTCTGCTTTTGGCCCTAGCGTCCGTCAAGCGAGTGGGTGACTTGCAAGCCCTTGTCTGTCAGTGCTTCCTGTCTTGAGTTTGGACCCCATGACTGTAAACTCATTCTTCAGCGGCGCATGGGCTATGTACCGAAGGTGCTCACAACTCCGTTCAGAGCCCAGGTTATCTCCCTTCTAGCCCTCCCTGCAATGGATGGTGATCAGGGGCCTAACTTGCCATGCCCAGTTCGGGCAATGCGAGTATACTTTGAGCGTTCTAAGTCATTTAGACAGTCAGAACAGCTCTTTGTGTGCTTTGGAGGGCGCTCTAAAGGGCTGCCAGTCACAAAGCAAAGGCTATCTCATTGGATAGTGGAGACTATCGCCCTAGCCTATGCCTCAGCGGGCATACAGTGGCCCACTCCACAAGAGGAATGCACTGCAAAAAATGCTTTTCTTACTTAGATTTTTAGTCTTGTTTCCAGCCAAAATATCTAAAAATTCTTAAATCCAGTTTCAAGCAAAAACTCACTTAATTTTGACATGTTTTTTCTGAAAACAAGACAATAATTTTTACTTGTCTAGAAAATCCTTCTTGATTTAAGAATTTTTAGATATTTTGGCTGGAAACAAAACAAAAAATCCCTCCCCCCCAATTTGGTTTGTGCAATTACACAAACGTTAACCAATCTGGCTTCAGCAACAGAGTAAACAGGAGTTTCCCCAAAGCAGTTGTCAATGACGATGCACCGCTTGTTCCCTTATCTCAGGGAACCGAGGTTATGTAGACTTCAACTGTATACAATTATTGCTGATCATCTCATCCAGGATCATACCTGCGTACAGTTATTGAATGTGTATGTCTTCTGTCTGTGTTTAGTTTATGGAGATGTTCCCCATACATTTGACCCTGAATACAAGCAGAAGGAGGTTCAGAGAATGCTGGATATGAGGATCAACCCTGTTGAGGGCTTTTCAGCCAAATGGGACTATGAAAACAAGGCTTGGAAGAAATAAATTGTAGACCAGGCCCTCCCCTTCTAACTAATAATTCAACAAAACAGACAAGTCTGTATTTTTTTTTTCTCCACTGTTACTTCTGAATGATTTTGGAAGTTTGCTTCCTCTTAAGGTTATGTATCATAAATAAAAATCAATATGTATCAATATGATTGTCTTATTTTGTCTGTACATGTACAGTATTTTATTTTCAGATCCTATTTCAACAATTAAATTGGCAATTATTAGAAAATTATTTGAAAAATGGAATGAGAAGTTAGTAAGTCTCTCTTTAAACTGTCCTCAATGTTTATTTAGGAGTAATGAAATTGAAAAACACTTTTGGATGAAAATGCAGTTGTGTTTACTTATTTGTTAGGCTTCAGCCTAACATTTCCCTGAGGACCCACAGCCTTGCACATACTGTAGGTCTCTTTTACTTGACATTTTCGGTTCAATTCAAGAGTCCTCGCCTAAGAAGCAGATGATCTGAATCAAGTGGGTTAAATAAGGAACACAAAAACTTGTTCTATGGGAGAGTTGAGAGTCTAATTATTGTTTTTAGATAAAAGATTTGCTTAAGTTTTCCAATTCTTCCTAGTTTGAGTCATTCTGTGGCGTTGTGGACATGTACGCTCAGATGCTGTGCTGTCACAAGAGGGTTAATGCTGCATTCACGTGCAATCAGAATTATTGTAAATACAGCCATATATTTATCAGAAATTGGCCATATAAAGGGCCTCTAAGGCCGTTCATGTACAGTTTCTGACTAGGAAGCTCGTATTTACGATAAGTCCGATAGCACGTGAATGCAGCATAAGTTCTGTCTTGTGACGTAAACAGATTTAATGTTTTTATTGCGGCAGAATTCCAGAAGCTCATTCACAGCAACTGTTTTCGTTTTAACTTTCGTCTTTATTTTTAAATGTGACATTTAAGAGACGCTTGACACGAAAAACTGTAAACAGACTTACAAACTTTGTACACTAGTCAATAACCGTGTGTCATCGCAGTTATCCTTCATCAGCTTATCCTTTATCATTTCTACTGAGCCCTTTCATGTCCTTCTATTAAAAAAAAAAAAAAAAACACTTATACCATGGGTGGTATCAAATTAATACCAATGTATGTTTTGACCACGCAACAAGCAATAATTTATGAGGTACATTTATATTTGGCTAATGCAGCATTTATGAGCTTCTGCAATTCAGTTGAGTTGTTAAATATGTTTTTGGATATTCATTTGGAAAGGCAGTTTTAACAAGTGACATTACATCTGATGCACAGATGCCATTGGCACATGCCTATGCTCGGTGGAACTTCTGGTTTTCACTGGCATCATGTGTCAGTTGACAGTGGCATGTGTCACTAAAACCTGTGACACGTCAATGGACTGTATCCTGTGTCACTGACATTGCCGCTGTGTGTGTCACCTGCACTGCTGCTGAGTGATAATGTAGATTATGCACTAAACGGCAGAGCAATATTGAATTAGTTAACAGTATGTTGCTGTCAAACATACGATTTATTACATCGCGGAGTTCATTTGTACAACAAATATTGAGTTCCTCTATTAAGATGTGTCTAATGCCCCTTAATGTGTAGGCTATTTTTCATTGCAAGTTTATTTCCAGTAGACTGCTGAACTGTCCGGTATTCATTGGCATGTGTCAGTGGACAGTGGCTTGTGTCACAAGTTTTAGTGACACATTGGCTGCAACCAAAAACCTAGGCAGCTGACTTGCTGCCTTATGAGGCAATGACTTTGCAGGCAGCCTTTTTGCCCGAAGGTATCTCACGAAACTGATTTCAGACAGGCTTCTGAGGCAGCGTAACAGTTTAATGATCTACAACAAAATAGAACGAGTTTTGGTGATAACTAAACAAATATTTAATTACTATAATACTAATTTCTTGCTAGAAATAACATCAAAAAGTTACATTTACACACGAACTAACCACCAAACGCAACTTTCAGACACCATCTTTATTTCATAGCTCAAGCGTCACTCCAGATAGCAAAATTTGTCTGGCCCACAACCTTGCTTAAGTTCTGGCCTAATTCTGGCTGGGTCCCCGGCCCAAAACTGGCCCACACACTGAAAACCAACTCAAACAACTCCAACTCCTCTGGCCCAGATGCGGCCCACACCCTGTAAAATTACTCTTATATATTGATGTGGCCCAGATCTGGCCCGCATACTTTAAAGACTTGGTCCCCGGGCCAAATGTGGCCCAGAAACTGCTAAATGTAATTCAGCAGTGAAACACAAATACAACCATTTAAAAACATTAAAAAGGCTTTAATTATAAAATTACCAAATACTGTAATATACATATATGTTAACAATGAACAAATGCACTACAGTATAAACATTAACACACTTTTTAAACCACAAAGTAACAAGTAAATTATATTTACTGTATATTATATATATGAAGATTTCATTTGCAAAAACAACTCCGTTTTTAAAAATCATGTTTTTTTCATTGTGCATTCCAATTAATCTCAATCAAATCGCAGTTGGGTTATTTTGATTAGGTAAAAAATAACGGTAACACTTTATAATAACTGCACGCTATGAATCATTAGGTAAGCATTAGTAAATGGTCAGTTCATCCTTTATAAAGCATTGTCCCAACATTAATAGTCATTAGTAAGCAGTTTGTAAATACCTTAAAATGCCTTGTTCTTGATTTATAAGCATATCTATTACAAAGGAGATTTAAAGGCTCAGTTATCTTCCTAACAGAAAAAAAATAAACAACACAGAGGGATACAGAACTCAAAAATATTTATTTCAAGATGAAAAAAAATGAAACTGTCCAACTGTACACTTTATTTTTTCTTTTTAGTTGTACAGTTTAATTTTTGCTTCTTGAAAAAATATTTCTGTGTTCTGTATCCCTCGGTGTTGTGTTTGCTTAACTTGTCTGTTTGGAAGATAAATGAGCCTTTAAATATAATTTGTAAATGCTTTACAGGGTATGAATAGTCCTCACTTTAGATGAGCTCACAAAAATAGATGGCTGGCAACTACTAAATGTTTTATAACTACCTGACTTAATCATGAATTACAGCAGGAATATGTGTTAATAAAGCATTTATTAACACACTGAGCAACTATTATCATGTGTCTAAATGATAAGATTTATGAATGTACATTTTAAATAGTTTATTAATCATTTACTTACACTTTCTAAATAATCTTATGAACCACTGACAACTAAATAACTAGTTTGTAAATAACGTAATAATTTAGAAATGATAAATTGATCATTAATAAAGTATGAAAATACAATTATTAAACATTATAGATGTGCTCAAGAACAAAACATTTATAGCTGTTTTTATAAACTGCTTACTAATGCTTATTAATGTTGTAACAATGCTTTATAAATGATGAATTGACTATTTACTAATGATTAATTAGTGATTCATAGTGTGCAGTTATTATAAAGTGTTACCAAAATAACTAATACATACTTGGTAACTAACACAATAAAACACAAAAACACGATAATTTGTGAGTTATCTGTTTTTGCAAATAAACTCTTCATATATAAAAACATTGTGTCATAATTCAGTTCAGTTCTTATCAAATGGTGTCAGTGCAGTCAAGTCAATAATATTGCTGAATATTAGGTGTCTTCAACTAAGCAAGACAAAAGGCAATAGTGACAAGGAACCCAAACAAGACCAGGCTCAGTCAGAAAACAGTCTCCTCTGGCTAAATGAATGAACGTGGTGTGATTATTTCAGGCTGCATTACAAGTCAGTTTGTGGATTGATATCATTCAGAATATTTCATCCAACTTCTTTTGCTTGAAGGAACATCACGCTAGCAGGCGAAGCTGGTTAAAAGGGTCTGTGCAGAGGGCTTGTCTCGTTCTCGTAGTCTTTGCTGAGGATCTGTGCTGGGGCCATCAATGAGGTCTTAACAGGATCTGTCATCTAGCTGAGATGGTCTCCGCTGACATTCAGGGATGGGTTGTGGTCGTTCCTGGTTGCAGGTCCACCATCTGGTCTGGATACGGACTGGATCAGCTGATTACTGTAACCATAGGGTTAAGGGTGAGACAGTATGTAAGTGACTAATATAAGCATTGATGTCATTCTTACAAATTACAAATGATGTAAGTATATTAGATATTATGGGAAGTGTTGCTGCTTACACTAATTGGTGCAGCATAAAGATCATTTAATGGATTTGAATTATAGAAATGTGATTAGTGTGTCGTGTATGGAAGGTTAAAGTGATGGGACTTTTAAATTCACAGAGTGTGTCTGCCTCCCAAAGTCCACCCTTTTGATCTGCCAGCTGGAGCCACCTCTTCATAGTCCCCTTGACCTCCATTTCAGCAGCATTAGCTTGAAAGTTTTTCCAAATGGCAGCCTTGAAATATATGTATAAATATATATACAGGTGCTGGTCATATAATTAGAATATCATCAAAAAGTTGATTTATTTCACTAATTCCATTCAAAAAGTGAAACTTGTATATTATATTCATTCATTACACACAGACTGATATATTTCAAATGTTTATTTCTTT
The DNA here is from genome assembly GCA_036784905.1 of Acrossocheilus fasciatus. Taxonomy (NCBI): domain Eukaryota; kingdom Metazoa; phylum Chordata; class Actinopteri; order Cypriniformes; family Cyprinidae; genus Acrossocheilus; species Acrossocheilus fasciatus. The sequence continues at coordinate 22,680,895 of CM071955.1, read as the reverse complement.
TCATTTTGATGATTAGAGCTTTACAGCTCATGAAAGTCAAAAATCAGTATCTCAAAATATTAGAATATTACAAAGAAAGTATTTTTAGAAATCTTGGCCAACTGAAAAGCATGAAAATGAAAAGTATGAGCATGTACAGCACTCAATACTTAGCTGGGGCTCCTTTTGGCTGAATTACTGCAGCAATGCGGCGTGGCATGGAGTCGATCAGTCTGTGGCACTGCTCAGGTGTTATGAGAGCCCAGGTTGCTCTGATAGTGGCCTTCAGTTCATCTGCATTGTTGGGTCTGGTGTCTTTCATCTTCCTCTTGACAGTACCCCATAGATTCTCTATGGGGTTCAGGTCAGGCGAGTTTGCTGGCCAGTCAAGCACAGTAACACTATGGTCATTGAACGAGCTTTTGGTACCTTTGGCAGTGTGGGCAGGTGCCAATGTAACAGGTACAGAAAGTGTACTGTTAAAATGTATATAATGTTAGTATAATTCACACAAAATTGTTTATTTTCATATACTTTCCTAAAGATGAGCGTTTCCCTTTAATTGCTGTGATGTCATCATGAGCCTGCTCAATTTCCTGTTTTGTCTCCTCCTCTTCCTCTTGGCATTGCTAATGGATGGAAGAGGTGGGTTATTTTTAGCTCCTGTTGATCTAAATTAATCTTTATTTTAATTGTTTTTATGTCTATATTTTCATTCTAATTTATGTATATAATATTATTTTACATATCTGTGTGGTTATTTTTGTTATTTCATCCTGTTTCAGTTATATTTTTGTGTTTGGCTTATATGTGGAAATGAGAGCACATGTGACAAGTGTACATTTGTGTTATAGAAGCAATAAGGGTGATTTATTCAGAGGATGCTCTTCTTTGTGTGTTAAATATCAGGTATGTTTTATTTGTTCTTGCCCTTGGCATTGTTAATGGATGGAAGAGAAGCAATAAGGGCGATTTATTCAGAGGATGCTCTTCTTTGTGTGTTAAATATCAGTAAATCCAGAGAGATACCGCCGCCTGTTGTCCCGTGTCCGATTTCATCAACAACTACACAACGCAGACAGTTTCATAACTGGTGTCCCGAGCCACCGGTTACACCAAGTCCTGCTGGAAAATTAAATCAGCATCTCCATAAAGCTTGTCAACAAAAGGAAAGCATTGAAGTGCTCTAAAATATCCTGGTAGATGGCTGTGTTGACTGTGGACATCAGAAAACACAGTGGACCAACACCAGCAGATGACATGGCAGCCCAAATCATCACAGACTGTGGAAACTTCACACTGGACTTCAAGCAACATGGATTCTGTGCCTCTCCACTCTTCCTTCAGACTCTGGGACCTTGATTTCCAAATGAAATGTAAAATTTACTTTCATCTGAAAAGAGGACTTTGGACCACTGAGCAACAGTTCAGTTCTTTTTCTCCACAGCCCAGGTAAGACGCTTCTGACGTTGTCTCTGGTTCAGAAGTGGCTTGGTAGCCCTTTTCCTGAAGACATCTGAGTGTGGTGACTCTTGATGCACTGACTCCAGCTTCAGTCCACTCCTTGTGAAGCTCTCACAAGTGTTTGAATCGGCTTTGCTTGACTGTATTCTCAAGTCTGCGGTCATCCCTGTTGCTTGTGCACCTTTTCCTACCCAAATTCTTCCTTCCAGTCAACTTTGCATTTAATATGCTTTGATACAGCACTCTGTAAACTGCCACACCTTTCAGTAACGACCCTCTGTGACTTACCCTCTTTGTGGAGGGTGTCAATGTTCGTCTACTGGATCATTGCCAAGTCAGCAGTCTTCCCAATTATTGTGGTTTCAAAGAACAAAATATACCCAGAATTTATACTGTAGGGATGGTCATTTATTCAAACTCAAATGTAAATATTCTAATATTTTGAGAGACTGATTTTTGGCTTTCATGAGCTGTAAGCTCTAATCATCAAAATTAAAAGATATAAACATTTGAAATATATCAGTCTGTGTGTAATGAATGAATATAATATACAAGTTTCACTTTTTGAATGGAATTAGTGAAATAAATCAACTTTTTGATGATATTCTAATTATATGATTAATTATAATTATTAAATCTTAAGTATTACAGTTTTTTTTTTTTTTTACAATCATTAGGACCAGACCCAGAATTCGCACCTTATATGTTTGAGGAATGTTCTGTTCATGTAGCAGCTCAGAATTTCTCTAAAAGAAAAAAGAAGTCATTTGAAAGGTTAAGTGAACCGAATCAGACAGAGCCACCCGTATAGATGTTTATGGCGCCACCAGCGAAGTCCGACTCCTCTGATTCAATAGCAATCACTCGTTAAAAAAGAATCGAATGAATTCTAGCAAACAAAATAGAATTTAACTCATTAAAATTCAATTAGCTAACATTATCGTGCACTGAATACAGCTCATCAGTTTTTTTATATTAAAAAATTACATGTTGTTTTTCTAAAGAGACCGCGCCTAACAGTTAGACCTAACGTTACTTATCAACACAGTATATTCCGGACCGAATGGTTTTTCTGACGTTATGTCATCATCGCAAACCTCCTAACAGAAACAATCTAAAAACTATACTCTTTGTGGCATTTGACACATTAAACAACACGAGATTGAACATTAAATAAATTAAATAACTTACTTTTTGCAGCTGAAGTATTCCTCTTGAGAATGGTGCCCGCCAAAATATCCTCAGAAATAAATGAATCAAAACAAAAATTAAAACCGAAATAAATCTTTCTCTCAGGCGGCTGAGTTCCTTCATTCTAGCAGTGGCCCGCCGGTGACAAAACCAACTCGGGCCAGAGGTAGATAACACACAAGTACACCGAGATCGGCCCAGATAGAAAAAGCCGTCTGTCAGCCAGAAATGTTTTGTAGAGTCGATGCGGCTCTAGAGACTGAGCCGACAGTGCCACATTTCAGCCAGAATCGGCCCGAGTGTGCTTGCTATCTGGGGCACAGGATTGTGGGATATCAAAGGTAGCGAGGGATACACCTATGCTGCCTTCAAAAATCGATCAGATGAAGGTATGAAATGCCTTTCTGCAGACCAGTCATGTTCTTCCACACTGACTAAATAAATCATTTCGGTAACACTTTATTTTAGGGTCTCTTAACTAGTTGCTTATTAGCATGCATATTACTAGAATATTAGCCATTTATTAGTAGTAATTAAGCACATATTAATGCCATATTCTACATGACCTTATTCTACATCCCTAATCCTACCCAATACCTAAACTTAACGACTACCGCACTAACTATTAATAAGCAGCTAATTAGGATTTTATTGAGGGAAAAGTCGTAGTTAATAGTGAATAAGTGTTCCCTATTCTAAAGTGTTACCATCATTTCTTTTTGAACCTTGCCTTATACACAGAGGTATTGTCATGTTAGAATAGAAAAGGGTCATGTCCAAACTGTTGCTTTAAAATTAGAAGCACAAAATTCCCTAGAATATCATTATATGCTTAAACATTAAGATTTGTACTCATGGAAATTACTAAAGTAGTCAAACCTGTTCATTAGAAGGGGGTGACCCAATACTTTTGTCAATATAGTGTGTGTGTGTATGTATGTATGTGTATATATAATATATATATATACACACTGAACAAAATTATAAACGCAACACTTTTGTTTTTGCCCCCATTTTTCATGAGCTGAACTCAAAGTCTAAGACTTTTTCTATGTACACACAAGGCCTATTTCTCTCAAATATTGTTCACAAATCTGTCTAAATCTGTGCTAGTGAGCACTTCTCCTTTGCCGAGATAATCCATCTCACAGGTGTGCAGAGGTGGGTAGAGTACCCAAAAACTGTACTCAAGTAAAAGTAAAAGTACTTGAAGAAATATTTACTCAAGTAAAAGTAATAGTCTGAATAGTTACTTGAGTAAGAGTAAAAAAGTATCGGATAAAATAACTACTCAAGTAGTTAGTTACTAGTTACTTTGGATCATATACTGAATATAGTCTATTTTTATTTAGATATATAGATATTTAGATGCATTTTTATACACACACACACACACACACACACACTGCCGTTCAAAATACTTTTAATTTTTTTTTTTTAATGTAATTTATTTCAGTGATGCAAATCAGAATTTTTATCAGCCTGATTTATTATCAATGCTGTTCTTTTTTAGCTTTCTATTCATAAAAGAATCCTGAACAAAATGTCACAGGTTCCAAAAAATACTAAGCAGCAAAACTGTTCCCTGTTGAAAAAAACAGCATATGCTGGTATAGTATGTTTTGTAGCATGGGATGCTGGTTTGAGCTGATTTAAGCTGGTCCTACGCTGGTCCAACCAGCTCAAGACCAGCACATGACCAGCATAAACCAGCGTCCCAGCTTCAAAACATACCTAACAAGCATATGCTGGTTTTTTGTTTTTGTTTTTTTCAACAACACTGGTAATAAATCAATATATTTGAATGATTTGTGAAGGATCATATGACTCTAAAATATAATTTAATTTAACTCAGTGATGCAAATCAGAATTTGTATCAGCTGTTACTCCAGTTTTCAAAGTTTAATTATGTATTATAAATGTATATAACCTCTGACACGGAGAAGAGTGAAAACTCCTCACGTGACCGCTACTGAACATAACGAAACCAATCCACTTTGACGGATCTTCTTCCGTCTGTTCTGCAAAATGTAAACAAATGTAGCCGTTATTTCTGCAAGCGTAAATATTGTGAAAATATCAATATTAATTGTGTCTAGGCAAGGCATTCCTCCTGGAACTAACGCGGGTTTGGCGGGTGTTTATTTCATACTCTGTGACAGCTTATTTAATGAATAAATTATACATTGTATTTAATGTGTAAGGTACATGTACAACAAACTGGCAATGTTATAGTGGTATCGTGTACTGTAATCGAATCTATACCTGTGGAACCGACAGCACACGCGGTGTTCATCTAATAAAGATCTTCATAGCAAACCATAGCCTTTGCAGATTTGCTTTCAACTGACTGTTGATCCAAAGCCACGTCTTCAACGCTCTTGATGTTACAACTCTGAGTGAGTGCCGCTTCAGATGACTCAGCGCGTGCGGCAGGGAAGTGAACGAATCATTCAAACTGATTCGCGAACCGATTCACTAGTCTGCCTACTGGTTTGATCAAGCCTTCCAACAGAATCGACTCAAAAGAATGAATCATTCGCGAACGGGCATCGCTCATTGCCCAGAAAAAAAGTAGACGGCGCGTTTGGAATAAATTGAAGGATTTTTAACTTGTATGCATTAAGATAAAGTAACGAGAGGAGCGTCGCCCACAGTAACGAAGTAAAAGTACCGTTTTTTTCACTAAAAATGTACTTGAGTAAGAGTAAAAGTAGCCATTTTTAAATATACTCTAAAAGTATTAGTTACCCAAAAAATTTACTCAAGTAAATGTAACGAAGTAAATGTAACTCGTTACTACCCACCTCTGCAGGTGTGGCATATCAAGATGCTGATTAGACAGCATGATTATTGCACAAGTGTGCCTTAGGCTGGCCACAATAAAAGGCCACTCTAAAATGTGCAGTTTTATCACACAGCACAATGCCACAGATGTCGCAAGTTTTGAGGGAGCGTGCAATTGGCATGCTGACTGCAGGAATGTCCACCAGAGCTGAGAGAGAACACTGTGTTGCCGCTTAAGGAACGGAAGCATCCATCATCAGTTGAACAGTTCATAATCAGTCCACAGCCTTTTGGATCAAGAAACTCACTTACTTTATCCTTTTTCACTCTCTTGGACTTTTCTCACTCTGCTCTTTGATACTGAGTCAATGCCTGCATGTATTGTAGCATATTTCATTGCCCATAATGAGTAACGGTAATAGATATTTACCTGACCATTTACCTGAGGCAGAGGAGTTTTAGGTTTTCCAATTCTCTTTTCAGTGAACAGTCCCAGTGCTGACGATAGTGATAGTAGGCCTGGCAATGCAAGTAGGGTTTGTCCTTTAAGAGAGTATGATGCAGCAGACATGCAGTCAGATGTCAATCACAGAGTAGCCTGCACATCAGCACCTAACAATGATAGTGTGCCTGATATGTTAGGGCAGATGAGTTCAATTGGCCAACAATTAGCAGAGAACATTGTCTCATCTCAGTTCCTATAGCTTGGACACCGACACATCAAGTAAAAAACACACTGATGATTATAAGACTGACAGCCCCTCAGGCGTGACTAATGTGTCACAAAACCAAGTGATTCAGCACAGAAAAGTCAAGGAGCCACCTTCATTCAGAGGAGATGGTTCAGATACTGTTGAAATTGAGGAATAGGAAGATCTGATGAGGATGTTTGTTAAAAAGAGCAACATGAGTGATGATGAACACGTGGAGGAAATCCTTGTACACCTGCGTGGTAAAGGAAAAAATTTAGTCAAATTCTGGATCAGGATCTGTGATTCCGCCACCACTGTCTTCCCAAACTCTGTCTACAGCCTGCTGCACAAACATTTCATTTGTAGTCATTAGTCCTGTTAACCAATTCTAACAAACCTCAGTCTCATCCTAGATGCCAGCCTCATACCAGACTTCCTAGGATTGAAGGTTTTGATGCCTTACCGTGTTCTATTTGCAATGACACTGCCCATTCTGCCTTGATGACGACTATGTTTCCAGTGTCATCTACTCAGCCCAGTCCGGAAAACTAGCAGGTCTGTGCGCAAGGGAGGTTAGTACAGACCATGTTGACAATCCTTCCATCTTCGACACAGAAGATTACGAGTCTGCATATGAACAGTATAAACTGAGTGTCTCGCCTGATAAAACCGCTGTCTTTCAAGGAATACAAAGAGTCCCCAGAGCTGGTTCATTATTTTACACTATTGTGTCTGTGGAAAATGGTCCATCTTTCACTGCATTACTCGACAGTGGCTCAATGGCCTGCACTCTCAGCGAGACAGCTGAAGCTAGTTTGCTGGCAAGCACTTTAACGTTGAGAAAATATTCTGCCGATGATGTTGTAATTATTGGATGTGGTGGTCATAGAGTCACACCAACAGCGACGTATGATCTGCCTGTCTGTGTCTATGGATGTAAAATGATAATACCTGTGCTGATCGTTCCAGGCCAGACTGATGAGATTATCTTGGGCAGCAATGCCATCAAATGCCTGCTGACTCTCCTGAAAAGTACAGATGACTACTGGAAATTAATCTCACTACCGAGCGGTAATGGACAAAACACACAAAGATGGAGATGCGACCATGCACCTGAGAATGTTGGTACTGTTAAACTCAAGCATTGTGACCAACCCCAGAGTGAACACCTTTTAATGAGGGAAGCTCCCTGTCAACACTACGATGTGGGTAGTACGGTGCAGGTGGAGCCCACCCAGTCCAAATGTGGCCCTAAGCAGATCATGGTTGGTAGAGTCATTACATCTTTATGGGGAGATGGCTGGATACCTGTAAAAGTTATAAACCCTACGAACAGTGCGTTGACCTTAAGAGGAAATGCAAAGATTGCGGATGTTTCTCCATGCATCGCTGTTGAAGATCTCCCAGAGAGTGACTATATCAAGTCTCAAGTTCAATACTATCAACATGAGGATGGTTCCCAGGAATCTGAGGATGAGTTAATGCAGATCTTGCATGACTTGGGATTGAGAGACTTGGATCTGACAGCATGCAAAGTGTCTTCAACATGGAAAATGAAATTACTCCATCTTGTCAAGAAATATGAGTCCATATTTTCAAGGAATGAGATGGACTGTGGCGAAGCCAAAGATTTTGTACATCGGATCCGCCTAGTGGATGACAAACCCTTTTGTCTGCCCTACCGTCGTGTACTTCCAAGCCATTATAAGAAGCTGAGAGTAGCGCTGGATGAAATGGAAGAGAAGGGCATTATCAGAAAATCAAACAGTGAGTATGCGTCCCCTCTTGTGCTGGTGTGGAAAAAGAATGGTGATCTGAGGATCTGTACAGATTTTCAGTGGTTGAATGCCAGAACTGTAAAAGATGCCATCCTCTGCCACAACAGGCCGACGCCTTAGCTGCTCTTCTGGGAAATGCTTTCTTCTCGACTATGGACCTTACTTCAGGCTTCTATAATGTGCTGTTACGCAAAGACGATAGAAAATGTACTGCTTTCTCGTCGGCATTAGGGCTGCATGAATATAACAGGATGCCACAGGGCCTCTGTTATAGTCCCGCTACATTCATGCGTATGATGATGTTAATCTTTGCTGATGAGAACTTCACAAGTTTATTGTGCTATCTTGATGATCTCATGGTTTTTGCTCCCAATGAGCAGGTTGCATTTGAAAGGCTGGAGATGGTCTTTTCAAGACTCAAGGCCCACAATATCAAGCTTTCCCCTAAAAAAAATTCCACTTCTTGAGAAAATCAGTTAAGTTTCTCGAACATGTCATTTGTGAGGATGGTGTTAAGACCGATCCAGGGAAAAAAAAGCCATTACGGATGTTCAAGCAGCGGACTTGATGGACTCTCATGGCGTCACTCCATGTCACAAGAAAACCAGATTATTCTTAGGTGTGGTTTTGTACTAACAACATTTTATAATGAGATGCTCTGTTAAAGCCAAACCGTTATTTGATCTGATCTCAAAGACTGACACTACGGGCTCTAGTGGCAGAAGGAGGAAACTCAACTCAGAGGCTGTGTGTGTTAAACACTCACCAACAGACTGGAATGACAAATGCCAGAAAGTGTTTGACACTTTAAAGGAGAACCTTCTCACAAGCGTAACGCTAGCACACCCTGACTTTAACTGTGACTTCATACTAGCAGTAGATGCCTTGTTTGATGGTTTGGGAGCTGTTCTGTCTCAAATCCCTGAGGGCAGCACTATGGCCAGACCAGTGGCATTTGCTAGCAAGACACTGTCTGGTTCTCAGATAAATTACCCAGCTCACAGGGCTAGAATTCCTCGCACTTAAGTGGGCGATATGTGACAAGTTCCATTATTGGTTGAAGGGCCATCATTTTACAACTTGGACGGACAATAATCCCCTCACCTACATATCACCAAGCCAAGACTCGATGCCTGTGAGCAACGCTGGGTTGCTAAATTAGCCTCCTTCAGCTTTGATCTGAAATACGTACTCGGCTCCAAGAACATTGTCACCGATGCGTTGAGCAGGGAACCTTTTGTTCAGTCTAGTGTCAGCCATCGACTTGTAACAGAACCTTACCATTCTTTGCTCAATCAGGTTAATGGAGTTGTAGATCATGTTGTTCAAGATTCTTTCCGACTTACTACTAACTGTCAAGTACTAAGTCCTTCTGATGAGACTGGAGTTCGTGGACAAGATCAGATGACGGCAGGTGCTTTGAGTTCACGGGATGTAGCTGCAGTATTGGACTCCCATTGTTCTGGTGGTGTAGGACAAATGATGGGCGTGGAAACCATGCCACACATCCCCGATATGGACCAGACTACTGCACTCAGTGTAAGCACACTTTCAGCCGCACAAGAACAGGATACCGCTGTGAGTAGAGCACTCTTTTATATTCAGAGACACAGACGTCCTGACAAGCGTGAATGTGCAAGTGAGTCTCGAACTGCCCTAAAGCTTCTTAAGCACTGGAATAAACTTACCATCAAAGATGGCATGCTTTTCAAAGTCAAAAGAGACTGTCACATGTACAAAAAGTTGTATCAATTCATTGTCCCAAATGCTCATTTATGGAACGGTCTCTTCTGAGTTTATGGATTCCCTAGGCGATTCCCTCAGGGATGAGACTGTTGTGACGTATTCAGATTTCGTATCCAGGCTTAAGAGTTACCTTGGTGAAGCTGCAAACATTGCACAGAAGCACAGTTCTACTGGGCAAGCTCGGCATGCAAGGATCTACAATCGGAAAGTAAAGAGATCATCTTTGACTGTTGGTGACAGAGTCCTTCTGGCGAATCATGGTGAGCGTGGCAAACGTAAAATTGCAGACAACTGGGAGTCCAACCTCTACGAAGTTATGTTGGTGAGATCACCCATTAATGTCTATCAGATAAGAGACAAAGAAATAGGTCGGGAAAAGACTGTGCACAGGAACCTCTTGCTCCCTGTTAACTTTCGGTACATAGACAATGGAACCACTTTACCATCTCAGTCTCATTCAGTTGATCATCCCGACAGTAATATGAGAACGGCTCACTGGGTTATGCAGTTTGATCAGCCCAACTGCCATGAAAATGACACTGACTCAGTGGAATGTTCAGAATTCCAGTTCGAAGGCAGACTCTGATACCTGTAACAGCTCAATATCCACTGAACAGGGAAGTGATGTAGGAAGTGACATTCCACATTTGTTGGATGAAGGAAAACCTCCTGGTGATGAGTTAGACCAGATGTCCACACAGCACTCCTTGGCTATGCCAGTTTTTCCACCTTCACAAGTAGGCAATAATCCTGTTCCGGATACAGGTAACCCTGTAGTTTGCACTCAACCAGAACACATTTGAACAGACACATTCAGAACTAGGGCTGGTAGGACCATTAAACCTCCACAAAGATTGATCTGTGAGATGAATAATCAGTTTGTGCATGATTCGCCACCATCTGTGATTTCTCTTTTTGATGTGGTGAAAAACCTTTTTCATTGGTGAATTATTGGATTCACCCGCAGTGATATTACGCAGCGCCTGAAAGTAGTTCCCAGCTAGGTGACTAGTTATAATATAGCTGGGGACTACTTTCAGGCGCTGCGTAATATCACTGCACCTGCTGCGGCCATGTTACGGCAGCAAAGTTCCTTGATTATTACGCCGGAATGAGAGTATAGTTCCTAGACAAATCGAACTAGAAAATCGCAACTTTTCATTTTCCGCTGGTCTTAGTACACGATATAACTACAGAAGAGTCGAGTTTTAAATAGGAAAACTATCGAAACTCTGGTCATTTTTGAACACGATGCTACTGGTCTAATCGGATTCAATGATTTATGCTAAGCTATGCTAAAAGTGCTATCGCCATACCCGGAGATCTGCTGAATGGATTCAAAAATGGTAAAACTCAACTTATTAACTCTGGGGGAGTTGGAGAATGAGCCTATTTCCAAAAAAAGTGGAGTGTTCCTTTAAGGTGGGGGTGCATGTAACGGAGTGGAAAAATATATTAAATTATTGCATAAATGGAGACAGCGCCATCTATGTGGTGTGCAATGTAATTTAGTGCATGGAGTAGGGACCACCCACAGCAGTTAACGAAGTATTGCTGTGGGTAAGTTGCACGTTTTTCACGGTCTGAGAATAAACCATTTATAAGTGTTCAAAGCACACAAATATTTGCTTTATTTTGACTGTATCTTTCAATGAATATGTTGGGACTGTCAAGTCGTGTTTGGCATCGAGTGTGTAGTTCAATATTGAGTTATAATGTGTTTATAGTACGAGACCTGATTGTAATCAATTTGTGTTGTCTTGTGTTTTATGTAGAAATGGTTTATTCTCGTACTGAATCAGTGAAACCCTATTTACACACGCTGTCTCCATTGTGCAAAAAGCAAACCACCCAGGCAAGACTGTCACATGTGCATCATTTTGGAACGGTCAACTTGACGTGATTAACCATAATCATAAATGAAAATTCAAAGATAAACATGCGTAACTTGCTGTTGTAGACGCACACAGTCAACTAATTTTCAGGGATGCAAACTACCACTGGCCTTTTTCAAATTTCTCAGATTTTAATGTCATTTACATTATTTGCCACAGTGTAGCCTACGTAGAAACATTAACATAGTCATTTTCAGCAGACATAAGACTTTCAGAATTTCAGAATAAGAATTTCAAACAAAGAAGTTATATTTCTTTTGTAATTTTACTGTTCTAAGAAAATGTTTCAAAAAACTGTAAAAACATAATTCTCAAACTTACTCTAGAACATTGTAAATTTGAAGACTTCACTTTCAAGTGCTGTGATTATGAAAATTCTAAATGAGATTTTAATGTGAATGTTTTAATGGTTTAATTAGGCTAAATTAATTTTTTTCTGTGATCAAACCTGAATTTTTAGCATCATTATTCCAGTCTTCAGTGTTACGTGATCTTTCTGAAATCATTCTAATATGCTGATTTGGTGCTTAATTATTTTCAGTTGTTATTTGTGCTCAGTTTTTAATAATGGTTAACAAATTATATTCAGTTATTATTTGTGCTCAGTTATTAATAATGGTTCTTATTATTAATGGTTCTTATTAAACTCTAAACTAGCTCGGTCAAAACTGCCTGTCGGACTCTACAATCAAGCAGGTAGTCGTGGCCTAATGGTTAGAGAGTCACACTCGTAACCCAAAGGTTGTGGGTTCGAGTCTCAGGCCTGGCAGGGATTGTACCATGACTGAGCAAGGCACTGAACTCCCAACTGCTCCCTGGGTGCCACAGCATTGTTCCGTGTGTGTGTGTGTGTGTGCACTTTGGATGGGCACAGAGCACAAATTCTGAGTATGGGTTACCATACTTGGCCACATGTCACGTTACTTTTTCAATGTGTTGCGCTTGGAATTGACCTATCGGTAAGCCCTTGAACGCAGACTAGCCAATGGCAGTCGAGTATCAGTTGCACGGGGTGCGGAACTCAGACATCTTTAGGTTTCAGCGCCATAGAGAAACATTTGAAGCTCGCATCGGTTTTATGGGGTTTATGCTTCAAAAATGGAAAAACAATGTGCCTGGGGTACTTGTAACACTGATTCCAGGTACATTTCTTGAATCAAACAGAGCAAAATGTCCCTAAGTATTCACCCCAATACAAATGAAGACAAAAACGTTCATTTTCTGGTTGGCATACACTCATTAAGTTACAATTTTCATCTGCTCAAGCAGAACGTTAATGTTATCTTGTGCTTTAGCAAGGTATCTCTGGCTAAAACTAGCTAACGTTAAAGTTAGTGAGTCCATGCTAACGTACAAACCTAAATAGCGGACTGTTCTCGCGTCTTGTACAGTGTAGGTCAAAAACACACAAACGAAGGTCTACATTTCAGTGCCTCTCCATATTTAACTGGTTAAATGTACATTAATTTAATTGTACCCTGCGATACATGAACAGTGTTGATCCTGCATGTTGTCATCCGCGATCGTGATGACCGACCGAAATATGAGACTTTCCTCCGCTTACATTATGATCTGTAAACCCTCGCTTCGAGTTACCCACCGTATTTATTTTTAAATATTTTATAAATCTCTCCATGGAATATTTAATTCCCATTTGGTGGCCTTCTGTGTCCAAAATTGTGCAAAAACATCGTGGGACAAGGTTTTCACACTGTAGCTGTCATTGAATGACAGTGAGCAACTCCGTTTGTTTGTCCGAGGGAGCAACAATAACTAAGGGGGGCGGGGCTTACCGATAGGTCAGTTGCTCGCCGGCCTCGTTATATACATCGGGGTTCCCATCGCAAACAGTGTACAAAGACCGCGTCTATGACTTCAGCTGTTGGGTGTACGATACCTGTCGTTTGGTCTTCCTTTCACCAGCTGCATAAAACACGTTATGAAGATGGGAACGTAAACTTTGCAAATCTCCGTCATCTGGACTATGTTTCATCAGGTGCTCTGCCAGGCATTACCGCATCCTCAACGATAGCTCAACCTCCAGTCAAAATGGCTCTAGGTCATGCTAGGTCATTGTCAAATAAAACCTTTATTTTAAATGACTTTTTTTACTTCTCATGCCTTGGATTTTTTATTTGTGACTGAAATATGGTTAAAGAATGGTGACATGTCGTCTCTTTGCGAGTTATCCCCCTCTGACTGTTTTTCTATAGCACTCCTAGACCAAGTGGACATGGTGGTGGCTTAGCCAATTTTTTTAGAAACTCATTCGAATGTAGACTTCTACCTGTTGATGCCTCTTTTAGTTTTGAGGCACAACTCCTAAAAATGTATCTAAATCGCCCCCTACTCTGTGTGTTGGTGTATAGACCTCCTAAAGTCAGTACGACCTTTATTTCTGAGTTTCTGTCTAACCAAGTGTCTCGTTGTGACAGGCTGTTGGTCTTAAGGGATTTCAACATTCATGTCTGCTGCCAAACCTATCGTTAAAAACTTTATGAGCCTTATGGACTCACTCAATTTTGTACAGTCGGTCTCCAGCCCTACACATAGCGGAGGGCAATACATTGGATCTTGTTTTGACTCGTGGTTTCTCTGTACATATCTGTGAAATTTGATGCTGGCATTTCTGATCATTACCCTGTGGTGTTTGAACCTGTCATTTCATATGATCAGCCCATCCTTTCTCGGCCTATACATTACTCTCGGCCCTTTCATGCTAATACCAATCTTGAATTTTGTGAGTCTTATTCCAAGTTTCTTTCAAATTATAATTCCTCTCTGTTATCTTGTATGGATACTGAACAACTGTTTGAAATTGTTAACTCTGCCTGTTGTACTGCTTTGAATACAGTTGCTCCACTTAAGCGCAAGAAGTGTAAGGTCCGTTCTAGTCCTCAACCCTGGTTATATGCACTTTCAGACAAGAGGGCAGGAGGCGCTGAGCGCAGGTGGAAAAAGATGGGCTCCAGGTTTCCTACCAAATTTTGAAAAACTGCTTAACTGCCTATCAAAATTCCGTTAGTGAGGCAAAATCCAAATATTTCTCAAACATGACTGCAAAAAATGCCAGTAAAGTTCTCTTCAAAACAAATTCTGTTCTTAATCCCATTTTTTGCTCAGTTCCTGTTGTCAACATTGAGACATGTACACAATATTCAGAATTTCAGAACATGCAAGATATTAGATCACACCTCTCTCCTTTTGACATAAATCAATCTCATCTGGGGCCGGATTCACAAAACATTCTTAGGAAGAAATTTCTTCTTAACTGCCATTTTCTTCTTTTTTTTTAACTGAAAAAATAATCTTATGTCAAACAGAAAACAAGATTATTTTTCTTACCCCATTGGCAGATTATTTTGCTTGTTTCAAGCAAAAACTCACTTAATTTTGACTTGTTTTTTCTGAAAACAAGACAATAATTTTTACTTGTCTAGAAAATCCTTCTTGATTTAAGAATTTTTAGATATTTTGGCTGGAAACATGACTAAAAATCTAAGTAAGAAAAGCATTTTTTTTTTTGCAGTGAATGTGCCGATACACAGGACGTAGCAGCGCGGACACATACCGGAAGCGTTCACTCGGATGAGAGCGCAAAAACACAGCACAAAAAATGAACGAAACAGATCGCTGCAGCTTGAGACAGGCTGTTCAAAAACACGATGCATTAAAAACGTGAAGCTGAGCGCCAGTCAAATTCGCGACAAAAAGAGTGTGTGCGCTTATTATGATTATTAGGGTAATCTGCAAAAAGCGCAAAATACAATAAAATGTGAGTTTATCATGTATTCACTCATATAAAGACTGTCACTTTCTTCTTAAGAAAAAAAAATTAAGATGTTCTTAAAAATATATTTGAGAACTTAAGAATTTTTCTAGAATTGAATATAAGAACATTCTTACGAACTTTGTGGAATTTATCTTAAGAAATTTCTTAACTTATTTCTTAAGAAGAATTTCTTGAATCCGGCCCCTGGTTCTTTCATCCAGTAGCTTTTCAAACTTTCAGCCAGTGTCTTCATCTCAATTACTCAAAATAATTTCTCTGATGAAATTTACATTTTGTTAATCTGATGTATTGCCTGGTCGTCTGTTTAGAGAGGTTTTAGGCACAGTCAGCCCCACCCTTTTAGCTATTATAAACAGCTCTTTAACACTAGAACCACCATGGGGTAAATTTTACCCGTGGCTGTTTTTCAAATGTACATAACAGATTTTCAATAAAACATTCATGTCTCCCAGTCAGATATGTGTAAGTATATAATTACATAAGCATTTCAACAGGTATCTGAATTATTAAAGATATTCACTTTCCAAAATCTCATAAATACATTGAACAGAGTGGTAAAAAAAAAATATATTTATTTCGTTAAAATATATTTCGTTTAATATTTATGACAATGAGCTATAACTTCACAGCTAAATATAAACTATCATATGAACATTTAATCATTGAGAACTTCTATATGAATTTGTATGTGGGGTGTGGGTGCTGAAAAACTAGCACTGTTTCGTCATTTCTAAAAAAAAAATTAGGTCAACATAAATTGACTAAATTTATTCATCTTGATAGCTATACACATGCACACTACTGGAAATGTCATCATAGGGTAGTTAAGTCAACTGCAATTTCCATTTTATATCAATTTGAAACCGGAAAAATCCCTTCAAATATAGTTAACATTTAGAAGTTATCAATAATGTTATTAAATGGCAAAAGTTGTCTTGTTGCATGTTATTAGCTGATAAACTGTCACATGACCTCAGGCAGGGAAGGAAACTCAGAGATAAAACAGGTAAGATTAATAGGTAAGTTATAGTAAGTATTTCTGGGTAGGGATGCTAACATTGACTTCTTAACTGGCAGTAAGAATTTTCACAATTAACACAATTCACAATTAATCAGTTAAATTGTTAAAAGATAATTTGTAATGTTTTTCTTGAAAGAAAAAAAAAAAAAAAACAACTGCTGCATGGATTAAAAAAAAAAAAAACTGCATTGTCAAAATGGCATTGAGAGGGGGAAAAACGAGTTAAATTGTTAGTTAATCCTTTAATTTGACCAGTATTCAGAAACAAGATAAATAACAGAAAATATAAATAGCTATAAAACTACAATACAAAATTATTTACACAATTACAAATTAAAAATGGCATTTATTATAAATTACAAAAACGTCTAGCCAAAATGAATTTACTTAAACATAAAATGAAACTTACATCTCTCATTGAGCACAAATACAAATGTTCTCATATTTGTAATGTAACATTAGTTTGCTAAACTATTATTTATGTAAGCAAGGCTGAATAGTAGGGCTGGGCGATTTTTCAGATTTTATCGATCAATTCGAATTTAATGTTTTGCCACGATTTTATTTTTTAGAAATCGAGGAATCGCGATTGACACAAAATTAACTGAGAAGCTTGAGCTGAGTTTTTTTTATTTTTTTTTTATTATGTGTCAAAGCCTAAACTAAAAACTTTTTGAAGCTTGAAAATAAAGACTTCCAGTGGAAAGACAAAAATGATGAAAATATCAAAAATAAAAACATTTGTCTGAAGACGAACAAAATTAATTCAAAATGGGTTTGGAACAACATGATGTTACGTTACGTGTCCGCTAAAGAGGCGCACGATGATAACGCCCCCTCCCGGGCGGAGCTGGAGACTGGAAGTCCCGAGGCGGTGGAGTGGAGCGCATGGCACCCGCTGACTGAGGGTGAGCTGAGGGACTCACAGGCATCAGCGGAGATGAAGGCGAAGAACTGGCTGTTTTGAGAGGAGGCGGGAGAGGGCGGCTGGGAGGGAACACAGGAGATTCAGGGCTGGGCAAAACCAGCGGAGACAGTAGATTCAGGGCTGGACGGAACCAGCGGAGATGCAGGAGATTCAGGGACACAGGTTTGTACTTCTCCCCACCAGTCAATTAGGTCCATCTAGAAAATTTCCTTCAGTTCCTCTTCATATTTCCCAAAAACCAGTTTTAGCTCACCCTCACCCTCAGTCGTAGGAGTGCGGGCGGGGCTTCCCTCCAAGCCCTCGAGCACCACCAAAACTCCCTCAGCGACGGATGATGTTGCTGGCTCACACACTTGGTCAGAGGATGGTAGTGGCTCAGACGCAGCGGGCTCAGGCTCTCCGTCTGCAGTGGGCTCAGGCAGTATCTCTGTAGATTGGGGTGACG
Organism: Acrossocheilus fasciatus; assembly: GCA_036784905.1. Taxonomy (NCBI): domain Eukaryota; kingdom Metazoa; phylum Chordata; class Actinopteri; order Cypriniformes; family Cyprinidae; genus Acrossocheilus; species Acrossocheilus fasciatus. The sequence continues at coordinate 22,663,176 of CM071955.1, read as the reverse complement.
GCTGGCTGGTCTCTGGCAGTGGTGGAGTGGGGCCGATGGCGATATCATCCTCCACAGGGCCGATGGTGAATGCTGACTCGTTGTGTATCATCACCCACTCCACACAACCGGCGAAATCCTCTTTGGGACCGTTCGCTGGTAGGCGTGCCTTACACTGCTCGCTCAGGCTGATGATGTAAAAGACACAGAGGGAGTGGTCCGGGAAGTGGGTAAGGCACGCCAGATCTAGAAAGTCCCTTGTTTGGTCCTCCAGCGAACGGTCCAACTGCTTCAGGCACAGGAGTTGGACGCCGGGCAGATCCATTCCGGGAGAGAACAAAACAAAACAAAACCAAAAAAAAATAAACAGAAAGAAAAACGCCGCTTTAGAAATGAACTGTTTCGGTCTGCTATTCTGTAACGTTACGTGTCCTCTAAAGAGGCGCACGACGATGAGTAGAAACAAAGAAAGTCTTTTATTAATAAAACCACAGTGGAATTCCAAAAGCAAGGAATAGCAAAACACATAAAGCAAACTCAATAGCAGACAAAGAATGATGGGAGAACACAGGCTTTAAGTAATAAACGTAATCAAGGGGGAAACAGAAACAGGTGAGGATCTAATTAACCAATAGGGGAACTAAAGAGACTAGGTCAAACATGTGACACATGAGGGTGAGTAGGCTAAACCATGAGAGAATTAGAATTTTTTAGTGGACTGTCTAGTTAAGACAACTCAAATGTTCAAGTACTCAGTCATTTCTGCTGATCTCAGCTAAAATGTGAAAATGTTGGCAAGTAAATTTGTTAAATTTAAAATTAAAATTAAATTAGTTAAAGTTAAAGTTGTCCTGACATGTGTCCTACCTTGTGTGTCTTGAAAAAATCTGCTCTTCTTTTGAGATAGTAGTAGATCTGCCAGGATCATACCTTGAATGACCAGTGTTGGGCATGTTACTTTAAAAAAGTAATTAGTTATAATTACTAGTTACTTCTCACAAATAGTAACTGAGTTAGTAACATAGTTACATCATAATAAAAGTAACTAATTACCAGGGAAAGTAACTATTGCGTTACTTTTTTAAAAATGTTCAAATGTCAAATAACTTTGGATACCCCCAATATTAAATATGTTACATTAATGAAATGGACACTAAAAAGAATAAATTATTATTGTAAAACATTGTACATTAATCTACACTATGTATCTATTGACACTTAGTATCAGTCAGTCAAGCATTATAATATAATATTATGATAATTTAATATTATATGATGATAGAACTTTAGTAATTAGAATAACCAAGTATGAATGCATATTTGTCATCAATATAAAACGTACTAAGGATTAATGAGCTGCTGGGTTCATGAATATTAATCACGTTGTCTGCGTTTGCTCGAATTGATTTGCTGAAATCAAAACAGGGATGATAATAGGTGAGTGCCAGCCAATGAGATTTGTCGTTTGCGCATTAGTTCCGCCTACTACCGGAGAAACCAGCGGTTCTTAAAAGCTGAAAAATTCTAAAGGAACTCCGTTATTTTGTCATGAAAATACAACAAAGAATATCATTTACATGCAGCGCGTCACCTCTGCATGTTATGAAAGACTCTCTTGCTCTGTATCTTTCTTTGCATGCGTGTATGTGAGAGAAAGCAACGGTGAGTGGTGCGCTTCACACTAGAGTTTACGGTACGTCAAATACAGCTACACTGCGCATCCATTCAGATGAACTGAAAAATTTAATTCTAATAATATAATATAGTAACGCCACATTTTATTGTCAGTAACGGTAACGGCGTTGTAACGGGGGAAACAGTAATTCGTTTGATTACTCGTTACTTAAAAAAATAACGCCGTTAGTAACGCCGTTTATTTATAACGCCGTTATTCCCATCACTGTGAATGACTGATGCGATTACTGTTCCTGAGGACAAAACACAAAATTAGAGAAATTTAACTCACATTTAAGCAACATTTATGGACAGCTTATTTTTATGAATTATAATAAGACTTTCAATTATAATAACTTTCAACCACTACAAACTTAGCATTAGCAATTACCTGAAATCTTTATGAAAAAAAAATAAACAAAAAAAAACAAAGCAACTTTAGGATAAGTGCAAGCAGAAATATAAAATATCATTTTTTTCCCATCTATATTCGTCAAGTATATAACTAACTATAATCAGAACTTAAAAGACTTCACTGTTATTCTTCTGAAGCAACACAAAATACAAAAAGAGAATGATAGACAAACTGAAATTTAAGATGTTATTCACTCTGCCAATTCAGTCTGAATCAAAATGGTACACACTACATTACATCAAACGTGACTGGTTCTTAGATGTCATGATGTCATTCTTGTGGGATGTTAGTTTGTTATTTTCATCTGTGTTTTGTATTTATGATTTGATCAATCTTTAGGTTTAAATTTCATTCTAATATTCACAAAACAAAAGTATTTTATTGCTTCATAAGACTTCTGACTTTCTGGTCATCATTACATCTGCATTAATAGCAATTCATCAAACAATAAAAACTGAAGAACGATGTATTTAATTACAGTCGTCTTGTTTCCAATGACGTACAATAAAACTAAAAAATATAACAAAATAACTAAAAATATAATAAAATACCTAACTACATAATACTACTATTGTTAGAAATTGCAACAAAATTAAAATAGAAATATAATCTTTTGAACTGCTGGTTTCGTCTGGTCAGAGGAGAACTGGCCCCCCGACTGAGCCTGGATTCTCCCAAGGTTTTTTTCTCCATTCTGTCACAGAGGGAGTTTTGGTTCCTTGCCGCTGTCGCCTCTGGCTTGCTCAGTTGGGGACACTTAATCTCTAGCGATTATCGCCGATTTGATTACACATATACTATTTAAACTAAACTGAGCTAGACAATGACATCTCTGAATTCAATAATGAAATGCCTTTAACTGAAAATTGAGTGTTTAATCTTATCATTATACATTACTGAACCCCTGTCCTCCAATTTGATACTGTTAAGTGCTTTGACACAATCTGTATTGTTAAAAGCGCTATATAAATAAAGGTGACTTGACTTGACTTGATGTCACACCACCCTTCACAGCCTTTGCACTGAAAAGGTTGATTTCAAAAGCATGACAACAATTTGTTAGTATGCATTTTAAATAAGACAACATGAGGAGCAAATAACAGTGTAAAATGTTAACTAACGCTGGTTTCACACCACACGCGTAAGCAGAGCATAAGCAGAGCGTAAGCAGCACAGAAGCAGTGCTTATGCAGTATGGCAAACCCAAAGGTTCAGAATTACGCTATAGATTAACCGTATTTACAGCCAAACGCCATCAAATACGGCAGTATTTAAACAGTATTTGCGCCACAAAATACGCCGTTGTGATTACAAACGTCGTAAAAAACTCATGAAAATATGTCAATGATGCTACATCTTACGGCGTTTTAGTGTGCATGAAAAGTGCCGCTTTTTACGCTGTTCATCGGTGCGTTCCAAACGGAATATCATCCTCCCAAGGGCACTTTGGAGTGAAAACAATCATGGCCGCCATATTGAAGGGTTGTTCCTAACCGAAGTGCTCAAAACTGGCCACTTCAAAGGGCCCTTCAGAATGAAGGATTTCAAAGGGTACAATTGATGGACACTTCGGGCCCCCGTGATCCTTTGCGCTGATTCTTTCCATGATGACGCTGCCTCCGTGTGGGCCCGGGATGATGACGTAGAAGGACACTTCAAGAAACAGTTGTTTGGTCCCCTACACCCTTCAACCCTTCAAAGCTCTCACTCCGAGGGTAAACCCTTTGAAGGGATTAGAGCATAGGGATGAGCCCTTCCAACTGGAAAGCAGGGCATATTGCCATATCACGGTGTAAAAAACACCGTTTTAGTTGCACAGAGCGTGCGTCATTTACAGCATTTTCCTTGTAGTATAATGAGCCACACTCGCTGATTTCCACAGCCAGTAATATTGAACTGTTCTAACCCAGTCAATGATGAACAGAACCAGACCAGACCAATTCACCACGGATCATTTTAGTGGAAGAAGTGCCTGTGAACTGATAGGAAATATTTATGTACAAAGTAACTTTATCTCTACTAACATTGAACATAGGCCGATTCCACGTCTTAATCATACTTTAATTGTTAATTACATGGACAGCATTTTAGCATACCAACCCCATCTGCATGCTGCTAAGCGATTGTCTGTGCTGCTTTCACTACAGTCCACGAGCATTCGTATGCTGCTGTAGTTATAAAAATACACGGTTTTAAACATATTTTAATATTTTTATTTTAGCGTCATGTTTAGGATTAATCTCCAATCTGTCTACAATATGCTATCCAATAACTGCACTCAGACCTGTTATAAACTCAGTTTATATCGGATCAAACCACACAGACGCCTGATTGAACTTGCCATCATCTTTACTCTCCCGATCCTATGTGATGACGTCACACCAATACACAACATCCCTCCTCGAATATGAACTTACCCTGCACTGTAAAAAATGATTGTGATTTTAACGGTAAAAGACTGTAAAAATGCCACAGTAAAAACCTGTTAAATGATTAACAGTAAGTTTCCTTAATATAAACAATGAATAACTGTAATAGATCTAACCTTTGTTTTCGAGAAAGTAAGCCTCAGTATAGTGTTGGAAACTTTTATTCCTCTTGTCGAAGCAGAGACCAGGAAACGTTGGGATATCTTTCATACAGAAGTTACTCTTCATTGAGAACTCGCTGTGCGTCGCTTTAGTCATCCAAGTCTCTAAAGCAGTGATACATTGTAGTTTATATACATTTAGGGGGCAGTGCTTAGGAATGGAAAAAAAGGACCTGGGTGACGACCTTAAACAAAGCATGCAAATGAAGTATTCAGGTATAGCAGCCTGGCCCATTTAACCACTCCTAATCTAATCAGCCTAACTGCCCAAAGATTGGGGCAGGGGCATCAAGAGCAATTACAAACAAAAGGCAAGAGTCTCCGTCATCTGGCTCATTTCACTTACAATAAGAGAACAGGAACTGACAACCTCTTGCTACAAACTTTGTATATCACAGTCGTTCATCTGATATCACCATCTTCACCATAAATGCTAAATACAATGTATATAACTTCTTCAGTTTGTACAATATTACATTGGAATCTAAATTAAACATTTAAATAAATTTGTAATCCCACAACAGACACTCATAGACTGTGTCTGAAACCACACCCTACACCCTCATTCACTAGTCCCTACATTAGTTCACTATATAGTCCACTAGGCAGAGTGATTGAGAACAAATGAGTGAATTCAGACACTGATGAACACCTGCTGTTAACACAATCACTGAAGGAAAGAACAAGAAACAAAACTACAACTGACATACAGCCACGGCCTTCAAATCAACTGAAATAAAACAACAGAGGATGATTAAACAACTCCACAAACAGCATCACCATGTAGTTAAGTAGTTTTGGTTAACTGTTGTTGATGATCATCATCTAATGACCTGAATAACTGATCTCAGTTAGTGTCAAACAATATGGGTGATTTGTAATTAATTGCATATTGTTTATGGTAGTATTACTATTCAAGATAAGCTGACAAACCATTATGAAAGAATTTAAAAAACTTTTATTACAAAATCTTCAGGGCTACAGCACTATTTAGAAACACACAGACATCAAGAATCAGCACATGAACCTCAGCAATGGTGACTATTAATGATAGAAAAAAATTCATGCCACAAAACATGCTGGGTGCCAGTACAAAACTCCCAGCATGTACTGCAGTATGAATAAATTATGCAGCTGAATGTTCTTACTATTTTCTTTATTTGCTTTTATTTTGGTGTTGTTTTTGTTGTGACTTTTCAGTAGACTGTTTTGTGATGTTCAGAGTTGAACCGATTTTAATTTTTTAAATATAATTTTTGATTGTCACCAATTTTGAGATTCATACGCAGATTGTTTATGTTTGTGAGTGTTTAAGTACTGCTGTAGTTCAATACATTTATTTGTGCATATTGTGCTTAGAGCTGTTTTACAACATTTGATTGTTGTAGTATCAGTGATGCAATTAACATCTTGCATGCTTAATAAGAGCTTTAACACAGGTAAAATCAGTGAATAAAACTAGATCATGGTGGTTTTAACATCACAGATTGTTTTGGTTTTTCTTGCTTTAAAAACTGTGCTTAAGAAACAGCTAACTAAAGCAACCAAAGAAAAACTACTTCTAAAAAGTCACGGTTCAAGAGCCCAACTAAAGCAACCACTGATCACCAATATGGTGACTTCAAATGAAAGTACAACATCTAAAATCTCAATAAGAGCTTTTGTACACATATGACAGAAATAAAGTCAAAATGGTTAATAATAAGAAGCTGGTGATGCTGTTTGTGGAGTTGTTTAATCACCCTCTGCTGAGATCTTGACAGATTTAATGTTTCATTTTGGTTGATTTCATCTTTGGCTTTGGCTATAAGTTTTGTTTCTCTGCTCTTGTTTCTCTTTCCTTCAGTGATTCTACTTGTTAACAGCAGGTGTTCATCACTAAAGCTCAATCCTCATTTAATTAGTCAATTAATTCTCTCATTAACTTCAAAACTCTATAGTGTGGACACATATAAGTGCTCTTTAAAACTGAGGATTTTGCTGTGGGATTAAAGGGGTTAAATGTGTGAGATGGAAAAAAAAAACACACTGTGAAACTTAAATTTAACAGAAATATACCATAAATTAAAAAAAAAAAAAAAAAAAAACAGATTACTGGCAACCACAGCTGCCAGTATTTCACCGTAAAATCAAGAAGGAGAAAAAGCAAAATACTGTAAAACCTAACAGTCAACTTCCTGTTGTGTTTTATGAGTCACCATTGTACTGGAGAGTAGAGCCTGTGTTTAAGTCAAGGATGGACAGAGAAACACTGATGTTATGTTGCATGTTGCTTTATTTAAAGGCAATAACTGCGTAGTTACTGATGTAGTGAAAATCTCTTTGTTAGTTTCAATCACACATGTATATGTGCTGCTGTTATCTGCAAGAGATTTTAGTTAAACTTATGCTTTTTGACTTTGTATAAATTAGTAGGTTTTCATTTATGGACTTAAGCAAAATAGTTATCAATACACTTATGCTCATATTTCTTACAAATTATAAACATTGTTTCATAACTAAATGGCAGTTGAGCAATTTAAATGCAGTTGGTTTCTGCAAATAAAATGAGTTAACTAAGTGGTTTGTATATTCACATCGTATCAGTTAATGAAATAAGTTTTTTCACTGTAAATTTAAACAATTCTGTAAATCCTAAAATGTTACTACCTTATTTTTCACTGTAAAATTCTGGCAACCACAGCTGCCAGTATTTTACCGTAAATTTAACAGATTTTTTTTTTTTTACAGTGTATCTAACACATTCTCATTCACTTTTTCTTACAACTCACAGATTTCAGAACATTCAAGACGTAACAACTTTTTTTTCCCTTATCAGCTCTTACAACTTCATAGAACATCCCCAATGCTTTTAAAACAAATACACTGAATTATGACATAACACATTTGGGATCTCTTTTTTTCTTTCTTTCAACTAACATAACTTTTAATGTCCTTGGAACTCATTAAACTTAAAGGTCCTCTTTTTTTCAGCATTTGAATCTCATTAGTTGAATCTCATTAGTTTTGTTTGCTATTGTTCGATTTATTCATATTTGGTGTTCTACATTAAAAGAAAAACAGGGTTTAAAATTGATGTGGACTTTAAAATCAGAGTTTATTTTATTAAAAGAAAAAAAGGAATGTAACTGATTATCCAATGAGGTGTCTAGAGAATGACCCCAAGAGTGGAAGGGGCGGGGTTATGAAAAAAGGGGCTGCGGATCGGGCATATATAATTTTAAACACTTCATACTGACATCTGAAACCAAGGGTTGTATTTTAAGGTCTGTTATTGCTGAAATGTAAACCGCCATTTACAATTTATAGATGTAACTCTCACACAAAAGTTTATTGTTTGTTTTATTGAACTTCCGCCTAGACATACAGTACTTATCATTTGAGTCGTTCAACGGGAGAGGACTACATTTGTGGGGGCTCGTCCGGGATTGTTTCAGATTATTGAGATTGTGTTTTCAGAAGCTGTGAAGTTCCGTGGAAAGAAAATTGGAAGTGATTTAAGTGTGTACTGTAATTCTTTGAGAATTATTTTTAGAGAGATTTAATGTTTAACAGCTATTAATACATATATTTTTTTCTCTCTCTTTTCTTTGCACACGTATTATCAGTTATAATACAGGGATAAAATGGAGGTTAGTGAGATAATTGCATGGTGCAGAGAGAAAGATGCTGAGCAGGACAGAGTTCTTATTCTGAGCAATGTGCCTACAGACTGTGAAGATAGAGTAGTCTATAATGAGCTGGATGCTGTTCTGGGGATTGGGAAATGCAAAGTCCTTGATCGTCGCTCTGATAAAACTAAGCGATGTCAGTTTGTTTTGACTGAAATAACTGGTAGCATTTCCCAGATTTCTATCCCTGCAGAGATTGGAGGACCTGAAGTGGGTCCCTAGTACACACAGGTTGTTTGTGTTGCAGCTGAAACCCCTAAGCAGAGTAGGGAAGAAGAGTTCCAGACTAAGTTTATCTCTTTTCTCCAAAAAGAAGGGAAATCATTAGCTGACATCCCAAGTTTTGTTTCCCCTGCACCTGACCTCAACACTAAGTTAGTTGATGCCATCAACTCCCTTGTCCAAACGTGTCATGTGGCTTCATCTGAGGAGAGAGTTGGATATAGAAAGCTGCGCCTTTTCTCAGGGTTCATACCGACTCCTCCTGGGGAAGATGAGTATGAGGTCTGGGTGGAGCACACTACCCACATTCTGGAAGAATGACAGTGTTCTGATAATGTCAAGAAGCAGAGACTAGTAGAGTGTCTCAGAGGTCCTGCAGCAGATATTGTTAGGTTTGAAAAGACTGGTAACCCATCTGCCACATTCAGTGACTATTTTAGTGCGTTAGAGTCAGCGTTTGGTACTACTGAGGATGCTGCAGATTTGATGCTAAAGTTTCGGAGCACTTACCAGAATGAGGGAGAGAAGCTCTCAGCCTACATACTGAGGTTGGACAGGATGCTGCACAGTATGTTGAGGAAAAAGGGCATAGAGTATTCTGCCCTGAATCATCTTCGAATGCAGCAGATAGTCAGCGGTGCCCTTTCAAGTGACTTGGTGGCTATGCGTTTGAGGATGACCCATAAGCTGTGTTCCCCTCCTCCTTTCAATGAGTTAATGAAGGAGGTGAGAGAAGAAGAAAATATGGTGAACAGTAGGAGTTCATTACAGTCTAATGTAGCCATGTCTGTAGTGTCCTCTGCCAAGGAGTCGGCATCTGTTAACACTAATCTTGCTGACTCAGAAGTAGAGAAGCTAAAAAAGGATTAGGGGGCCGAAAAATGAGGTGTCACACTTGTCAGCTGCAGCAAAAGAACCTGTAACCCATGATCGTCCTGCTACGCACAGTCTGGCTGCAACTGTAGAGAGTAAAACACCAACCAGACCAGTGAACAAAGCTAATGTCTTCTGCTACAGATGCGGAGAAGATGGGCATCTGAAGCGCAACTGTACAAATGAGGAAAATCTCAGGAAAGTAAACCAGCGACTCATCAGAATGAGACAGTCTTCAGGAAACTTCTCCGGGGCTCAGTAGAGGTACGGCCTGAAGCTCTGGGAAAGACACGTTCCACAAAGTGCAAAAGAGTCAGAGTTGAGCCAGCACTTCTTCCGAGCGAGTTACTGTGACCTAGCTCTGTTCTTCCTATCCAGGTGGAAGGGATTTATGCAAAGGCTTTGCTGGATAGTGGATCGCAAGTCACTCTGCTGTACAGATCCTTCTATGAGAAATACCTAAAGCATCTGCCATTGATATCAATAGAGAATTTGGAGATATGGGGATTGACCATGCAGCGGTACCCATACGATGGCTGTTTGTCTCTAAGGTTGGAGTTTCCAGGATCTGTGGCAGAATCCATAGATGCACTTGTGCTGGTCCCGATCCTGTAATGAAAGGAGATGTCAACATTCTGGTAGGAACAAATACATCTGTGGTGAAAAAGCTGGTAGAGTCATGCAAAGAGAAGGTGGGAGATGATTTTCTTCATATATTGACTGTCATCCTGAGATCAGAAATGCTTATGAATGGGTCATTGCAGTTGAAAACTGTGATGATGATGACAGAAGAGGGACTGTCTGGTATCTTCACCCTAAGCCATTGAATCTGCCTCCAGGGGAGAGTGCTAGGGTTTATGGAATTCTGAAATACCCTGCTGCTCTTTCTGATAAGACCCTGTTAGTGGATAAGCCGGAGGAATCTTGTTTTCCTGAGGAACTTTCTATATCCAAGTGCAGTCTACTACTACTGTTCAGTCAAAAAAGATTGGAGTTGCAATCAGAAATGTCTCCTCTTGCCCAGTGAAGATTAAAAGAGGAATGTCCATTGCTCATGTGTTTCTAGTTGAGGTTGTGGCTACAGTCTCTAAACCCCAAGAGAGTAGTGGTCAGACTGAAATGAACAAGAATTCATTTAACTTTGGTTATTCCCCTGTATCAGAGGAATGGAGACAACGGCTGGTTAAAAAGATGTTGGAGAGGAATGAGGTCTTTTCATGCAATGAATTTGATGTGGGATGTTCGAGGAGTACCCAGCATCACATTCGACTGACAGAGGATAAGCCTTTAAGCCTTTTCGTGAGAGGGCACGATGGCTTGCACCAGCTGACCTGGAAGATGTCAGGCAACATCTGCAGAAGTTGAAAGGGGCGGGGATTATCACAGAGTCCAGGAGTCCCTATGCTTCTCCGATTGTCGTAGTACGGAAGAAGAATGGGCAGATCAGGATGTGTGTGGATTACAGGACGTTGAATCGACGGACTGTCCCAGACCAATATACTGTCCAATGCATAGAAGATGCATTGGCTTGCTTGAACGGGAGCAAGTGGTTCAGTGTATTGGATCTCAGGAGTGGATATTATCAGATCCCTATGAGTGAAGCAGATCAAGAAAAGACAGCATTCATCTGCCCGGTGGGGTTTTACCAGCTCCAGAGAATGCCGCAAGGGATTTGTGGAGCTCCATCGACTTTTCAAAGAGTTATGGAAAAGACGGTTGGAGACATGAATTTGTTGGAGGTATTGGTCTACCTGGATGACCTCATTGTTTTCGGAAAAGCATTGGAGGAGCATGAAGAGAGGCTACTCAAGGTGTTGGATCGGCTGCAGAGTGAAGGATTGAAGTTATCTGTGGACAAGTGCATCTTCTGTCAGACCTCTGTCAGTTATGTTGGACATATTGTGTCTCAAGAAGGTGTCTCAACAGACCCCTCAAAGATCGATGCTGTAAAGTCTTGGCCTCGACCACAGAATGTGTCAGAGCTACGTTCTTTCTTAAGCTTTTGTGGATACTACAGAAGATTCGTGAAAGACTATTCTAAAGTGTCTTACCCACTGAATCAGTTGTTGCAAGGGTGTCTGCTGACAGCGAGTTTGAAGAAGATAAAAGCAGAACTCCTCCCAGAATGAGTAGTGTACAAAGCGTCTGATCCATTTGGGAGTAGAGCCTTGTCCCTTCGTCCTCATGGGACAGTAAAGGACCAGGAATGGACGAATATCCCATCCTCTGGAGTAAAAGAAAGATTTTACTGGCCCCGAATGAAGGTTGATGTGGCAAAATATTGCCAGACATGTGCCAGATGTGTCAAAAGAAAGACCCTGCCAAAGAGAGCTGCGCCTTTGTCACATTTGTCTAGTAGTGGACCGATGGATCTTGTGTGTATGGATTTTCTATCCATGGAGCCAGACTCCAAGAACATCTGTAATGTCCTTGTCATCAAGGACCACTACACCAGGTATGCACAGGCATTTCCGACTAAGGACCAGAAGGCGTCCACAGTTGCAAAAGTCCTGTGGGAGAAATACTTCGTTCACTACGGACTGCCTACACGGATGCACTCGGACCAGGGTCGGGCTTTCGAGAGCAGGCTCATCCATGAGTTGTTTGACCTGTTAGGAGTGGAGAAATCCCGGACAATGCCTTACCATCCCCAGGGTGATGTGCAGCCCGAACGCCGGACCGGACGCTCTTGGACATGTTGGGGATCCTGGATCCAAGGCAGAAACAGCAGTGGAGCCGTCACATTGGACATCTTGTACATGTGTACAACTGCAGTCTAAACGAAGCAACAGGGTATTCGCCTTGCTTCCTTATGTTTGGAAGGGAGGCAAGAATGCCCATCGACCTGAGTTTCGGTGTGTCAAGTGATGGTACTTCCACAAAGTCTTATCAGCGCTTCGTAAAGACTATGCACCAAGAACTGAAGTCTGCTTATGAGCTGGCAAAAGAGAATGCTGGAAAGAAAAATGCAGGAAATAAGAGGAGATATGATCAGAGACTGCATTACTCTCACCTGGTTCCTGGAGATAGAGTCCTGATTAGAAATCTTGGACTGCAAGGAAAGCATAAGTTGCCAGACAGATGGAGTACTGAACCTTATATTGTCCAGAGCCAGATGCCAAACTTGCCTGTGTTCCGACTTAAGCCAGTGAGAGGAACTGGACTGGTCAAGATCCTGCATAGGAATCATATTCTTCCTATTGGACAAGAGTTGAGACAAGAAGTTCCTCACAGTGTCTCAAAACCTAGAAAGAGGGTTCTGAGACGAAGGAAGAATGTTGAAAAGTCCAGAGTTCAGAGTCCAGAACAGGAAGTTAAGGATGCACCTGAAATGCAGGAAGTAGAAACCAGAGCTGATCCGAGTACTGGGAGTTCTGACAGTGAGGATGAAACATATGGAGTATGATTTCCAGAACCTGAAGATTGTCAGTTCACTCCTAGGAGAACAGCAACTTCTCCGAAGGATGCAGTGGTTTCTGAAAATGATGTCACTGAGAATGTGGAGCACTCAGACACAGGAGTTGAGACTCCTCAAGAAATTGAGACAGTTGAATCTGCAGAGTCTGGTTCAAGACTTCTATCAGAGAATGACTCTGACAATTTACAAGATGTGAGTTGAGTTTCAGATCTCTGTGATACTGTTACTAGTTCGGTCCGAGATCTAGTGAATGTAGATCAAAGTGATGCAAATCAAAATGTCTCTGATGATGTACCTGAAACTGGTAGAAGGTCTCAGAGAACAAGAACTGTGCCTAAGAGGTTTACATATGATACACTTGGGATGCCGCAAGTTGAGCCTGTCCTTGCTCAAGCAAAGGTTGTAAACCCTGTTAGATACTGTTCTACTGCATATTTGTGGTTGAATATACCCTCAAGAAAGCTGAGCACCTGTGCAGTTACTTTAAGTCCAAGGCTGTAGTTCGATTGAGTCCGAAGTGTTCATAGGTTGACTCATATATGCTTTTATTTTGCTCACATACCTTGAAAGATATGTATTGTGCATATGTGACTGAGTAAGACATTGGGTGGTAACTGTAAAAAAAGGGGGTTGCTGTTAATACACATTTCATCATTGTGACAATTGGTATGTTTTCTTTTATTTCTCCCTCGTTATGAGGGCATAACGATTCTTGGTGGGGGGAGAATGTAGAGCCCTATTAAAAGAGGGTCTATTAAATTAATTGTTTAGTTTTGTTTGTTATTGTTCGATTTAAAATTCATATTTGGTGTTCTATATTAAAAGAAAAACAGGGTTTAAAATTGATGTGGACTTTAAAATCAGAGTTTGTATTTTATTAAAAGAAAAAAAGGAATGTAACTGATTATCCAATGAGGTGTCTAGAGAATGACCCCAAGAATGGAAGGGGCGGGGTTATGAAAAAAAATGATGGGGGTGACGCAATTAAGGGAGAAAGACGATACTCGTCTCTTTATTTATTTTTTTATTATCCAAGAATTTAAAATACCCAGCGTGTTTTGTTTTGTTTTGTTTTGTTTTGTTTTGTTTTGTTTTGTTTTGTTCCAACTAAGGACTGATAGCTGTGTTTATTGTTGCATCCAAGGATTGAGGGACATTTTGTAGGTTTAGCAGCTCAAGGAGAACAACGCGTGACGGAACGCACGAAGACGGGGCGAGCGACTGACTGGGAGAGACCAAGGCTGTTCCGCGGCTGCGGATCAGGCCTGTTTGCATCACAGACGGAGGATTCGCGAGGACATTTGTGAGTGCTCATTCTCGAGAGGACGTCAGTGACGATCGGATTTGCTAATCATTTGATTGTGTTTCCTGAACTGGTACTCTGTTTGAACTTCTCTATGTCCTTGGATTTCACGAGTACGCATAATTGTTGCACATGCACCTGAGCTCCAACATTGCGTGCCAACGAGAGACTTAAATCCCAGCTGGGTAAAACTTTATTTTGGGTATTTATTCTGTTGTGAATCTTTGTTTATTTTGATTATCCGTTTGAACTAAGTTTGATTGTGTTACCACTTTTCCACATTTATGGCAGAGCTCGTTCAGAAACTTACATTCCTCTGGCGTATGTTGTCCTTTGCATCTGTAACACACAATGTCTTTTTGTCGCCCCTTTTTCTCAGCTGAGTACAGTCGTGGCCAAAAGTTTTGAGAATAACATAAATATTAGTTTTCACAAAGTTTGCTGCTAAACTGCTTTTAGATATTGGTTTCAGTTGTTTCTGTGGTGTACTGAAATATAATTACAAGCACTTCATACGTTTCAAAGGCTTTTATCGACAATTACATGACATTTATACAAAGAGTCAGTATTTGCAGTGTTGGCCGTTCTTTTTCAGGACCTCTGCAATTCGACTGGGCATGCTCTCAATCAACTTCTGGGCCAAATCCTGACTGATAGCAACCCATTCTTTCATAATCACTTCTTGGAGTTTGTCAGAATTAGTGGGTTTTTATTTGTCCACCCGCCTCTTGAGGATTGACCGCAAGTTCTCAATGGGATTAAGATCTGGGGAGTTTCCAGGCCATGGACCCAAAATTTCAACGTTCTGGTCCCCGAGCCACTTAGTTATCACTTTTGCCTTATGGCACGGTGCTCCATCGTGCTGGAAAATGCATTGTTCTTCCCCAAACTGTTGTTGGATTGTTGGAAGAAGTTGCTGTTGGAGGCTGTTTTGGTACCATTCTTTATTCATGGCTGTGTTTTTGGGCAGAATTGTGAGTGAGCCCACTCCCTTGGATGAGAAGCAACACCACACATGAATGGTCTCAGGATGCTTTACTGTTGGCATGACACAGGACTGATGGTAGCGCTCACCTTTTCTTCTCCTGACAAGCCTTTTTCCAGATGCCCCAAACAATCGGAAAGGGGCTTCATCGGAGAATATGACTTTGTCCCAGTCCTCAGCAGTCCATTCACGATACTTTCTGCAGAAGTTCAATCTGTCCCTGATGTTTTTTTTGGAGAGAAGTGGCTTCTTTGCTGGCCTTCTTGACACCAGGCCATCCTCCAAAAGTCTTGGCCTCACTGTGTGTGCAGATACACTCACACCTGCCCGCTGCCATTCCTGAGCAAGCTCTGCACTGGAGGTGCCCTGATCCCACAGCTGAATCAACTTTAGGAGACCAAAGTTTTGAGAATGACACAAAAACATCCTCTGAGAGCAACTTCTCCCAACCATCCAAGAACAGTTTGGTGACGAACAATGCCTTTTCCAGCATGATTGAGCACCTTGCCATAAGGCAAAAGTGATAAGTAAGTGGCCTGGGGAACAAAACATTGAAATTTTGGGTCCATGACCAGGAAACTCCCCAGAACTTAATCCCATTGAGAACTTGCAGTCAATCCTCAAGAGGCGGGTGGACAAACAAAAACCCACAAATTCTGACAAACTCCCAGCATTGATTATGTAAGAATGGGCTGCCATCAGTCAGGATGTGGCCCAGAATCTGATTGACAGCATGCCAGGACGAATTGCAGAGGTCTTGAAAAAGAAGGGTCAACACTGCAAATATTGAGTCTTTGCTTAAACTTAATGTAATTGTCAATGAAAGCCATTGGCACTTATGAAATGCTTGTAATTTTACTTCAGTATACCATAGTAACATCTGACAAAAAGATCTAAAAACACTGAAGCAGCAGACTTTGTGAAAATTAATATTTATGACATTCTCAAAACTTTTGGCCACGACTGTACACTCTATGTACTGCTGTGGCTCCTTTAAGTGACTTCACATTTTGTCCTGTCTCCTCCATTAACAATCCTTGCAAATCTCTCACGTTCTTGTTCGCAGACTCCATTGCCTGGCAGATGGTAAGTGCCTTCTCAAATGTTAACTCCACTTCTGATAGCAGCCGTCTCTGCATTCGGTCGTCTTTCACTCCACAGACAAGTCTGTCCCGCAGCATTTGTGGAAGTGTTGCCCCGTACTTGCAGTGCTGTGCTAACTTTTTCAATTCTGCCACATAATCAGCAACAGTCTCGCCATCGTTCCGTGTACGTGAGTTAAACTTAAATCTTTGAACAATTTCACTTGGCTTAGGATTGTAATGACTTTTTAGGACAGTCACCAGTTCATCATAAGTCTTGTTTCCTGGCTTTTCAGGGCAGAGCAAACTTCTTAATAAACTGTATGTGGAAACCCCTACTCCACTCAACAGCACCGCTTTCTTTTTGTCAGCTCCCTCAATATCATTAGCTTGGAAAAATTACTCCAAAAAATACTCTTGTTAATTGACGATGTGCTCTCCTTTCAAGCGGTCCGTTTAGTCTTCAGCACCGGCATTCACAAGGCCAACCAGCATTCATGTGAAATAATTTCCTCCGACACACGACTCCTTAATTCCTCGTCGCCAATTATGTGATATTCTCTGAAGCAGAATACGGAGGCAGAGGGATGCAGTTTATGCTTCTTTATTTTACAGATGCCGAACGCTGTAACCACGAACTGGTATATGCTAAGACAACAACAACTCCTCTAACTCTGAGTGGCCAACTACCTGCTATATGAGAACGCCCTCTAGTGGTCACACTTCCAATTTACAGAATGCTTAATACTTCACTACAGTTACCAATGTGGGAATTGGGTCACAAGATGCCCTAATGTGATTTATCTAGAGAAAAAAAAGGTGACGAAAGAGTCGTTTAATAAATGTAAAGGTTTATTGATAATCTCTTTGTCCTGTGATCTTCCTGTGAAGAAAAATTGAATGGTAAATTGGTTAATGTACAGTTGAGTAATTTCAGTGAGATTGGAATTTACATTAAGAAATAGAAACACAGTACACAGCCACTTCTACATATACTTCTGCATATATAATTTTAAACACTTCATACTGACATCTGAAACCAAGGGTTGTATTTTAAGGTCTGTTATTGTTGAAATGTAAACTGCCGTTTACAATTTATAGATGTAACTCTCACCCAAAAGTTTATTGTTTGTTTTATTGAAATTCCGCCTAGACATACAGTACTTATCATTTGCGTCGTTCAACGGGAGAGGGCTACATGTAATTTAAATTTATAGTTTAAATCATTTGATGTATTTCTGTTGTATATACTGTATATATATTTTTATTATTTATATACTATTTATTATTTTAGAATGTATTTATTCATTTTGTTTCGTATTTGTATATTATGTTTTAATTAAAATTTTAAATGTACAAATTTATTATATTTCTATCTTTTATATTGTTGCAATTTCTAACAATAATATTATTATGTAGTTAGGTATTTTATTATATTTTTAGTTATTTTGTTATATTTTTAGTTTTATTATATTTTAGTTGAGGTTTTCACTGGGGATATGTCTCTGGGGCTCATCTAGATGTCCTGGCGTTCATCATCTCTTGGTGCTTTTCCACCATCTGAACGGATACGGACTGAGAAACAGAATAAGAAAGAAACAGACAAATATTAGCGTAGATGCCATTCTTCTTACGATGTAACGAGTACATTGTGTGTTATGGGGAGTGTTCCCGGTTCCGGTTGATCTAATTAATGCAGCCTAACAATCCTTTAACGGATTTGAATAATAAAAGCGTATTACTGTGTTATGTGTAAGCCAGGTTAAAGAGATGTGTCTTTAAACTAGATTTAAACTGACAGAGTGTGTTCACCTCCCGAACAGTGTTAGGTAGATTGTTCCAGAGTTTGGGTGCTAAACAGGAAAACGATCTGCCGCCCGCAGTTGATTTTGATATTCTAGGTATTATCAAATGGCCAGAGTTTTGAGAATGCAGCGGACGTGGAGGACTATAATGTGATAAGAGCTCGCTCAAGTACTGAGGAGCTAAGCCTTTCAGGGCTTTATAAGTAATTAACAAGATTTTAAAATCTATCCAATGTTTGATAGGGAGCCAGTGCAGTGTTGACAGAACCGGACTAATATGGTCATACTTCCTGGTTCTAGTAAGGACTGTAGCTGCTGCATTTTGAACCAACTGTAGTTTGTTGATCAATCGTGCAGAACAACCACCCAATATAGTATTACATTAGTCTAACCTTGAGGTCATAAACGCATGAATTAGCCTTTCTGCATGTGATGCTGAAAGCATAGGTCGCAATTTAGATATGTTTTTGAGATGGAAAAACACAGTTTTACAGATGCTAGAAACATGGCTTTCAAATGAAAGATTGCTATCAAACAGCACACCTAGGTTCCTAACTGATGAAGAAGAATTGGCAGAACAGCCGTCAAGTGTTAGATAGTGCTCTATGTTATTACATGTGGGGGTTTTAGGTTCAATAATTAACACCTCTGTTTTTTCAGAGTTTAGCAGTAAGAAATTACTCTTCATCCAGATTTTTATATCGACTATGCATTCCGTTAGTTTCTCAATTTGGTGTGTTTCACCGGGCTGCGAAAAAATATAGAGCTGAGTATCATCAGCATAACAGTGAAAGCTAACACCATGTCTCCTGATAATATCTCCCATGGGTAACATGTAAAGCGTGAAAAGTAACGGTCCTAGTACTGAGCCTTGAGGTACACCATACTGCAATTGTGATTGGTATGATACCCCTTCATTCACTGCTACGAACTGATGGCGGTCAGATAAGTACGATTTGAACCATGCTAAGGCACTTCCACTAATGCCAACAAAGTTTTCTAGTCTATTCAAAAGAATGTTGTGGTCAATAGTGTCGAATGCAGCGCTAAGATCCAGTAGAACTAATAAAGAGATACAACCACGATCAGATGATAGATGCAGGTCATTTGTAACTCTAATGAGAGCAGTCTCAGTACTATGATACGGTCTAAATCCTGACTGGAATTCCTCACAGATACCATTTTTCTCTAAGAAGGAATATAATTGTGAGGATACTACCTTTTCTAGTATCTTTGACAGAAAAGGGAGATTTGAGATCGGTCTGTAATTAACTAGATCTTTGGGGTCAAGTTGTGTGTTTTTAATGAGAAGCTTAATAACAGCCAATTTGAAGGTTTTGGAGACATATCCTAATGACAATGATGCATTAATAATAGCCAAAAGAGGATCTATGACTTCTGGAAGCAGCTCTTTTAGTAGTTTAGATGGAATAGGGTCTAACATACATGTTGTTGGTTTAGATGATTTAACAAGTTTATACAATTCTTCCTCTCCTACAGTAGAGAATGAGTGGAATTGTTCCTCAGGGGATCTATAGTGCACTATCTGATGCGATACTGTAGCTGATGGTTGCATGGTTACAATTTTATCTCTGATAGTATCGATCTTGGAAGTAAAGTAGTTCATAAAGTCATTTCTGTTGGAAATGCCAACACTTGTTGATGCTTTATTTTTCGTTAATTTAGTCACTGTATTGAATAAATACCAGGGGTTATGTTTGTTTTCTTCTAGAAGAGATGAAAAGTAATCAGATCTAGCAGTTTTTAAGGGTTTTCTGTAGGATAAAGATGCAAAGATACTGGCCAAAGTATTAGCTTCTCGCCTTGAAAACATACTTCCAAAAATTATACCGGAGGAACACACTGTTTTTTTTAACGTTCGTACATTTTTAAATGTAATTTATTTCTAAATACTCTTCGAAAACACCTGAGGTTGTGATTTCATTTGACGCTGAAAAGGCATTTTATCGTGTGGAGTGGGGGTATATGTTTGGAGTGCTTAAAAAAATTTGGGATTGAGGACAATTTCATTAAATGGATACATCTTTAATATGATTCCCCTCAGGCGAGTGTGCATACCAATCATTTTAGGTTCAGTTATTTTCGATTGGGATGGGGCACAAGACAGGGGTGCCCACTTTCCCCTTTGCTTTTTGCCCTGGTCATAGAACCTTTGTCAATAGCTTTGAGGTCCTCCCTTTTGCTTCATGGTGTGGTGCGGTCAGGTATTGAAATTAAATTGTCATTATACACAGATGATTTATTATTATATATTTCTAACCCAATTTCCAGCTTCCCAATTATTTTATCCAAAATAGAACAATTCGGCTCATTCTCTGGTTATAAAATAAATTTTAATAAAAGTGAATGCATTTTTTAAAATCTCTCGATCAAATTATTACTCACTTTTTCTGGGTGGTAAATCTTCCAGAATTCGAAAATCACTGCTTCATAGATGTCACCTGAGTGGTGGGCTTTTGTTACCCAATTTTATATTTTACTACTGGTCAGTGAACTTTCATAAGTTAACATTTTGGTTCGGTTTGTCCACTGCACCTTGGTGCAGATTGGAGGACAACTCGTGTTTGGCACTTATGCACTTACAGTATGTTTTATTTATTTTTTCCTTTTTAATTAATTAACAGATATGGGTGTCATGCCATAACATATTTTAATACGACTGACTTTATATTCAATGTGAATTTAACATTGAAATGTAATGCGAATAAAAATATTTTAAGTTAGGCTACTAATCATAACACTTTCATTGTACAAAAAGAGAGCAAAGAACATTTAGCTACATTATCAAAGAACATTTATAATGACAGTCTAGAGTTCAAGCACTCTCAAAAACTAGGTTAGGAGCAGGGTTAGGTTAAGGGGATAGAAAATAGAATTTGTACAGTTTAAAAACCATTATGCCTATAGAGAGTACCTGTAAACCACATATTCATGAATATGTGTGTGTTTATCAATTTAGGAATTTTATGTGAGTATTTATGCAGGGGTTAAATTGGGTGTGTACTGGAGTTGTGCTTCATACATTGCTACACAACTGACAATAGATGGACCGTTTATTGTGACCACGTCTTAAAGGAACACTCCACTTTTTTTGGAAATAGGCTCATTCTCCAACTCCCCCAGAGTTAATAAGTTGAGTTTTACCGTTTTGGAATCCATTCAGCCGATCTCCGCGTCTGGCGATAGCATTTTTAGCATAGCTTAGCATAGATCATTGAATCCGATTAGACCAGTAGCATTGTGTTCAAAAATGACCAAAGAGTTTCGATATTTGTCCTATTTAAAACTTGACGCTTCTGTAGTTATATCGTGTACAAAGACTGGCGGGAAATGAAAAGTTGCGATTTTCTAGGCTGATATGATTAAGAACTATACTCCCATTCCGGCGTAATAATCAAGGAAGTTTGCTGCCGTAACATGGCCGCAGCAGGCGCAGTGATATCATGCAGCGCCTGAAAGTAGTCCCCAGCTAGGCACCTAGTTATAATATAGCTGGGGACTACTTTCAGGTGCTACATAATATCACTGCGCCAAAGTTCCTTGATTATTACGCCGGAATGAGAGTATAGTTCCTAGCCAAATCGGCCTAGAAAATCGCAACTTTTCATTTTCTGCCAGTCTTAGTACATGATAGAACTACAGAAGAGTCAAGTTTTAAATAGATCAAATATCGAAACTCTTTGGTCATTTTTGAACGCGATGCTACTGGTCTAATCGGATTCAATGATCTATGCTAAGCTATGCTAAAAATGCTATCGCCAGACCCGGAGATCGGCTGAATGGATTCTAAAACGGTAAAACTCAACTTATTAACTCTGGGGGAGTTGGAGAATAATCCTTTTTCCAAAAAAAGTGGAGTGTTCCTTTAAGAGCGATAAAGCTCTTTAAAGCCAAACAAATCTTATATGACTAAAACAGTCAAACATATTTGCTCAATCAGTCGCTCCCTGTCTCTCTCACACACACATGCACATGCACACACAAACCTTACTAACCTCCGTGCTCCATTATTATTACATACAAACCTTTACAATGTCTTTATGAAGTTTTTGAAGCATCAAAGTTTTGGTGCAATTAACTATCAATTGAGGGATGAGGATGACTTATACAGCACCTTCAATCAATAAAAAGGTTCCAAATGATTAGAAAAAAAAAAACTATCACCAGTCACTGGGAAATGTAATTACTCTAATAGCATCATTACTTGGAGTGATGCTATTGCTCAGCATATATTGTCAATCTAACATCTGAATGTTTTAGAGATATTCTAAACATGAAAGTTTCCAGATGGAAAAAAGCAATCAAACAAACACATCAGATAGATGTCTGGATGGTGTAAGTGTGCCCCTGATGCAATCCTTAGGGAAGGAAACTGCACTGGCCACTAGACCTATGAAAAACCCCTGTGTCACAATCCCACAACTTTAAAATAAGGATAACGGTCAGTCTGCCTGTTTCATCACACAAGTCCTTTCTCTCAAATCGGTGGCCACACAAACATACTGGCAATAGTGGGCTTGGGTAGGTCTTTATTAAACTAAAGTTTAATCAGAATAAGATGTCAGAATCACAAGTAATAATACCTATCTGGTAGCCATGAAACAGTTTTAATGACACATAACTTGTGGCTTAAAAACCTGCAGGAATAATAGTGCTTTAAAGCATCTTCCTATTTTTCTGCTTTTGGTTAAAACCTATGTGCAATTTGTCTGATATTATCAAGAGCATGGAAAAAGTTAAAAACTTATCTTTATAATTGTGTTGTATGGTTTATCATCTTTTAAATCAAAAGGAATATAAATCATAGTGGATTATGCCATTTATTATTGGATTTTCAGTAGATAATTGTTTAATTGGCTCATAAATGTGACTATTTATACAATTAAAAATGTTAACCTAAAAAATGTGCTTCTTGTTTGTGACATCAAAATTATTTAACATCACTGAATCACCAACAAAACATGTTTACAGTGTATGCCAATATTATATACACGATATTGATATTAATTGCATATTTTGTTCTGTTACATGTCAGGGTTTGTGTTAAACCCTGAAACATTATATAAACATTTTAGCTTTATTGAGAAATCAGCCTTTATTTGGAAAGTAGTTTGGAGGTTTTTGCAATATCATGTTTCCCAATCATACCTCAAATTGGGGGTTTTCAAATTGCTGGATAACTGTAATCCCTAACACAAACTGTTATGTGGTAAATCTCAGAAAATGTGTACATTAGCTTTAGCAACTTTACTATTAAAATTAAATTTCAAAGATCTTTCAGATGTTTAATCTTCTTACCTAGAACTTTCTCAAGAAATGCCCAAAACATACTTTTCATATTAGTACCTTGAAGCAATCTCTCAACTAAGTTAATGAGTTTCCAAATATAATGAATGCCTTTTCATGGTTCAATAAATAAATAAATATATAAAACCAACCTTCACATTAAGTTTGTGCATATTTCAGTATCCTATGTCTGTCTACTTTTTAATGTCGCTGCAAATCAGATGAAGAAAAAACTGAACTGAAACTGAAAATTAACAAAACATAATTCGTGTTAATCTGCAATATCTTTAATGATGTAATGCAGCTAATGTCACTGTTTGTCTCTTTTGCAGGCCTCAACATTTCAAAGAGTCCATACGCTTTATCCATGAGTGTCGACTTAATGGAGGGGCATATCTAGTCCATTGGTGGGTTTGTCCACTGGAGTATGGTTTTATATTTGTGAGCTTTTACGGTGTGAGCTTTTTAAGAAGGTATATTTAAATATTAGGGGAGCTTTACAGAAACCCTGGTTTAACTGTAATAAATAAAAAATATTTTGCATCATTCAGCTTTTTTCCCTTACCAGTATAAACAGGTCATTCATGTTGTTGCCTTTCTTGTAATAAGCTTTACTACAGTCTGTGTAAATGAACATTATCTCCATGTCAAACAATATAAATATATATTCATGTTTCACCATGTTCAAACTCAACCTAACAGACCCTCTTCCTGCTACAGTCTTACTGGGGTGTCTCGCAGTACCTTCATGGTGGTGGCTTACCTAATGACTGTCATCAACTATGGCTGGTAAGAGTGTGACTGCAACGAAGGCTGTGCGCTCCTTTGTGGGCTCAAACTATGGCTTCCGGCAGCAGCTGCAGGAGTTCCAGATGAAACAGGTGTCAGAGGTACATTTAGCATTTTATACACTGATTCTGCCAGGATGTAGCTTGCAATCCTGGTTTGATATTCGGAAATTTCAAATGTGTAAAGATCATGTTTATGAATAATGTGTAAGCAATAATGTACAGTCTGCCAGTCATTGTAAAAACAGGTTTATTTTCTGATGATGGCTAACTGTAAATTATTCTGCTTACCAAATAAAAAGAAAGAAAAAAAGAAATGCAAAATAAATATTTTAGTTTATTATGTAAGAAGCGAGCATAGTGTGATACAAGAGACATGAAACTAGCAAAGATGTGCAGGAAGTCACTTTTTGTGGGACAACAGTCTTGTTAAGGTTTAGTGTTATTATTAAAACTGGGTCACACTTTATATTAACTCTTTCCCCGCCAGCGTTTTTAAAAAAAAGTTGCCAGTCACCGCCAGCATTTTTGATGATTTTCACCTAAATTTGACGGCCCTTAGAATATTTTCTGCTATGAATATAAGACCCAAAAAAAACTATTTTATTCTATCTTCATGTGTTCATGGTTTATCACCATTTGAATACAGGTGGGTACCATCAAAAATACAAAATTTTGGACAAAAAACGGAGAAAAATGCATTTTTATCAAAGTAGCGCATTTTCATGCAAAATACATTCAGATGTCATATTCTTTCACTTGTAAATAATTATATGAATAATTTAAATGGCATTCAATAAACAGAACAAACACACACACACACACACACACACACACACACACACACACACACACACACACATACATACATACATACACACACACACACACAGATAGATAGATAGATAGATAGATAGATAGATAGATAGATAGATAGATAGATAGATAGATAGATAGATAGATAGAGCCCACAAACACACACACACACACACCCTCTATTCAGATTGACGGATCGGTTACAACATATGTTTCTGTGTCTGTAAATGCATCTCTCTCACTGACTGCATAGTCCCGATCAGATTCAAAATGGTCAAAGCATGATCTACATAGGCTATGATCTATATATGATCCACATTTTCTCTGATCCTTCCATTTATGCCGATCGTCTTCTATTCGCACCCTAAAGTCCCGGAAGTCCCATAACTCATTCAGGACATGCGCTAGGGCTTTCCTTACCGTAATCAGGCCAAAAAACGTTCTTGCTGACATGCTTCGCAGGAACAGCAACAGGAAGTTGGCTATTCAAGGTTTTGTGAAAAGTGCATGCTCTGGAATTTGCAATACTTCTCTATGGATTTTCAACCAATTGCCACAAAACTCGGTCAACATGATTTTAAGACTCTGGGGATGCAAAATTGGCAAGGGATTTTTGAGATCTCGATCAGTTTGGTCATGGTGAGGTGACGAATTAGAAATGAGAAACCGGAAGTGTCTAATAACTTTTGCATACAGTGTCTGATTTTGATTAAAGTTCAGTTTGTTGGTTGTATGAGGTCGATCACATAGATGTGACTATTATGAGTCAAAATCATGGCGCCATCAACTGGCAGCAGGAAGTGTGTCATTTTCAAAATACTTTAAAATCACCCTCTTATTTTTATTTGATTTGCTTCAAACTTCATCAGAATAATATCAAAACATGGCTGATGTAAAACTGTGAAGGGATGATTGATATCTTAAATAGTGTTGCCATGGCAATGTATCAAATTTTACTATTCATTTCCTGTGTTCATTTCCTATAATTTCATGAAACTCAACACATACATGACCATAAATGATTGTTAGACATTGGTAAAAGCTCATAAATGGGCGTGTAGCAGGTGCTCTATAGTGCCACCTTTTGACAAAAGTGGGGAGGGGGGTAGGGTAGTTTTAGCTACAGTCACCAAACTCCGTACATATATTGTTCTCATCAAGCCAGACAACTTTCTAATTTACAGCCATTAGCTATGATAAACAGAAAGTGGGCTATATTTGTTTGAATGTAGATTTTTTTTTATTTTTTTTTTTAGAAAAATCAGGCTGTGAATTAATCAGACTATTCACACCAAACTTTGTCTACATGATGCCAAAACATAGAGGAACCTAAATTGCAAATGGATTTTGGATATCTTTAATGGTGTGGCCATGGGGATTTATTAAAGTAACAGCAAAAAACAAAACAGTATTTTTTTAAATATATATCTTTAAAGTGCATTACCTAAACTCTTCAAAACATTTTACATGTAGAGAACAAGTCATTCTTAGGAAACATGCTTAGTTTCATAAATTTATCATGCTAGGGGGCCAACAAAAAATGAAAACTCATAGGAGTCATAGGATAAGAAATCTTTTAATCCTAACCTTGTTTAGCTCATTCTTAATGTGTCAGAATGAAATACATATAATCCGTTGATATGTACTTTAATGTCAGTATACTTTTACATAATTGTTTTAGAAATGCTTATATAGCCTTAAAATAGCTTAAACAAATCATTACAAGAACAATCTTTAAAAGTTCTATGTATCCTACACTCTCTCACTCTCTCACGTTTCTCAATACCAAGTATGCATGATTCGGACTTGCGTCCTCGGTAGTTCGGACTTCGCAAGTTCAACTCGGGAGTGCGAACTCCCGAGGACGGGAGGACACAAGTCCAGTAATTCTGCAAATGGAACAGCAGCGTACTTGATAACGTCAGTCAGCTCGCCTAAGTTATCTACACTGTATTACAATACGAATACGATATTAAACTCCACTG
Organism: Acrossocheilus fasciatus; assembly: GCA_036784905.1. Lineage (NCBI taxonomy): Eukaryota > Metazoa > Chordata > Actinopteri > Cypriniformes > Cyprinidae > Acrossocheilus > Acrossocheilus fasciatus. The sequence goes on along the minus strand of CM071955.1, from coordinate 22,636,263 downwards.
TCTCTTTTTGTTTTCATGTAATCATATTAATAGCTGCAAAAGTGTAGTTCAGGGAAAGCACATATTACAGTGAAACGAAATTATATCAGACAACGTTGCCTCTTTTCTGTTTCATTTAAAACATTAATAGCCACAAAAATGTGGTTCATGCAATGTGTACACACATTACAATAAAATCAAATGATATCAAACACCACTGCCTTTTCGTTTTCTTCAAAATATAAAACACAACCCTCTTTGCGTTTTCATTTTAAAAATATAAAACATTAATATAGGTAATATGTGCACATATACTCTGATTCCCTATGTATAATAAAATGAAATATGACAAGCACAACTCTGCCTTTTTTGTTAAATGTCAGTTTTAATGAACAATAATAGCCATCATAAAAGTATAAAGTATAAGAGACTTATATAATAGAAATAAATACAAAAGCAAACAATTCAGTTACGTTAACAAAGTAAGCGCTGTATTACGATTAATAAATAAATAAATAATTTATGAAACATAACTTTGTGCTCAGCCAAAACGATATGACCTGGATCATAATAGATTCGTGAGACCAAAGATTATCTGTTAGATTTACCCAAAACGAATTTTACCTCATGTTAGCCACTACAGAGACATCAGAGCCAGCGGCAAATGTCAGAAGGACTAGCCACGATGAGGATGCTCTCGGCGGATACATGAGTACTGAGCGCCCGGTGATCACGTGGAACTCACGTCTCCGAAATCAGCGAAACAAATGTTTTTAAAATAGGCGCTATCTTTATAAATAAACCGCAGATTTGAGTTTTAAACAACTACATTCTCGCCTGAAATACTCTTAGAACGACATTTCATGACACAATAACAGTAATATTTAGACATTTTTTTGCGGTTTTCCACTCTGCCATTAACGCTCTCTGATTGGTGCGAAATACATTCTGGGATACCTGACTGCTTCAAGTTCGCACAAATCACCTATGGATGCATCCTTGATAAAGGGGGCAGAGCAAGAACACATCCGGGGATTTGAACTGTACTTGGCTAGATGTGAACTTTGAATTGGAACAGTACTTGGGCGACGACATTTCACAAGTCCACAAGAACACAAGTACAGACAAGAATGCATATTGAGAAACGGCCACTGATAGGATAAGAATAGATAAGCTTTTAAAGAGACACATTTGACATATACTTTTCTCCCATAATCTTTAATTAAGGAGAAAGATCTAATCACCAGTGTGTGATGTTGTTGAGATCTCTTCTAAACTTTTGAGGAGACAAATGTGAAAGATCCAGTGTCTCCAGGTAAAGAAAAAAATCTGAGCAGAGTGTATGATGTTGTTTAGATCTTGTTTGAAACTTTGGAGGAGACAAATATCAGACCACCAGAGTCTTTTAGATTAGAGACAAATCTGAGCACAATCTGTAAAGTTGTTGAGACCTCGTCTAAATCTTTAAGGAGACAAATATGTGAGCATCAGAGTTTCCTAGCTAAGGAGAAAAATCCGAGCACAGTGTGTGTGATGATGATGATGATATCTCTTATACTTTGGTACACTGGTACATTAGGGTTACATTTCTTAAAAATAAAGTTTTGATCTTATACTAAACACCTTGCACTTATATAAGTCCTTGCTAGTGTGTTTGGAAAATGTGCTGTATATACAATTAATGGGCATTGAATATAAATTTAAACTAGTAAATTTTAATCCCTTGATATTATGATATGTATATGTCACGGTGCGCTGAGGAGGAAGGAGCGAGAAGACAAGGAGTTCTACAGAATACAAATCTTTAATAATTTCAAACATGGAAGCCATTTACTGGATGACGTAAAACAGCAGACAAAGAACTAGGGGAGAACACAGGACTTATAAAGACAGGGAACGTAATCAGGAAGAACAGAAGTAGGTGGAGTAATTAATCAGAAACCATGGAAACTAATAATAAGAACCGGAACTAAACCAAATAAGGGCAGACAGGAACACAATGGGAACAAACATGTGACAGTATAATGCTATTTAAATAATAGTTTTAGTGTGTAAAATATTAGTAAAAGTTTATCGTTTTTTTCCTAAAATAAAACTGAAGACAAAGCTGATATCTCAATGAGACATACAAGATAACCACCCCTTAGTATTCTGAGCATAGAGTGTAAAGATTTTATTAGCTCTTATTTCAGCTTTTAGGGAATTGGGTCTTAAAGACTCGGGTTGATTTGATTGACTTGATATTAATTCAAAACTTATAATTTATACATTATTAATGATTTGTGCAGCGAACGTTAAAATCAGTATATATTAACAATTTTGTTAATCTTACTTCGTGGCCAACGATAAAACAAACAAAATAGTAATTTATCAATTTTGAGCAAGTTAGCAAAGGGTCGACAGCTCAAGGCAGTAACTGATCAAATACATAACAAACACTACTCTGTAAAATGAAACAAGTTTATTTGCTATTCTACTACAGTAAACAAAACAAAACACACACACATATACAAACGTTCAGGAAATGAGTTATTGCGATTTGAAGAAAGTTTAAGTCTAGCACTCTTTTGCTATTTTGTAAATTCAACCGGAGGAAGATCACAAGCAGAGATTTGGCTATCTTTGACTGCATACAGATCAATTCACCAGTTCCCAGCAAAAATGGAGATTTGTTTTACTTGATCGTTGAGTTGACACCTGATCTCCGGTTGCGTTTCCCTTTCCTGGTTGGGAAACCTCCTGGGCTGCTGAGGCGGTCGTTGGGTGATGCGTTTCTAGGAAAGCCCTCCGGTTAGTGGTTGCTTTCCATGTGACACGAGAGTGACGATGCCTTGAAGTTCTTCTCGGAGTTTCGCGTGGCTTCAGGCTTTGAAGGTTTTCTCAATAAGCAGTTTGACGGAGTGTTTGGATTCTTGAAGTCACTTGGCCTGATGTTATGGCGATGAGCGCTTCGCAGCGCGGTCAGTGAGATGAAGCTAAAGTTCGAGTGTGTGAGCAAGCAGCGGTGAGCAGCAAGCAGAGCCGGGCATTGAGTTTTAAGTGGGACTACTAAATCAATCCCAGGAGTGATTGTCCCAATCGGCTTGTTGCTGCCGGGCGGAGCCACGCCCCACACGGTTCTTCTTCATGCATAAATTAACATAATGCTTCATCCATCATGTGAGGAGACCATCTCTGCAAGTTTGTTAATACTTCTATGAAATATCATAACGTGCATATGATACCGAATTTTCACACTTCATCCATACCATGGTATTGCAAATAAAACAAGCTTTCACATGACACTAAACATCACGTAGTTTGTACACGTTTAAATGTCCTCTGCTAAACAAAAGATTATTCAACACTGATTAGATTTCATTGGTTACAATACGCATCAATCATATATAAGACATCAAACATATTATTTGTAGATACACTTGCTCTACTAGCAATGGAAATAAATGATTGCCTTTTAGAAATCCTCTATTTGAAACTTTTCTTTGTCTGAAAAAGGAAAGAGATGAACACGCAGGAGAGCAGGAAGCGAGTCATGAGAGAGTCACATGGGATGCGTTGTATAGATCCTGATGTCCTGAGGGCGTCAGTTAATTTAATCATCGTTTTCCTGTTGGACAGACTATAGGTTCCATACATTGGAATCATGAGGTGCTTCTTCAAACAAAGAGACCTTTGTTATTTTCCTGATTAAGTTAGTCATTATCACCATTCTGAGTAGAGACACTAAGGCGCTGATAGGAAACCAGTCAGAATATTGACGTCATGTGATAGCGTGATTTAGTTTTAGTCCTTGTGATGATTTTTTTTTTTGGGGGGGGGGGGGGGGGTCTTTAGATCAGAGTTCCTCAAAAGGCGGCCCGCGGGCCAAATCTTTGGTTTTAAATCATGATGACAAAATGAAGAAAATGGTCGTGTCTGTCCAATCTTTTATCGGACATAAAGAAAGCTGAAGGCATGTCACTTGCAATAGACTCGTCTCGACCGAATCGACATTGAACAGCTGTCAGTGTTCGTCAGATTTTTTGATGGGAAGTTTTTCCATGAAGAGCTGCTTTGTTTGCTGCCAATACAGGGGCACGCAACAGGAGAAATCATCTTTAATGAATTGGTGCAGTTCTTGTTGTGGTTCCCGCTTTTTCTATGAAGAATCACTCTTGAAGTCTTGGGGTTTTGATGCCAGAAGAGAGACTTTATTATCATCAGAGACAATAAGGCCGAGAAGACACTGCAGTGAATTCTATCGAATCGGTGTCCGTATACTCTTTTTATATAGTTTTTCTCTAGGTGTGTTCAATACATTTCATACATAGTTGTTTTACCTTTTTTGGCTGTGTCTCCAGGCTGCTTTTAGGAAGTAGATAGGGGGACTCAACTTAAGACATGATTATATTAGGAGAATAACTTGATACATAAATGGTTATATTCACATTGATTATACTTGATTAATTTATATTTTGATTAATAAAACTCTTCGTCATTCCCCCCTTTGAGACTTAAGTCTCACCTTTACTCATCTTTACCCAGACTGCAGCTTCATAATTCAGTCTCATCAGTTATCACTACCTAGTGACTAAATTAACCCTTTAAAACCTAAGGGTAAAATAGGTCATTTTCACACATTTTGTTTATTTGACTGTAAAATTCTAACAGAATGTGCTATTTTCAAGTGCAAGGTGTCATTTTTTTCAGAAAACAAATGGCTTTCAAAAAAGTACAGTTTTTGACAATTAATCTTGTGTTTTGAGTTTGTAAACATAATTTAAATAGACAAAAATAAAAAAAACGGAATATTTTTTTGTATTTTTATTTAGAAAAAAAAGAGAAAAATCATGATCGAAATAATCCAACACTTCTTACTTCAAAATTCAACTATAATACATATATACAAGTATTTTTAGGACACTGGGTTGCACAGTTTTCATTCAGGAGGCATTTTTGTTCATACACGCACACATGTACACATGCATGTACATGCGTGCACCCATTCATTTACATGCGCGGACTCATTATAGCGACGCACACACCACATGTGAAAAAGTCTCACTCAGTCTGCTCCCAAAGTCTCATCAAAAATCATCCTAATCGACTCTTATGCTGTTTACTCCTCCTTGACCATGTTTTTGTTCATTTTGTTTATTATTTGTTCATTTGTTTATGCAATCCAAAACGCCGCGCTCCCTATCTCTCTATTCAAATTCTCCCTTCCCGCTCTCCCGGAAATCTGCCGTCATTTGTTGACGGAGCGCAAGAAATTACCGTAATAAGCCATATATTGCCGAAAAGCGCATGTTGTCTGCTGTCAGGAGCAATTTGAATTATTTTGATAGTGCAAACGGTAGAAGAGTTATGGTAAAATGAATACAGCTTGGTCTGATGTGTCGGCGCCGACACAGCCGGTTTAAAAGGGTTAAAGGTTCTTTTGGATTAGAGACAGCACTCACCCACACCCTTGGTTGAAAGAAAAGTTCAGTCTGGAACGAAGTCAGCTAGAAGTTTTCACTGGATTCCAAAAGATGCAGTCTGGAAGCAGATCTTTGTTTTATCTTGAAGTTTTCAATCTGGATTCTGGAGAGAAGCTGGAACTCTATCCGGGTCACGGCACCATCTGTTGTGAACTTTTATCTTCTAAAGTTTGTTCCACTTTTGGAAGCAAAGACCAGGAGACGTTGGGATATCTTTTCATGCAGAAGTTCCTCTTTATTGAGAAGAGAACTCACTGCTCTTCACTGTAGTCTTCCAAGTCTAACTAAAGCAGTGATACATTGTAGTGTATATACATTTAGGGGGCAGTGCTTAGGATTTGAAACAAAGCACCTGGGTGACGCCCTTAAAGCATGCAAATTAAGTATTCAGACATAGCATCCTGGCCCATTTAACCACTCCTAATCTAATCAGCCTAACTGCCCAAAGATCGAGACAGGGGCCTCAAAAGCAATTACAAACAAAAGGCAAGAGTCTCCGTCGTCTGGCTCATTTGACTTACAATAAGAGAACAGGACCTGACAACCTCTTGCTACAAACTTTGTATATCACCGTCATTCAATTGATGTCACCATCTTCACCATAAATGCTAAATACAATGTATATAACTTCTTCAGTTTGTACATTATTTCATTGGGATCTAAATTGAACATTTTAATAAATTTGTAATCCCACACATCGCTTAATAGTAACATCTGGATATGTAAGTAATGATGAATAGGCTAGAATTCAGGCAGAACAAATTTTTCTATTAACTCCACAATTTTGTGATGAGTATAAATAGTTACTGGGTACCCCATGGTTATTGTGGATGCTTTTTCATATGCATAATATATTGCTGCAAGGCCTTGTTGGTAACATGGTGGGTAACCCAGAGCTACATTATCCAACTTTGTACTATAGTAAGCAATAGGCTGTTTTTTCCTACCACTACAAGTTTCTTGCATCAACACAGCTGATGCATAACCATCAACTCTATTTGCGACATACAGATGAAAATGTTTAGAGTATTCAGGATTTCCCAAGGGTGGGGCCTGTTGTAGTTCTTTTTTTAAAGTCTCAAATGCTAGTAATGCATCTGTATTCCATTGTAATGGGTTACTTAAATGTTGCAGTCCTGCTTGTTTCATGATTTCTCTCAATGGAGCTGTTTTTACTGCATAGTCTTCTATCCAATCAGCACTAAAGCCAGTCATTCCTAGAAAAGTCATCATTTGTCATTCCTAGAAAAGTCATCATTTGTCCTACTGTATGAGGCTATGGTGTTTTACGTATGCCAATTGAGCTGGAGCTATAGCTTGTGTGCCAAATGCAGTCAATCTACCTAAGTATTCAAATTGAGGCCGGCAATACTGTATTTTGGTTTTGGATATTTTATGATCTCCTTGTGCTAATTTTGTTAGGACTTTGATAGAGTCTGTATGACATTGTTCTAGTGTTGTAGAACAAAGAATCAAATCATCTACATATTGTAACAGAGTACTGTCTATCTTCCTCTAAATCAGCCTTAAGAACTTGATTAAATAAATGTGGCGAATGTTTAAATCCTTGAGGAATTCTGGTATTTCTATATTGTTTACCATCATATGTAAATGCAAATAAATATCTACTCCCCTCTGCTAGTGAAACACTGAAGTTGGCTGAACAGAGATCAATTACCGTAAAGTATTTTGCATCAGGAGGGACATTTGTATGAACATACTCTAAAGCAGTGGTTCCCAAACTTTTTCTCCCGGGCCCCCCTTTTGCAGAATAAAAAAAATGAAGCCCCCACCCCCACACATACACATAAACACACCTCCAGGAGGATTTGTTTGAAACATTGTAATTCATCAATGGTAATTAACACAAATTCAGTTTGTGACAACTTACTGAAAAAAAAAAAAAAAAAAACTAAATAAGGAACTAGTCACTTTTAGAGTAGAAGCATTACAAGTAAAGCATGCAGCTTCAACATTTATTTATTTATTATTATTATTATTATTTTTAAATATGTAACAGTATTCATTGTTTTCAACAGATTTTCTCAAACTCGCCTCTGCACAAAAATCTAATTATATAGATATGCCTCATCATATTTTCTTCTTTTTGTTGTAGTTGTGGGGCCTCATTTATAAAATGTTGCGTAGAAACCATCCTAAATTTGATCTTACGATCATTTCTCAAATATGCGTACATTTGATTCATAAAATGAACGTACAAACAGAAAACGCGAGTACGCCTCTCTTTCAGATGTGAAATCTATGAATCGCAAATGATCTTCAACTTGCGCGCAGTTGAATGGTTTCAACTCTCTGCCTTGTAAACAACTCCTAATTAATGTCATTAACATATAAAATATCACCAATCATCATAATTTAGAAGAGCGAGCTGCAAGAACAGCTTACATTTAAAAAAAACCTGCAATACTCCGACAATAAAAAAGTGCGTACGTCTGCTCAGACCCTGACTTGACGCTAAGCACTTTTCCACATCAAAGACCGTCTTTATAAATATGAGCACTGGCGTGGATTTAAGCGTACGCACACTCTACGATCAAATCTGAGCTTACGCACGCTTTATAAATGAGGCCCGTGATGTTTGAATTTACATTTACCTGACACTTGTTGTCTTTTCAAAAACTTGTCCATGATTAGAGCAGAATGCGTTCATTCATAATTTTATTTGGCTAACGGCAATTCTCATTTATGATTAATCAATTGCACCATCTAGTGGTCTGTTATTTAACGACAACAACCGCTAGAACTGATAACAGACTGCTGCAGCGGGTACTGCGAGTCATCTTGAGGTAATGAAATATGATGAAATTCATATTTTCTGCTCATTTATTTACATATGTGGCAAGAAGCCATAATTACCAAGATAATTTCACAGTGGGATCTTCTATCACCCTGAAAACATTTATTTTTACATAAAAAATCTAGGGATGCACCGAAAAGAACATATTGGCCGAAACCGAAACTGCTTTGTAATAATTATTTATTATTTTATTAAATAAAGTTAAGTCATTTTTGTAAGACTTTTTAATTTAACTCAATTTTAATGATACTGAATTTAAAAATCACAAGCCAATAAAATAACCACGTTTATTGAAAGTAACACAAATTGGACAGAAGATATAGCCTATTAATATTAAATATCAATCTGTAACGCGACTGACGAGACGAGAGGCGTGCGGATCCATTTGCAGGCTTTATTGGGCAGAGACCTGGTCGTACAGGCAGGGTCAAACAGTGGCAAACAGGTATAATATGGACGAGACAAAGAGTAAACAGTGGCAAGCGTGGGTCGATGATCTGCGAACAGTATCCAGAGGGGCGAGACAGGAGAGGTAGTCAAAACGTTCGCGATAGTCCAGGCAGGGAAAAACATGATAAAATAACAAAGGCTAGGCTAGGCAAGGCAAGGCAAGGAAAACTAACGGGGCTCTGAAGGGTAGCGAAGATGCATACAATACTCGGCCCAGAGGAAGAGAATGTCCGGGGTTAAATACTGTGTGCAGATTGGTGATGCTGTGTGATCAGGTGTGCAAGTGATTGGTGCAATGAGATATTGGTGACAGCTGTGATCAGAGTGAGATGATGGGAATTGGAGTCCATGAGAAGTGTGGTGTGAATGTCCATGTGGTGAGCGGGTGACCTCTAGTGGCGAGTGACCGGAAGTGCACACCAGATTCGTGACACAATCAATATATTATTTTTATTCAGTTCTATTAAACAGAATCGGATATAACTTTTTTTATAGTCCTACAAAGCTATTATTATCAGAGCACGTCACGAGAGGGTGGCGTCATTTTACCACCGTTGTGGAGTACAGCTGTACTACAGCATGTTACATCACAATAGCACTATTGCAAAAAGGAACAAGTATACATAGAAATTTTCTGTCGGCGCGTTATTTGAGCGGACTTTGCTTTGCGCACATTCATAGAGCGGAATATTCAGCGGAGTGTCACGACGGCAGTGATTAGAAAGAGAGAGAGAGAGAGAGAGAGAGTGCGCGCTGAATACTGCCGGGCGGCGCAGCAGATATTTTCGGCTCATTGGACCATTTTTCTCTTTTGAAATTTCGGTGCATCCCTATAAACATCGGCTGACTGTATGTACACCAGCCATGCCGCGCCCCCCTTATCATAACTCCGCGCCCCCCCCTAGGGGTTGCGCCCCCCAGTTTGGGAACCACTGCTCTAAAGTATGAACATGAAAAGTATGTGCATGTACAGCACTCAGTACTTAGTTGGGGCTCCTTTTGCCTGAATTACTGCAGCAATGCGGCGTGGCATGGAGTCGATCAGTCTGTGGCACTTCTCAGGTGTTATGAGAGCCCAGGTTGCTCTGATAGTGGCCTTCAGCTCTTCTGCATTGTTGGGTCTGGCATAGTGCATCTTCCTCTTCACAATACCGGTTAAGGTCAGGCGAGTTTGCTGGCCAATCAAGCACAGTAACACCATGGTCATTAAACCAGCTTTTGGTGCTTTTGGCAGTGTGGGCAGGTGCCAAGTCCTGCTGGAAAATGAAATCAGCATCTCCATAATGCTTGTCAGCAGAAGGAAGCATGAAGTGCTCTAACATTTCCTGGTAGATGGCTGCGTTGACTCTGGACTTCAGAAAACACAGTGAACCAACACCAGCATATGACATGGCAGCCCAAATCATCACAGACTGTGGAAACTTCACACTGAATTTCAAGCAACATGGATTCTGTGCCTCTTCACTCTTCCTCCAGACTCTGGGACCTTGATTTCCAAATGAAATGCAAAATTTACTTTCATCTGAAAAGAGGACTTAGGACCACTGAGCAACAGTCCAGTTCTTTTTCTCCACAGCCCAGATAAGATGCTTCTGACGTTGTCTCTGGTTCAGAAGTGGCTTGGTAGCCCTTTCCCTGAAGACGTCTGAGCGTGGTGACTCTTGATGCACTGACTCCAGCTTCAGTCCACTCCTCGTGAAGCTCTCACAAGTGTTTGAATCAGCTTTGCTTGACTGTATTCTCAAGCTTGCAGTCATCCCTGTTGCTTGTGCACCTTTTCCTACCCAAATTCTTCCTTCCAGTCAACTTTGCATTTAATATGCTTTGATACAGCACTCTGTAAACAGCCATACCTTTCATTAAACCAAAACCATCATCTGAGTTTCTATTCCTATTGTGTCTATATAGACTACTTCTGGAGAACACCAAATTTGTAGGCCCAATTTACATAATGCATCTCTTCCTAACAACAGGATATATATACATATACACACAACAGAAACATATTAAATGAATTAAACTATAAATTTAAATGATAATAAACAAACAAATATTTATTATAAAAATAGACAGAGAAACAATAAATGCATAAAACTATACATTACAATTATAGCAAATGAATAAATCATATAAATGAAAAACTTCAAATAATAGGCCCTTTACACAGTCTGACATGGCTGTGGTTGGAAGTGATCTGTGGGTTTCGTCTGGCCAGAGGAGAACTGGCCCCCCGACTGAGCCTAGTTTCTCCCAAGGTTTTTTTCTCCATTCTGTCACAGAGGGAGTTTTGGTTCCTTGCCACTGTCGCCTCTGGCTTGCTTAGTTGGGGACACTTAATTTCTAGCGATTATCGTCTATTTGATTGCACAGATACTATTTAAACTAAACTGAGCTAGACAATGACATCTCTGAATTCAATAATGAAATGCCTTTAACTGAAAATTGAGTTTTTAATCTTATCATTATACATTACTGACACTATCCTCCAATTTGATACTGTTAAGTGTTTTGACACAATCTGTATTGTTAAAAGCGCTATATAAATAAAGGTGACTTGACTTGACTTAACTAAGACAGCCGTTTTCAGTCCCAGCAGATGGGCAGTGGACTGCTGAGGCCAAACTCCTGGTTTCAACCATAGATGAAGCATCTTTGCAGCTGGAGATTTTGGAAGGCTAGTGTGAGCGACTTTTGGACAAAAGTTGTCTCTCAAGCTAAATTCAAGAACAGCAGAATCATTGCAATGTTCCTACTTTCGATGTTCCCTTCCACTTACTGTGAGTCATCGTATTCTATAATGAACATCATCAAGAACCAGGATCGCTACAACAGAATATAGCCCCAACTTCCGAGGCATTGCTTCAGTCAGTTGCTTGTAACGTCTGTGTAGGATCAGTGATGGCTGATTACACTTTGTTTTAAAAAAACCTTTTAGCCTTTTGAGATTTGCATATAAATTACTGACCTGGCCTCACCGTTTACATTTATATGGGTGCTAAATTGCAGATGGTCTTTTTCACTATCAAAAGGATGCTAAACAGGTCGCCTGTGGGGGGTGTCTCTATCAAGCTTCAAACACATTCCACAGAGGAGGGAATGACCCCCCGTGCCAGGCACCAGACCAGTTGTCTGTCTCCACAATTTCCAATACACGTCACACACATACACCTAAAGACATTGTCTTTATTTAGGCCATAATTAAGCAGTTATAAATGTATCTGCTATATGAATGTGTTGTAGGTATATTCCCCTATTATATTAACTTAGTTAAAACCCTTTATTTGTATTAGTTAGACATTAAATGCCTATATTCAAGTGTATGAGTATATCTCTGCTTTAATATCATCTGGAGGTTACTTTCTTGGTATCAAAATGATCTTCTCTTTATTTCTCACACAATGATGTACACTATGTGATCGTGAAATGCATCGAACAATTCTTACTATGTTTTGAATTAAAAGCTGCACTAGCGGTCCAGATCAGCAATAAAATGCGAATGGGCCATAAATGGAGACAAAGGATGTCTCTCCCGCTCAAAATGCATGCCTCTGATTGGCCACTCCACCCACAAAATGGGTGTGGCAATGAACTATCAAAAGTTCCTAACTCAGACTAATCAAGGCTCAAAAACTCTTCTTCTTGAGACAAACACACTCCCAAACTCTCCTCTTGAGTTTAACCTTCTGGCAGTGTTTACCTTCAAGTAACTTTGTGGACTTGCTGTGGACTTCTTCAACTCACTCCTAAAGAACTCATCAAGAACCTCGTCTACCACATCAAGACTCTTATTCAGCTACAAACCAATGCAAGTAACCATTTACAACTAATTAGATGCGTGTTTAAGCTTGAACCCCTTTTAAGGTGAGTTGTGACTCTTTGATGATTCTCATTTAGGTTGTGGTTAATTGATGTGAAATACTGCCATTCTTTGCTCTTCTCTCTCTTTTCCTTACTTTCCTTCATTCTATATATATATATATATATATATATATATATATATATATATATATATATATGTGTTTTGCTTAGTTTGTTTCTATGTTAGTTATAGTTTCATTTATTAAATACCTTATATTCACAATTGATTGTCTCTGTGCTCTGCTCACAATTCAAAGTCACTGAATGTTGCTCCTTGCTACATGCTAAACTACTGATAGCACTGTATAAGTAGGAAGGCATTGTCCCTTGTCCAGGAAAGTAATCTTCCTAGAATTGATAAATAATTATATTGTCTGCTCGGTGGACGGACAGATCAAACAATTGTAATGTCGATTCTGCTACAGTTAATTCTAAGATCTAATCTAAATATTTATTATTAATTATAACCAGTTATAATTAATTATAATTAATTATAATTGATTCCCTTTTTAAGCTAATTTGCTACACACTATCACTTCTCTCATTGAATGGTGAGTATGTGTCAATTAATGCTGTTACACTTTGATCAAATTCTGATAAGGCTAATCATTGAATTTGCAATTAGGGAAAGTGAAGAGAAGAGATCCAGTCTGGAAGTGAGCAAGAACAGTTGATTTGTAGGCAGACATGAAGATCCATTTTTTGTTTGTTTGTTTGTTTAGTTGTTTTGTTTGTTTGTTCATTTGTTTACAATACTCAACAGGCAAAGTTTTTTAGTATCTGAATACAAAATGTTCATAATTGTTTTAATAAAACAGGCTACTGAGTATTTATATTGTTCATAAAAACAACAACAACAATAATAATAATAATAGTAGAGTAAACATTGTAGTCATAACATTATGGTCGGTGTCCCTTGGCTTTGTATAGTTGGCAGAATTTGGCCCTTGGTGAAAACTAATTGAGGAACCCTACTTTAGATTCTTCTTGAGTTGATTCGATGGCTCAATATCTCTCATGGTGACCGGTCTCACCGTAACAGAGATCCTACAGAGTAATCTCTGTCATGGCTCTGTCTGAGCCATAGCTTTGTGGGCAGCACATTGACATGAAGGCACAATTGCACCTCAGACAGCATGAGTTCCAGTCCCAGCTAAATGTACTTTCCTGCACCTGTTCAATTCTCACCTGCCCAGTTGTTTCCTTTCTCTACTCCTACTGTCTTGACCATTAAAGGTGAAAAACACCAATGTAATCAAAAAAAAAAAAAAGTAAGATCAACCTCTGACCATTAAAACATTTTTATAATGGACTCTTGAAGATTACAGCAAGACAATAAAGAGATATCCTGCACTGTAAAAAGTGTTACACCCACAAAGTAGGTTTTACATACTTTAAATAGTTGTAATCTAGTTTATTTTATTTGTTTTGTACTAAAAAGTATCAATATATGTTAGGGTGCACACAGCAGGGAGGAACGAGGAAGATGGAGACGAGGAGTAACTTCAAAATAATAGTCTTTAATAATGACATCAGGACAGGGCAAGACAAGGCAAGGCTGAGACAGACAGGAACACCGGGGAATAACGAGTAGACCAGACAAAAGCTAACTAAACAGGCAGGAACTAAATACACATGACAATTACTGATAAAGACTAAAACACAGCTGGACAAGACTTAACTAATAATCACACTTAACGAGGACAGGAACAAGACCAAATATGGACACAAGAGGCGGGAACACATGACACACACGACAGAGGACGTAACAGTACTCCCCCCTCCCGAAAGGCGCGACCCGCGCCGTAACAGTTCCACCAGGGAGGGGAGGTGGGCACTCTGGAGGCCCCTCAGGACAGACATGAACTGGAACACAGGATGGGGACCTCCAGAGTGGAACATACAGACGGAGGCCCTGGCAGGGCTTGGAGCTCAGGCGGTCAGGGCTGATGGTCTTCGTGGCCGTGGCCTCGGGTCCCTCGGCCTGGCCACTCCACCCGGAGCTCTACTACCCCCCCCCCCCCCACCCCAAAATTTCCTTGGGGAATCCAGGGGGTATCAGGAGCCCTCCAGGGCTAAACGAACAGGACAGGACACTGGCCAGACACACACTAGACAAGACAAGACAGGATAGCCCCCCAGGGCTAAACAGACAGGGACAGGACAGGGACAGGACAGGCCAGACACACAGACAGGACAGCCCACAGGAACAGGCTCGGAAGCTGAGGCTTCTTCTGGGCATGACAGGGGGTCAGGGGCCCTCCCAAGGTCCCTAAGCAACCGCTTCCACTTCCACGACAGGGGGGGCAGGCGGCTGGAATGGCCTCCATGGCCACAACAAGAAGCCGCCTGCCCTCGACGAGTCTCCATGGACAGGACAAGGTAAGTTTAAAATGTTCCTGTGGGCAAGACAAGACCAGCACTCCTGGCCGGAACGTGTGGACTACTCCACGGGGACTGGACTGGAGTCAGCGGCTTCCGGCGGGCTTGAGTCAGCGGCTTCCGGCGGGCATTGAGTCAGCGGCGGCCGGCGGGCATTGAGTCAGCGGCGGCCGGCGGGCATTGAGTCAGCGGCGGCCGGCGGGCATTGAGTCAGCGGCGGCCGGCGGGCATTGAGCTCCAGGCAGGCTAGGGTGAGCCGTGGACGGCGGCGTGATCTCCCGTGAACGGCGGGTCTGGGTGAGCCACGGACGGCGGCGTGAACTCCCCGCGAACAGCGGGCCTGGGTGAGCCGCGGATGGCGGCGTGCTTCTCCCGCGAACGGCGGGCCTGGGTGTGCCACGGTCGGCGGGTTGGCTTTCCCCGCGGACGGCGGCGTGATCTCCCGCGAACGGCGGGTCTGGGTGAGCCACGGACGGCGGCGTGAACTCCCGCGAACGGCGGGCCTGGGTGAGCCGCGGATGGCGGCGTGCTTCTCCCGCGAACGGCGGGCCTTGGTGAGCCGCGGACGGCGGCGGCGCTTTCCCCGCGAACGGCGGGCTGAACTGAGCCGCGGACGGCGGCAGACTGGAGGTGGTCGCGGCAAACGGACTCGTAGCACTCGTGGTAATCCCGCCGAACTCCCACGCGTTGCTTCCGCGGGCTATGGCGGGACGGACGAGCGCCGACTTCCATGCCGCGGGACGGACAAACAGGAACAAAACAGGAACCAAAATAAAAACTTTCCAAAACGAAAAACAAAACGTGGTGAAGGGGCGCCGCTTCCTGTATTGGTCTGGTCTTCTGTTAGGGTGCACACAGCAGGGAGGAACGAGGAAGACGGAGACGAGGAGTAACTTCAAAATAATAGTCTTTAATAATGACATCAGGACAGGGCAAGACAAGACAAGGCAAGGCTGAGACAGACAGGAACACCGGGGAATAACGAGTAGACCAGACAAAAGCTAACTAAACAGGCAGGAACTAAATACACATGACAATTACTGATAAAGACTAAAACACAGCTGGACAAGACTTAACTAATAATCACACTTAAGGAGGACAGGAACAAGACCAAATATGGACACAAGAGGCGGGAACACATGACACACACGACAGAGGACGTAACAATATACTTCCTCTTTACTTAAAATATATCAGTTTTTATATAACAATATATTTTAAATAAAATTTATTTGGGTAGTTATTTGTATGTGTTTGTTGTGTACAAGAAATGTTATAAAAGTGAGTTGACAATACACAATTTATTAGACCAGCTGTCGATGTGGCAGATGTGTTCATCAAACGTAAATATTTTAAAATGTTATAAGTTGGCATTATCTCTTTTTCACTGGCGCGGGCTTTCAGGCAGATGCAGCATCTTCCTTGGCAGCTCAACGGTTTGTTCGCTGCAGCGGATCTGAATTTCAGGGACTGATTAACAAGGTAATTTGAGCAAATTTAGCCAAATGATTGGTGATGTAATGTCACGTGAAATTTTCGGCGCAAAAGTGGTAAAATTTCGGTATCATATGCGATTGAAACGGTCGCAATTTTTTTGCCTTCAGGCAATAGTTGTGCGGGCAAATAAAGGAAGGTAAAGTTAGCAAAACAAGTTAGCCGTGTGCCTTTGACAGGACTCTGGAATCAGAGATCATGTTAGTATACTTTTGCATTACTAAAGTAGATGCACAGATTTGACTGTACAGATGTATGCTTAGTAGTCTGTCTGATTTTAGAGATTTGAACCACTTTTTTTTTTTTAATGCTGCATAGTCAATTAATGACAGATTTTTGGTTGAAAAACCCCTAAAACTATTTCTAACATATTATTTAAATGAGTTACATTTACCACTGATTATTAACCTTATTCTAACATGCATTTTCCTGGTCTTCAGATACCCAAGCGCTTTTGTTACCTGGGGTCTTCAAGCTTCACATCCAGGTAAGACCACAATACAGATACAGATACAATTACAGCTATAACTATTCCCAGGTAAGTAAAACATAGGTAAAATTTGGAAACAATAGTGTGGGCTCTATACAATTACATTTCTGTACGTTTTTATGTACCAACCACCAATAGAAGGCAGATATGATCAACTTTCTGTCTCCTCCCCACAACAAACAGTAAAAATCGATCAGTAAAATAGAAATGTAAAATATAGAAATAGAGCAGTTTCTTATTATCAGTCAGTCTTTCTCTGAGGCAGTTTGGTAAGCTGTCAGTTGCCACTAACATTTACTCAACTTTTTTCTGTGATAATTTAAGATCCTGACATGTGATGACTAAAATCCTTAATCTAGTCAAATATACTGTACAACTAAAAACTACCAGGCTTTAAAAAGTGTATCACAAAAATTAAATTAGAGAAAAAGTAAATTAAATGTGGCGTAGGGGATACTATAATTGACAGGTGACCAAATTGTAATTCACCATTAAACTGAATAAAATGACAGATTTCTTTCAAATTTGATTTTTTTGAAAACACTTGGAATAATGTAATTACACAACTCAAAGTATATAACTGTTTTTTGTAGACATTTTAATACAAAAATTTACATATTGCTTTAATTTTTTTTCTGTGGGTTAATAGTCTTGGCATGAACCTGAGGGGGTTCATTCTTGTATCATTCTTATCCTTAGCATTTGTAAACAAATGATGTGCCTTCACTATTGTATCTGCAAAGTTTACCTAAGATGTCATTACTTTGCCTTTCATTTCCTCTCTAATTTATGTTGGCACAGGTAAAAATGAGTTGGCTATGCAAAAGATGCAGTGACCACTTACCTACCAGAAGTGACATTTTGAAACATTATAGACTACATCATGGAACATTCAGCCACAGTCATTCAATACCATGCATATACTTGGAATGTCCATGTTCTTTCAAAACTTGTGTGGTTTGCATTCACATTTGTCTCGATGCCATGTGGAAAGTCAGACACAAAGACCTGAGATTGTCCTGTCCTTTACATGCCTGGTGTGTAGGACGCAAGGGTTTCCAACAGAGAGAGAATATTTTGCACATCTTGGCCATCACCTTAGAAGTAATGAGACTGTTGAGTGTATGTTTGAAGGGTGTGATTTTCAAACCAATATTTATGGAACATTTACAGCACACAAACACAGGAAGCACACTCAACATATTCTGAGCGATTTTAAAGGAGCTGTTCTTTTGGAAAAG
The DNA here is from genome assembly GCA_036784905.1 of Acrossocheilus fasciatus. Classification (NCBI taxonomy): domain Eukaryota; kingdom Metazoa; phylum Chordata; class Actinopteri; order Cypriniformes; family Cyprinidae; genus Acrossocheilus; species Acrossocheilus fasciatus. Next base: position 22,618,089 of record CM071955.1, on the reverse strand, counting down.
CCAAATGAGGAACCAACTTTTGAACCTGATAACACTGGAGCCACCCATGATGAGAATATGGATGAAGGTAGTGGAGAAGGAACCATATCAGGCGCACATTCTGTGGAAAAGGATGACAGGCACTTAATTGTGGACCATATAGCTTCTTTCCTGCTCAAACTGGAAAGTGTGCATAATGTCTCAAACAGGTGTATTGATGAATTAATAGATGAAATGCAGTTTGTGTCATCAGCATCTATACCAATTATCAGAGAACTTGTTGAATCACACTTGAAGAAGAATAATTGTGTGATTGATAGCACAGTTGTCACATCTTTATTTGAGGAGTTAAATGAATCCAGCCCAATAAGCATGGCTTTTGATAAGGCTGGCCCGCTGTCGTCAGCTTTCAAAAGGAGACGGTACTTTCTACAAAGGTTTAACGTTGTAGAGCCAGTTGAATATATTCTTGATCCGAATGAAAATAAGAGTTTTCAGTATGTTCCGATCCTTGAATCATTGAAACAAATTTTAAACAATGAAGATATCAGAGAGAAGTTCCTCACAGATGATGGACACACAAGTATTCCTGCACAGTACAGATCATTCCGTGATGGTGCCATTTATAGAGAGAGTGATTTTTATTCCGAAGAGGAGAGAATCTGTATATTCCTTTATGTAGATGATTTTGAGGTTTGTAATCCCTTAGGAACATCTCGAAGGAAACATAAGATAACATCCGTGTACTGGATGTTGGGACATATCCAATCCTGTTTTCGGTCCACACTAACTTCAGTGTATCTTGCACTTTTGTGCAAAGCTAATGATATTAAAAGATTTGGCTATGCAGAGGTTCTCAAGCCACTCTTGGATGACATAGCTATACTGGAACAAGATAGTATTTTGGTTCCTGTCCTTGGGAAAACTGTCAAAGGGACTGTTTACTGTGTAGTTGCTGACAATCTTGGCGCACATTCGGTTGCTGGCCTTGTTGAAAGTTTCTCAGGACCATACATTTGCAGGTTCTGTCTAGGAGAGCACGTTGACTTTCAAGAAAAGGAAGTGAGATCAGGTGCTTTTCACATCCGGACAAAGGAGGATTATTCCATTCATGTTAAGACTCTACAAGCAAACCCTGCACTACCCCACTACTTTGGTGTGAAAAGGCCTTGCCCACTGACAGAGAAACTAAGCCATTTTCACATGGTTGAGGGCTATCCGCCTGATATTTTGCATGACCTTTTTGAGGGGATTATTCCCATGGAATTAGCACTGTGCTTTAGTGATTTCATAGCCAAAAAGTACATCACACTTGACGAGCTTAACAACACAATCAAATCATTTCCTTACAAGTGGGGAGATAAGACAGACAGTCCACAGCCCATTCCCATTGCATTCTCCACTCGAAAAAGTATCGGAGGAAATGCCCACGAAAACTGACTCCTCATCAGACTGCTCCCACTAATGATAGGACACAAGATACCACTGGATGATCCTGCATGGAATGTAATAATGTGTCTTAAAGACATAGTTGAACTTGTGGTAGCACCAACCCAAACTGAAGCAAGTTTGTCATATCTTGACGCAAAGATTTCTGAGCATCGACTTACATTACTTGCTGTTTCCTCAGGTTAAGTTGATCCCCAAACACCACTTCTTGGAGCACTATCCAACGTTCATTAAAGTGTTTGGACCTGTCATTGCACTTTGGACGATGCGATTCGAGGGAAAACATCGTTATTTCAAACAAATTGTAAGACATACAGGGAATTTCAAAAATGTACTATTTTCCCTTGCAACCAAGCATCAATTGATGATTGCACACCATCTGCATGCAACTACAACAGTTCCCACGTTCAGCACTGCCAGAGTATCCCAAGTGCCCATAGCTGTTTTGCATACAAATGTACATAATTCAATAAGAAGAGTGTCTCCAGGTCAGACTACTGTACATCTTTCCAACACTGTGTCAGTTTATGGAACTACATACTCTAAAGGCATGATTTTGGCCTATGGGTCTACTGCAGGACTCCCAGACTTTATTGAAGTTCTTCAAATAGTAATTCTGAGAGACAAGGTCCATTTCATTGCAAAAGTATTCATTTCCTGGTATGATGAGCACTTTCGAGCGTTTGAGCTGGAGAGCACAGAGCTTGTAGTTTTTGTGGAACAGAAGGATCTCACTGATGTATGTCCTCTCTCAGACTACAAGGTTGCAGGAAGGTGTATGGTGACGCTGAAGCGCCATATTTGTCTGGAATAGATGCACGTTTCATATACCGTTTGGTATAATTCAAGTGGTACTCTGCCCTACAAAGGCAAAAGACCTTAACTCACCAGAGTGTGAAACTGAGAAAAATGACTTTAAAGTTTTTTTGTTGTCCAGCCAATTGTATGACAGGTAGGACACTGAAAATTTGCCAAGTAGTTGTCATAATTAATATATTTATCTACATAAAAAAAAATTGAGCTCAAACTTGACCTTTGACCCTTATTCGGAAGTTAATGTATTCTGCCTTTGCATTATCTGCAAAACAATAATGGGTCATACCAAGGCAAAATACCGTAATTTATAATTTATTGATCATTTTGACTTTTATCACTCTATACAAACATTTATATGATAACAATGAAAGCCTTAAAATAACATTTAGTGAGTTCTGTATAGTAAGGCTTAATATTACATCAATAGAATATTACAAAATAAAAAATGATGAGAAGGCTACAACTCTACTGGATCATTTTAAACCTTTATCATTGTACTTTATTAACCTCTTAAAGTGTTATTTTACTTAAATTAAGTAACCTTCCACAAATATTTCTTACATTTGAAAGGTTTGATTTGGCTATGCCAGTAATATGTAGACGCCCTTTCTCAATACCATTCACCCTTTTCTGACAAAATGTATAGGAATATGCTATCTGATGACATTGTGTGTATGTTTTCCAGAATTAATGAAAAACTCTGTATTAATACATTTTCCTGGACAGAATGGAAAATGTATTTAGTACCACATGCATGTACAGACTACAGTTCTTGCTCACACATTTGATGTGATTAGGATTGATTGTCTTGATTATAGTCAGTTTATGACAGTTTACAAAGAAGGGAGTCTAACAACAAACTGATTTCAAGAAATTTATTAAATTAACAAGAAAATGAAACGAATGTTGATGTATTTTGGTTGTGTGTGTGTGTGTGTGTGTGTGTGTGTGTGTGTGAGAGAGAGAGAGAGATAGAGAATCACAAGATTCTGGAAATCAGTCCACAGAGGGGCTTAATTTATCCCTATTCTTCAACCTCATTGAGGTTTCTGACCAACAAGGAGCTCCAGAAAAACCTCCTGGTAGGAGGCATGAGGGGAACAAGATTCTGTAGGATCTCCGTCTTCTTGGCCTCTTCCACACCCCAGTCTTGCGGCCTTAAGGTGGTTGGTACACTGGCATTGAACTTCTTCTGCAGGAAGTCCAGCTCTATGAAGTCCTCCTCCCCATGGGATTTCTTCACGAACATGGACCTTGACCCACGTCGCAGTTGCACCACTTTGAGTTCAGCCAGCCTGGGCATTTTTTTAGTCTTGGCTGCAGAATGGCCATCCATCCATGCCCTGATGTTTTCATTCTTCAACTCCACCACCTCCACTTTCCTAGAGTTGGAATTGGCCACCACTGACAAAAAGTCATCAAAATCAAAAACCACTCCTCCAGGTCTGTGCCTCATTTCTTGTTCCACACCATGGTGGAAGCTGTCGGCGCTCATAAAGGTGTGCCCCGGCTCGAAAAACTTCAAAGTGACATCTTCAGCTGATATTGTTTCAGAATTTACCAATGTCAGCAGTGAAGAAAACAGACACCAGTTTTTATTTTGGGCACTACAATTATCCACCCAGTATATAACATGCCTGATGTCCCACTCTTTTTCTAGTGCTGCTGCATACGCCGATGTGATTTCTTTGGCATTCCGCCCTGCAATTCCCTCATGCCAGACAACAGAGATGGTTTTTCTTTTGTTTTGTTTTTTGCCCACTGACGCGAATGTCTCATGGTATGTGGATATTCGTCGGGTGAACACTGCCGACTTCACACCTGGCATGCGTGGGAGCATGATGACTTTCTGCAGGTCAACGCTTCTGACAGATGTGTCGCCAGGCCAGTCCTTGTCTGCATCCGACCTGTAGTGCAGTCGGGTCTCAGCTGCTTCGGTTTGGTGTTTATGCCACCTCTCGCACTGAGGGCAATTTTCTGCAGCCTCCCCCTGGTGATCAGCCCTCACATGCTGGTCCTGGAGCAAACAGCACTCACACTCTTCTTCTCCAAGCTTGGTAAAGCTTATGTTCTTTGACTTCACTGTTTTACGGTAAGTCTCATAAGAGCAGCGGTTCCCTTTTTCGATGAAGTTGGCAAACATGAGCTTGACCGTGACATCACTTGGGAGATAGCGCCGGAATGGTGCATGCTCCCTCCGGTAGTGGCTGACTGACGGGTGGAAGGATTCAATGTGGTCAATCAATGGTTGCAAGTCCAGCTTGTTGGCAGGCTCGTGTCTCCCTCTCATGTCGTTGGGTGGAGCTAGAGCAGTTGTTATTGCTTTGCCCATGACTGAGAGAACTAGGCTATCATTGGTGGGATGATAGCCTAGTGTGGAAAGATAGAATAGCTTGCACACCTGCTGCGGGGTCTTCTGGGTATCCTGCAGCCTGTAGACAAACGACCTGCTCCGCTGCCGACTGGGATTGGCAGAGACCTTTTCCGTTGGAACCTGGCTGACTGAGGCAAAGATAAAGGCCCGTTTCTGTGCATACGTCATATTACCGTACTCAGACCAGATTTCTAGCCGCCTGTCTTCTGAAAATTTTCCAGAGCACTGCCGTCGGCATTTAGCTCCACATGGTCCCCTCATTGGTGGTCTATTTGTGGGCTCTGATGGAGGAGCAAGAGAGTGTGCTTGACCGTTTGAAACAAGGACAGACAGTGTAGGGTTCTCTGGAGCTGAGGCTGGTGTGACTGGTGGAAGAACTGGGTCTGGGGCCGTGACATGGGCAATCACAGGTTCTGGTGTCATTAGTGGCAGAGGAGTTGGGTCTGGTGTGCTCATGGTGAACAGCTCATCTGCTCCATAAAACAGATCATCGCTGAATCCACTGATGTCGAGATAACTGTGAAGAATTGTCCACTCTTTTGCCTCTAGTTTCGCGGGGGGCATGCTCTCTGCATTTTGTTCATTAACCCCAGAAATAGACTCGGAAGAAACTGAAATGTAGAAAAGAAAATTAGACACATGCAGCTAATGAGTATCATTATAGACAAGATGGTGTCTTTATATCGGTAACATTTTACAATAAGGTTCGTTAGTTAACATTAGTTAACTACATTAGTTAACATGAACTAATAATGAACTGCACGTATACAGCATTAATTAATCTTTGTTAATATGTTAATTTCAACATTTACTAATACTTTATTAAAATCTTGTTAACATTAGTTAATGCACCGTGAACTAACATGAACTAACAATGAACAGCTTTATTATTATTAACTAACGTTAACAAAGATTAACAAATACAGTAACAAAATATACTGCTCATGGTTAGTTCATGTTAGTTAATTAACTAATGAACCTTATTGTAAATTATTTATTTTATTTAAAAAAATATTTTGTCGTTTGACATATGTTAAATACGATAAAATAAATATGTAAAAGGGGTATTTTACTACAACTATAAATGCACTACGAGTTTTACCAGTTTTAAGTAAACGCAACCTTTATTCACGTGACACGTCTGTGTTGTTTTATCAACAACAGCAGTGAGTGACCAAGTGCTGGCTAGTTTGTGTCTTTTAGCTCATACAGTAGCTTTAGCGGCAGTTGTACGTCCCGCTGTTGGAATCCTCTACAATACAGTCACACTTTTACACAGTTTAGCTGTCAGCATTTTAACTGTTTAACCGGGACAATTTCATAGTGGTTGGTATAAACCGGACGTCACCCTACTAATAGCCCACCCACAGCGACACTTAAAATTGAATGTCAAACTCCGGACAACTTTGCACTTTGATAGATTAGGCTAGCCCGCCGGCGTATGATGGATTTAAACAATGGATTAGTCTTCTCAGTGGATGTTGTTTTCAATGGATTTTGACCATGTTTAATAAAAAAAGGTAAGCTGCGATCTAAGTTATATCTGCTGGGTTGGTCTGTGTGTAATGTTTTCTCCTCGCCAGGGGAGGTGTGTCGTGAGGCGTCCCCAACCCACACGCGCTGTTTTCTGTCAGATTGGCTGGATGGTATCCAGGCTTTGATTTATTGTGTTTTACAACTGGCACACCATATCATGTAGTCTATTTGTGGATTAGGAACAGTTTGTGTCAAGTAGCCTATTTTAGCCCAAGTTTGCATCGCTAGCTAGCTAACTAGGCTACCAGTATCCTAGCTGAATTGCACAAAATCTGAAGTAGATTTTATCTAAAAAAAAAAAAAACGTAATATATCCATATATCCTTACCTTGATCTTCGTGTTTGCGTTTCAAAGCCATCTCCAACATCATTTTCCCACGAGAATAGGCCATTCTTTATGTTAGATAAAAAAACAACCACTGCAACAATTTTATTTTCACTTTATTTAAGTTAATGGGTGTGTCAAAAGTGCTTCAATACATTTGTGCATAACACCGTAACTTCAGCGTGGCAAAAATCTTAACGTTGGTAAAACAAAGGCAGAGTGCCTTAACTCCAGCGTAACTGAATTCCAGCGTTCTAGAGTGCAGCGGAACAAAGCTAAAAGACTGTAACTGATGTTAAGGGTTTCTGCCTTTGCTTTCCCTCTGCTTTTGGAAGTTATGGCAAAAACAGCATCCTATTTTCAGCAGAAAATAACAAAATTGACTTAAGATATTTTTCCACATGATAAAACTGATGTCCATTGTTCCAAAAAAGGCAATAACTCATTTTGACCAAAATTGAAGTTAAGGTCTTTTGCCTTTGCACGGCAGTACTGATGTATGCATTTTTCATAGTTTTCTTCAAGTTTCTTTGATATACCATGCACATACAACAAAGAATGTTTGCTAAACAATGCCAGACTAAATGTAAAAATAATATGTTGTTTTGTCATCTTTTTAAGGCTACATCATCAAAATGGAGGCATCTGTAAAATTTCGAGTCATCCTGGACCATGACATAAAGAAACTTTGTCTTCCTGGAATGCCACATGCAGTTAAAGAGTTGGAAGCAACAATAAAACAAACATTCGGAATCTCAATGGACATAAGCCTTCAGCGCAAAGACCAGGATTTTGATGACTTTGTTACTTGAAGTTCAATTGATGACCTAAAGGATAGGGACACACTGAAGGTAGTGTATGTTCCACCTGTCATTTTGTTTACAAATGTTGACATTCCTGAGCTCCCATCAAGTGGCTCCATCTCTGCAGAATCTGATGACACTATAATACTCAGTCCCCGTAGCCCTGGAATGCACAAGCCATGGCCAACTGAGTTTCCTATTCCAAAGTTTTCATAAAACACTGAACTAGTGCTTCAAAAAGGCAATGAAAACTACCTCAGAGATGGTTCCCTTTTGTGCAAAGAGAAGTCTTACCCTGGTGTTAAGTCCAACATTCTGGAGTGTTTAGCTGAGCTCATCTTTTCTTACACTCCCTACCCAAGTGATGTGCAGTCACAGAGGCTCTCATAAAAAAGAACCCATGTTTGAAGGAGCCAGGCTCCTATAAAGTAGGAAACTACCAAAGCAAACTTCGGATGCATGGGATTCCAGAAGTCTTGGTGAACTCTTTAAAGCGCAAATCTTCTGAAGACAAGCAACCTGCAAAGAATATAAAAAAAACACTGAAAGCTGAGGTTAATTACCTGCCCCCTCGTCCAGCCGGGGAAACAGAAGATACCCTTGAGAGTAACAGGCTGGAGTTGATTTCTGAGACAAAGAAAAAGAATAACAGCAGAGTTATAAATGAGATGATGTCAAGAACCTTCAGTTTGAGAAGACAGGAGATTGTAGGTCAAGCCCCAAGTGTTGCAGATCTTCTAGAGAGATGGCCTGCCCTCTTTGAACCATCACAGGTAAGGTAAACTCAGCAAAGTTGACTAGCTAAAATCCAATTCTTTGTCATTTACTGGTATGGCTAAAAAATACAGTCAACAGTATCTTTTTCAAATTATAATTCACAAAACTTTCTTCACCATCAGACTCTGTTTCTTTTATGCTGTGCCACATTCAGTTGAATTTCACATTGCTCAATTATGGTAAATGGCCCATTGTTGTGAAGATGGGGCACATAAGGCAACAAACTTGACTAAAAATTTAATTTCATTCTTGCATTTTTTCATACTTAAAAATAACTTTATAGTGAGTTCCTTTACTGCTTGACAATGTCCATGATTTTCATGACTCTCATGTTGTTTAAATCACAGATCACTTTTGGTCTGTAACTAAGATGGTATACTTCTCTTTACAGATCTGTGAAGAGTTCCTGAGAATCAGTGGCACATCACTTGAGTCGACATTCATGTCACAGTTGGACAGGCAAACTCCAAAGCTGTTGTCACTTTTCAACGCAAAAGGAGGAGCCGTCGGTCAAAGAATCAAGTCCCAAATGATGACACTCATCCAGGTAAGAGGAAAAAATGGTCTTATGTAAAACATTTTCCATCCAAAATATATTCTCTATCATGTACTTAGTCATCAATATTTCACCGTGTTCCTAATGGGAAGGATGGTGGTGACTGTGTATCTGCAGCATATGTTGAAATCTATGGTGAGCACATTTATACTACCCAGAGACTGATCATAACACCCTACATTGTCAGAACCCACCCTCTCGTTCTTTAAAGGGCAACTACATGTAAGGCCCTGTTCTAAGAGTAGCGTAGTTTAAGGTGATAGTTAGCCCCAAAGTTAGTGACAGTGAGTTAACATGACCTTGCTATTTTTATGATCTAGTGTGAAAATGTATGCCCGAACATTCAGTGAAGTTACACTTCCTCTGTGTACTAGACATATGCATGTAAGTGCATAAGTGATGCAATTCCCTTTTTTCCAAGAGTGTGCCTTGCTCCTAAGCAGTCTCTTTACACATAAAGGTCCACTAAAACAGGTTTAAGTAAGCATTTGAGGTGAGAAATAGACAATGTACTAATAGAAGCTTGATTCATATTGATGAACAGTTAAATCTCAATTTTGTGAACTGTCCCCCTTGACATTTTTGAGTAAACAACATGCACATAAGTTTTTTTTTTTTTTTTTTTTTTTTTCTGAGATGCTGGTGATAGTGTGAGATCTTGTAGTACAGTGGTGTATGTATAGTAGGACCTTTTACAGCAATTGAATGGTTGAAATACAGATGTTCTGTGGTTTGTGCTACTGTCATTAGGCTGTGAATTTTGATCAGATTTTACTTTTTGACAGGATCCATCTGCCTCTGTGGAGAAAAGGAGAGAAGTGGTCCTGAGATGCCTGATTGAGTACATGGGGGAGAGACAAGAAGACCTCATCAGTGTCCACCACGTATGTATTGGGCTTAAAGCTACTTGTCTATATTTCTGTATGTATTAATATTGTATGATGATACGGGGTAATTACGTTTGCTCTTGAAAGATATTTAAACTCTGTAGCTTAATAAACAGTAATGTGATGACCAATCAGGTACAGGCAAGGACAATTGCATTGTTTTATTGTAATGCATCCTTTGAACCAGAAAAAGACAATACTCATACTACAGTAGATCATGATAGTATAGTACCCACACTCTATGGCATTGTCGTGGTAGACTTCACTCTGGTCACATACTCTAGTCACAGTATCCATCTAGTATCCACCACCTTTAGCAACAAAAGCAAAATTTTGAATTTGTGTCTTATCTGTCTTCTACCTGTCTGCTATATTCATCTCATTACCTGTTTGTCTGACCAAACTCTTGATTCTTTTTTGTCTCCACCAATAGAGTCGTGATGAAACAGAGGTGCACGCTGAGCTTGGCAGTTGCCCACTGAAAATTCACATGTGCCATCATCCCGACACGATTGGGATTATCATAGAAGGACAGCCCGTGGTCAGAGGTGTGGCAAACCTGCCGAAAGCATGCTGCCTCCTCTTTGGACTTACCTATGCCCTCGACCTCAAGTATCCCTCAAAACTGGTGTATACTTTTGAGATATATCAGAGGCTCTTTGTGGGATTGGACCCCATGCGTCCTAAGCCATCATCCAAGTATGCAAATCTCCTCACCAAGTTGTCTTAGATGATTTCTCAATGGCATCTGGCATTGTTTGCCATCATTTGAAAAAATGCAATCACTTTGGTAGGTGAGTTTACCAAATACCAACTTAAACGTACTGTAACATAATCAGATAATTTGATAATCTTCAGGGTGATATAAATATTCGTCTCAGAATTTTACCAGTATTTTGATTTAAAATAATTAGTCTTACAGATTTTTTTTTTTTTTTGGTTTGTTTCTTTTTGACCTTAAGACTCATTTGACAGGTACAAGTTGCTCAGGTAATATCATTTCCATGGTTATTTTCCTTTTGTGTTCATTGTTCAGTGCCTTAATTAATGTAGACTTTGGACTGTGTTCTGTGCCAATCATTACCTCATGAGGTATATACTCAACAGTGTTGTGTGCACAATTTGGGAGTTCTTAAAAATAATAGTTGTTCAAAATATAGAAATACTGTAATCATTTTGACATTGCAGTTCCAGTGTGATACAATGTGATGTTATGGCTCACATTTACCTTTATCTAAACAATGCAGATTGGGCAGTTTGGATATTTCATTTTACTGTTCAGAACAGGTTGAAAATACACTTATACAGTGTTTGTTTTATATTATTGTGTACATGTGCGACCACATTTATTGGCTGTTTTGTAGTCACTGTTAAAAGTGACACTGGTTGACATTGAATAAATGTTATTTACATTTACATTTATGCATTTAGCAGACGCTTTTATCCAAAGCGACTTACATTGCATTCAAGTTACAGTTTTTTTTTTTTTTTACATTTTATCAGCTCTTGCTTTCCCTGGGAATCGAACCCATGATCTTGGCGTTGCTAGCGCCATGCTCTACTATTTGAGCTACAGGAAAGCTTTGTTTTCAATCTATCTTCCCATCTTTTTCTTTTTCAATTGAATTTGTAATTGTTATTGACAAAGTCTGTTTATGTAAAGTTAATCATTGTAGTACTTAGAATATAGACATTTAGATTTATTTTCTGAGGTTATAGCCAGTACTCAGTAAAATTAACCTAATCATATGTGAATAAACATTTTAATTAAGAACATAAAGTTCATAAAACCTAATTAAAATGAGTACAGGTTACTTATAGCAACCCTTAAATAAGTTACCTGTACCAAGAAAAGTAGGTTTATCTAACTGAGTAATACTAGTACTATTACTTAACTCAACTTGATTTTGTTGCGTTTGTATTAAGTAATGTTACAGTGTTTATTATACTTAAAAAAAGGCTGCAAGTTGACTCAACTTAAAACATCCAATGCAGCCACTTGCCTCACTTTTTATAAGTTAGATCTAGGCATTACTTTTTACAGTGTGTGTTTCTCACTTGTTTCTCTACCATTGTCATTTTGGACTCCTTCTCTTATCTCAGTTGTGTCTACTTTTATTTCTCCTAAGGGATTTTAGGAGAAACATCTGAGGCACTGTTGAGACTACAATGAGAAAGACATGAGAATCACAACTTCTGATCTTAGAACTATGATCAATAAAATATTCCTATAATGGAGTCTTGATAGAGATTGCAACAAGACTATAAAGAGATATTCCAAATTTCTTCCACCACATTCTGTCTGGACTCATTTTGTCTCAAATGTTTCTCATGTGTCATTTGTGTATACTTTTATTTCTCCTAAGAAATTTTAGGAGAAACATCTGAAACACTACTGATACTAAAATGAGGGATATATGAGAAAAACAGTTAAGTCTAAAGAGCTTAGAAAGAGCAACCACTGAGCAATAAAATATTTCAACTATTACTGCAAGCAGCAATTAAAGGGGCCAAGCACAACAGAGGCAAAATTATGAGGTAAGCATGGCACGGAGCATCAGATCAACTGTCAATGAGTAGTTATAGCCATTTTAGGATGATTGTAGTTGAAATGGCTGACAGATCATAAATACAACCATTAGTAATATGATTTAAAGAAGTGGTTGATTGTGATTTCACTTTTTTATTTTTTTTTATTTACTTTAGTTAGTGTGTAACGTTGCTGTTTGTTTATAAACAATATCTGCAAATTTATGACACTGAAAGTTCAATGCAAACAGAGATATTGTCTTTTAAAATTATGAAGTGAAGTGACATGTGGCCAAGTATGGTTACCCATACTCAGAATTTGTGCTCTGTATTTAACCCATCCAAGTGCACACACACCGTGAACACACACCCGGAGCAGTAGTCAGCCATTTATACTGCGGCGCCTGGGGAGCAGTTGGGGGTTCTGTGATTTGCTCTAGTTTTCACATTAGATCCATGTGTACGAGAATTTGAGAGTTCCATCGAGAACAAATACACAGTCCAGGTTTGTTTGTTCGTTTATCTCAGTACCCAACAAATATGAAAGGTCCTGTAAGAGCTGAGTCCAAAAAGGTGAGAGAGAGGCATGTTTAGGCATGCCTAAAGAAAACATGCCTAAAGATTCTTGCGAACAGAGACTACACTTAGGAGAAGACAACAGATTCATTTAAAATGTTTCATTGGAGTCAAGTAAACCCTATGCAGCAATTTCCAATGTATCATTTGGTGATTTAGTAGACAATTTAAACATATCCCATACCTGATCCGAAAATAAAACATGCACATCCTCATTAAGATCCTTAGCCCTAACAGTTGTAATAGATAAAGGTTTGTATGAATGCTCCAGAAGAAAGAGATAGATGACTGAAGCAGAGGAGGGAGATTCCTCAGAAGGAAAGATTAGTTTGCACAAGGGGTGAACAGGCAGTTGAGAGTTCCAAGGCACCCCATATGCCCGTAGGGCCGATCTAATGCGCAAATACATAAAAAAGAGGTTCCTGGCAGATTATATTGAGTTTTGAGATTCTGGAAGGATTTTAAACCACTATCATCATAGATATCTCTCAGAGTTTTTACTTTATTATGAGTCCATTGCGGACAATGAAATTGAGTACTGCCTGACAAAAGGTTATTATTGTGGAAAATAGGCGAATGCCTATGCCATATTGTAACTAGTTTTGAATGTCTTTCAACATCCCTCCATGTGGAGAGGAGGTGGGTTACAATGGGACCAAACCGAGGTTTACGCTGCCTAAGTGGAACCCCCGAAAAAACAAGATGCTTCAATACGCTTAACGCTTATGATGCTTTATACGGATAAACAATAGATTCCTCAATTGCACTCCAAGACACAGATGCGACAGGATCAAACCAAACTGATAAAGGGCGAAGGGAAAAGGCTTGAGCATACAGTCTAAAATTGGGGAAAGAAAGACCTCCATGTAATCTACATCACTGTAAGGTAGTCAGTTTAATACGAGGACGTTTCCCATCCCATATATACCGTGAGACACATGCATCAAGTTTGTTCCAGTAGCCAACCGGTGGAGCGAGAGGAATCATGGAAGAAAAGAAATGGGAGAACATTCATTTTAATCACTGATATACGAGCCTGAAAAGAAGTAGGAAGATGAGACCAGTTTTTATCCTCAGACCAGTATCTGAGGATACTTTGGCTAGAATACTATCAGAGGTGGGTTGAGTACCCAAAAACTGTACTCAAGTAAAAGTAAAAGTAATAGTCTGAATAGTTACTTCAGTAAGAGTAAAAAAGTATTGGATAAAAAAAAAGTAGTTAGTTACTAGTTACTTTGGATCATATACTGCACATCTATAGCCTATTTTTATATAGATATATAGATAAAAATTATGTAATGTGTGTGTGTGTGTATATATGTTATGTGTATATATGTTTTGTTTTTTTGTTTTTTTAAATGTAATTTATTACTAAGCCTAATAGTAGGCATCATCTGCATTTTTTACAGAAGCTTGCAGGTAGGTGATGTTAATGTGGACCTGAGCCTGCTTTGCCTTGCAAAGATCCTCAAATCTTGGCTCAATGTTTGACAAACATAGCCTCAAATCATCCTTGATTTGTGCACGATTGCGGTATTTTGTTTTGAGTGCAGTCACTTTTGAGAATCCTGCCTCACACAAATATGTCGACGCGAAAGGAAGGAGAATCTTCAAGGCGACGTCACAGAGTTCAGGATATTCCTGCATCACTAGGCTTGTTTGAGATGCGCCTCGCCTCGCCTGAAATGTAGGCGAGAGTAGGCGGCTGCAGTGAGGGGAGGAATGAAATAAGTGCAGTCAAGACGGACAGTTCTGAGCTCTCGAAGTGGAACAGATACCTACGAGATCAAAGGCAGATATCGCGTTATTCTCACTCATATGCTGTGCTGATGATAAACATGATATGATTTCAGTTCTGTTGCATTTATATAAAAATAAATATGATGAACAAGACACTCAAAGTGCTTGCTATTTAATTCCATATGAAAGGCATATTTATCATTCATTTTTACTTTAATACACACATGTATTTTACATTTTTATAGAAATATGACAACAATCACATATCTCACACAGAGATCGCACTGTCATAGTGTTTGGAAATATTCATACACAATTTAGATACATAATCGCATGAAATCAGATTTAAAAAATAAAACATTTTAGAAGAGAACGCAGCATCATGGTTGTCGTAACCAATGAGCATTAAGCTGAGTCGTCAGTCAGTCGTTTCCCATCATGCTTTTGGTCAGCGCAGTCGGTGGAGAGCAACTGCTCTTGTTTGCTCAATCCGACACAGCCGCCTCGACAGCACACATCAGCATCAGAGCAAGGTGGACCTAACTCGGACACTTTTCTAACCGGCATGCACCTCGCGGTGATCGGTTCTGCGCAGATTTTGCTCATCTCAAACAAGCCTAATGCTGCCCAGAATGACGAAAGAGGGCAGGAGCTAAAGAGTTCTTTCTGTCACTCTTCAGCTCAATAAGCTGTTTCTGCATATCAATTGATAGCTCGTTTGCTGTGCACACAAACGGATCTTGAACCCATGCAAAAGAGCGATAATCCTCTTTAAAGTACGTCGCAAATAGTTTTCTCATTGCTTACAGGTGCTCAGACGCTGATTGAAATAGGGAGGAGAAATCGTGTGACGTGCCTTCATCAGTGTTCCCTCGACTGATGCGGCCAAGCCAGAGGGCTAGTTTTTGTGTGAAGGCATGCACTTTGTCTGCAAGGAGCAAAATATGAGTTACAGGTAGAGGCCGTTCAAGCGGTCAAATATATCGACCAAATAGGACAGAGACGCAAGCCACATAGTGTCATCCAGATGCTTTGCCAGATCTGATTTGATTTCTGTCAAAAACCACTTCACCTCCACTCGCAGCTCATACAACCGCTGTAACACCCGCCCCCTGGAGAGCCAGCGAACTTCAGTGTGCAGAAGCAGCTGTTCGTGCAATGACCCCATCTCCTGGCAGAGGACCCCAAACAAGCGAGAGTTTAGTGGCTGTGATTTAAGATTTATCATTTTCACGGACTGGTTCAGCATGGAGTCAAAAAGAACCGGCATTTTTTTTAGCAGCTAGTGCTTCGCGATGTACCATGCAATGTGTCCATTTCACAAGTGGAGCTACTTGCTGAACGCGAGCAGCTAGGCCACGCTCACACCCCTTCATTGCCTGTGCACCATCCTTGCATAGGCCAACGCATCGGTCCCAAGCCAAACTAAATACGACCTCATGTTTTATACGTTTGCAGCCTCTGAAACTTCCGTCTGTCATAAAAATTAATTCGGATGGTTCGATTTTCTGCATTCTTCGCATCCGTAGCAAATATTTTAGGGGTGTTTTTGACAATTGAGAAGCCACCAAATGACGAATATGAAAAAACGAATACGACAGTTTCGGACTCAGTCAGGGTGCAAGGACCTTAAACTTTTGAGGCTTGCGCAGCTTCTCGAGGAGAAATCAAACAAATGAGCGCCATTTTCTAAAGTCTATGAGCGCAGCACACACAAATAAACTAAACTGACATGCTGCAGTTAAATTTCAAAATGTGGTGTTTTTATATTTATAACATTTGCATACAGTTCAGCAACATACATCACATGACCTGACGACCAAGAGAGCTGACAATTGACCATCACTTAATTTACCATCACCTCACGATTGAAAATGTGACACTGATTTCATGAGACAGTTCAACAAACAAGTTAATAATAAGACACTTACATTTTAGACGAAATAATGACTGTTTTGGTCTATTTTAGCAGCGAAAATAGATCCGATGAATCCAAACAAAGATCACAGCACAGCGCATCTCACAGCAGCACTCAATCGTGTTTTGAATGATTCAGTGTTTTGAACGAATCGGTTGAGTCAAAGATTCAATGACCCATGCACAAACATGTGTCTCAATCTTGATGAATCGGCCGTTTGAACGAATCGTTTTAATGAACGACTCAATGACTCGCTTAATAAAACCGCTTATCACCTGCATTTGCGCTCACTATCGACAAACCAATCAAATTTGTTCAAAACTCTTTTTTTTTCAGTCCAAACACATTTTAATTTTTATTCAGGAGTTATGTATATACAGAACTATGACTTTTTATGACAGTAGTTTAGTGATAAAAAAAAATTGCAATTTTTTTTTTTTCAAGTTTTTTTTCCTCCCATCCTGTAGCCTACTCGCGCCCTCCCAGGAGAGTGTCCGGTTGAGAACCACTGTACTACAGCATAGTAGTAAACCTATAGTAACTACAAACTTCACCATGGTTTCAAAAACTATGGTTACCACAGTTTTACTCCAGCATTAAAATATTACTTTAGTAGAACCATGATATCAAAACCTTAGTTTGAGAAAAACTAAAAACCCCTGATTATTACAGTTATGATTACTAGTTTTACCATAGTAAAAACATGGGTAACTGTTGTAAGGGTACACTGCTTTTCACAATCAAAGCAGCTTTAGAAAAATTCAAGGTTTCAAAAAAAATCCTATCAACAGGCTGAGGTGACTGTGACTCAATGGGAAGCATCTTCTGGCAACAAATTAATGTCTATATGTCAATAACTCTAAGATAAT
Source organism: Acrossocheilus fasciatus (assembly GCA_036784905.1). Classification (NCBI taxonomy): domain Eukaryota; kingdom Metazoa; phylum Chordata; class Actinopteri; order Cypriniformes; family Cyprinidae; genus Acrossocheilus; species Acrossocheilus fasciatus. The sequence goes on along the minus strand of CM071955.1, from coordinate 22,600,955 downwards.
ACAAGTTATGTGTTCAAAGTCATGTTCAGTTAAACAGACAAACGTTAAAGGGTAAGTTTGGTGAACTTAAATCCACTTTATACTGCCACAAAATCTGTAATATGAAAATGTAGCGTCAGAACGAGTCAGACAAAACTAAGATTCGGTCGAAAGATCGAAACATGAGGAGCTGAAATTCCAGGAGAACAGGACAACGTCGTAAAGATTCCTATCTCCGACTTCTGGAGCAAGCCTAACCAAAAAGCCTCTTTCACAGAACAGCTCGCAACATTAAGACAAAAGAACACTTATTGATAAGTGTTCTACGCAGGAAGGAGATCGTCAAATTTGGGGTAAATAGTCAAGATTAATGGTCAAAGAGATGGCCATCACATGGCGTTCCACAAGAGAAATCACAAGCTTCTTTAGATTGACTTCTCCCCCACCCATAGAAGACAAAGAACCAGACTGAAATTCCTCTGGCCAAAGAACATTTCTTTTTGGTCTCCATAGAACTACACAGAGACTTTCTTTTTCATATGCACATAAAACCATCCTAAAGGACAGCGCTAGGCATAACACTATATTATGTATGTAACCACATATTAGACCATCATGTTTTAAGCACATATTATGTATGTCTTTCTAATAACTATTGAATGACTTTAAGGTTAGTCGTGTTTGGTATGTATGAGCTTGACATTTCTAGCTTGGAATGTTTCTTTCAATTAATTCTGTGTCAAATGTATCATATTCTGGTCATAGAAATCATGTCCGAAAGTATACTTTGCAAGAGTGTGTAAAATTCAGACCATGTGACTGATAACAGGCTGATTTATGATGGAAGGAACAACCCTAGCTAAGATAATAGCCTATCTAATTGGTCAAGACACCAAATGGGATGTGTCCCAAAGCCGAGTTTAAGAACTCAGGACACCATCAAATCTCCCCCTTCTCTTCTTCTCGCCACAGCGTTTTGACGCTGTTTTAGCGCTCTTTGAGCATGCTCTGGCCTACAGGCCAGTTGCTACTTACCACGATGAGAAGAAAAACCACCTAGTCTCGTTACTCATCTTTTACTTTAGTTTCTTTTCTTTCCGTTGAGTCTCGTGTTCAAAAGTTAAGTTTGCCGCAAAGTCCAGCGACTGCACCCGCTTCAAACTTCAACCAGAAACGGACTCCAAGACCATCCTCAGCCAACGGCCCAACCATTGGCTTCCCAAGACATCACTTCAAAGACTACTGAACTTCCAGCCAATCACCAACTCGGGAAAACCCCTTTCCTGCAAGGACGACGAAGACAAAAGGGAATCCCTGTAACACAAGGCAATGCAAGTACAAACTCCAGATTATAACTGAGCTGGTGTATTTAATATAAATTTTAGCCTCATTGAGAAACTCAACGCGAGGGTTAATTAAGTGACTGATGGTTGTTCAGGTCTATGCAATAGCACATATTGCTGTAAACTTGGGATTTCACATTCTCATTCTCTAAACTCATCCTTTCTCTCTTTCTGCAACGTGTGAATGTATGAATGCGTGTGTTCATGTTAGATTAGTTTATGTCTTAGGTTTATATAAATAAAGTATTATTTATATTGAAAAGAGAAGTATCTTGTGTTTTGTGCTTACAAGTTAATGTCTTAATCTGCCGATCTTGTTACTGTGCTTATTAATAGTGTTTTCACTATATTTTGGATTTTAATATCCAGTGCAGAATTAATGTTATATGTTATATGTTAATGTTCAGTGAATCGCCGCATCAGCCGCAAAACAGTGATTCTGTTCAAATTCCCTATAAAATCATTAATGATTCCCTTTGAGCTAAATTAAATTATATTTATGTATCAAAACCCCTTACAAAAATAAACAATATTCGGATAATGCAAAATATTATTTGGCTGAAAAATAAATGGGAATATCTCATGGAACTCAGAGAAAGATTAAACCTTGTTCGTTCACATATATTACCATCATAGTAACAATACAAAGTGGGTTGAAAATCACTCAACGTATGCTTTAAGGCAATGATTGCAATACATAACATTTGTCAGGTTGGTATGTTCATCTATAGTTTCCATCATCTGGGGTCTTCATCTGAAGTAACCACAAGTGAGGCTGGATCCAAGCTGTAGTAACACTGGGATGGGAAACCTGAGAGATAGAAACAGGAAAACAAAAGGAGAAGAATTAGCATAGGTGCTGTTCATATTATTTCAGGCAAAAGATGATCACGTGCATTTATTACTAGAGTACAAGGTCATGAGTTGTTATGTGAACGCTTGGCTAAAAGATGTATTTTTAATCTAAATTTAAACAGAGAGAGTGTCTGAGCCCCAAACATTAACAGAAGGCTATTTGAGAATTTAAGAGTAAAATGCGAAAAAGCTCTGCCTCCTTTACTGGACTTTGATATTCTGGGTACTATACGGGGTACTTTGTGACATTATTTAGCTTACTTTGCTATAATTTGGTTAAATTGCAATCTGATTTTATTGTATTTCCCTTAGTAAGCATATAATTTGTCCTCAGTATTCAGGGAACAGACACAGTCTACAATCTAAAAAGTAGTTTTATAGTCCATTCAAATAAAATGTTTTAATTGGTCAAACATTTAGAAGACTATAGCAAGTTATGTCATTTAAAATTTAACCATTTACTCCATGTGTTTTATATGTTACCTCAACTAAGATTTATTATTTGGGCATCATAGGAAATTGCGGGGGAACTAAAACATATATTTTTATAGTTTAACAAAATTATTAAAAATTATTAACTGGTGTTTATCAATCACTAAAAACACAATTTACAACACATAATAGCCATTATTTAATAACAATTTCCATTTATAACATTTGTCATACAGACTAAACATACAGGCTTAAAGAAAAAAAGTCACCTACATCTCAGATGGCCTAAGGGTGAGTAAATTAACAGCAAATTTTCATTTTTGAGTGAACTATCCCTTTAAAGCTCCAGCTGACAAGCATTACATCTGTAATATAACTGCAACATTTAGTTTAAACTTTAATTAACTGAGAAAAACCTAAACAAGCTAAACAAAATGTTAGCATACAAACATTTACAAATATTACTACTGTTCACAATTACATCTTTAAAATGAGGCAGAAGTCACAAAAAAAAAAAAAAAAAAATGAACCAGGTGTTACAGTAAGGCTGGGCGGTATATTGAGTTTGTACTGAGTTTATATTGAGCGATACAGTATGAAGCAATACCGTTAATATCAATATAAGTAGTTTGATACGAGCACATCTGAAAAAAAATATCTAGGGAGGACACAGACTGAACTGCTGCAGAGAAAGTGCATAATACAATTTGTTCTACATGTATCAGGCTTTATATGAAAGGCTTTAAAAAAATCGTAAGATATAGTAGCCTATAGTTTCAGTTTAAAGCGGCTTTTTACATCTTTTGAAAGAAGTCTCTTATACTCACAACTCAAAAAAACAGTTAAAACAATAACATTGTGGAATGATATTACAATTCAAGAGAACTGTTTTTTTTTATTATTATTATTTGAATATGTTAAAATTGTAATGTATCGCTGTGATCAAAGCTGAATTTAACATCATTACTCCAGTCTTCAGTGTCACATGATATTTCAAATATAAATCTGATTTGCTGCTCAAGAAACATTTCTGATTATTCATTGTTAAATAGACTCCAGACCTTTAAATGGTATTGTACAATACTGTTGAAAAGTTTGCAGTCAGTGAGGTTTTTTAATAAATTATTTTTTATTCAGCAAGGATGTATTAAATTGATGAGAAGTTAAAGTAAATATTTTTGTTTCAAATAAACACTGTTAATTTTAAACTTTGTTCATTAAGGAATCCTGAATAATACACACAAAACAAAATATGAATCAGGAATATTTCCTGAGCAGCAAATCAGCATATTAGAATGATTTCTGAATAATCATCATGTAAAACTTAAGAGTAATGATGCTGAAAATTCATCTTTGATCACAGAAATAAAATACATTTTAACATCACTCACTCATGTTTGGATGTCAAAACCTTCTTAAAATAACTTTAATGAAGAATTGTAAAAGATGCATGGTGATATGCATTTTTTCACTACATATTTGCATATATGAAGTGATTCAATGAGCTTTCTCATGCAGCTTACCTATGTTTCCCACATCTCTGTCAGCAGCTTCCTTCAGAAATTTAGATATCATGGAGCTTCTCTTCTGTTGCAGAAGTGTTACTCCTGAAACCACAGAACAATTTTTATCAATAATTGTTTGCCATTAAATATCAAATCATGTTTTAACTAGATTCAGTTAATACATGCTCCTTAGTGAGTCACCGATTATCAGTAAAGTTACAGCACATATTTTAGGCTAAATAAATTCGTCTAATTCCAATAACTCATTGACAAAACCTTTACAAAGCTATTCAAATCTCCCAACTACACATAAATGAGATGAAGTCAAAACTTTGATAAATCAGAGTTTAATATACAGAGTTTGCATACAATGTCTGAAAACAGTTGAGATGCTAACAGACTTTTTCGAAGACACTAAACCGTCTTTATGAAGTAAATATTCAACAGAAGCGTATCAATTACAAGAAAGAAAAGTGTCAGGAACAGTTGTATGCAATATTTGTGTGATTGTAGGGACTAAACTCACCTGAAAACGGTGAAAACAGCAGCGGGAGACGCAGTGTTGCAGCCGTCAGTTGGAGAGTTGCCGCCCCGTTTCCATGGTAACTCCCTCACTGCAGCGTTTGAATGAGACTCAGAGCGGGAGTCCATCAGAGCACGTCATAGTCACGCACCATTTAAATAAACATATATTATATAGAACATAAACAACAACAAAAATTAATTTTGAATTTTAATCGTTTTGTAGTTATATGACGCATTCATACATAGGTGTAAACTGCAACCCGCACGTGATAGTGGGACAAAGTAGCACTTTTATTTCTATAGATTTTTTTTTAAATTAGATTTTGTATTGTTGTTTTTACGATCATTCAAACTATTTATTTCATTTAAAAATGTGCATGCAGTTTTTATACTAAACTTTTGTTAATAATTATAACTCTCACTATTTTTATTTAGTGCTTCAGATTCCTTTTAACTGTAAATATGTAATGTAAAACATAAATGTAATATATATATATATATATATATATATATATATATATATATAATTTATAAAACAAAGATGTCATGTAAGAGCTCAGTAGAAACACGGGACAGAACCGCTTGCCACTGGTGCACCTGCTGGTGGCGTGCCACCCAAAAAACGTCGGGTGACCGATAGCATTTTTAGATTGGTCGGCTCGCCGATGGTGTGCCGAAGGTGGTCCAACCGTATTAACCCGCTGAATTTGTGCCGCCCAAAAAATGCTGGTGGACCGCCAGGTCATTGTTTGCTGGGGAGGAAAAAAATCGGAATTGGGTCACTTGAACCATGCAGTGTAAATGCGGCCTAAGACACTACTAACACTCTAATGAGAGTCAGTAGAAATGTAGGTGCAATGTTACTTATAGTCAATAGAATGTGTTAAAGGGACCATCAAAATAAAGTGAAACCAAATTATGCTTTAGGTTTTTATGTTTGTAGAAGTTCAGGTACAGAAAAAAAAAAATCACATATAAAATAACATTTGAATATTCTTCACTCTGTGTTGCACCTTGATTTTTCATAGCAATTTGAAATTAGAGACAGCCACTGCATTTTAATCATGGATTAATCCACAAAACAAACAAACAAACAAACAAACAAAAAAACATGTGCAATGTTTGATTTATATTAGAGTGTATAATTTCAAAATCTGACAATTTCACTCTCTGGCAGCAGGCGGCGCTCTTGGAACAGATACAGCATTTCCTTGGTTACCACTGCAAACACAGCAGGGCTGCGCAGTGTGCATATTAACACCAATTTAATATGCATTATATGGAGACAAGATGAAAAGAAAACGCCATTCCTGAAAACAGTCAGTTCCCCTCAGAAACACGTTCATATAAATTAAATATTTGGATTTTCTTCCTATATTTCGCACATCATGAACAGAGATCTTGTTCTGCCTTCTAGTGCTACAGTATTTTCTCCTCTGTGTGTCCGTCTTCATCATCTCTGGCCTCTGTTAACGGCCGATAACAGACTAATTATAATAATGTAATATCGCGACACAAATGACATTTGGGAACATGATTGAAGTGCAGTTCACGAGTTCACACTTACATATATTTAGCACGAGTTACGTAATGTGTATTTGGCGAGTATGGTAATACGTTGTTGGCGTGCTGTCCTGGGGACGGGTTCCGAGCTCGGGAATTGCCCAAACCCAGAGTACCCCCCCTACTGTGTTGAGAACTTAGGAGTGGTGGATGCTGATTAGCCGTCAAATGAAAGGAGGTATGTCAGCTGCATTTATACCTGTGTGTTGATTAGCTTGATGGCGTACCACTTATGTCTAATTAGGCTAAGTATCTGACGTGCTCCTCCTGAACTTTGTTAATAAAACATCATTTCACGAGTTCACACTTACATATATTTAGCACGAGTAACGTAATGCGTATTTGGCGAGTATGGTAATACGTTGTTGGCGTGCTGTCCTGGGGACGGGCTCCGAGCTCGGGAATTGCCCAAACCCAGAGTACCCCCCAAAAGCAATTGAGTGTTGGACAGCCGCCAGACTAAGATCCCCCCCCAAATACGCAATAATTATCTGGCGGTAGCTGATGTCGAGGAGTAGCCTGGATGACAGGCCGGGGGAGCCTACGAGCTCTGAGGGAGCGGTTTGGCATGCATGGGTAGGCCCCACCGGCCGCTGGTGTGAACTGCGTGGTTTGGGGCGACCGGTCAGGGAGGGCTCGAACCGAAGCTCAATGGTGTGCTCATCACATTGGGACGGGTGAGCCCTGCCCGCCGATAGAGGAGCAGCGTCATTGAGGCCTTGACCAGGAGGACCCGAGTTGCCTGCAGTGGGATAGATCACGGAGTCGGCGTACGACCCCTACTGGCCATCAGCCCCTGCTAATCAGAGGACAGAGGGCGGAGACTTGCCAAGAGAACCCATGAACCCTTCGAATTGAGCACCTCCATCATCGGACGAGTGGGTCCTATTGGCTTGGCAGATAAAAAGAGTTTGGGACGTCCGACAAGGAGGCTCTCGCGACATCCGACGGGAGATCAAGACTCACGGCATCGAATGGATGAGCCTCACTTGCGGGCGGCAAGCACAGGAGCGCCAACGTCTGACACGAGATCAAGACTACGATGTCAGACGGATAGCCTCGCCGACAGGTAGGGAGAAGAGAAAACCCGGAGACTGGGAGGGCTCTCGCAGCATCCGATGGGAGATTGAGACTCAGGAGGGATCGGACGGGTAAGCCTCGCCAGGCGGGGGGAAAAGGTGTGAGGATAGAAGAGACAGGTGGACGGTGTTCGGTAGGCGGTGTCCCGTCGGCCAGAAAAATAGGTGGGTGGCAAAGACCGACACCGACGCTCTACGGGAGGCCAATACTCACTGAGTCAAACGGGTCAGTCTCACCGACCGTAGGAAGAAACGGAAAGATGTCTGGCTGGGAGGCTCTCACCGACGCCCGACGGGGGCACAATACCCACTGTGTCAGACGGGTAAGCGTCGCCAACGTGGAACTTGAAAAGGTAAGGTTGTCTGGCCGAGAAAGCGCTCACCGGCGTTCGACGGGAGATCAAGACTCACTGAGTCGAACAGGTAAAGACGGAAAGGTAAAGTTTGGTCGGGACGCTTAGCCGTCATCCAACTGGTGAGCGTGCTCACCTGTTTGAAGGGCCAGCGGCGCTGACGTAGGAGGAAAAAAGACGAGGTTGTCCGGCCGGGAGGCTCTTGCGACATCAGATGGGAGATCAAGACTCCGTTGGACGGGTAACCCTGGCCGAGCGTAGGACTTGAAAAGGTAAGGTTGTCTGGCCGGGAGTGCTCTCGCCAGCGTCCGTTAAAGATCGGGGCTCACTGAGTCGGACAAGTAAGACAGAAAGGTATAGTTGTGTGGTCGGGAGGCTTCACCGACATCCGTCTGGAGACGGACACTCGCAGCATGGATGGGTTAGTCTCACCGGCCGCAGGGAGGAAAAAAGGTAAGTTGTCTGGCTGGGAGGCTCTCACCGATGTCCGCCAGGAGCTCAGTGCTCGCTGTGTCAGACGGGTAGGCCTTGCCTAGCGAGTGATTTGAAAAGGTAAGTTTGTCTGGCCGTGAATGCGCTCATCGGCGTTCGGCGGGAGATCAAGACTCACTGTGTCGAACAGGTAAAGACGGAAAAGGTCAAATTGTGTTGTCGGGAGGCTCTCGCCGGCATCCGACCGGAGATGAAAACTCACGGTCCGGATGGGTAAGTCTCGCCGGCCACGGAATAGAGAGGTGAGTTTGTCTAGCTGGGAGGCTCTTGCTGACGCCCGACGGGAGCACAATACCCACTGTGTCGGACGGGTAAGCGTCGCCAGCATGTGACTTGAAAAGGTAAGATTGTCTGGCCGTGAATGCGCTCACCGGCGTCCGGCGGGAGATCAGGCTCACTGTGTTGGACAGGTAAAGACAGAAAGGTATAGTTAGGTGGCCGGGAGGCACTCGCCGTCATCTGACTGGAGATGGAAGCTCGCAGCCTGATTGGGTAAGACTCTCCGGCCGCAGGGTGGAAAAGGTAAGTTGTCTAGCTGGGAGGCTCTGCCAGTGTTCGATAAGCTGTGAAGATTCACGGTGTCAGATAGGTGGGCCTCGCCAAGCGTGGTAAGTTCTTTAAAAATGTCTGGAAGGCTCGTATCGATTTTTTTTTTTTTTTTTTTTTTGCTGAAATGCCTGCCGATAGCAGGACTGATTTAAGATGTTTTTGGAACCAGAAGCGACTGGCGGGTTTTTTGGCCTCGTCTAAGAATAGAGGTTCGAGAGGGGATTTGGCCTGAGAAATCCTAGAGCGGAGGTACTCGAGGACAGCTTGGTAGGGTTGGATAGGAGAAGAGAGATTGAAGATGTAAATGAAATGACCTCTCTTAACTTGATCGGTTCACTTTGTTTGATCCGAAAAGAAATAGTTTCGCTATCGAGGATTGTTAGGTCTGAGATGGTGGGGTTGATAGCCGGATCGAATTTAGAGGAGATGGTTAGCTCTGAGCATCTCAAAACCCAAAGAAGGCTAAAATGAACATGGCATCGAGTGTCCGGGCGGTATTATGGGGCCGGTAAGTTGTGCGGAGGGAGTGGATACATTTGGTGAGGATGTCTAATGTAATGGGTAGTCTCGAATCGGGACGAGTCGGCCGGGATCGTTGGATTCCTCTGATCAACATAGAGGTTTGAGAATTGCTAATTTCGGGTGAGGGAGCGCCGTACATGAGTTAATGAAAAAAAATGGATGCCGCTTATGTAACTTTTGATGGTACTGTCTTGGAGGCATTTGATGCTGTTGAGAAAAGAGATAAATGAGGTTATTGAGAGTAGAGAAAAATCTGGAAAATGGCATGTTGTAAGAGAGATGGAATGACTTAAAGCATCTCCATGCTGTCACGTATGATTGGAGTGTTCTGGGAGAGACAGCCTGGAGGATGGTGTCGAGTGAATCTTCAAGGAAAGGTTTTAATGGGTGGTTTACGGAAATATTAATTCTGAATATGGAGGTACTGGGGTTGGATTTTGGTCCGCCTCTAGAGCCAGCATCCTGAATTTCCCAGAATTCCTAACAGCCACTCCAATGGGCTAATGCTGAGACAGCGGTTGACGAAAGATCTGATCATGAACCCTCGTTTAATTGTGCCGCCTGTAGGGGAAAGCTAAACAGATCAATTCTGTGAAACGGCTGAATGTAGTGAATGGAAAAATGGCAACTTTCGTCATCCATGTTCAATAATTTGCGATAATTGTGATAGTAATAATTACGATAGTTTCTGACGTAAAGAAATGGCCAAATGTTAAAGAATAAGTGGACATTTGAATTGGATGTTTAGCCAAACGAGGATTAGATCGCACGGTGGCCTATAGACCAGTGGTTCATGAACCCATCCCGGGGACCACCAGCCACAGCACAACCCGCACGCCTCCCCCATTCAACATACCCGATCCAACTCATCAGCTCATTAGTAGAGTCTGCAAGACCTGAAATGCGCGTGGCCCATGAGAGAGGCATACAAACCGCGCGGCGGCCGGGGCCCACAAGACGGGCCGGGAACCACTGATATAGATGATTGTCAGGCCATTGGAGCCCTCTTAGGCTTTGATGTAATGAGTATTTACGTGATATTGTATAATACGTTATAAGAAGTTTCAACAGAACCATGTGTTACTTACTTTTGATACTTATTTCAAAACGATTATTATGGCCTATGTGGCCTGCAATGCATCCGTTAACCGATTATTCATTGGTGATGCCTTGGGGGAGGGGTCTATGTCTGCACCTGCCAGGATCGGTGTTTAGATGTTGTAAGCCACTGGCGGTGGCACCGAGGCAACAACATTAGGTGGGACGAGCAGTGATGTTGCTGTAGAAGAGGATATAGTGACGTTAAATGAAGTAGAGAGGTGTGAGAGAGGAGCAGGGGCCGCAATTTGTGGGTCTGTATTGTGAGCAGAGGCAGCCTTGGCTAGCTCCTGCTGCTGTAGCTGTAGGCCGCAGGAAGAGAGTCCTGAAGAGCTATCGTGTCCTGCTCTGCTAACGGAAGTAACCTCACGCTAGTGTCTGCTACGGAAGCTGGAGGCCACTGTAAAGGAAAAAGAAAGTTATTCGTAGCGGGAGAAAAAGACTGAGATGTGTAGGCCTGTTTTGCAGGCAGAGGCTACCTCGTGCTTGCTCCTGCAGCTGTAGGTTTCCTGGGTGTTTTTTTTTTTTTTTTTTTTGGGGTTTGTGATCAAATTATCCACGAAACAAAATTGTCAAGCAATCTTATCTATTTAAGGAATGCTGTGTGTAAATTAAATACTGTACTGTAAAAACAATTCCGTAAATTTTACGGTAAAAAACCGGCAGCTGTGGTTGCCGGAATTCTACCGTAAATAACATGGTAGCAACATTTTAAGTTTTAACTTAAATTTACAGTCAAATACCGTAATTTCATTAACTGATATAATGTTAATATACCAACCTATTGAAGTACTGAAGTCTGTTGTACCTTTGAAATGCACTGATAACCACCAAATGCAGGTGGTGATGAGAAAGTCACATGATGCACCAAAGCTCATTACAGGCAGCTTTTAAATAACATATATAGATGGTGCACAGTGTCATTCACACAAGCATTAAACATCATCATGGTGAGACTCATTAAATTGAAATAGCAATAAACATTCATTTAACAACATTAGAAGTAACAAACAACCTTAATAAACATAACTGATAAGAAAAACTAAGAAGAAACAGTTATTCCAAAGAAAAAACGTCAAACTCAAACAAAATTGAAATGCAATACAGGGAATCCTGGGAACATCAATTTATGGTTTTTCCCTGTAAATGTTATATTCTTTCTCACTTCCAAAATGGCATTTCATTGTAAGAATTGACTGAAATGTCTATTACAGTTTTGTACCATATATATTAGGGGAACTTACCATTACCCATTTAACAGGTTTTTTCAGTAGCATTTTCACGGTTTTTAACCGTATAATTAGGTTGTTTTTTTGTTTTTTTTAACATAGTGACATTAACATCCAATGATGTCGCAACGTCCTTTAACAACTTGTCAAAATTACCTGCCTTGAGTGATTTTAATTGAGAATTATTTGGCAACACTGATGGTTGCGCCGCTAGCGTAGGCCTCCTCGCGCTAGCATCTGGAAACAAATGTTAGAGGCCCGACTGCATACGGCGCTGCGGCCGGGAGAGCCGCGGTGAAGGCTGAGCCGAAGTGGGAAGCGAGTGAGGCTTGCAGCGGTGAGAACTGGGGCGCGTCCCATGCTCGATGGAGGCCTGCTGCCTGACGCTCGCGGGTGTTGGGCGGGACAATGGTGGTGACGAGCGAGGCGAGGTCAGGCTTTTCTCAATCTATGGCTGCTGAAATGGATTTAAGAGTGAGGTTGGCAGGTTTGCGGGGTGACGAAAAAGATCGTTCAAAACCGCTTGTTTACCCTCCGAGAAACGGTGCGTCGGAATTAATCAGCGTTTGGCTTATGTTTAAATATGATCCAATTCCCGATCGGAGGAATTATTTGCATCCGAATGATAAGAGCATGGAAGTGAGGCTGGTTGAGCTGAGAGCAGCGGCTGCGACGAAGCCAGGAGCACGGCGGCCGTGTCTGGGGGGAAAAGACCGATCCTGGGGCCGGCAGATTGGCCGGAGGATCCGAAAAGATCCCCAGAACGGGTCTCGTTGTAGGATGGAAAAAAGTGAAGTAATGGCAAAAGGTGCAGACCGGATGCTGATTAGCCGTCAAATGAAAGGAGGTATGTCAGCTGTTGATTAGCTTGATGGCGTACCACTTGTGTCTAATTAGGCTAAGTATCTGACGTGCTCCTCCCGAACTTTGTTAATAAAACATAATTTTGTGTGCAAGCACGGAACAGAAGATGCTCTAAAATTAAACAAAAAAATGTCCAGTCGATCAGTGCATCCATACTCCGGTGTATAAATTCAATATACTGTAGATTAATCAGGTAACACTTTATTTTGATGGTCCCTTTTGAACATTCTGTTGACACTAAGTAATGTTGCAACTACATGTCAATAAACTCTCATAAGAGTATTAGTAGACTGTCTTCTTCATATCTACTAACTCCTTATTGTGTTGGTCTCCCAACAGATATTCTACTGACTATATATACCTTTGCAAGAACATGCCAACTTAATCTAACCCTAACCCTACCAGTCAACTAATACACTACTAATACTCTAATGAGAGTCAGTAGAAATGTAGGTGCAACATTACTTATAGTCAACAGAATGTGTTAAAGGGACCATCAAAATAAAGTGAAACCATTAATCATTGTTAAAGTTACTTTCCAAGGGGGATATGTTGACATACTTTTGCATGTATTTGCCTGTTCAGGTGGCTCGCGTGTGTCAGAGACACGGCTGTCTGTGTGCGTGAAATGTCCCTGAAAAGGGGGACATAGATATTTTAAACAGACAGACACGAACACTTGTTGCGTTTCCCTGAACTTCTGTAATATGAGTGGGGGAAGGGAACCTGTATGCCTGTTATTAACTCTCTATGCTTGCCCCACCCTCTGCTGGAGTCTTTTGGTACTGCATCATAACAGACTACAGGACCCAAAGACATATTAACGATGAAACAGTAACAACAATAATATTCTCTCTTAATAGTTATTCCTGTTACGCGCGCGCTGTTCACACAACAGAACACAGCACGGCGAGCGTGCAAGTACTGAACGGAGTACTTGCTTTTTAATCGCTTGAATTTTTTTAATTAACAAGGCTTAAAAACGCTTGCAAATGATAAAATTTAGTGACGACGCTGCAGTGCCACGATCGGGAAAGTGAAAAATCCGTCTACTGTCCCGAGTGTCCTTCATGCTGGCCCCGGGCCATCGGGTAGTCCTTATTGTCGAGCCCTGCTACAGCTCCTGAAGAGTGATCGGTTCAGCCAGGTATTCCGAATTTGAAACTGACAGCCTAGGTAAATCGAGGTTGAACAGAAAAGATGCAAAAGAGTCAGGGTCACCATCAGCAGAAGAAGTATAGAGGTTAGAGTAAAAAGAGTGGAAGGCTACATTAATGTCTTTTGGGTCTGTCATAATGAGCCCAGATTGGGATTTGACTGCTGAAATATTTGCAAATATTTCACATGGTCGGCTCCTGGTGGTTCAGGCTGGGTGTCAGGTGTCCACTTGTGTCACAGTCTTGCTGTTCCTTTCTCTGCCATTGCAGGGTGTTGGCTGCTTTGGGCTGAAGGATGTCCATCACCATGCTCTGCTGGGTTTTCAGGTGGTCCTGGTGAGCTGGCAGGGCTGGATGTCTGTGGAATGTCTGAGACACACTGGCACACTTGGGAGAACACCAGAGAGAGCGAGGCAGAAGGCAAGTGCAAGTACGTACAGAGGTGTTAGGCTATCTGTATGGGGAATGGCTCTGTAGGCCGTGTAAGGTGTGAATAGCTGGTGAGGGGCAGCTAGTGAGGTAGGGTGCTAAGAACACAAGGAGAGGGTTTAAGTAACTGTGTTGACGAGGCTGTAAGCAGGGGTCAGCTAATGACCGGCTATGCGTGTGGTCAACCTATTACTCATAGCACTGATGGTTCACAGGTTTGGTCACTATGAAGGTATCAAATAAACAAAACTGAAATAAAATCAGGAAGAGACAGAGGGAGAAAGAAGGCCTTTCCTTATTTAATTTTAGCTAGGAGATATGACTAAGCAGATTTCACTTGTTCAAAGGAATGTAGCAGGGTCGTAAAACCTAGGGAGACTGTTGGCTATGCTAACAGGGACACATCAACCACTTTAAGGTAAACAAACAGAAACAATAGGAAGTGTTTCTAGTCTGCTCAGGGCACTGGTGTAAGAGGGTAACGGAAAAGACAGGAATTAGGCTACTAACAACCTGTACAGCTCATTAAGGGGACAACAGTTGCTAGAACTGCTCTAATCCTATACTGAGAGGGAAGATGGTGATGGTCAAATAACTAAAATAAGGTAAGGGTAAAATGAAAATGCCCTAATAGCTTTAGGAAACTAAAAGGAATAAAAACATAAAAAAATAAATAAATAATAAAAATAAAAATAAACAAATTAATTTAATTAAATCTCTAATTTAATTCAAATCAACTTAGCTGAATTGGTACATTCAAGCTAAACAAATGTGAATTAATGAAATAAAATCAAAAGAGGTAGAATAAAGTCAAGATAAAAAAATAAATAAAATAAAATAAATGAATAGAACCAACGTATGTGAGGAGGGGACAACCTCAATCTAAACAGAAGGTGATAGCACAAACAGGAAGTGAAAACAAGATTGAGGGGGAGAGAGAGAGAGAGGGGAGTGGTTCAAATTTCTCACTTTACACTCACACAGTGTCAGTTAGTTGGATGCAAACAGCTAGCAGTTGAGGTAAAGGGCTTAGCTTAGATGCCTGTGCGGCTGCTACAGAGTTAGCTTTGGCTAAACTCAGTTGTTTGTTTACACAAGGGTCTGTGACGTGTGTTCTGTTATCAGATTGAACCGGAAGAGGCTGCTCTCAACTTCCGTGATCAGACGTTGCTAGGAGACCGATGCAAGTTTGCAACACGCGCAAGTGGAGCAGAACTTGCACTGCTGTAAACATGCATGGGAACTCACGCGCAGTCAGTTATGACGTATCGCATACAACTTCTTTCACAAATCAAAACAGCACATTCACCTCACAGACAATAATAAAATTACTAGTTAGCTAGGCTAGAATTACACCATTAATTTGCTATTCAATTGCATCACTTCTTTGACTACAATGATACGCGATGGTTACAAGAAGGCCTTAACTCTGGAAGATGAGAAAAATTGCTCAAATCACCATTTAACTAAATATCCTGTAGCAAGATTTCTTCGTTGCCCAGTTTTAATATCACTGCAAGTGGGGTTTCTTCGCCACTCAGATTAATTTGTGCCGCTAATCTGAGATTCCTTCGTCAGAGAAGATTTACACACTAAAAGATGAAAGGAGGATATGTTCGCCCAGAATCAGATTAATTTAGTCTGGTACCATCTATACGGGCTGCTAATCTGAGATTTCTTCTTCAGAGAAGGCTTACGCTCTACTAACAACAGAAATTAGATTTTCTTCACTAATATCAGGTTATTTCCTTATCGTACGATTTAAACACGCATTATAACATAGATAAACTTTCTACTGCTCGTAGTAAGGTGCATTCAAGCTACAGTCTATCTGATTTTATCAGAAAGTGCATGTGTAAGGCGCTATAAAATTATGAGACAAACACACAAGTTTGGTACTGGGTCTGCTTGCAAATAATGTTTAAACAATTGCCCGTATTCTCCACCAAAATAATGTAGCAAATTAGCTTAAAAGGGAATTTTATATAAATAATTACAATTAATTATGATTAATTACAATTATTTATGTCGGCTGACAGTGATAACTGTAGCAGAATTAAATTGCCATCAACTGATCTAGTCGTCCAGCGACCATTCAGTGCAAGTTCAAATCAACTCTAAGAAAGGATATTTTCGTGGCCACAGAAAATACTTTCTTAAGTATTAATGCATTAGAGCATGTAGCAAGGGTCAAAATCGTAAAGGGACATTAATTTGCAAGGCAGAACCAAAAACTCATGTAATTTGTGCACACAACTTTTATTAACTAAACGCTAACACACATAACACAACTAATCTAAACAAACATACATACACTCACGCGTATATACAAAAGGGGAGGTAAAGTGGATGAATGAAGCCATTAGAGAAAACAGAATGCACTTATGGAAAGAGTCAGTGAACCACCTGAGTAAAACCATCAGCACTGTTTATAACAGGGTCTATAATTTATACTATATACACGCTGTTGGCGTGTGTCTGGAATGCAGTCTCGGATGGAAAGTCTTGATGGTTTCAGGTCTTGGACTCGCGATCACGTTCTTCCGGGTTGAAGAGTGATGAATTCCAAAGAGGTTATTCTTGTTCTGAGGTCCGCTGAGTTTTGGTTGAATGGAAAGTCAAGGCCGCAAAGCCTGGCGCAAAACTTAGTTTCAGAAGAGTTATAGCTCACATCCTTCTAGGATCTAACAGAACCGCAAAACTGAGATATGTTGGAGCCCACCGGGCACGCCGGCACCGGCTCAGGCTCAGGCTCTCCACACGGGCAGCAGTCTGGAGATTTGGCAGAAAAGAGTGCGCAAGAGGGAACTGTGCGTGAGCTCTTTAAGGTCTGCGAAGAGTCACACCTCTCAGGATGGGCTTGACCAATGGGAAAGGCTGAATTTCCATTTTAATTTGGAAATCAAGGTCCCAGAGTCTGAAGGAAGAGTGGAGAGGCACAGAATCCATGTTGCTTGAAGTCCAGTGTGAAGTTTCCACAGTCAGTGATGATTTGGGCGGACATGTCATCTGCTGGTGTTGGTTCACTGTGTTTTCTGAAGTCCACAGTCAACGCAGCCATCTACCAAGAAATTTTAGAGCACTTCATGCTTCCTTCTGTTGACAAGCTGATTTCATTTTCCAGCAGGACTTGGCACCTGCCCACACTGCCAAAGGTACCAAAAGCTGGTTCAATGACCATAGTGTTACTGTGCTTGATTGGCCAGCAAACTCACCTGACCTTAACCCCATAGAGAATCTATGGGATATTGTGAAGAGGAAGATGAGAGACACCAGACCCAACAATGCAGAAGAGCTGAAGGCCACTATCAGAGCAACCTGGGCTCTCATAACACCTGAGCAGTGCCACAGACTGATCGACTCCATGCCACGCCGCATTGCTGCAGTAATTCAGGCAAAAGGAGCCCCAACTAAGTATTGAGTGCTGTACATGCTCATACTTTTCATTTTGCCAAGATTTCTAAAAATCCTTTCTTTGTATTGGTCTTAAGTAATATTCTAATATTTTGAGATACTGATTTTTGACTTTCATGAGCTGTAAGCTCTAATCATCAAAATTAAAAGAAATGAACATTTGAAATATATCTATTATATATCTGAATATATAATATGTCTGTGTGTAATGAATGAAAATAATATACAAGTTTCACTTTTTGAATGGAATTAGTGAAATAAATCAACTTGTTGATGATATTCTAATTATATGACCAGCACCTGTATATGCAATGACTTAATGATATATGTGTTCATTCAAAGAAAGGGTTTTCTATGAATTAATTAAAGAAGAGTCCATTTTATGGCATAATGTCTTTTTCCTAAAGGGAATATGAAGTGAGTGTTGCTCGACCATTTGCATTCCTTTGATCAATAAAACTAGTGTTATCTGATGGGTTGCCATGGCTTGGGGGAGCCTGGAGGCGTCCACAGACATAGGGGCTCCGGGAATGTGTATTGGTTGAGGGGTCTGTGACCATTTGTTAATCTAATAACTGATTGATTTGTTAAATCAAATGCAAAATTGTGTGTCTGATTGGTCCAAATGCTACAAATATTAAAACTCAGAATATTAATGTCAGTCATAGGTATCGAACAAAATTACTGCATAATAAGACAAAATACAAGTTTGAAAATAAAACCAGTTGAGTTTACCTTTAAACAACCCCACATCCTGTTGGAATTTTATTTCAAATCATATATTTATAATCATGTCATATATTATTGTTTGTAACCCTCATAGTCTTTTGTTCTTTCTTTGTCTTTGTAATTGTATTTGTTGTTCTGTTGTTGCATAATGAAACAATTTAAAAAAATAAAGAGGGTGCAACCTGAATTGGTACAGTCTTCGTCGCGCCGCTGTGACGCAATCACACTTCATATACGCACTCCGGAGTCCACGCACTTCAGTTTGGGACACAGCTATTGTTTCCCAAAGTTAAGTGCACGGACTCAGGAGTGCGCATTTGAAGTGCAATTGCGTCACAGCGGCGCGACGAAGGCCCTGTCGCAAATGGCACCATAAACCATAGACATAATATACGTAGACGCCTCATAGACTGACGCTGCCTATTGGAGCTGACGTACAGCCCGGCCGCCATCTTGGATGGGTCTCCAATGCACCCCCCCCTGCATTTATTTCTACTGAGGAAGGTGTATCCCCAACTACAAAAATCATAACTCCCCGAATTTTTACCGGATTTTCAAATGGTTTGGTTTGTTACAAAGTGCAGAGATTTAGTTATGATACAGGAGGCTGTCACACATTGAAAAATACGTGCTTTCATGCTAAAAGACTTTGTATTATGCTCTTTAACAAAGACATATGGTAGGCTATGGCATATTGATAAATGTATAAATTAATTAATTTTATATTTTAATAATGAAACTAGTTTGATTGTTCATTTGAATTTATTTCTCTCTCTCTCTCACGCACACACTCAAACACACTCACACACACACACACACGTTGGTTTATGTGGTTTACGGGGACTCTCCATAGGCGTAATGGTTTTTATACTGTACAAACTGTATGTGCTATTGTCCTGCACCAACCCTACACCTTACAGGAGACTGCATTTTTAGACTAAACAAAAAAAACACCATTTAGTATGTTTTTTAAGCCTTTTGATTTACGGGGACATAGGCAGTGTCCTCATAAACCACCTTCAAATTGTAATATCTCTGTCATACCCATGTTATTATACAAATTTGTGTCCCCGTAAACCACATAAACATGCGCACACACACACACACACACACACACACACACACACACACACACACACACACACACACGTGAAAAGAACTTAAAATAATAGTGGAGACAACTTAAAATGCGCCATAATGTTTGCTCATAAAGGTAAGAGTAATACATCATTCGGAACTGTAAAGGGTCTACTTTTATGTGTGTGCATTCACAATATCAACACTTAACTTTGGGAAACAATAGCTGTGTCCCAAACTGAAGTGCGTGGACTCCGGAGTGCGTATTTGAAGTGTGATTGCGTCACAGCGGCGCAACGAAGACTGTACCAATTCAGGTTGCACCCTCTTTATTTTTTTTAATTGTTTCATTATGCAACAACAGAACAAGCGCATCCTTGTGCTTTTATTAAAATGAATAGGAAAACAGAGGATGCGCTTGCTGTCTCATCTTGAACAGGACCGCTTCACAATGATGAACCAAAGCTCAACGAATTGAGTCACAAATATGATAAATATATCTATAGAAAGCTTTAAATTACTACTTTAAAACAAAATAATTCAAATCGAAAACAAAAACTCTTTCATTATGTAATCCGTAAAGATGCTTTCTCTCTAAAGGCACGTCCAATGAAGAGATGGCGAGTAATTTTTCATCACCGTCTAAAATATCAAAATAAGGAAAAGCCTAAAACAGGCCCGATTATACATTTTTTTTTATTTTTACGTTGCTCTGCTCTTAATTCCTTAATTATTTATTAGCCTATTTTTTAATCCATGCAGCAAAATGCTTTAAAAACAGCTGTAAAAATTACTTTATTGCATTCCAGATGATTTTAAAGAACTTTTCACTATAAATTTTACAGGTAGCTTGAATGTAAAACATTGTCATGACTTTCGTTGTATTCCCATTTGTAAAATAGGCTACAAATTAATTGTGGTAGTCTAACCTGACCTGTTTATAAGCAGAAATGGACTTTGGCATGCAAAAGACTGATACGTTCATTATTAATGGCATGGCTGGTTCAGTCGACAGAAATACGGCTATAATTTACTGCTGAAATGTTTGCGGGGCAAATCACTAGTCAGTCTGAGCGCTCATGGCACAAAGCCCACAAACAATAAGACAACCTCTATATAAGGCAATAGTCTTTCCCTTTGTTTTGTTTTTGTAGTGCTGCCATGCAAGATATGTCTACAAATGTTTTAACCAAACTTTAGCACTTCAGTATTTTGTATGCATGTCGTGCTGCGTCATATTTTCTAATGTTAAGATTGCAAACCTGTCTTTATATTTTTCATAAGTGTTTCCATTTTTTCTTGTTTTAGGACTATTCTGGAGAAAATGAGTCTGCTGGAGAAAGACTTAAAAAATACAAAATAAATATCAGCGAATCCACGCAGTCTCTGCCTCCACCGTCACCACAATCATCAGCCACCACTTATACCAGATCACACTCACCTGAATTCTGATTACTTGCACCTGCCATCTTCAATCAAGCCACCTTTAAGAACACGCTCCTCACAGTCACTCATTGACTGCGTTTACATGCGCACGAATATTGCGATTATTTCCAATAATCAGAGTAAGGACTTAATCGCATTTTGATGTTTACATGTCAAGAGCAAGCTCTTACTCCTGTTTACATGCAATTACCATTATTCGTATTATTCGCTAAGAATTGTGGTTAATTTTTTTACTGCCATTATTCACATACCCCACTGGACCTCACAAATGATGGACTCAGAAAGAGCAGTGTTACTGGTCGCTGTTTTAATTAATTTACGTCTAATGCATAATGATTTTGTATGGCTGTATTCCACGCTTTTTCGGCGCCATAGAAATGTGATGGAATTTTTTTGCCTACGCTGCCGTCGCGTTCTGCTCGCCCTTTCTGGATGAGGGTAAGGAACAGAAACTGCTGGCAGCTTGTTGTGTTTTCCTCAGAATGTGATGCTTTCTTCCCCTCCATCGTTTCTAATCTCCGTATTATTACAGGTGCGTGTCACGTTATTCATATATGCCACAAGCGCATGCGCACTTTGGTCAGAGCGGCAATACTGCGATTAAGGTGTTTACATGCCTGTATATTCCGATTAAAATCGGCGTACGCCACCTATGTTAATACGATTATTCCTGCTGCGATTATGAGCTTAATTGCATTATTTAGATCGAAGTATTGCGTTTACATGAGGTAAAGCATAATCGCAATATCGCCAAAATCTCATTATAATCGCATTAAGAGGGTCCATGTAAACGCACTTATTGTCTGGTCTGCTGTTCACATCCATGAGCTATACCAGACTCCTTGTATGCTACTTACCTGTGTTACGAATCCCTAGGTCTAGTTACGATCCTCCTACTCCTTTTTATAATTTTCGTACTTTTTGGGAGGAGATTTTTCACCTTGTTACACTTGTGGTATTCCTGGACAAAAATTACCCAGCCTCAAAAAATTTCTTATAAATCACTCATTATGCTATATTATCACCACAGATTGTCAACTTATTTTCTTTCATTTAGGACTGATTTTGTATTTATATTTGCATCTGATTAATCGTAGGCCTAATTTACCTGGGAGTAGGCACCTAATATTTTGAGTGAAAAAAGCATAATTTATGAATAATTTTCAAAATATTAAATAAAAACTGATGAAAATTTGCACTGTTGATCACACTAGCGTGTTTTAATGTTGAATCAGGGAGTTTGTTTTTAAAGGGTTTTATTTTGTACAAATTGGCACAAAGTCACACTTTGTCAAAAATGGCCGGCCATTGAAAATGAAAGGGGAAGAATGAAAGTAAGAGAAACAACTAGTGTTCAGGAGCATGTTGTGCTTGCAAACATAAAGGCCTTGGACCAGTGTGTGTCTGGATGCATGTATACTCACGCTATCACACACACACACACACACACACACACACACACACATCCATGCATACAAACTATTGTGAGTTTTACGTCTATTTCATCCTACCCTGAAGTGCATGCAATATGCTTTTATGAATCTGATGATATAACTCTCTCTCTCTCTCTCTCTCTCTCTCTCTCACACACACACACACACACACACGTTCAAACTACCTTGTCTTTAGCCAGAGTAGGCGAAAGTTTACAAATAAATGCTTTAGCACAGAGATAGAGCATATAAATGCATCACAGTGCCTTGCTTGTCATTCAGTCTGTAGCCGGGTTTCCATCCAAAGTTGCGAATTTAACTTATGTGCAAAACTGGAATATCACATAAAACATTTACGAACAAGCACCGTTTCCATCCAACGAGTCAAAGAGAAAAAAATTGTCACTTCCTGATAAACCTGCACTATAAATCACTAAGAAATGTAGGAGAATATAATAATTTTCACATAATACATTATTTGCGCTTCAGAGCGAGCAGATGAAATACAATGAATGCGGTCATTGCTTTCAGAGGGGGATGCTGCTGTTTGGGAAAAAAGAGGCAATTAGAGAAATACTTTGACAACAGACTTTGCTCAGGCATTTCAGAATGACCATAACAACATTTCAGGTGTTGTGGAATGACATTGGTCTGCTGGTTAGTCAGGTTTTGCCGTCCCATAGCGCAAAGTCACATGACTTTATTGAGGTACTTGGAGGAATTTATTCGCAAAATGCATTTCCATCTCCCATTATTCACATCAACCCTTTTTCACACAAGTCAAAAACCACCTCAAGCGAGCGTAAAACTTTTTTGTGAATTAAGGGATTTTTATTCGAAATTTGCCGTTTCCATCTCTCGTTTCTCATGCAATACTTCAAAATGCGCATTAAAATAGGGTGATGGAAACCTGACTAGTGTCAGCGCAATGGCGAAGAAGCAGTCTTCACAAGAGATTCTTGATCAGTAAAATAGTGAGGAAGAGACAACTGAAGATGAATCTTATAGTGAAGATGCACTGCAAGATATATTGGAAGAGGAAACCATCACTGAACAAGCTGAAAACCTTGCAACAACTGAAGAGGAGCAATCTTCTGATTTTGAGGGCCCAGCTGAAGTTGCAAGGCTCGAAATTGCGACCATTTTAGTTGCATATGCTCCCATAATTTAATCTGTGCAACCTCAAAATATATTTGGGAGCATTTGTGCGAGTGCATATAATTGTTGTAGTGTGACCTGTTTTCATTTCTCTAAAAATGTTCACAGATATGTGCCTTCTGTATGCTGATAAGGGGACCAGTCTGCCATTCTATCAAACGTTACATAACTTCATCTCTACGTTCTTAAATTTAACGCAGATTTTAGATTGGTTAATATTAGCTGTCAATCACTCAGTCACTGCTTTCCGCTGTCAGGTGACAGGGAGCTAACTACCACGGGAAATGCAAAGGGCTGAAGAAGAGAGAAAATGAAAGGAAACACTGACAGATTTATTTTGTAAACCACCTAAAGTTACAATGGTGCTGGTGATAGTGATCATGTGGTGAATGTTGACCCACCAGCCGGAAAGAAGGCATACAGTTTTTGGAGAGAATGGTTGAAAGACTTTGAGTGGCTCCGCTATGAAAGTGCACTGTGCTCTATGCACTGCATTCATTTTAAAGCTTGTGGGATGGAGTTTGCAGGTAACACTAACAGCATTCGCCACCGAATCTACACATTTTAAGCTCGAGAGCTTACTTAAATACAGAGAGAGTGCCAAACTCAAGAAATGCAGGGACAAGTGTGTGGCAAAACGTTCAGGATCATCAGGTTCAATCATATTAATTTCAGTCATTCAATTTTAGACACCATATTTCCTGTTTTTGCTCCATTTCGACAACAAGAAATAATTCCAAACAAAGCCACAGCACTGTTTCCCGTCTCTGAGCAACATGACAGTGTTTCGTTTCGTTCCTGACTGAATCAACCGTTTAAATGATTCAGTTCAATCGCAGTGACTCACTTATTAACAGTGTCTTGATGCCACCTACTGGCGATTGTAATTTAACATTTAAAGTATTTTTAAATTTTTTTTTTAATAATTTCAAATATCAGTATTCAACGTTTTATGTTTACAGTATTAAAACATTATATATGCATTTGTAACTGCAAGTTAAATGCATTCATGTCCTGCATTAAGCAGGGTGTAAGTGCATCTAAATGCCACTTCAGAAATTCACTTTTAGAAAAAATGGCTTAATTGTGAAAATGACCATAAAAGGTAAAAATCAATTTAAACTTATTGGTAAAGATTAATTTCTATCACTGCTGTGAGCTGACCACCACACAGAATATGAAGAATATCAAAATCAGCTGTCCACGGTAGTCCTTAAGACTACCAGCACAATAACACAAGATCAGCACAATAACACAAGCAAAATATTGTCTAATTCTCGTTATGAATAAAATCCTAGAAAATAGCGAGAATGAATTGAAAAATTGAATATTTTTTGTCAATATTGGACACCCCTAGCTGCCAGCTGTTCTGCGCAATTGGCAGAGCTGAATGTAAAATTGAACATGGCATACACCATCCTAACCCTCGCCAAAGAGGAGCTCTCTCTCTCTGTATTTAACCAAACTCAGATTAAGAAATCTGTCAGTGTTTCTTTTCATTGTCTCTCTTCTTCAGCCCTTTGCATTTCCCGCGGTAGTTATAGCTCCCTGTCACCTGACAGCAGAAAGCAGTGACTGGGTGATTGACAGCTAGTATATTAACCAATCTGCATTAAAGTTAAGAACGTAAAGATGAAATCTGTTAATATATGATTTGTAGTTATGGTGCTCATTAATTTTTGGTGGGTGCTCCTAAATTTTTGCTGGTGCTCCTAACTTTTTAAAGAGCCATGAGTTGATGAAACATTCTGGTCAAAAGATGGAAAAAAAGATTCTTTTGAAGTCAATGCAGGCTAAAGACAAGGCAGTTTGAGTATGTGTGTGTTTATTCGAGAGATAGAGAGGGTGTTAAAATTTCAGATTCATAAAAGCATATTGCATGCAGTTTAGGGTAGGATGAAATAGGTGTAATACTCACAATAGTTTGTATGCATGGATGTGTGTGTGTGTGTGTGTGTGTGTGTGAGAGAGAGATAGCGTGAGTATAAATGCATCCAAACACTCACTGGTCCAAGGCCTTTATGTTTGCAAGCACAACATGCTGCTGAACACTAGTTGTTTCTCTTACTTTCATTCTTCCCCATTCATTATCAATGGCCGGTAATTTTTGACAAATATGACTTGCAATTTTGTACAAAATTTTCATTTTTTTTTTTTAAATCTTATATTGTGAAAATTATTCATAAAAAATGTTTTTTTTTTTCACTCAAAAAATGAGGTGCCTACTTTCAGATAAATGAGACCTACGATTAATCAGATGCAAATAGAAACACAAAACCAGTCCTAAATTAAAGAAAACAAGTTGGCAAAAAGATTGAATCCAATATTTGGTGATAATATAGCATTATGAGAGATTTTTTGAGGCCGGGTCATTTTTGACTGGGAACACCACAATTGTGACTTTTTGCAATTTTGTACAAAATAAAAGCATTTAAAAGCAAACTTCCTGATTAAACATTAAAGCGCACTAGTGTGATAAACAGTGCAAATCTTTATAATTTTTTGTTTAATATTGTGAAAATTATTCATTAAAAAAATATTTTTTCACTCAAAAAACAAGGTGCCTACTCTCAGATAAATGAGGCCTATGATTAATCAGATGCAAATAGAAACACAAAACCAGTCCTAAATGAAAGAAAACAAGTTGGCAAAAAGATTGAATCCAATATTTGGTGATAATATAGCAAAATGAGAGATTTATAAGCAGTTGTTTGGAGTCTGGTCATTTTTGACTAGGAACACCACAAGTGTGACAGGAATCCGAACACAACCGAGGGTTAATTAAAATACAAGTAATTTGTAATTTGAAAATACAAAAATGCAATAATTTTTTTCAAGTGCAAGAGACCATGCCATAACATTTAAATACACATATAAGATAAAGATAAATGCTTTCCCCTCCTTGAACAACTTATAAACAACATATTTATAAACAACATACTCTTTAACTCTAACACTACACAATATATACAATGTATTGATCCATATTTCTTCTAATTTCTGTTTATTTGAATACCATCTGTCACGAATCCTGTCCCTGCACTTCCGTTCATTCACCACTCCCTCACCACATTGACTCTCACATCATACTTCACACTGGACTTCATTTCCCATCATTCATTGCACTGATTGCACACATGGCTGATTGCAGTAATCACACGCACACCTGATCCTACACACACACACTGATTACATGCCTTATATAAACCCTGGACTTTCTCTCCCTCACTGCTGAGTACTGAATGCACATATTCCTCGCCTAGTGATAGCTACTCTACGGAGCCCACTTAGTTGTCTTAGTCTTGCCTTGCCTGGTTTCCCGTGTTTGATTCTAGCCCGTGTTTCCTGGGGCCTGTACCATGATGGTAGATGAACAAATTCAGAGTTATAGGATAAGTTTTGACTTGACAAAACCAAACCACTCCAATCTGGCTTTGTTGGTACCATGAAGCTGATCATCAACTTTCTCTGTCAACTCAGGCTTGATCCTGAGTTAATGGAGCGCGTACACATGAATGTGTGACATCAGTGGTGAACAACCAATCACAAAACAGAGCAAGTGTGATTCACTTCTCGCGAGAGAGTCAGCGAGATTCAAAACTCTTTTGTTAAAGGTTAAGAGATTAAAGAATATGAGGAATTTAAACGCATTTCCACTGAATTACTTGTCCATGAAAGAGGACAAATAAAGGAAATGATCTTGCTCTATCAGTGCAGTCACAAGTAAAACTTGTGAAGTTAGTTTATATAGTTGATAATATATAGCGATAGAGACTCAAACATGTAAGGTCACATGTAGCCATTTTTAAAGTGTTATCTATTGATTCTACCACTTATTTATATTACATATGATCTGTATATATTAATATTCATTTAAAATAAATTCTTTATAATAATTGTTAAACTAAAAGTGTTTGTGTAATGGAGTAATAATAATATGTAAATTGTAATTATCATATAAAGCCAGACAATTTTGTTGTTGTTGTTTTTTTAAGGTACTTCATAGTGACCTTTAATTTGTAGGAAGAGAAACTGGGGGAGTGACTTTTGTTTGTGTCAGACGTGTGTCACTTTACTCACATCCGATTGGTCTAATTTCAGTTTGCGATCTCTAACTCAGAACATAACCTGCCCCAGAGCAGGTTAGCTGTGCAGTGTAAGTTACTATGGTAATGAACGCAGCTAAAAGCCAAGCCACTTTCATGGTACCTAAAACCCAGGATTGGTGCAAACTAAACCGAAGTTTACCTGGCTAGCCAGCTAATCCGGCTTCATGGTACAGGCCCCTGGATTAACCCTGGTCTTGCCATTCGGACTTTGTTTGCACCTCCCTTGGATTATAGCTTGTGTGCCTCTCTGTCTTGCCCCATTGGATATTGTTTGCCGATCGTAGACCCATACTTGCCCTAGGATTTCTCTTTGTCTTGTCCCTGCCATACCTGTTTGCCATTGTTTCGACCCTGCCTGTATTTATGAACATGCCTTTAAATAAAACCTTGCACATGGATCCGCACATCCGCACATCAGGGCTTTCCCTTTTTTTTAATGCTTTATTGGGTGGTTGTTCTGCATGCATAATAAACAAACTACAGATGGTCCAAAATGCAGCAGCTACAGTTCTTACTAGAACGAGGAAGTATGACCACATTAGCCTGGTTCTGTCAACACTGCACTGGCTCCCTACTAAACATTGTATAGATTTTAAAATCTTGTTAATTACTCACAAAGTCCTGAATGGTTTAGCTCCTCAGTACTTGAGCAAGCTCTTATCGCATTATAGTCCTCCATGTCCACTACGTACTCAAAACTCTGGCCATTTGATAATACTTAGAATATCAAAATCAACTGCGGGCGGCAGAACCTTTTCCTATTTAGCGCCAAAACTCTGGAACAATCTACCTAACACTGTTCGGGAGGCAGACACACTCTGTCAGTTTAAATCTAGATTAAAGACCCATCTCTTTAACCTGGCTTACACATAATACAGTAATACACTTCTAATATTCAAATCCATTAAAGGATTGTTAGGCTGCATTAATTAGGTCAACCAAAACCAGGAACACTTCCCATAACACCCGATGTACTTGTTACATCGTAAGAAGAATGGCATCTATGCTAATATTAGTCTGTTTCTTTTTTATTCCGAGATCACCGTAGCCACCTGATCCAGTCGGTATCCAGATCAGATGGTGGATCGGCAACTAAGAGGTGGACCTCTACAGCCCTGAACGCCAGCGGAGATCAGGACACCTAGATGAACCCCAGAGACAGATCCCTAGTGAGGACCTCGTCACCTAGACAGCTATCGGGACAAGACCACGGACTGCTGTTTCGTTTGGCCAGCGGAGAACTGGCCCCCGACTGAGCCTGGTTTCTCCCAAGGTTTTTTTTTCCAATCTGTCACCAATGGAGTTTTGGTTCCTTGCCGCTGTCGCCTCTGGCTTGCTTAGTTGGGGACACTTATTTTCCAGCGATATCGTCTACATGATTGCACAGATACTATTTAAACTAAACTGAGCTGGATGATGACATCACTGAATCCAATAATGAAATGCCTTTAACTGAAAATTGAGTGTTTAATCTTGTCATTTTACATTATTGACACTATTTTCCTATTCTGATATTGGAAAGTTGCTTTGACACAATCTGTATTGTTAAAAGCGCTTTATAAATAAAGGTGACTTGACTTGACTTGACTTAACTTAATTGCCGTCAGTCCTCTGTTGTGTGTGTCATGTGTTTCCGCCTCTTGTTGCCATATTTGGTCATGTTCCTGTCCTTGTTAAGTGTGATTATTAGTTAAGTCTTGTCCAGCTGTGCTTGTCTTGTTATCTGTGGTTGTCATGTGTATTTAGTTCCTGCCTGTTTAGTTAGTTTTTGTCTGGTCTACTCGTTATATAGTAAACACATAGTGTTCCTATGTGTCAGCCTTGTCTTGCCTTGCCTTGCCTTGCCTTGCCTTGCCCTGCCCTGCCCTGCCCTGCCCTGCCCTGCCCTGCCCTGCCATCAACATTAAAGACTGTTAATTTGAGTTTATCCTCGTCAGCGTGTTCCCTGTTCCTCCCTGCTGTGTGCACCGTGACAGAAGACCAGACCTAAACAGTAAGTGGCGCCCCTTCACCTCGTTTTTTTTTTGTTTTGTTTTTGAAAGTTTTGTTTTGTGTGTCTGTCCCGCAGCAAAGAAGTTGCCGCTCGTCATCCCGCCGTAGCCCACAGTAAGTTGGCGGGAACGCCCCCACTCACCCTGGCCGCCGCTCAGCCTAGCCCGCCTGGAGCACATGTGGCAAGCCAGCCAGCCGCCGCTGACTCAAGCCTTCCGGCCGCCGCTAACTCCAGTCCAGAGCAGGGTTCCTGTGGATTCAGTCCACACGTCACGGCCAGCTGTTTTTAGTCTTGTTGTGCGCACACGAGCAGTTTTAAACCCTGTCATGTCTTGAGTCCATGGAGACTCGTCGAGGGTAGGCGGCTCCTCTAGTCGTGGCCGTGGAGGCCATTCCCAGCTGCCTGCCCCTCCTGTCAGGGAAGTGGAGGCGGTTGCTGAGGGACCCTGTGAGGGCCACTGACTCCTTGTCATGCCCAGAAGATTCCTCAGCTTCCAAGCTAGCCCAGGAGGGCTTCCTTTTCCTGTGGGCTGTCCTGTCCCTGTATGTTTGGCCCCAGTGGGCTGTCCTGTTCCTGTCCTGTTTCCTCTGTGTTTAGCCCTGAAGGGCTATCCTGTCCTGTCCTGTCCTGTCCGTTTGGCCCCAGAGGGCTCCTGATACTCCCTAGATTGCCGCGGGACAGCCTTGCCTTGTCTTGCCCTGCCCTGATGTCAACATTAAAGATTGTTAATTTGAGTTTATCCTCGTCTGCATGTTCCTCGTTCCTCCCTGCTGTGTGCACCGTGACAATTGCCAGGTATGTTTACTCATACAAGGAATTTGTAATGGTGACAGAGGCTTCCACAGCACAACAGAATGACTGTGACAAGACAAGACACAGATAATAAAAATAGAATAAGTAAATAGGAAATAATAATATAATTTTTTGAAAGACCACAGTATACAAAATAAAAATTGTATGGTATTTGTGTGTGCAGGTGTGTTATGTACAAATGCAAGGAAATGTAAATAAGAAGCTTGGTGTGTTAAATAAATGCATGTGTGTATATACAGTGCCCTCCAGAAGTATTGGAACAGTGAGGCCAATTCCTTTATTTTTGCTGTAGACTGAAAACATTTGGGTTTGACATCAAAAGATGAATATGAGACGAGAGATCAGCATTTCAGCTTTTATTTCCAGGTAGTCATATCTGGATCTGACATACAATTACTAGGAGTAATACTAGTTTTTTAAATGATTTTTCTGTATTTTTAACTTTACTGAGTTCTACATCTCAAAATGTTATCATACTGGGTGATTTTAATATACACATGGACAATGTCAGTAACACTCACACTAGGGATTTTATATCATGCCTTGATAGTTTTGGAATACAGCAATTCGTTGATTTTCCAACTCATTGTAAAGGCCATATTCTTGACCTTATTTGCTGTTCTGGTGTAATACCTTCTAACTGTCGTGCTTCAGACCTTCCCATATCAGATCATAAGTTAATATCATTCAGTGTTAACTTAATGGTTGAAAAAAAACAATATGGGTCGTTCCATTTCATTTCGTAATATCAAGAACATCGATTTATCTGCTCTTTCTGATGGATTGGACAATTTCTTCAGGAGCAATGTTTTTTCTACTTTGGATGACTTGGTTTCCTATTATAACGAGGGATTGCATAGTGTGCTTGATACACTTGCACCTTTAAAAACTCGGTCTGTTTATTTTACCCATTCTGCACCTTGGTTTACACCAGAACTGAGACAGCTTAAAACTAAGGGGCATCGCTTGGAACGTTTATACATTAAAAGTGGACTTAATGTTCATAAAGATATGTACACAGATCATATGCTCTCTTATAAGAGTGCTCTTTTAACTGCCAAATCTGATTACTATTCGAATATAATTGGGATAGATGAAGGGAATACAAGGTCCTTGTTTAATACAGTAAATACTATCCTACGTCCACCTGATACCCTTCCTTCTCATCTATACTCTAGTGGTCTATGTGATAAATTAATGACCTTTTTTAATACTAAAATTGAAATATTCATCAACAATTAACTCTTCAAAATAATGCGGCATCTGATCTGTTGTATTTATTGTCCCACGATTCTCTTCTGTGTCTACTTAACAGTTTTGAAATTCCAACTATTGATGAAATATCAGGTCTTATCAAACAATCTAAGTCTTCCACTTGCCTGTTAGATCCACTTCCTACTCACCTGGTCAAAGCTTGTTTTTCTTCTCTATCTGATATAGTAACTGATATCATACACTCGTCTCTCACCTCTGGTGTGGTACCTTCATCTTTTAAGGTTGCTGTTATTACTCCAAGACTTAAGAAACCAGGAGCCGACTCTAATAATTTTTCCAACTTTCGTCCAATTTCCAATTTACCATTTCTTTTAAAAATCCTGGAAAAAGTTGTTGCATCTCAGGTTTACTATCATCTTTTAAAAAATAGTCTGTTTGAAAAATTCCAATCCGGTTTCCGCCCTTTGCATAGTACAGAGACGGCCATGGTTATTGATTTAATGATTTGCTGATGTCAGCCGACTCTGGACTTTTAACTATACGTATTCTACTCGATCTAAGCGCAGCTTTTGATACAAATTCTCATCAAGTTCTCCTAGATAGACTTCACTCCATAGGTATTACTGGCGTCCCTCTTAGTTGGTTCAGATCCTATCTTTCTGGGCGCAATCAGTTTATTCAACTTAAAAATTTCAAATCTTACATTTCACCTGTTACAACTGGTGTCCCTCAAGGCTCTGTTTTGGGCCCTGTTTTATTTATTATTTATCTACTACCCCTTGGTCACATTTTTAGGAAATATGGCATTCATTTTCATTGCTATGCTGACGACACCCAGCTTTACTTGTCCTCTAAACCAAATTCTACCCTTCTTTCTTCCTCTCTTTTAGGCTGCTTAGAAGAGATTAAATCCTGGTTTTCATGTAATTTTCTTAAGCTAAATACTGATAAAACAGAAGTTCTCCTTGTTGGTACAAAATCTATCTTATCAAAGTCCAATAATTTTTCTCTCTCTATTGATAACTCCATAATCTGCTCATACACTCAGGTTAAATTATGCAGGTTCGTCCATTTCTCACACCAAATTCAACAGCTACTCTTGTACATGCTCTAGTTACCTCACGCATTGATTATTGTAACTCCCTTCTTTTTGGGCTACCCCATAAACTTCTTCATAAGCTTCAATTGGTCCAGAATTCAGCTGCCCGTATAATTACTAGAACCTCTTCCACCGAGCATATCACTCCAGTTCTTTACTACCTTCACTGGCTACCTGTTAAATATCGCATAGAGTACAATATTTTATTACTCACTTTCAAAGCTCTTCATAGTTCTGCTCTTCTTGCTGATTTGCTTCATATTTACATTCCGAAACGTACTCTCAGATCTTCTTCATCTGTTTCCCTTGTTGTACCTTCTGTTCGTCTAGCCACTATGGGGTCTAGGGCTTTCAGTTGTGCTGCTCCTAATCTCTGGAATTCTCTTCCACAATCTATTTGAGAAAGTGACTGCCTGACTACTTTTAAATCATGCCTTAAAACTTACCTGTTCAGATTAGCTTTTTCTGATAAATTTTAAATGATTTAGTGTTATAATTGTTATTTGCTGTATTGTCGTCAGGATTTTGTGTTATGTTACCATTTTAATGTACGGTGTCCTTGGGTGCTTTGAAAGGCGCCTTTAAATAAAATATATTATTATTATTATTATTATTATTATTATAACTTAGAAGATATCACCTTTTGTTTGAACCCACCCATTTTTCATGTGAGCAAATGTATCGGAACAGATTGACTTAAACTAGATTAAAGTGAATAAGACTTAATATTTAGTTGCAAATCCTTTGCTTTCAATAACTGCATCAAGTCTATGACCCATTGACATCACCAAACTTTTGCATTCTTCTTTTGTGATGCTTTTCCCGGCTTTCACTGCAGCCTCTTTCAGTTTTCACTGCAGCCTCTTTCAGGGTTACTCCCTTCAGTCTCTTCTTTAGCAGGTAAAATGCATACTCTACAGGGTTTAAGTGTGGAGATTGACTTGGCCAGTCTAAAACCTTCCACTTCTTGCCCTGATGAACTCTGGTACATCCACTGGTTAAGGCCACACACCCAACCTCCACCTTGCCCCGCCTCTCTCCTCCTCATTAGCATTTAAAGTTACAGACACAGAAATGGCGTGTCCTAATGAAAGCTCATTGTGGAACTGGCTCGTAGTGGCTGAAATTTCTGCACCAAGGCTGAATTTCGGGAAAGAGACATCAGATACAGTACTAGGGACCACTTAGGCCTGTATAAAAGCCTCAAAAAAGCAGCATGTCATGGGACCTTTAAAATAAAATGATAACTGGAAATCCATGTATCGCTGCAGGGATCCATTTGCTTCTCTTTCCTGTAGTTTTCAGCAGTCTGTAAAAATATACCTCAGATTTCTTATCAAATCTATTTGTACATTCAATCCCAAAGCTCTTTCACGTTTTAGATGTTTTGTGTGTTCTGTCGCAGCATTCACACTGAAAATCAATGTTGCCACTCAGTCGGCGGAACCACAGTCACTCCAGCTGACGGTGACATCACGTGCATACCCTCTGTATACTGTTGCCGTACAATGACAACAAATACAAAGCACCAGAGGAAAAAAAAACGACTGTATTTGCATTAATATTTATAAGAGCTGCTTGCACTTGCTTAGAATAAATGGACTAATATTTGAATCCCTTGTGCTCATTCGAGCACTCAGTTGTGCAGCCAAATTGATTGAGTAGGGAGCAATGAACACTGTGCAGGAACCATGTCAATGGGAACACGGTTCTCTTCTAAAGAGCTGGTTATTTGAAGTTGTGTTAAATAAGAGAGACATGCAAAATATGCAGAGTGGTGGTACACGGGAACTGGAATTGAGAACCACCGATGTATTTAATCAACACATATCATTATATTGCCCTTATTTCTTAATGTTAAAGCATTAAGGATTAAATAACAGTATGTCCATCTGTGATGCAGCTCTGAAATTAATTGTATTGTGAAAGCAATACACCAAATAAATTTTACTGAGCTTAAATGGAACAGTTACACAATTTCTTACAAAGAGTGGCTGAACAATGAATGAGAGTGATCATAATGAGTTCAAAACATAACATTTCCAAACATGTTTTCGTACATTATTCATGGCGTGAGCACTTACAAATTCAAGTTATGAATTATGAAACTATAATAAAGCTAATTTTGGTCAAGTTGTTTATTTTCATTGAGCTATGCTGTCATTTTCACCATTGTGTTGTTTCTAAGCTGAAAAGCAGAAAATTGCCCGTTATTTCAGATCCTTCTCCACTCATGACAGCAGATATAGCAGTTATAAACAAAGCAAGTGTTCTCTAGATATTAATGTGTTTTTAACTGTATAACATACATTTTAACATCTACCTCCACTATTACCCAGTCTCTACTGTAGTGTCCTAAAGTCCCAGAACGCATTACATTGCCGATGTCATGTTCCCATTCTCTATTTGGTCACAGCTATAGCTGGATGCCTTTGTTCATATTAGGGATTTCCTGGAGCGTCATGAGTTCTATTACTTCTGTGATGCATATGTGGAGTTTCAGCATGAGGGCGCCCTCCGCTATCCAATATGAGTGAAACATTGCATGTATTCATAGTGCTCAATAATGACCAATCCATCCTATTTTGTGTAAAAAAACGAAAAATAAAAACGTAATAATAATAATAAAAAAATAAAGGTTCTGTTAAAAGAAATTTGAAGTAGATCTATGATAATCCATGTTTTATCCAGTGTAAAGGATTATTATTATTATTATTATTATTTGAAAGTACTGGTTCAGGCACCATTTAGGCAGCGGTACAGTTTTAAAAGTATTTGGCACTGGTATCATAAAAATTTCAAACGAAAAATAATGACTTCATTCAACAATTCGTCCGTGTCACCCTGGCACCCACGACGAATGTGTGTGCTTTGATCTGAAGCGTGTGGTGCTGCTGACACAGAACAGCATATGTTGTTTATGTTCAGATCATAGCATGCACATACATCCTGATACTCTCCAAAATGCCGCCGGAGGAGACAAATTGTTGAATAAAGTCATTATTTTTGTTTTCTTTGTGCACAAAAGTATTCTTGTCAGTCCTGTCTAGTGTGTTTCCCGCCCTCTTGTGTCCTTATATGGTTATTTTCCTGTCCTTGTTTAGTTTGATTACTTAATATGATTTTGTTCAGCTGTGTGTGTTAAATTATCCTGTGTATATTAGTTCCTGCCTGTTCAGTTAGTTTGGTCTGGTCTACTCATTACTCCCGGTGTTCCTGTGTGTCCCAGCCTTGCCTTGTCTTACCTATGTTAAGTTTTGGATTAAAGACTATTATTTGAGTTCATCCTTGCCTCCTCGCTTCCCTCATGTGTGTGTGTGCACTGTGACAATTCTTGTAGCTTCGAAAAATTACGGTAATTGAAGACGTCTAGCGTCTTGTTAAACTTGGACCTTATTACTGAAGTAATAAATTCAAGCAGCAGAAACAGCCCACAGTTTCTAAGTTTTCTTTAACTGAAAACATTGTTTAAAAAAAAGGCTTTTTTGACTGACGTTTTCATAGACGTTCAGTTGTTATGCTTTCAAATGTCATGCCATTTATATGTATGTCATTTTACAGTATTTTCACCTCCTAAATTACTACACTGCTTGTGCAGTCACAATTCTATAATGGTACTATTTACTCAAGCCAATTACATTTTTTGTATGACATTAAAATTCTTTTTAGAATAATTGTACATAAATAGGTTTAGCAAAACAAATGTGATTATTTCTGGGAACTTTTTAACTGCAGGCAGACATACATTATTGTACAATACAAATATTTTGAGTGTCCCTTATTCTGGCCCTTATTTCCTTTTAAAAAAGAGGAGGAGGAGAAGAAGCAGCGCATATGGCAGAGAGCAGAGTCAGTGTCCACAGAAGCAGTCACAGGCTTCACCTGTAGCAACTGCAACAGACTCTGTCACTCTCATTTTGGACTGTTTAGCCACAGCAGGCACTGCAATTCCACAACAGACTGACTTGGGCGCAGATACTCCATTGTCTCCCGAGACAGAAGGATACCAAGAAGAATTAGTGCTGTCAATCGAAAAAAAAAAGCCCAACAACTAATCAATCGCACATTTTTCTGAAATCAATCACAACATTAAAGTTACATGTTTAAAGTTACATTAAAGTACCTAACATTAAAGTTTTTAAATATAATTTTATATTGCAATAATTTCACATTCAATCTTCAAATTAATGTACAAGCAACATAAAGACAGTATATTTTTTAATATTTGTTTAATGACATCTTTTTTTTTATGACTGAAGGCCAGTATCACTGATACCAATACTGATTTCTGACCCCCCCCCCCCCCCAATATTTACCTATTGACTATAGTCATTCAACATTACAGTATAATTGAGAGATATTAATTTTAACATTTATTAGACTTTTAAAAAATAACTTCTAATTTAAGTGAACTTAAAACAATCTTCACATAAATGCATTATAATAAATGCCATATCTTATTTTATATGCAATGATACAGGCTATAGCGCGCCGGTACCTTTGTGCATGCAATTGAGCATGCGCTGCGAGCACAGTACACTGTAAAAAGTGAAAGTTGACTTAACTTAAAAAAAATTGAGGAAACCGTTGCCTTAAAATTTTTAAGTTAAGCCAACATCACTTTTTACAGTGTACCGTTTCCGCACTCATTTGACTCGCTCCTGCTGCTGAAGTGAAGTTGAGCACGTGTCTGAAATGTCTACCGTTTGATGTGGTCGTAAAGAAGTATATATATATATATATATATATATGGGCTCTATGGTGTCAGGCTTAATCCAAGGGCTCTTTTTTAACATTTAGAGGGCATTTTAACCCTAACCTAATTAATACTTTATCTTTCATTTCAAATTCTTACATTTAATCTATAAATTCAATCATAATATTGTGATTATTGTTATCTATACATTATCAAATTGAATAATTTACAATGAAAACATACTGCATTGAACAATGTTATGAGATTGTTTTAATATTGAAAATACGAAAAAGAAATGATGTTGGAAATGATACTTTTGAACAAAATTAAAACACCAGTAGGTTCCAGTAGTAAGCGGCAGATTCATCAGATGTTTCTGTATGTTATCCATGTTTATGATTCATTAAAAACACTGAATCATTCAGCAATGAATCGGCTGGTTGCTGTGAGATGCGCTGTGGTTCCGCCTAAAATGTAAGTGACCTAATATTATTGTAATTGCTTATTGAACTATTAAACTGTCATAATGATGAAAATGTCGTGATGTTGCCTAACTAACTGTATTTTAAATATAACAACTTTTCATTTTGAATTTTTACCTCATCATGCTGATTTTCGTTGTGTTGCGTGTTTTGATTTATCCTCGAGAGGCTGCGTGAGCCTTGCCTTAGCAGCGCAACTTTATACCGTTCATGCATTATATACAGTAGCTATATCTACTATATCTACTATTCGCCACTTACTCTAAATGTAATAAAATCTGAATATTACTTGCATTTTGGTGATAGTTATTTTTGGTTATTGATGTTTTAATCAAGTTACTTGTCTGGCGTTAATGAAGCGTTAATGTCGAGCCCTGGAGTCTATGTGCCGGGGCTCAAACCCCGGACGGCCCCAGCCCAATTTAAACCCTGCATATTATAATATATATATATGCAGGGTTTAAATTGGGCTGGGGCCATCCGGGGTTTGAGCCCCGGCACATAGACTCCAGGGCTCGACATTAACGCTTCATTAACGTTCATATATATATACAGTATATACACACACATGTGCATTTCAATAAATTAGAATGTCGTGGAAAAGTTCATTTATTTCAGTAATTCAATTCAAATTGTGAAACTCGTGTATTAAATAAATTCAGTGCACACAGAATGATGTTTAAATCTTTGGTTCTTTTAATTGTAATGATTTTGGCTCACATTTAACAAAAGCTGGCCAATTCACTATCTCAACAAATTAGAATACTTCATAAGGCCGATTAAAAAAAAAAACATTTTTAGTGAATTGTTGGCCTTCTGGAAAGTATGTTCATTTACTGTATATGTACTCAATACTTGGTAGGGGCTCCTTTTGCTCTAATTACTGCCTCAATTTGTCGTGGTATGGAGGTGATCAGTTTGTGGCACTGCTGAGGTGGTATGGGAGCCCAGGTTTCTTGAACACTGGCCTTCAGCACATCTGCATTTTTTGGTTTCTTGTTTCTCATTTTCCTCTTGACAATACCCCATAGATTCTCTATAGGGTTCAGGTCTGGTGAGTTTGCTGGCCAGTCAAGCACACCAACACCATGGTCATTTAACCAACTTTTGGTGCCTTTGGCAGTGTGGACAGGTGCCAAATTCTGCTGGAAAATGAAATCAGCATCTTTAAAAAGCTGCTGACGTGCTCCAAATTTTTTTGGTAAACGGGTGCAGTGACTTTGGTTTTCAAAAAACACAATGGACCAACACCAGCAGA
This sequence comes from Acrossocheilus fasciatus, assembly GCA_036784905.1. Taxonomy (NCBI): domain Eukaryota; kingdom Metazoa; phylum Chordata; class Actinopteri; order Cypriniformes; family Cyprinidae; genus Acrossocheilus; species Acrossocheilus fasciatus. Next base: position 22,562,059 of record CM071955.1, on the reverse strand, counting down.
TGACATTGCACCCCAAATCATCACAGACTGTGGAAACTTAACACTGGACTTCAAGCAACTTGGGATATGAGCTTCTCCACCCTTCCTCCAGACTCTAGGACCTTGTAGCTCAGGTAAGATGCCTCTGACATTGTCTGTGGTTCAGGAGTGGCTTAACAAGAGGAATACAACAACTGTAGCCAAATTCCTTGACACGTCTGTGTGTGGTGGCTCTTGATGCCTTGACCCCAGCCTCAGTCCCTTCCTTGTGAAGTTCACCCAAATTCTTGAATCGATTTTGCTTGACAGTCCTCATAAGGCTGCGGTTCTCTCGGTTGGTTGTGCATCTTTTTCTTCCTCACTTTTTCCTTCCACTCAACTTTCTGTTAACATGCTTGGATACAGCACTCTGTGAACAGCCAGCTTCTTTAGCAATGAATGTTTGTGGCTTATCCTCCTTGTGAAGGGTGTCAATGATTGTCTTCTGGACAACTGTCAGATCAGCAGTCTTCCCCATGATTGTGTAGCCTAGTGAACCAAACTGAGAGACCATTTTGAAGGCTCAGAAAACCTTTGCTGGTGTTTTGAGTTGATTAGCTGATTGGCATGTCACCTTATTCTAATTTGTTGAGATAGTGAATTGGTGGGTTTTTGTTAAATGTGAGCCAAAATCATCACAATTAAAAGAACCAGACTTAAACTACTTCAGTCTGTGTGCATTGAATTTATTTAATACACGAGTTTCATAATTTGAGTTGAATTACTGAACTTTTCCACAACATTCTAATTTATTGATATGCACCTGTATATATAATTGTTCCTTATTTTCCATTTTTGAAGTTAAGATTTTTACATCAAAACGAAAGCTCTAGAAAAATACAATCAATTACATGGCTGTAGTGAACAGTTTGCAGAGAGCACTATTGCAGACTTGTATACTGAGGTTTTAATTACATTATTTTAATACAGTCGGTCATGAACTACAGTGGGCCAGTGTAATGCATGAAACTCCAGGGCTGAAAATGAGTCCCACTCCATCAGCACCGTTTCTAGGCATAGGCAAACTAGGCGGTCGCCTAGGGCGCTACCAGCTGGTCTGATTCAAAGTAGAGCCAGCCACACCACATATCTGGGTAATATCATTCAAAATGAGCTGATTGAGTGCATAGGTAAGAGAAATATGGAGACCATGGCTAATGAGATCAAAGAGGCAAAATATTGTTCACTAATTGTGGACAGCACACCTGATATCAGCCATATAGAACAGGTCTCTCTCACCATCCGAACTGTGGCAGTACACAGTGTGGCAGTAAAATAACATTTTATGGAGTTCCTTGAATCTGAAGGATCCACTGGAGAAAGCCTGTCGTCCCTCATTCTAAAGAGACTGCAGGAGCTCAACATCTCTTTTGAAGATTGCAGGGGGCAGTCGTATGATAATGGGGCAAATATGAAAGGAAAAAAGAAAGGTGTGCAAGCCAGACTGCTGGAAATCAACCCAAAGGCCTTTTTTGTCCCATGTGCAACACACTCTTTAAACCTGGTGGTAGCTGATGCAGGAAAAAGCTCAGAAGAAGCTTCTGCCTATTTTGGTTACCTGCAGCTGTTGTTCACTCTTTTCTCAGGTTCCACACAACGTTGGTCTATTCTAAAAAGCCACGTCAATCTCACTCTGAAATCCTGGACAGAGACCAGATGGGAGAGTCGAGTGAAGAGCGTAGAAGCTGTGAGGTACCAGGCTGCAGAAGTTAGGGATGCCCTTCTAGAAGTGAAGGAGAAAGCCACTGACCCAGTTGTTAAAATTGAGGCACAGACTTTAGCTGAGGAAGTAGCATCATATCGCTTTGCCATCTGCACTGTAGTATGGTATGACATCCTCATCCAAATTCACCATGTCAGCAAATTAATGCAGTCAGAGTCCATGCAGCTGAATGTTGCTGTCAATCTGCTGACAAAAACTGAGGCCTTCCTCAAGAGCTACAGAAAAACAGGATTTGCTTCTGCACAAGCAACTGCCAGATAAATTTGTGAGGAGATGAATGTTGAGGCTGTGCTGAAGCAAAAGAGACTAAGAAAAACAAAACATCACTTCTCTTATGAGTCTCCTGATGAGCCCTTCAATGATGCAATGAAACAAACGGAGATTTGTTTCTTTAATAATGTTGTGGATGTTTGCATTGAATCACTGCATGAGCGTTTTGAGACCCTGAGTGCAGTTGAGAGCAACGGTCATCTCGCCTAGGGTGCCAAAAGAGTCTAGAAACGGCCCTGCACTCCAGCCCTGGTGAGAGAGTGCTCTTAATTCATGAAAAATTATTTTAATTTGTGATCCGAAGATGAACACAAGTCTTACAGGTTTGGAACGACATGAGGGTGGGTAATTAATGACAGAATTTTCATTTTTGGGTGAAATATCCCTTTAATGTCTTGCTCAGCCCTGAACGTCAGCGGAGACGAGGACAACTGGATGAGCCCCAAAGACTGATCCCCAATGAAGACCCTGTCTGCTAGACGGCCGTCGGGACAAGACCACAGGAACCAGATGAGTCCTCTGCATGATCTGACTCTGCTTTAGCCAGAGGCGGACAGTAACGAAGTAAATTTACTTGAGTATTGTACTTAAGTACACTTTTTGAGTATCTGTACTTTACTCGAGTATTATTTTTTCTGGAAACTTGCGACTTTAACTTCACTACATTTGAAAGACAAATATCGTACTTTTTACTCAACTACATTTATATCAAGGTCCCCAAGTAGAAAGTCGTTATATGTAACAGTTTTTACAATGAGTGCATTTTCAGATTCACTGCACCCTTTTTTTCTGCGAAAATCCGGCCTGCGATCTGCGGGACCTTCCTGTGTTGCCAAGTCTTACAGTATTTCTAAGCCTGCAGTTTTCCGCCTAGCTTTGAATGGGTATTTGGCTGATTTTTTTTTTTACGCAAATCTGGCAACCTCGGGATCTTCCGCGCTACTGCACAGCTAAAAGCGCTCTAAAAAGGCATGTGTTAAATCATTAAAGCCCTTTGGAAAATTAACCATGTTTTTACTATAGTAACCATAACGATGGTATTTGCAGTAAAATCACAGTATCCACAAATTTACTATTATCTCACTATAGTAACCTATAGTTTGTTTTCTTTTCAATGTTTGCTTTGTTTGACTAATGAACCATATCATATACTTCAATATCTCTTTGAAAAAGAACTTTGTAACTTTTAAACAAGTATTAAAATGAGTTCAATGTAGGAGTGTTAGATAAAAATAAAGATGATTATCTTCTTTCAGTTGTTCCCTTTTAATATATTTTGTAACATAAAAGCTCTTAATTCCAAAGATAATACAAGCTAATCAGTGTATTCAGTAGGTTGCATTAGTGGCAAATGGTATTGTAAATATACAACAATACGACAATGCATTTACTTTTTACTTTTGATACTTAAGTACTTTTAAAAACATGTACTTCCGTACTTTCACTTAAGTGAAAATCTGTCTTTACAACTTTCACTTGTAGTGGAGTAATATTTGACCAGTAGTATCTGTACTTTCACTCAAGTAAGGAAGTTGTGTACTTTGTCCGCCTCTGGCTTTAGCCTAGATTTAAACGGCTGATTTTGTCTGGCCAGAGGAGAATGACACTATTTCGACAGACTATTTCCCCGTCTAAATACTGGAAAGTTGATATAAAGCCACCCAGCTTATATCAAGCTGATGTAAAGCTGCTTTGACACAATTTGCATTGTTAAAAGCGCTATACAAATAATAGTGACTTGACTTGACTCTGGAGGCAGTCATTTGCAAATGTATTTGCCTGTGTGACATCCCAAATCCCACAATATTTAAATATTTACAATATTTAAATAAATCCCACAATATTTACAATATTTAAATAAATGCTTTGTTTTTAATGAAGAGGATGTTTTTAAACATGCATGATGTTTTGATGGTACAAAGACCACTTATCTGTCAAAAGAACAAGGCAAATTTGATTCCTCATGTCATGACCCCTTTAAGGCTCTTGCATGTTATGTAGTGTAGCATTTGGACCAATCAGACACAATTTCTCATTTGATTTAACAAATGAAACTAGTTATTAGATTAACAAATAATCCCCTCAGCCAATACGCATTCTTGGGTGCCCCTATGTCTGCAGACGCCGCCAGACCACCCCCGGTGCCATGGCAACCCATCAGATAACACTAGTTTTATTGCTCAGAGGAATGCAAATGGTCGTGCAAGCAACACTCACTTCGTATCCACTTTAGGAAAAGGACATTATGCCATAAAATGGACTCTTCTCTAATTAATTAATAGGAAAACCTTTCTTTGAATGAGCACACGTATCATTAAGTCATTGTGTATATTATTACTGTTTTTGTGTATTTTATACTGTTTTATTCATGCTTATAATAGATCAATAGTTTATATCACTCTGACTGTAACATGTTTGGTCTCTATCAATCCGTCTTCGGATGATCTAATTGAGAGAGAATATTACATGTTGATAACTATGCAACATATCAGTGTCCTAAGAATCTTTAATAGTTTGTATAATAACTTTCAATCCAACCCCTTTTGCAAATTACCATGCTCTCAGACAAAGGGCCATAAAACCCCCAGTATTTCCAAACTCCCGCTTGGAAATTCAGCCTTTCTCATTGGTCAAGCCCATCCCGAGAGGCGGGACTCTTCGCAGACTTTAAAGAGCCCACGCACAGTTCCCAAACTCTCTCTTCTACCAAAAAGTGCCCTGGAGATCACCTGGGAAACCTCGCGGCTCCCCTTCCGGGGGAGCCCGATCTTCTGGCAATTTTAAGTTCGGTAACTTTGGGAACTCACTTCGGACTAATCATGGCTGGAAGGACGAAGCTTTTACTCCAAAAGGAATCCCCCCCCGGGAATCTACGCATTATACATGCACCAGGATACTTTACTCAGCACCCACAAAAACCATGCAAGTAACCGCTTGTTAACTATCTAGATGCGCTTCTAGGCTTCGACCCCTTTTAATTAAGGTGATATGATTTTCTAATGGTTCAAACCCAGGTTTTACTTAGCTGATGTTAGAATCCTGTCATGCTTCTCTTGCGCGAGCGCTCTCTCTCTCTCTCTCTCTCTCTCTCTCTCTCTCTCTCTCTCTCTCTCTCTCTCTCTCTCTCTCTCTATGCCTTCCTTGCGTTGGCATCCATGTTTAATGTGTGTATGTCTGTGTCTAGTTCTATGTTACATGTTCCCCTGTAGTGTAGTTTAATAAACATCCATATGTATTCACACTTGGTTGTCTGTGTCTGCTGCTCTCAGAACTAAGTCACTTTAACGTCCGATCTTGCAACAATGCTCGGAGCACTGCTTCGTTAAGAAAATTATTTGTCGTGGCCAGAGGAATAATTTTCCTTAAAGTCAATAGAAGGGTCCGTACTGCGGACGAACTAATCATTCTATTGTACTATTAATACTACAGCTAATTCCTGAAGATGGATATATAATTGATAACCCGTTATGATTTATTATGTTCATCTCATAAAGCAAACATGCTACAGTAGAGTTGAAGTGGTGAGCTAGTACGGAATAACAAAGACATTATGGTTAAGGTAGTGTGTGCATGTCATAGTCATATTTCTTTTTGCTGGAACAATGTGTTAAAAAGCCAAACAAATTGTATATGGTTGCACCCAAATAAATAGTTGAGGCTATAGCAATTTGCAGACAATTAGGTTACAACAGGTTTGTAGCAGTTCATGGAAGACACAGAGGACTAGACACAGAGGTTTTCCAGGACTAGAGGCATTTTCACAATTAGCTTAAAAATGCTGCAATAAATGTTAAAGGTTTGCACTTTGATTAAAGATCTCTGTCACCAGATCACAAACACACTGGTCGTATTTTCTAATTTGTTGTCTGTTTGTCTCAAAAATGGCAGAAGTGTTTGCTCTGGGTTGGAGGTAGGTCTGTTTTTTATTTATTTATTTATTTATTTTTAATTCTCACATTTGATGGTGTGAAGGGGGTTTTCCTGTTGCAGTTGGCTTTAGTGTGTATTGCTTCCACACATCAAGGCTGATATGCAATTTTAAAGTGACTGTAAAGTGTTTATAACAATTAGTTTAACTTCATGTGGGATGATGAAGGGGTGAATGAGTGAATAAGGGGAACTCGGGTTTGAGGGGAACTTGCTGATATTGCATTAGATCAGCACTGCTTATCACATGAATGTCATTACAGCCAAAAAACTTGCAACATTAACTCAGAAGATATGATTTATTTCTCTGTAATGGTGATTGATTTGCCAGGCTCTGGTTTTGGGGAAAAATAGCTTAATAAAGGGGATTTACTGGGCATTTTTCCCATAGTGTGACAACACTTTAGTAAGTTTTTTTTCACCAAAGTTGCCTTAGTAGGTTGCAACATTTTACAAAAACATATCAGTGGTCTTTGACTTACTGGCGGCTTACAAATGATGACCCTTACAATAAGGAAGTTGCAAGTGTGCTATTAGTATACTAAATAAATGTGTATACTCTCAATCTATTTTTTTTACAGTCTACATTTTTTTTTATGCACTAATCAGATATATACTTACTTAATTTACTTATTATATATATATATTCTAAATATGCTTGGTTTACTCTTTTGATAGAGTAGCCTAATAATTTCTTTCACACATTTAATTTCACATTTATTTTACACATATTGACATGTTTTAGGTAGTACTTAAGCATATGTTTTACATACAATCTTACATGTGTTTGTTTAAATTTATAGTTACATGTGTTTGTTTAAATTTATAGTTACATGTCAGTTTCGAGATTGCGTCCGGGTTGCTTATATTGCTTCCGTGTGTGGCTTTGCACACTGTGGCAGATGTCCTTAAAGTCCCCAGGAAATAAAAAAATAAGTTTTTTTGGATTTTACTATGAATATGTTAGCCTATGGTACTTCAAAACAATGACACAATTTGTGTTTACAAGATATAAGCATTAAAAGCTTACAGTCTCTCACTTCAGCCAATATGGATCAACGATTTTGATGACATCACCCTGCACTTCAGATTCTCATCAAACTTTGTCCAATCAAATGCTCTCTAGAATCCGAAGCGTCCTGCCCCCTGCACTATAAATAGACGCTGAAGCTGTGGCAGAAATCGGTCACTTGTTCACAGAATTAATATTTTCTGTACGGTAAATGGCACGTAGTGCACTATATAGGGGACAGGGTACGATTCAGACAGCGTAAATATGCTTTCCAAAAGAAGTCTGGTTTCATACTGTGTCACGTGAACTGCCACACCACGCACACGGTCTGCTCCAGTCCAGAGACAAGATAGCACAGACAGGATCATATGCGCAAATGACTGACATGACAGTAGGGTGTGTAAATCAAAAGATCAAAACAGATGTTAGATCTGACATTTAATGGATTTATGATGTTTTTAAGGAGTTCCTTTCTGACCTGTAGCTAACGGTCAGCCTGGAGGTGTTGGGCCTCTTCCTGATTGTGGAAAAATGGCTGAGCAAAGGATGTGTGTGGCCACCTTATGTTTGTTTGATCTGTATGGTATATGTTAATGCCTAGACAGGGGTTCATCCTGACTGTGAGAAAAATAGCCGAGCAAAGGGGTTTGTAATGTCACCTTAACAGGATAGATGTTTGTTTGATTTGTATGGCATGTTATTGCCTAGTCACCAGTTTGTTCTGTAGATAAGCCTATAAGGAGGAGTCTTAAGTTAAAAATTATTCAAACCACTAACTATCCACCGGTCCACCTCACCTGTCCATTTACTTCTGACAGTTAAGGTGATTGTGGGGTCTAACTGACAGTGGACAACAGTATCCTCTTTGTGCTTGTGTTAATGGCTTTACAGCATTCACTCATATAGATGTGCACAGAATCATGCTTTAGTTCAGTTCAGTTCATTTTATTTATGAAGCACAATAAAACAACAATGGTTAACCATTGTGCTAAACAATATTGTTTAAATGAAATCAAAGAACATAACATGATATGACAAGACAAACAAATAAACATTTTTAAATAAGCCCTGCTTTAGACAAATAATCAACACTTTGGCTGATTATTTGGGCTCTCTCTCTCTCTCTCACACACACAAATCTGAGTATACTCAATTTTAAGTAGGAGCAAAAATGTTGTTTTTACTTTTTGTTGTTATTTAATAAATGTTTTCATTAATCTAGCCCGTAGATAGTATGGGTACTCTAAAAGAACAAATATACATTTCACTTAAAACTTCAGTAAAACAATTACACCTACGGTTTTAAACATGTTTAAAACGTTTTACACACATTGTCACTAAAGCAAGTCATGCTGTCTATTGTCTTTAAATTAAACTTTAGTTTTATTCTTTAATTTCTTTAAACAATCTCTTGTAGAAGGACTATCCTTTTATTTTCTTATAATGTATTTGTTCATATTTACCTGCAAACACTCGCGACATGATTGACCAGATTCTGAGAATAGTCCTCATCTAAAAAACAATGAAAAAGTATAGAGTGGTATCAGGTAGTGGGGTAGGCCATCAAAATCAACATTAAAACTTTACCAATATATTTAGAAGAGAGGATTTCAGTATTAGGTATTTGTTATACTGATACATATTTATGTTATGCAAACATATTTCCTGTATAAACGACTATGTCTATAACCTTTTCAAAGGGAATGTAGTATAATGTCATGGTTCTTAATTGTGGTCACATTACCTACACTTTAATCTCAAGCGGAAATGTTGAAACGAGTAGGACAAATAAAATGTGCACAACTGAACAAGAGCTCTAGATGTAGTGGCGTAAGAAAAAAAGTAATTTAAAACAACATTTACAAAAATATACCCAGATGATCACGAGTGGGTTTTCTGTATTCATATGATATGTACTTAGTGACTTGGATTCTTGAGTTACATAGAGAGCACTAAAAAATTATTTGATAGTGTCTATAGTCTTTTTCAAGACTGTGTACGACTTCAAGCTTTACTGAATGTGTAGCTTTGAGCACAATGGTAAGATATGTCAATTCAATTTTAAGTGTAAAACAGCACGCCTTCATTTTTGTGTCAAAATAATAAAAAGTTCAGCCAAATGTTCAATAATTTTCTTAAATGTATAAGTATGTGTTCGTCATGCTCTCTTTCCCATGCAAGGATTAGCATGAGCTTGCAGAGGAGTCTTAAAACAAATACAGCCAAACAAACGACATGTGAATTGTGACATCTGCTATCTGAGCAAGATGACTAAATCCAGTCATCCTTTCACAACTGTTTATGAACCAGATTTTCCTAATTCTATATGCATTATAAACATTTTCTTGTCTTGCTATACTCTCTTTCTTACATTGTAAAAAGTGATAAGTTGACTTAACTTTAAAAAAAAATTGAGGAAACCCGTTGCCTTAATTTAAATAATGATAATTAAAAAAATAAGTTAATTGAATTGTCAAGTTCACTTAACTTTTTTTAAAATTATGATATACTTAATTTTAAGGCAACAGGTTTCCTCAGTTTTTTTTAAATCAAGTCAACTTTCACTTTTTACAGTGTAGAGATTTGGTCTCTTGAATGTATGAAAGGTTATGGATTAAATTGATCAATACAATAGTGTGGAAATTTTAACATGCTCAAACTTAAATGAATGTGTAGCTTTCAGTGCAATAGTTTGATTTATTTCAGTTGTAATAGTTTTAAGGGTAAAACAGCAAGACTTAATTTTCGTGTTGATACTTCATGTGTTCGCACATCATGGACAGACACAGAGTTGCACTAAAATAAATTTCTCAAAAAGATTTTCATTTATTCCTGTTATGATGACAGCTCACAAAGAGGTGTCTTCACCTAAAAAACATACACAGTCCAACAAAAAATTGTGAACGGCTATCCGAATTCTTATAATATGACTAAATCTAGTAATGTAAAGTTATTTACAAAACACTGTGATTCTTAGATGAGACGCATCCCTGACAAAATCTGTTGGCATGCAAAAATACTCAAGTGTTTTAGCACAGCTATTTACACACATAATATGAGAACTGTAGCCTACATTGTATCAATTGTCATAGTAAATTCATTACCAGTTTATTAGGGTCAAAAGGAAATGATAATAGTTGAAACATCCTTATATTTTATATCCCTTTCATTTTGAAAGTCACAGATGCTGGTGCTTTAATCTTTTAGTAAACCATTTAAAATGGCATGATACATAGAAAATAATTTGAAAACGTAGGTCTGTCAAATGAGAAAGGTTCAGTCATACATTTAGGGTGAATCCCATTTCTCTGTCTTACCCCTTCCCCTTAGTTTTGTGCGTTCACGTGATCGAGGGGTAGGGCTAAGGGGAAGGGGTACATCCCCCTTAAAATCAAGCATTTTCGCGAGCTTACTTGAAACCAAGGGGTACCCAAAACACACTGCGCAACCGGCAACGTATTTTTGGATTAAATAATTTATTTAAAAATTATGACAGTCTTGTTTTGTGCTCCAGACAGTCCTGTACATTTATATTTGCAACCATGTTCGTAATTGAAACGTTTATAAAAAAAAATAAATTAAAAAAAAGCTAGTTTGCTACGCTAACGTTACATTGCCGATTTGCACAACAGTCCCGCAGACTAGCCTTGAATGGACTCCATGCATATCTACAGTTTTAACAAGTTTGTAAAACGATCCAAAGTTTGTGATCAACACTTGTCGGCTCTGGTGACGCAGCAGCCAGCTAGCGACGATGTATGATGACGTAACCGTAACCAAGTGGTGTCTCATTTTATAGGGGTATGTTTTTACCCCTAGCGCTTACCACTCGGTTTTGAGGGACAAGGGCTAGGGGTAAGATGAAGGGGAAGGGGAAAGACAGAGAAATGGGATTCACCCTTAAAAAAAAAACAAAAACACAACCTTTTCTGAAGTAAAAAATTGTGTGTTTGTCACAAACACATCCAAAGAGTTTTCTACTCACGTGAGAAAAGCACTTGGGTGCATTATCAGGCTATTTTAAGGAGGGTGACAAATGGAAGACAGCTTTCAGTACCTCGACTGGCCACTGGGAATGCCAAGTTATGCCCTTTTGGGTTAGCAAATGCCCCAGCAGTGTTTCAGGCCTTTATCAATGATGTCTTGAGGGAGATGTCAAATCATACTTGTTTGTTCCCAAGGAAACTAGCTCTGAAGTTCTTCAATGGGGACACACCTCTCCTCTTGCTGGACATTCAGGGATGGAGAGGACTTTGGACTTTCTTAAACGCCGGTTTTGGTGGCCAGAGATGTCAAGAGATGTTCAATCTTTTGTGCAGACCTGCCCAGTTTGCGCTCAGCAGGAGTCTTCTAATTAGCGTCCTGCCAGTCTTTTACACCCCCTGCCACAGCATCCCTGGTCCCATATATTCATGGATTTTATTACTGGCTTGCCAGTATCTGAAGGTAACTATTTTGGTGGTGTTGGACCGTTTTTCTTAAGCTGCACACTTCATTGCTTTGCCTAAACTTCCTTCTGCTAAAGAAACCTGCTGAGATTGTTCTTCAAAATGTAGTAAGGATCCATGGAATACTAGTGGATATTGTTACTGATCGGGGTCCTCAGTTTATGTCTCGTAAATGGAGGGCTTTCTGGTCTCTATTTGGCTCTTCTGTCAGTCTCTCTTCAGGTTTCCACCCCCAGTCAAATGGTCAAACAGAACGGGTAAATCAGGAACTGGAGAAATATCTTTGCTGTTTCACATCTCATCAGCCATCCTCCTGGAGCCAGTTCTTGGTTTGGGCAGAGCTTGCACATAATAACACCTTACATAGCTCCCCTACTGGGTTATTTCCATTCAAGTGTTAATTTGGGTTTGAGCCACCCCTGTTCGTCAGTCAAGAAGTAGAGGTAGGAGTCCCTAATGCCAAAAAGTTCATTGAACGTTGCAAAAGGACATGGAAAAGAGCTCACTTAGCCTTGAAACATGCTTCAGCTCGATACAAGAAACAAGCTGATAAGAGAAGGAGGGTGACTCCATACTTCAGAATAGGACAAAGGGTCTGGGGCTTTCTGCTAAGGACTTGCCTTTAAGAGTTGAATCCAAAAAATTTGCCCCAAGATTTGTTGGCCCATTCAAAATCACCAGAAGGGTCAACCCTGTTACATATCTGCTTGCCTTACCTAGATCTATGAAAGTAAGACCTACTTTTCATGTATCTCAATTGAAACCTGTAATAACCTCTCCTTTGTCTTCTCCAGCTCCTGCCCCTCCTCGCATTATAGAAGGTGGCCCCACGTATACAGTGAGGAGGCTGTTGGATTCAAGACAGCGTGGCCGTGGCTTTCATTATTTAGTCCTGTTCATTATTAGCTAAATTATATCACCTGTGCCTGGCTTGTTAGAGTGTGTGTATATAAGACCTGCATTTATTTGTAACTTTGCTCAGTCTTGAAATTCTTCTGTCTAGGCAAACTTTGGTTAATACATGGTCTCTTGGGATCCATGCTTGGATTGTGAAGGACTTTTTGCCTGCAAGTCACTTTGGCTCTGTACCTTCCTTAGCCCAGCTTATGATGCTTGATTGTGTTTTCAAGAAGATCTTTAAGTAAAGACTATTTGCTTTCCTCAAATCCTGCTTCTTGTAATTCTCTGCAATTTGGGTCCACACTGCTTCATAGTACAGTGGTTAGTACTTTGATTTTTCAACACAATCTGGTTTCAAGGCCTGGCTGTGACAGTATTTTCTTCTAAACTTCAGTATACTTTCTTATACAGTATACTCCAATAAAACTTATTGTTGAAATTTATCACCAGCTCCTGTAATATGAGCTCAATGAAGTTTCATTTTCTACATCATATTTGACAGTGTCATTTATGAGAGTACTGTATTTGTATGTAATAATACTGTACTTTACAGAATGCGTTCAATATCATTGTTGTTCTAAGTCGCGTAAACATTTAATTGCAAGCAAAAAAGTTTAACAAATCTGAACAAAATTAATTTGCATCTAAATATATTTGATTTTAATTAGACTAGACTTCACTGCCCTGTAAAAAAAATAATATTGACTTTTAGTTAGGTGAATGAGTCATGAATGAGTCTAACAACACAATATCTGTAAATCGCAATTCATGAGAGAACTTTGCTGATCAAACAAGAAGAACAAAGGAGTGCCACGTTTGGACAATTGCAGATAAGACTTAAAACCGTCACCATCCCGCCAGCAGGAAGCCTAAATTTACTTCAATATATTACTATTAATAGGGTTGTCCCTATTCTCTTAACGAGTAATGGTTGTGTTTTGGGCATAACATGCTATAAACCAATCAGAGTCTCATCTCCCATTCCCTTTAAGAGCCAGTTGTGCTCGCGCCATGGCGGATTCGCCATTTACACGGCGGAATTTGCAAGCTCAAAGACTGAACGAGTCTGCAGAGAAGAAACGTAGCTGCTCGTGCGTGAGCAAATAGGTAGCCTAATTCTGATACATGCAATGACTATCCATTTTGACATGTAGGTATTTTTATATTTATGTAGCCTGCACATTAATAATATTTTACATTGTAAACCTTTAATTTTTAATATTTGGCATGTTTGTACGCTGCTGTGTGTGTAATAAGCAAAGTGTATGTGTGTTGTGGACCCGCCTATAGGTTTATATTACTAACGCGCTCTTTAAATAACAGAAAATACTGTGCCATTGACTTTAGACAAGATTTTAGTTGGTCAATGGCACAGCCTATTTCCGTGCAACACACCAACGATGTGCCCAAACACACCTTGTTTTCAGATCAGCACGCCCATGGGCACATAAATGGGTGCAAATGTATTTGCTATTTAAACAACGTGGCACAGGACGTGAAAATGATAACTTGGTCAGGCTGAAACTAGCAAAAAACACTTGCATTGTGCCAGGCAGTGATGGGCAGTAGTGTTGGAACAAGTAGTGACACTACTAGTTTAACTACATTTCTCAGTAGTGTGGTGTAGTGTCGCTGCTTTCTGAATCAAATAGCTTTTCAGGAGCGAATTTTCAGTAGTGATTTTTTTGATCAAGTAGCGCGGTGTAGCGTTACATTATCCAAAGCATTCTGAAGCTCAAATCGGAAATATCACAGCTAAGAATCACTGATCCTGGATCAGTAAAAGTGACGCCACCGCCACTATAGCTCATAACGCCATTGGCTCCTTAAACTGTCAGTAAAACCTCATTATTCCTCCCGCCTCTCTCGTGAATCTCAGCTTGTTTGCTGTCTGAAGGTAAATAAAGAACTGTTGATTGAATAAGTACAGCGTTGTCTTTACTCAAAAAACACTATATTTATAAAGGCTTATATATATATATATATATATATATTCAAAAGGGACCATCAAAATAAAGTGTTACCATATATATACACACACACACACACACATACACATATACATATATAATATGTATTTATTTATTTTTTTGTATTTGAGGAGCGGAGAAGTGTGTCGCAGTCTAGCATTTGTTGTCACAGCCAAATAGCTTGTGCAAAAACTGAGCGCCCACATAGCAACAGAAAACTGAGTGACTTGCAAGTTCATGATAATGTAAATGCGATGCCCGTACTGCCTTTGATGTGGCGTTAAGGACCGGAAAAAAACATTCGCTGGTCAAAAGCTTGAACTTGATTTTGGTGAAATGTTAATAATATGACACATGTAACGATGCAAATAAATGTAGCCAGGCCTATACATCTGTATGGTAACACTATACAATAAGTTTTCATTAATGTTAGCTAATGTATTCTAACATGAGCATACAATGAACTATACATGTACAGTATTTATTAATCTTTGCAAAAAAGAAACATTACTTACTCATCAGATTGATCTCCTCTACTGGATGAAATCGTGTTCTTACTTTGAGGGAAATCCTGCCTTTACTCCGCGCGAACAGTAACAGTAGCCGCGATGAGGATCTCCGCTCTTTGTTTGTGTTGGGCGTTTGCACATGCACACGTCCCACGTGGCTATTTACATATGAACGGCGCGAGCCGCACGGGGTGGGATTTCATTAGAGATGAGTCAGACGGGACAGACTGAACATTGTGTTGGTAATCTGTATGAAACCTCACCACAGAATGTTTGTTTTCGATAAGACTTGCTTCATTTCAAATTAGACACTTCAAGCTTTCTATAGATATAACTCCCATGTCTCTATGCTGAGTATTTGCTGAGTTACAGTTCATTTTAGTGACGTGTTTCTAAAAACAGTTCGCGGAGATGGAGAAGACAGAGAGCGCACCCTGTTTGTTTTCTTATTTTTCCAAAAGCACAAAGTTGTGTTGTTATTGTGAGTGTATGCAAATAAAAGTAGACACTTAACAGTTTTGATTGATGTATAACACTTATTTGTGTGACCAAAATCAACAGAGTATTTTTAGTGTCTTTTGCACTGATTTAAAAAAAAAAAACTGAGTTGGTCTCGCCAGCTAGACAGCCAACCCCAGAGAGTTAAGCCCACGATAGTCTATGCAAGGCCTAAGGCTACCATCTTTCTTAGTGACAAAAAAGAAGCCAGCACTAAACTTCAAGCCAGCTGGTGAAGTTGAGGGGCAAATGAAGCCTGTCCGTAAAGCCTTCTGAATATATTCGTTCATGGCCTTAGTTTCAGGGGTCGAGAGAGAATATAAATGACCTCTAGGAGGGAGTGTGCCAGAAAGAAGATCAATAGCACAATCATATGGTCTATGAGGCAGTAACCTAGTAGCACTTTGTTTGCTAAAAACTTCTCAAATCATAGCATTCAGGAGGTGTAGATGTCAATTCCAGTTGATTCAAGGAACAAGCACTCACCTCTTCGGCTACTGTCAGAATTTCTTTACTCCCAGCAAAGGAAGCAGGAAGGGTACAGGAGTCCTTACACGCAGATGCCCAACAAAGAAGAGTTCCTGAGGCCCAAGAAAACTGAGGATTGTGAAGCCGCAACCAGGGGTAACCCAGGATCAGGGGTTCTTTAAAAGATTCAATAAGATAAAAGGAAGTTGTTTCATGGTGGTTATCTTCAATAGTTAACCAAAGAGGGACTGTTCTAAACTTGATCATTCCAGACCCAATAGGTCTGTCATCCAGGGCTTCAACTTTCTCATAGTTTCTCTCATAGTTTTCTCAAGTCTCATAGGGGATGCACAACTTCTTTGCCAGTTCAGTGTCCAAAGTATTATCAGCTGCTCCTGAGTCCACAAAAGCCTTCAATGTAATAATTCTCTCCTTAGTATCCCCCCAAGTAAGGGTAGCTGGCAAAAGTAAACGGGAGTGAGGAGTGTCAAACTGGGCAGACTCACTCACTAGGGTCCCCACACCCCCTAGTGAGCCTTGGCTTTTAACGCCAATTCAGGACAGGAGGCACACATGTGACCAGACCCCCACAATAGAAACAACGGCCTTCTCTCTTTCCTTAGGTGACAAGCGAGTCCTTCCCAGCTGCATTGGTTCTTCCTCTGTCTGCTGGTTAAGATGGATCATTTCAGGAACATTTGGAGGTGCTAACATGGGCATAACTCGAGGAGTGCAATGTTCTTTTCTCCTTTCACAAACACGGTTATCAATACGAATGGCCAAAGTTATAAGTTCCTCCAAACTTAAACCTCAGTCTCTATTGGCTAGTTCATATTTTACGTCTTCAGAAAGGCCACGATAGAAGGTTGAAACTAGAACCTCTGAGTCCCATTTACTCTCTGATGCCAGTGTACAGAATTCAATGGCATAATCGGCCACAGCCTGATGCCCCTGACGTAGCTCTAGTAGCCTTCTTGCCGCCTCACAACCACTGACTGGATGATCAAACACCTGCTGAAGAGTGTCTGTGAACACCTGTAGATTTGAGCAAATAAGAGACGGTTGTCTCCAAAGGGCCGAGGCCCAATGCAGTGCACGATCACTCAACAGGGATATTATGTATGCAATCTTGGCCTTCTCAGAAGCAAAGGTGGAGGATTGAAGTTCAAAGACGAGAGACACTTGAGTCAGGAAATCCTTACAGGTACCAGGTTTACCATTATAACGCTGAGGGGCTGGAATCTTGGGTTCCTGAGACATTGGTACTACTGATGGTAGAAGGTCTGGAGCTGGTGTTGCAGAGTATCTCCAATCTGAGTCACAGCCTCTGTTATCCAATCAAGGCTCCTTGTTTGTTGATGACTCCATGGATCTCTTCAGCCTCTGCTGGGTCCATCATGTTATGGCTCAGTCTTGCTATCACATCCAGGACTTGAAACCAGAGTGTGTTGAAAAATCAAAGTAGTAACCACTGTACTATGAAGCAGTGTGGACCCACATTGCAGAGAATTACAAGAGGCAGGATATGAGGAAAGCAAACAGTCTTTACTTAAAGTCCTTCTTGAAAACACAACAATCAAGCATTATAAGCTGGGCTGAGGAAGGTACAGATCCACAGTGACTTGCAGGCAAAAAGTCCTTCATCATAAGCCAAGCATGGATCCCAAGAGACCATGCATTAACCAAAGTTTGCCTAGACAGAAGAACTTCAAGACTGAGCAAAGTTACAAATAAATGCAGGTCTTATATACACACTCTAACAAGCCAGGCACAAGTGATATCATTTAGCTAATAATGAACAGGAAATCAGGGGACTGTTGTAGAAAGCTTTGTGCTCGCTGTTTCCCTCTGCTGGACAGACCGTAGTGTGACAAATACATTTCAAGTGCATTAATGAAGACAGTATATATTATAGACTAAATACATTTAAAATACATTAACAAATGTAATTTTGGAGAACACACTTGAGTTGAAATTGAAATAAATTATTTTACATTGTGCTTTAGTATATTGATAAATATATCAAAATAAGTGAACTTCTTTTAAAAAACAAAATAATTATTTTGTCAAATGTATGTTTAAGTAATGCTTAATTAGACATTGTTATAAAGTGCATTTTTAAAAAAAGTGCACTTAAGTATGTTAAAACATTGTCAGTGTACTCTCTTTAAGTATAATTAAATTAAAAACAATAGTAAACTGCAGATCAATGAACAGGCTTGTCAATAAAAACATAAAGAACTTTGCAATTCATGTTTGGTTTAGATAGCCTACCACTAATTTTAATTTTTATATCTGTTAAATAGAACACACAATAGCACACTACTGACAGTAATATTGAAAAGAAAATACTTAAATTTTTGCTTAAGTTCGTTGAAGAGTTTGATCATCCATTGAAAAGAATGTCCCATGTTAACGTGGACGTGTTTTGCGAATGTTACATGGGAGCGTGGTGAGGTGAACATCCCTAAAACCGTGTGACATATGCAGGTATGGACTTAGCAAAATCAAAATGCTTTATTATGCATGATATCAATGTATGCAAATGGTTAAACACGTTTTTTTTTAAATCTATAGCCGGTGGAATATCGCAGTGACGAATCTGTCGCAGTCTAACATCTGCTGGAAGTTCAGGTAAACATACTTGCATGCACGCGCACATCCCCAGTCAACACGATCCCCAGTTGATTCATAACACCGGATGCGAGCAGTGCGGCACTTCAAAATAGCAAATTCCATCTCTATAGGAAGATTGTGTCTAATTTGCTCCTGAGCAAGCGAAAAAGCTGCTGAATAATACTGACTTACTTATATAGGAATGCCATGATAGGTGTTGTATTCCTATAGGTAGATGTGATCAGCTGAGTCAGCTGATGCAAGCTTGACTTTAGAGGTCTGTGCGAGACTGTTTTATTAGTCCTGCTCCCGCAAGGTTATATTCCGCACCCACCTGCTCCTGCGATATATTCCCTCTTTGTTCACCTGCTGTCCACTTAGGCTGGCTGCACACTAGAGGATTTTAAGGCCGATTTGCACCCCTGGGGTGTAGCCCGATTCGCAGCTTGTAGCAAGCGATTTTTTTTTTGTCCAAAAATCCTCTATTGTGTGGTATCATTACGATTAATTATCTGCTCCAGATCGCAACAGAGCGTCGCCGAACTCAAATCATAAATATCAAACATGTATGATATTTAAGCTGGCTGCACACTTGACGATTTTCATATTTTAACCAATTTTAAAACCATGGACATGAGAGACCACAGACATGAAGACATCTCAACCTATTTTTAGCCTTATAATCCTCTGAACGTGCACACTAGACAATTCAACCAGACCGCGAGACCACACACTTGGAAGATTGAAGGAAGGATTTCACAGTGACATGAGATCTCAGTGACACTGGCGAGATCAAACATGACTACCCAGCTAACACAGTTACGTTGTGACGACGTAACTGGACTGGACCATATAGGTCGCAGCGACGTACCAAATAACGTTCCTGCGACGCAACTTCGTGATTCCCATATTTGTCTACGTTATTTATTATGTCGCTGGAACATGCTGAGAACGTCCTAACGACCAACCTGGCACGTCGTGAGGACGTGACAGTACCGGATCATATTGGTCGCAGCAACGTACCAAGTATGTCTTAAGGAATAAAATACCACGTTCATTTTTATTTTTAATATTTACACCTCACCTTTTGTCCGGGTCCTGAGAATGTGTTCCGACCCTTACCTTGAAATACATATAGAACTAATAAACTCATCTTTGGTGGAAAAAAGAAATCGTATAAAATCTAACAGTAATTTAATTATAGGGGACTTATAGTAAATACATTCATTACATACATGCAGTGCAAACCAATTCAAAAACATTAAATTCTAATAGAAAATAGACAAAAACACAATGCATTCATTCATGAATCAACATTTATTCAGTGCTACTTTCTACAAATACTAAACCAAAACATTTTGAACATTACACCTGTTCTTTAACCATGCAAAGTGTCACCAATCATGAGCACAAAAAACTGACCATATCAATTCATAGATTGCACAATATAATTGTCACGGTGCACACAGCAGAGAGGAACGAGGAACACGAACATGAGGATAAACTTCAAAATAATAGTCTTTAATAATGACATCAAGGCAGGGCAAGACAAGGCAAGGTTGAGACAGACAGGAACACCGGGGAATAATGAGTAGACCAGACGAAATCTAACTAAACAGGCAGGAACTAAATACACATGACAATTACTGATAATTAGACGAAACACAGCTGGACAAGACTTAACTAATAATCACACTTAACAAGGACAGGAACAAGACCAAATATGGACACAAGAGGCGGGAACACATGACACACGACAGAGGACGTAACAATAATTAACTGAAAAAAAGTTTGTCTCATTAAGGATGTGCATAGTTAAATAATGATGTTATCAGTGAAAATGATCAATAATTATCAGTACTCTTATTGATACAACTCCCATAATTTGGTGCAAAAAAATAAAGATATGATAAAACGATATAAAAACAATTCATTAGATTCTTCATTATTACTTCTTTGCAGAAATAAGTTAAATTGTTTCCTGTATGAGTTAAATTGTCCTGTATGAGGCACCTGCAACAAATATCTGGTGGTGATGTGCTTCAATACTGCTTCACTATCAGAAGATAAACCTAAACAATATTACAATTACCAAAGAACCATAGTTCTTGAGCTTCTCAGAAGATAAAAGAAATAAAGAAAATAACATTCATAAAGAGTAAAGATATGTAAAATGAACAATTTAAAGATTTCTAGCATCACTCCTGTTTAATTTGGCCCACCCCAAAAAACAAACAGTTTTTGTTTAGGAAAATG
The DNA here is from genome assembly GCA_036784905.1 of Acrossocheilus fasciatus. NCBI lineage: Eukaryota > Metazoa > Chordata > Actinopteri > Cypriniformes > Cyprinidae > Acrossocheilus > Acrossocheilus fasciatus. The sequence continues at coordinate 22,541,444 of CM071955.1, read as the reverse complement.
AGTGTGTTGACTTTCTCTGGAGAATGTGTGATTTCTGATTACTGACTGTGGAGAAGACTCTTTCAGACAGCGCTGAGGAGGCAGAGTTAGGTACTGGACGGTTGTGAGAGAAGAGGAAGAGTGTCGTTCTTACCCCAACAGCAGACAGCAGGCTCTTCTGAGGGAAGGACAGGAGGGTTGATGCAGTGCTTTGCTGTAGAACAAGGCTCCTCCTCAGCACTTGGTCTTCCTCAGCAAAGAGTTCCTCTTTGAGGAATTTCGCTGAGCATGCATTGGAGCTCTTAATATTGAACTCTCAAAGTGAACCAGACAGACGAATGTAACTTTAAGATGTACATAATTTCTTAAACGAGACCATGCCCCCAGACAGAACAAGCAAAGTGATGTGGTTGTGTATGGTTTAGGAATAGGGTAGAGTCTTTACATTGGTCAAATTTAGGCCAACTCCATTATTTTTTAAACATTTAAAAATGACTAGGAGCTTGGGAGGTGCTCATAAAGGCATTGGTTTACAATTGTGGTCCTGGGGACCCATAGCACTGCACACTTTGTATGTCTCTCTTGTTAAACACACTTGATTCAGATAATCAGCTCCTTAGGAAAGAGCTCCATGAACTAAACTAAGCTAAGCTTGGGACTGTAAAGAGAGATGCATAAAATGTGCAGTGCTGAGTGTCCCCAGATCCAGAATTGAAAACCACTGTCATAAAGTACTCTGCTCAGCTTGTAATTTTTCTCATAACAAGACCATATGAACATCAACGATTTCTTATTGTGTTATTTTTAATCCCCACAAAACATTATAAAGTAGGGCTGTGCGATATTTCGCCCATCCAATATATATCGTCATAAAGTCTATCGTTTCATATTATGTTCTATCGTTTATTTCGTGGTGTCACAAGATACATTGTTTACGGTAATACTTTTTAATCATTTGGATGACTGACATCTTTACACACCACCATGGGGCGTGAATGGGAGACAGAACCAGGTGGAGAACAACCAGAACAAAACGAGGAGCTCGTTCCTAAACGAGGGATGACATCTGTAGCATGGGCACGCGTTTTTAAGCACTGCAGTTTTAAAACAACCGATTTTAAGCCCTTGAAACACAAACAACAGGACTGTAAAGAGAGATGCATAAAATGTGCAGTGCTGAGTGTCCCCAGATCCAGAATTGAAAACCACTGTCATAAAGTACTCTGCTCAGCTTGTAATTTTTCTCATAACAAGACCATATGAACATCAACGATTTCTTGTGTTATTTTTAATCCCCACAAAACATTATAAAGTAGGGCTGTGCGATATTTCGCCCATCCAATATATATCGTCATAAAGTCTATCGTTTCATATTATGTTCTATCGTTTATTTCGTGGTGTCACAAGATACATTGTTTACGGTAATACTTTTTAATCATTTGGATGACTGACATCTTTACACACCACCATGGGGCGTGAATGGGAGACAGAACCAGGTGGAGAACAACCAGAACAAAACGAGGAGCTCGTTCCTAAACGAGGGATGACATCTGTAGCATGGGCACGCGTTTTTAAGCACTGCAGTTTTAAAACAACCGATTTTAAGCCCTTGAAACACAAACAACAGAGCTATATGCATGAGCTGTCTCTGTTTCTGTGTGAGAGGATCGCTTTTTTTTTTTTTTTTCGTTCGCCGAGGAGCAACACGGGGACGATCGGTTGAAACACTGTTGGACCCAGGTCAGAACGATCGAGGGAGAGGAAGTGCATCCCCCTCCACACCCAGTGCCTCACTTTGTGGTCCAGAATGGTCTACTCTACTGTGTAGTGCAGCGGAGGGGGGGAGGAGAAAAAACTGCTAGTCTAACTGCTGCCCAGGTCGAAGACGGAAACCGTGATGGAGTTGGCACATGCACATCCCAAGGCAGGCCACCTGGGGGCGCAGAACACTATCCAACGGATTCGTGATCGCTTTCACTGGCCCGGACTGGACGGACAGGTGAAGCGCTTCTGCCAGGCCTGCCCCACGTGCCAATGTACTTCGCCCCGGACTCCTCCCCCCAATCCACTAATTTCACTGCCCATTATAGAGGTACCCTTCGAGCGGATAGGGATGGATCTGGTAGGGCCGCTGCCGAAGTCCGCCCGGGGCCACGAGCACATCCTCGTCATCGTGGGTTATGCCACTTGCTACCCGGAAGCGATTCCACTCTGCAAAGCCACCTCCAAGGCCATCGCCCAAGAGCTCTTTGTGCTCTGTAGCTGGGTAGGAATACCGTCGGAGATATTGACCAATCAGGGCACTCTGTTCATGCCAGGAGACCATGTGATGCTCCTGGTCCCCACGACTGCCTGCAAGTTTCTCGCTACGTGGCAAGAGCCTTACACGGTGACGGAGAAAGTGTGACTGGTTACCTACTGAGTAAGGCAGCCGGGCCAAAGGAAGGAAGACCAGCTGTACCATGTTAACCTGCTGAAGCATTGGGTGGGGACCAGGGCCCAACTGGCCGCCCTGGCCATATCTGACCCCGGGGTGGTGGACATGAACATGATAAGATTTTGGTCATATTGCCCACCCCTATTATAAAGCACCATAAAGTTTTGTGCACTATATTCCAAGTGTTCTGAAGCTGTTCCATAGTTCAGTGTGAGGTACAGATGAGTATTTAAGTCACTAAATTCAAGTTCATGTAAACTCTTCACTGCGCTGCGGATGACTTCACTGTCATCCTCCATTCAGAATTCAAACTGCGTGTCACGTTCGGTTACTACAGTCAAAACAATGAAACTCTCTTCAAGAGTGGACAATAACTGAGATTTAAAACTGTTAAAAGAAAAGGCTCAAACTATCACGCAGATTTAATACACTACACACCAATATCTCTTTCCTTTGTGCTTTGAACATTTCTATGTGTAGCGCTGCGCGCTGTGACTCAGTGTTGCTTCAAGCGCATCATTCTGCGCACGGTAGTAATGCGCGGATTGCGGTTGTATCCGCAGGGCCCTGGGGTAATCCGCAGGTCGGGTGGGTCATGTAATAAAAAAAAATACACCAGGAGTGAAGCAACTGGATTCGCGAGACCACGAGATTCTGGGATGCCGCGGCAAGGCTGGTATAATATACAGTACAGGTGCATCTCAATAAATTAGAATGTTGTGGAAAAGTTCATTTAATTCAACTCAGTAATTCAACTATTAAATAAATTCAATACACACAGACTGAAGTAGTTTAAGTCTTTGGTTCTTTTAATTGTGATGATTTTGGCTCACATTTAACAAAAACCCACCAATTCACTATCTCAACAAATTAGAATACTTCATAAGACCAATAAAAAAAAAAAAAATAAAAAAAAACATTTTTAGTGAATTGTTGGCCTTCTGGAAAGTATGTTCATTTACTGTATATGTACTCAATACTTAGTAGGGGCTCCTTTTGCTTTAATTACTGCCTCAATTCGACGTGGCATGGAGGTGATCCATTTGTGGCACTGCTGAGGTGGTATGGAAGCACAGGTTTCTTTGACAGTGGCCTTCAGCTCATCTGTATTTTTTGGTCTCTTGTTTCTCATTTTCCACTTGACAATACCCCATAGATTCTCTATGGGGTTCTGGTCTGGGGAGTTTGCTGGCCAATCAAGCACACCAACACCATGGTCATTTAACCAACTTTTGGTGCTTTTGGCAGTGTGGGCAGGTGCCAAATCCTGCTGGAAAATGAAATCAGCATCTTCAAAAAGCTGGTCAGCAGAAGGAAGCATGAAGTGCTCCAAAATGTCTTGGTAAACGGGTGCAGTGACTTTGGTTTTCAAAAAACACAATGGACCAACATTAGCAGATGACATTGCACCCCAAATCATCACAGACTGTGGAAACATAACACTGGACTTCAAGCAACTTGGGCGATGAGCTTCTCCACCCTTCCTCCAGACTCTAGGACCTTGGTTTCCAAATGAAATACAAAACTTGCTCTCATCTGAAAAGAGGACTTTGGACCAGTGGGCAACAGTCCAGTTCTTCTTCTCCTTAGCCCAGGTAAGATGCCTCTGACGTTGTCTGTGGTTCAGGAGTGGCTTAACAAGAGGAATATGACAATTGTAGCCACTGTGTGTGGTGGCTCTTGATGCCTTGACCCCAGCCTCAGTCTTGAATCGATTTTGCTTGACAATCCTCATAAGTCTGCGGTTCTCTTGGTTAGTTGTGCATCTTTTTCTTCCACACTTTTTTCTTCCACTCAACTTTCTGTTAACATGCTTGGATACAGCACTCTGTGAACAGCCAGCTTCTTTGGCAATGAACGTTTGTTTCTTACCCTCCTTGTGAAGAGTGTCAATGATTGTCTTCTGGACAACTGTCAGATCAGCAGTCTTCCCCATGATTGTGTAGCATAGTGAACCAAACTGAGAGACCATTTTGAAGGCTCAGGAAACCATTGCAGGTGTTCTGAGTTGATTAGCTGATTGGTATGTCGCCATATTCTAATTTGTTGAAATAGTGAATGGTGGGTTTTTGTTAAATGTGAGCCAAAATTATCACAATTAAAATAGCCAGACTTATTGGCATGTCACCATATTCTAATTTGTTGAGATAGTGAATTGGTGGGTTTTTGCTAAATGTGAGCCAAAATCACCACAATTAAAAGAACCAAAGACTTAAACTACTTCAGTCTGTGTGCATTGAATTTATTTAATACACAAGTTTCACAATTTGAGTTGAATTACTGAAATAAATGAACTTTTCCACAACATTCTAATTTATTGAGATGCACCTGTGTATATTATATCTATGGGTATGAACACAAGCATTGACTTGACTAGATCGACCGTGATCAGCTCCGATGGCCGCGTCAGAGCCACAATGCGCGGCAGACGTGATGCGCAGATCAGCTCTCACATCACTGAATCTGCTGTTAAAAATGAACCATTCATTCATCATATCATCGTGCAAAACTAAGAATTAGTCTAATTAGAATCATTGTAATGTGACGACCGGGTGCGGGTCGGGTCGGTTATTTAAATCAGAGAAAAATATAGGTGCGGGTGGGTGGCAGGCAGCTAATTTATTTGAAGCAGCGGATTCGGGTGACATTTGAGCTCATCCGCGCATCTCTAGCGCACAGGTTGTACATTTGTGCCGCTACACGTGACATATGAAATCAAATAGACATATGATTATAACGATATATTTTCTGTATGTGTTTTGTATACAGCTCATGGTATTTTTATAACAATAAAGGATGTTGATGACATACAACGAGTCTGCCTATTATAATCAAAATCAACTATAGATCACAACTATAGAAACAACTATAGAAACATTAATAATTACATAAATTTTCAAGTGTAGCTTGATTCTAATTGTACCTCTAATTATATTATAGGTTATTCTTGTAAGTATTAAAGATATTTGTGTTTCTGGTGCACCGAGCGTGCAGGTGTGAATTAGCACAAGGTGAACAATCGTTTCGCAGCTCAGTGTGAAAGCACCGTCGTCGGCAATTCGCATTGCGCTCAGTGTGGAACGGCCTTTATTTCACTAAATGTTTAGATTTTATCAAATTATTGTGCACCCATGATTTTTCTAGAGTATCTTTTGCTGCTGAATTATCCAATAATCTAGTTTATAATACTATTTTTGTCATAGATTGTGATTACCATTTTGACCCGAATATGTATTTTTCTTGGAAATACATCTGAAAAAACGCGGTCGTTTTATATTCAGGGTCTAGACTTTGACATGTCAATAATACACCTACAACAATAGGTGGTGCCAAAAACGCATAAAACGTATGTGTAATGAAATATGTAATGTAATGTGTGATGTAAAGATCGCAAGTGAAAACAAAAGAAATAGAAAAGCTTATAGGGGCATGAGTCGTGACTGTCATGTTAGCCTGATGGGACAAAACTTGCTCTGTAAGTGATTTTAAAACATGACAGTACCCAGATTTGAAGACTACAATAATATTTCACTTCTACTGTTAATACAATTTTGGTAGGCTGCTATGAGATGGATAGCCTAAATGTTATATAATTCAGATGGGCTACCTGTTATTTTTATGGTATATCAAAAAGTGTATATTAATGTAATTGTTGGTACATTTTACCAGTATTTACCATACTTTCAAAACAAAAAATAAAATAGGAAAAATATGCAATATGAAAATAATAATAAAAAAAAAAGTTTTACAGAGAGAGAAAGAGGGAAAAAAAAAAAAAAAACAAGATTTGGTTTTCAAAAAGCCTTTTTCCAAAAGGTACATCTGGAAAAATGGAGGTCGTCTTATAATCAGGGTCGTCTTATATTCGGGGTCAATACGGTATATATTTTTTCATTTGTTATTTTTCATTAAAATGAAGTTGTCTATTTAGCAGGTTGTGTTTAACACACAAATGAGCGATGATCAGGTCAACACACAGAAGTATATAAATTCTACATTGATTAAAAGAAAAAAAAAACTGCACTGGTATCGGATCAGATCGGAATTGGCAGAATTTTCGGTATCATATCTGTTCTGAAAAATTGGTTTTGTTGAATCCCTAAATCCAACTCTGTGGATTACCTGTCTCTCCTCCAGAGCCTTTAGTCTTGTGGGTCCAGGAAGGGTGCTTATATGTCTGGATACCGCTGCACAAATCTTTCAACCATGAGAAATACAGTTCCAGAATGTCTTCAAATCCAGGACAACAGAATGGTCAGGATGATCTGAAACATATAACCAACTGAAATCAATTTAAATGTATTTTGTCTTGCCTGAGTGATGCTGAAACAACCAGGTTTAGTTTTTCACCCAGGATTTGCTGCTTCTTATGGAACAGTCTTCATGATGAATGATCTCTTGATCCTGGATCCTTGCATTTTATTGCACCTTGCACCTGGATCTTGAAACCCATCTCCACTCGTAATAGTTGTCTTGTTGCAGACTGTCTCTCCACCTGATGATTTAAAAAAAAAAAAAAAAACAACAACTTAGTTTTACAGCAATGAATAAAACATTAATAATACTAGGTTGTAACAAATGAGCATCTTTTCTTAAAAGCAACTCACTGAATCATTGACTCAACTGGTGGCAGTCAGGACCTAAAAAGTGAACCATTTGTTTATTAAAGATTTGTTGAAACTAAAGAATCAGATCTATTTGAGAATTAAACTAGCATAAAAAGCATGCATGTAAAAAACACCATTAACGAGCAGATGACACAATTTACAGGCCTATCACTTGAGGGGGAAAGGCGGAAATTATTAATCCCACAGACACTGAACATGTTTTCGGCAACCTCGGTCAAATTTAATTTTATACAGCGGTTTATATTCAAATTTACAGTATGGCTAGCATGAGCCTCATCGACTAGCACGAAAGGCAGGCAGTCAAACTAATTAACTTTACTACAGTTAAAGTTTAAAGAATATGAAAGTGAATACGGTATAGTTTATCGTGTTTGTAACGGAGCCAACGAGATGTGAGGTGTGCGGATCCATTTGCAAGCTTTTATTTCATAAATGGTCAGGGTAGGGCCAAACAACGGCAAACAAGTAAATTGGGAAAGTATTCAGATCCCCTTAATTAATGCACACACAGCACCCCATATTGACAGAAAAACACAGAATTGTTGACATTTTTGCAGATTTATTAAAAAAGAAAAACTGTAATATCACATGGTCCTAAGTATTCAGACCCTTTGCTCAGTATTTAGTAGAAGCACCCTTTTGATCTAATACAGCCATGAGTCTTTTTGGGAAAGATGCAACAAGTTTTTCACACCTGGATTTGGGGATCCTCTTCAATTCCTCCTTGCAGATCCTCTCCAGAGATGCTCAATTGGGTTTAATTCGAGTTGTTGTGAAGCCACTCCTTCATTATTTTAGCTGTGTGCTTAGGGTCATTGTCTTGTTGGAAGGTAAACCTTCGGTCCAGTACACTCTGGAGAAGGTTTTCGTCCAGGATATCCCTGTACTTGGCCGCATTCATCTTTCCCTCAATTGCAACCAGTCGTCCTGTCCCTGCAGCTGAAAAACACCCCCACAGCATGATGCTGCCACCACCATGCTTCACGGTTGGGACTGTATTGAACAGGTGATGAGCAATGCCTGGTTTTCTCCACACATACCGCTTAGAATTAAGGCCAAAAAGTTCTATCTTGGTCTCATCAGACCATAGAATCTTATTTCTCACCAATCTTGGAGTCCTTCAGGTGCTTTTTAGCAAACTCCATGCGGGCTTTCATGTGTCTTGCACTGAGGAGAGGCTTCCGTCTGGCCACTCTGCCATAAAGCCCAGACTGGTGGAGGGCTGCAGTGATGGTTGACTTTCTACAACTTTCTCCCATCTCCCGACTGCATCTCTGGAGCTCAGCCACAGTGATCTTTGGGCTCTTCTCCCCCGATAGCTCAGTTTGGCCGGACGGCCAGCTCTAGGAAGGGTTCTGGTTGTCCCAAACGTCTTCCATTTGAGGATTATGGAGGCCACTGTGCTCTTAGGAACCTTAAGTGCAGCAGAATTTTTTTTTGTAACCTTGGCCAGATCTGTGCCTTGCCCCAATTCTGTCTCTGAGCTCTTCAGGCAGTTCCTTTGACCTCATGATTCTCATTTGCTCTGACATGCACTGTGAGCTGTAAGGTCTTATATAGACAGGTGTGTGGCTTTCCTAATCAAGTCCAATCAGTATAATTAAACACAGCTGGACTCAAATGAAGGTGTAGAACCATCTCAAGGATGATCAAAAGAAATGGACAGCACCTGAGTTAAATATGAGTGTCACAGCAAAGGGTCTGAATACTTAGGACCATGTGATATTTCAGTTTTTCTTTTTTAATAAATCTACAAAAATGTCAACAATTCTGTGTTTTTCTGTCAATATGGGGTGCTGTGTGTACATTAATGAGGAAAAAATGAACTTAAATGATTTTAGCAAGTGGCTGCAATATAACAAAGAGTGAAAAATTTAAGGGGGTCTGAATACTTTCCGTACCCACTGTATATAGAGGGCAAGGCAAGAGAAGTATCCTAAACAGGCGTGTTCAATTGTGGGCTAACAATATCCAGAGGGCTTAGACAAAAGAGGTAATTCGTAAACAAAGCAATGGTCCAGGCTGGGGCGAACAGTATCCAAACGGCAAGGCAAAGGTTAATTCAGGGAACACAGGCTAGAATAAGAACACGGGAAAAACAGGCAAGGCAAGACTATGACAATAAACTGGGTTCTGTAGAGTAGCTATCGCTGGGAGAGTGATAAACACTATACAATACTCGGCAGTGAGGGAGAGAAAGTCCCTGGCTTAAGTAAGGCGTTCAAAAGGGAATCAGCTGTGTGTGATCAGTGCAATCAGCTGTGTGTGTGTGTCGTCAGTGCAATGGATGATGGGAACTGTAGTCCAGAAGTGACGTGCAACAGTTAGTGTAGTGCAAGAGTCACTGTGGTGAGTGAGTGACCTCTGGTGGTGAGTGAATGTGTTTTAGTATGGTTTCTGTTTTAAAAAAAAACTGATGTGAGACAAGTGTGGTGCTAATCGGCAAGAGGAGGTGCCAATAAAAGGTCCGTACACCGTACTAATCAAGCAATAAAACTGTTTATTGTTGTTACACAGCTGATATCAATAATAATGAAAATAATCATAGGTAAATGCATAAAAGAATAATGATAATCAAATATAAGCATATCAAAGAAGAATAATCATAAACCAGTGCATAATATGAGAATGATCATGAGTAAATGGATAAAAGATAATAATCATGAATGAATAATACACAAATTCAAGCATACACTAAAACTAAACTCCAAGCAAAGTGTTATAACCAATATACAACCTCAGAGCCGTGCCATCATCTTCACATTCAAAAGACTGGGGAGCCCGTTTCAGTCACAGTAGAAGACCAACACTCGTCCAAGAATGCCGGGGCGATGTGCGCTTATCCCACGGCTGAGCTTCCACTGTCACTGAAAGAAACCCCTTTTTTATACTTTAAAATTTAGGTGAGGTTTAAGAATAACCCTCCAAGTGAGAGAGAAAGCAAACTGGCCAGGCTCGCTCCCCCTCCCAATTGGGTGCACTTCGTTTTAATTACAGTAAAAGATGAGTTACTATTTAACAATATCTCTGAGGTTTCGCAATATATGACATCAGAATTCTGCACCTTAAGAATGGCTACATCAAAATGGTTACATCAAATCTGCTACATTAAATTAGTTTACACTCCAGTGGAAAAACACCAGTATTCAAAAGTCTATGGGATAGACTCTCTCTGTGCTTTCCCAAGAGACAGTGGTGTTAGTTTGTATCACTTTCAACCTTGAAAATCTTCCCCTCCTGTTCCATTCCCACACTGTTCATCCGTTGAGCGCACAAAAACAACCCATCCTTTACAGAATGGAAGTTCATAGACCGGATTCATGACACAAATAAAGGTGTAGTCTGCACAAAATTGTATTTGCTATTTTATTCGTCTTGAATTTATTGACAGCAAAATGTTAAACAAATTTTGTGCCTTAAAAATTCATTGAACATTTTGCTGTCAACACAGTAGGAAAAAAAAGTGTATTTTTATTTGTCTTGTCAGGATACAATTCGTTTAACATTTACAACACAATAGGAAAAAGTGTCGCAGAGAGAAAAAAAATATGGTTGTACACAAATAGCCTATAATTTATTCGTCTTGTCAAAATACTAAATTCGTTTAACAATTTGTAACAACTTCACGTCCTCGTAGAACTTGTAATTACAATTAGTGAACTGGCAGTTTTCAGAGAGCTACGGCTTGTACCACGTGACCGCTGCACCTCACGCGGAGCTTCCAAAGGAACCTATTACTGCTCTAAAAAGGGGGAAAATAGATACACATATAGATACTAATGTACTATAATATAAAAACATTATGTAAGTGTTCATACTGTTATTATTTTGTTGTTGTTTTTTTAGGTTATCAATATTTATTGCCATCATTAACAATAACAAACAAACAAACAGTCGGTGTGTAATTATTTTTACCTGACACGGTTTCTGTGTTCTGCAACATTTAGCAGTAGCATACACATTTAATGTAATGCGTTTTACAGCTGCCAGTAACATTTTTCCGCGTCGTGGGTTCATTTTGTTGACTGTCGCTATAGAACCGGATAATCCCCAATCCGAGGACGTGAACAGTACCGAGTTGAACGTCACGTGTTGTCATCTTGGGAATTACAGTAATTACGATATGGCGTGAATGCAGCATAAAGGCGCATTCAGGCCATATAGTAATTACGAGATGCCAACTTGTAAAGCATTCACGTCCTCGTAGAACTTGTAATTACAACTTGTGAACTGGGAGTTTTCTGAGAGCTATGGCTTGTACCACGTGACCGCTTTAGTGATGGGAAGTTCAAGATCATTTTACCGACTCGGACCTTTCACGTTCAGCAAAATGAACAAATCTTTTTTGAGTCATTGCCTTCATTTTAGCAAAATATAGTTAAAATGTTACCTGTTGCTTCCCTAACACGTCTACTACTTATGCAAATGTTGATCACACTACAAACAATACAAAACTATAATGCTATAAGAAACAGAATTAGATTAATTAATTGTTTACCTGGGTCTTCAGATTAGCTCACCTCACCTCTTATCTGACAAGTCTTCGGGTTTGAGTCGTTTGTTCAATAAAGAGTTGGTTATTATTATCAAGTCTCTTTCCGGCTCATAGTTTAAGCTTATGGGGCTGTCACGTGATGAACGAATGACTAGAAAAACCCGAAGACTCGAGAGATGAACAAATCAATTATCTTTCCGGCTCAGATTGCATTTGTTAAGTTTATGGGGCTGTCACGTGATGAGATTAGTGTGGGTTTTAGGCCTTATTTCAGCTACATTTCCCCCCCCCAAAACGTACTAACCACGCATATTTTTTTTTTCTAAAAAATTCAAGCATGTCACATATTATTGTAGCATAGTTTGTGCTGAATACAAAAAAATTACATGTTGGTCAATAGTATGTTTTAAGTAGCTGAAATAAGCACAAATATCAGGGCATGTCAGAACATCTCAAGGGCCCCAAAATTGCTTCTGACCCCAGAGGGTTAAATGATAAGTCATTTCCACTAAAAAGCTGTTTATTCTGCGTAGTGAAGCCTCTCATCCATTGACATCCATTAAAAACAAACAACAACAAAAAAACGCCTCTGGTCAACTTTCCCACGTACTACCAGACCAGAATCGTTAGCTTTAGCTATGGAGTGAAAACAGTATCAAAACCTCCTACAAATGCACGCGAGAGATCCACACGTGTGCACACGAATCCACAATGCACGTGTAACCCAGACTACTTAAGGGTTATAATTTTTATATTAATTTAAATTAATGAGGTTTCACAAAAGTAGAAAATTTAAGATTTGTTGTATTAACAAATACTTTCCATAGAATAGATAGTTTGGAAAAAAAATAATTTGTAATATGTAAACAAGTTATTGGTTAGCCAATCGGAATTCTGTTGGTGGGGACCGCCCACTTGCTGACACGGCGGATTGTGCAAGACCTGAGAAGGGAGAAGACGGAGAAAAAAAAAAATCGCTGGGTTTAGCGGTTAAGAAAGCAGACATAATTGAATAAAACTTTGGAAATAGTTTTGAACACTCTTCAAATCAGTTGAAAGAGGAAGGTATTGAGTGGATTTAGTTGTTATTTTACTCCTGTGACGATCGATGGGTTGATTACATCGTTGTATTGCTGGAAAGTGAATATTTGGACGTGGTCAGGTTTTTTTCCCTGAGTGGAGAGTGATTTCCTTTGATGGCGAGCCAACCGATTCGAACACTAGAAAAGAAAGAAGAGAATTCATCATACAGGACCAATTCAATTTTTCATTTTTTTTCCCTGCTCAAGGTAAAACTATTCTTGCACAGAGACTCTGTTTTTTCTATACGGGACTGAGAACTGTCTGAGATAATTTGAAGAAGGAACTGATATCAGTTTGGGAACATTTGAAAATCAAACTCATTGTGTGATATCACAAAATTGTTGTTGAATCTGAAGAAACTGTTGTCATTCTCCTGTTGAGTACATGGTAAATGTAAACTGACAAGTGAAACTGACAGTGATCCGATCAAAGTGATTTGCCCTTTTATTTCTTTTCATTGTAATGATGTAATTTACTTTGAATTATTTGTTTTATTTATTTTATTGTAAGTATTTACTTTTAAGAAGGGAAAGGCCTGCAGTTAAAGGAAAAAAAGTCATAAATATTCTATATATTTACCTCAATTGTGGCTTTCTGTCGTCCTTCAGCAGTTACCCTCCACCTCCATAGTCAAACATACTAGGCTTCTGATTTTCTGATTGGCCTATACCGTGACGATCTAAATTATAAGTACTACAACCCGCTACATAACATTGGCGAGCCAGCCAGGAGGTGGTGCTGTATTGCTGAGGACAGGCAGTTGACTAAAATCCAGTTTGGTGTTCAGACATTTGTCAAAATGGATGTAGTCATTCAGGAAGGAATCAAAATCCCAAATTCTGTAATAGTTAGTGGGGCAACAGGAACAGCAGATGATGAAGAACTTATGAAAATCTTGCAAGAACATGGTACTATTGTTAAGCCAATCAAAATTCAAGATCCTGAATCTGAGTTCCATCATGACTTGATTATTGAGTTTGACAGTGGTTGTGCTTTACGGTCTTTAGAGCCCCTGTTGCCATACACTTATCATCTGACCTGTGATCCGAATGTCACTTACATAGTGAAATCGTTATCCAGTGTTTACACACGACAGTTGGGGAGCAGTGCTACCAGATCGTACCTAAAGGGATTAAAAGAAATTGTGAAACTCAGTGGAGCAAATTTTGAAGCAATGTTGAGTGAAATGCTGACAGAAATGAGTGCTGTAGTTCTTCCTGCAAGCTCTGCATCTGAAGTTGCTGATGAAATCCCTGTTAGGTCATCTGTTCAAGAGCCACTTGAAGGCAATGCAACTCCGGTTATCGCTCAGCCTTGCCAAGAAGGAACCCAGCAGACCCACCCTGCTGCTACTTACGTGGCTGACACTTCAGTTCTTACTTCGCCCATGATACTTCTCTTGAAGCAATTCTGTCGGGGCTGCTGGGACGATGGGTTAATCGCTGACTTGCGTTTGGCGCAAAAACGAGATGACCCTCCTTCTTTTGCACAGCTGTTATTGATGTTACGTACTGAGGAAGATAAACATGCTGCAAAAACTATGCGCATGAAGAAACATCTAGGTAGTACCAAGCAGTTTGCACTGGTGCATACTCAGAGGATCTGGGTATCTGATGAACCTGAGCAAACTACAGCTTCCAGCGTGCTGTCATTGGCAACAGAAGCCAAAGAGCTGAAAAAACAGATAGCCACTTTACAGAGTCAGCTGGCGAAACTTACCTCTAAATCTGAGGCCTCAAAGAAATCTACATTGCAGGCAGTAGATCGGAAAACTTCTGCAACAGAGAAACGATCAAGTGAGCAGTGTGCTGTATCCACAACACCTGTGAATCGTAAGCAAACTGACAAACCCAGGTCATGGTATTGCTTTAAATGTGGGGAGGATGGTCATATTGCCGCCTCTTGTGAGTCAGAGCCCAACCCAGCACTTGTGGCTGAAAAGCGTAAACTTCTGAGAGAGAAACAGTCCCAGTGGGAGTCTCAAAACGTGAAAAAGGGTCCTTTAAACTAGAGTCAGTTCCTGTTGCGGGACGATCAGGGACTGAAATACCGAAGTGTCCCCATAAAACCAAAGCCTCCGTACAAAGCCACCATTCCAAGATGGAAATTACCAAGTTGCCCAAAGGTTTGATTGGTGAAAAATGTATTGCACAAGTTACTATTACAGGGCAGGAATGTAACTGTTTAATCAACACTGGCTCACAAGTTACCACTATTCCTTTGTCTTTTTATGAGCAATGCCTTTCAGAATACCCTATCAATCCCCTTTCTGACTTGCTAGAGGTTGAAGGTGCGAACGGTCTTTCTGTGCCCTATCTTGGGTACATAGAACTGAATGTAACCTTTCCTGCAGAGTTCTTGGTACAAGTGTTGAAGTTCCCACCCTTGCTTTGGTGGTTCCAGATCCAAAGCCTCACACCATGCCTTTAGTCCTGATAGGGACAAATACTTTGGACACCCTTTATGAGGAACACTTGAAAGTGAGTTCTGTAACTTTCCAGCCTTCTTTGTTTGGCTACAGAACTGTCTTAAATACTCTCAGACTGCGGTACAAATATGGCTCAACTGGTGTCCTCGGGCATGTAAGGTTGAGGGACAAAGTGCCTGAAGTCATAACGGCTGGCCAAACTGTCGTTTTACAGGGCATTGCCCATGTACTTGGGTTTCCAACTGATAAGTGGGTTGTAGTGGAACACCCCTCCATATCATCTTTACCTGGAGGAATTGTAGTAAAGAATTGTTTACTTACCCTTCCTTCTAGGCAATCTAGTCATCTTCCTGTGGTCCTCACAAATGAGACTGATCATGACATCACTATTCCACAGAGGTGTGTCATTGCAGAAATCCATGCCTTGGAATCAGTGCTTCTGATAATTCTGTATCTAAATCAGCTTCCCAAGGTACTGAGCCCACAGTGATCAAAGAGGAAAAGTTCATTTTGAATTTCGGTGATTCTCCACTATCACAAGAATGGAAGAATCGAATCACTAAGAAACTTCGTGAGATGCCAGAAGTCTTTGCTCAACATGATCTGGATTTTGGCCATACACAGAAAATGAAACATTGCTTCAAATTACATGATGAGACACCGTTCAAGCATCGCGCTAGACCAATCCATCCACGTGACATTGGAGCCGTGAGAAAACACCTTCAGGAGCTTCTTTCAAGTGGAGTCATACGCGAGTCAGAATCCTCTTTCTCGTCACCAATAGTGGTAGTCAGAAAGAAAAATGGTGATGTACGACTCTGTATAGATTATCGGAAGCTGAATCTTCAAACAGTCAAGGACGCATATGCCTTGCCGAACCTTGAGGAAACTTTTTCAGCTTTAAATGGTTCGAAGTGGTTTACCGTTTTAGACTTAAAATCTGGGTACTACCAGATTGAAGTTGCAGAAGAAGACAAGCCCAAAACAGCCTTTGTGTGTCCCCTGGGGTTTTGGGAATTTAATCGTATGCCCCAGGGGGTAACCAATGCACCAAGCACCTTCCAAAGTCTGATGGAAAGGTGTATGGGCGACATCAACCTGAAAGAAGTGCTTGTGTTTTTGGATGACTTAATTGTGTTCTCCAGAACCCTAGAAGAACACGAGAGGCGGTTGCTACAAGTCCTTACTCGCCTGAAGGAATATGGGCTAAAACTTTCGCCGGAGAAGTGCCGTTTTTTCCAGACCTGCGTCAGATATTTGGGGCATGTGGTATCTGAGCATGGGGTAGAAATGGACCCTGAAAAGATTGAGGCTATAAAAACCTGGCCATGTCCGAAAAATCTTAAGGAGTTAAGGTCATTCCTAGGCTTTTCAGGTTACAACCGCAGGTTCATTAAAGACTACTCACAGATAGTCAAACCCTTGAATGACCTTACTTCTGGTTATCCACCACTGAAGAAGAGCTGTAAGAAGGCTGAGAAAGAACATCACTATCATGATCCGAAAGAGCTTTTTGGTGGTCGTTGGACAACTGATTGCCAAAAAGCATTCGAAACTCTTGTCGAAAAGCTTTCTACTGCTCCTGTCTTGGGTTTTGCGGACCCCAAACTTCCTTATGTCATTCATACAGATGCCAGCACCTCAGGATTGGGGGCTGCATTATATCAAGAGCAGAGTGGGCAACAACGTGTGATTGCTTTTGCTAGCAGAGGCTTATCACATAGTGAGTCCCGTTATCCAGCCCACAAACTCGAGTTTCTTGCCCTTAAATGGGCTGTAACTGAGAAATTTCATGATTATCTTTATGGCAGCACATTTACTGTTGTAACAGATAGTAACCCATTGACGACAGCTAAGCTGGATGCTACTAGCTACCGGTGGCTTGCTGCTCTTTCAACATTCTCATTTAAGTTGCAGTACCGGGCTGGTAAACAAAACACTGATGCAGACAGCTTGTCAAGGCGACCACACAAAGACTTACCAGAGGATCAGTTGTCGTCAAAAGAAAGTGAGAGGATTCAGAAGTTTGTGCAGTACCATATAATGGGTGCTGAGAACTCACAAAGCGCTGATGATGATGTAGTCAAGGCCATCTGTGAGAAACATTCTATCCAACAGGCTGATGATTCTGGTGTTACTTTGGTTGAGTCCTTGGCGCTTCATCCTAATGCTGTGCCTGAATATTATGAGCAAGAAAGGAACTTGAATGGGTTACCTGCTTTACCTCACTTGACAAAGGAAGATTTGGTTGAAAAGCAGAGATGTGATCCTGTCATCCGTGAGGTAGTGATGTGCCTGGAATCAGGAGAAAAACCTCTAACTGCATTAAGAAAAGAATACCCGGACCTTCCCTTTTACTTGCGAGAATGGGACCGTCTTGAGTTGATGGATGGAGTCCTGTACAGGCGACGACGAGATGGAGACTCTGTCAATTACCAATTGGTTTTGCCAGAAGGTCTCAGAGGTTTTGCTCTAAACAGCCTACATGATCAAATGGGTCATATGGGAATGGAAAGGACATTGGATCTGGTCCGTTACAGGTTCTATTGGCCAAGGATGGGAGCTGAAGTAGAAAAAAAAGTTAAGACCTTGTGTCGTTGTGTCCGCAGGAAAGCGTTGCCCCAGAAAAGTGCGCCTTTAGTAAACATTCAAGCTACAAGACCCTTGCAACTTGTTTGTATGGATTTTCTCTCTCTTGAACCAGATAAGAGCAACATTCGTGATATATTGGTGATTACTGATTTCTTTACAAAGTATTCTGTGGCCATACCAACGCCAAACCAAAAAGCAAGAACCGTTGCAAAGTGCCTATGGGATCAGTTCATTGTGCATTATGGCTTCCCTGAGCGGTTACATAGTGACCAAGGACCAGACTTCGAATCCCATACCATTAAAGAACTTTGTGCAATTGCTGGGATCCAAAAAATCAGAACAACGCCACACCACCCTCGAGGAAATCCTGTGGAACGGTTTAACCGTACTTTGTTAAATATGCATGGAACATTGGAAGAAAAGGACAAAAGTCATTGGAAGGATTTTGTTAAACCTTTGGTCCATGCATATAATTGTACCAAACATGAATCCACAGGATTTTCCCCTTATGAGCTGATGTTTGGCCGTCAGCCTCGGTTGCCGCTTGATCTTGCTTTTGGGTTACCCTGTAAAGACAGTTCACCAGTATCTCATTCGCAGTACGTTCAACATCTTAAGTCTCACTTAAAGGAGAGTTATGAGGTTGCTTCACAAAATGCACGGAAGACTGCTGAAAAGAACAAAATCTGATATGACAAACATGTGACAAATTCTTCTTTGGAAGTTGGAGATCGTGTGTTAGTAAGGAATGTCCGTATCCGTGGGAAGCATAAGTTAGCAGACAGATGGGAATCTGAAATTTATGTTGTTGTGAAGCAATCTGCTGACCTACCAGTTTACACAGTCCGTCCGGAGACAAAGGATGGTCCGCTTCGCACTCTTCATAGAGATCTTTTGCTTCCTTGTGGGTTCCTGCCTGTTTCTGAAATCCCAGACCAAGTTGTGAGTAAACCTAACATAAGACACAGGACTCGGCTGAATCCTGATTCACAAATCCTTGACAGTTCAGATTCTGTTCTTGAGACAGATGATGAAATTCCTGATCCAATATGTAGTGCATATCCAGTTGATGAAACAAGGTTTACTACCATTCACGACGTTCTCAGGCCAAATGATCCGAAGGAAGACTCTCATAACCTTGAGATTGTTCATTCACCTTCAGTGGATGATGTAGCTCTGAGGGATCAAAGTAGTGACTTACTTGAAGATGTTCCAGAGCAAGCTTTATCTACCGGAGCTACGGGAGAACACTTACCTGTTGAGGTTCCAACAGAATGCTTGCCTGATGTTTTGGAAACTGTTGAGGCAGGTCATCTCTCTGATGCAACATCAGTCAATGACCAAGGAAATGTCGAAGATGAATGTGGTGGACACACCCAGACTTCTGAGATGGATGAAAATAAGCTTTCAGGAGACATACTCAGACGATCTGCTCGACAAAGAGAGAAACCTAAAATACTTACCTATCCACAGCTTGGAAATCCTTTGATAGATGTAGTGCAGTCATTGTTTCACGAGTTCACACTTACATATAATAAACTGAGTAAAGGTTATGCGTATTTGGCGTGCTGTCCAGGGAGAGGGCTCCGAGCTCGGTACTTACCCCCGAGCTCAGGGTACTCCCCCTGTATGGGGAGAGGGGTCTGAGCTCTGCATTTAGCCTCATGCTGGGGTAGGAACAGGCTGAAGGTGAGGAGTCGGGGTGGTGGAGGGATGCTGAAAAACTAGAACTGATGGAGGTAAGACTGCTTTGGTTATTTATAGGGGTTCTCTCTCGAGCTGATTGGATAGATGGTGTGATTGCTGGTGATGAAGTGGCTGCGTTAATTATCTGCGCGTGCTCCTCCCGAAATTTGTTAATAAAACATCACTTCAAGGATTGAACAATGCTTTCGTTAATGCATTGGGTGGCAATGAAAGCCTGAATGGTTCACCTGAGAGATCCTCCATATATGATGTATAAAATGTTGAGTCACTCGAAATTGTGTCACGAGACGTGCACAGTTAGAAGGGGAGGGTGTAACCCAGACTACTTAAGGGTTATAATTTTTATATTAATTTAAATTAATGAGGTTTCACAAAAGTAGAAAATTTAAGATTTGTTGTATTAACAAATACTTTCCATAAAATAGATATTTTGGAAAAAAATAATTTGTAATATGTAAACAAGTTATTGGTTAGCCAATCGGAATTCTGTTGGTGGGGACCGCCCACTTGCTGACACGGCAGATTGTGCAAGACCTGAGAAGGGAGAAGATGGAGAAAAAAAATCGCTGGGTTTAGCGGTTAAGAAAGCAGACATAATTGAATAAAACTTTGGAAATAGTTTTGAACACTCTTCAAATCAGTTGAAAGAGGAAGGTATTGAGTGGATTTAGTTGTTATTTTACTCCTGTGACGATCGATGGGTTGATTACATCGTTGTATTGCTGGAAAGTGAATATTTGGACGTGGTCAGGTTTTTTTCCCTGAGTGGAGAGTGATTTCCTTTGATGGCGAGCCAACCAATTTGAACACTGGAAAAGAAAGAAGAGAATTCATCATACAGGACCAGGAGAGTATAGTGATTCAATTTTTCATTTTTTTTCCCTGCTCAAGGTAAAACTATTCCTGCACAGAGACTCTGTTTTTCCTATACGGGACTGAGAACTGTCTGAGATAATTTGAAGAAGAAACTGATATCAGTTTGGGAACATTTGGAAATCGAACTCATTGTGTGATATCACAAAATTATTGTTGAATCTGAAGAAACTGTTGTCATTCTCCTGTTGAGTACATGGTAAATGTAAACTGACAAGTGAAACTGACAGTGATCCGATCAAAGTGATTTGCCCTTTTATTTCATTTCATTGTAATGATGTAATTTACTTTGAGTTATTTGTTTTATTTATTTTATTGTAAGTATTTACTTTTAAGAAGGGAAAGGCCTGCAGTTAAAGGAAAAAAAGTCATAAATATTCTATATATTTACCTCAATTGTGGCTTTCTGTCGTCCTTCAGCAGTTACCCTCCACCTCCATAGTCGAACATACCAGGCTTCTGATTTTCTGATTGGCCTATACCGTGACGATCTAAATTATAAGTACTACAACCCGCTACACACGCGAGAGATCCACATGCGCGTACATGAATCCACACATGCGCGCGAGAGATCCATACATACATACACACACACACACACGCGCACGCACACGCACACGCGAATCCACAATGCACGCGAGAGATCCATACACACAGCGATCCACACACACGCTCGAGAGATTCATACACACACATACAAATCCACACATGCGCGCGAGAGATCCACACACACACACAAATCCACACATGAGCGCGAGAGAACCATACACACAGCGATCCACCCACCCACGCGCACACAAGCGCAAGCACACGCATGCACACACACACGCACGCACGCACAAGATCCACACAGGGCAATCCAGACAAAGGCAATATGTGCATTGCTTCTTTGCTCACAGTATACGCAACAAATAGCAAGTCCTTTGCAGTAGTGTTAAGAATGTCAGTGAATATGCGGTTTTGTATTTGTGGATTCTTTTGAGACTGTCATTTCGCAGCTTAAACTCACAAATGCGCACACGCCTATCTGTACAGGGTGTGTCTCACTCCTCCTTACAAGTGAAGCTGCGGGCTCTTTGATCGCCCCCTGGTGACTGGCTGCAGTACAGGTCATAAACCCCGCCCTCTCCATGTAAACGAATGGGACCTCAGTCAAAATAAAAAAATAAATTACACTTCCAATACAATTTTCCGAAATATGGTTTTGGTCATTTAAGGTAGTTGTTATCACACTGATATATGTCCAATTGTTCATTTTTGTGATAAGTTTGATTTTAGCTAGTAATTTGATGCTATAAAAACGGGGCGTGTCATTATGGTTGATTGGGTCTGCAGGAGTTTGATTCCTTGGCTCTACTGCGCAGACTCTGGCTCCAAACAAATCGCGTCGTTAGGGCTGTAAGATTCCGAAATTTTTGGAATCGAGTTCGATACCGATTCCTCGTTCTGGAATCAATGGGAGTCGATTCCGAGAATCTATTCCTCTGTTGTTTTCGATTCTTGTTTTTTTTAGATCGAAGGAACCTAATCTCGCCATGACTGCAGGATATAAAGGTCGTAGCAAGTATCCTTCTCATAATATGAAGCTTTATTTGTAAAAAATGACAATAAATTTTCAATGATTGAAATGATTGCTATGATTGATTCTTAAATTGTAATCTTGTCTGCTTTGCCCGTGAAATTAGTCATAGCTCTGCTCAGCAGGGACATGCATATCGCATTAATTGAACAAGACATGAAGTGTCTAAAATAAATGTGCACAGTTCAGCTGAATGATGAAGTTTTCTTTAACTGTATGCTTTGGATCAAATTAACAAACTGTACATTGAAACAAAATAACCAGAACATTAACAATAACACTGATAAAGCTCGTGGTTTATCTGTCAATCAGATGCTCGGCCACTGATCCATGCTCGAGATGTTTTCTTTTAGAATTATCATTGGCTGATAAAAATAAAAATAGTATTTTAGATGGAAATAAGGTCCTCAACCACGTCATGATCTATTCTGCCGTGCAGCGCTCCAAATTGTGGACAACATAAGCCAGTTCCACCGTAAAATAACCCCTGAATATATATATATATATATATATATATATATATATATTTTTTTTTTTTTTTTTTAACTGGTTCATTAAAACTATCCGAAAGAAACTTTTTGTGGAAACGAATCAGACTTCTAATCACTTTTAGCGAGCATGAGGCGGAGGGTAAATATAAAAATGAAATAGATCTTTTATATATAAAAAATAATCTTTTATCTCACAACTCTCGTAATTACGGCTTTTATCGAGCATGAGGCGAATGGTGCTTCTCAAACGGAAGGCTGCATCCTCAAATTCTGATGATCTCAGTACCGACTCGTTTCCTTTCAGTTTATTTTAGTGAATTTAAATGTGTGCAGATTTCGTAGGATGCAGCCTTCCGTTTGAGAGGCTCCCATAGATAAGCTTTGTTGAACTGAAAAAAGCTCTGAATGAGGAGTCGATTCCTCTTGATGGATTCGATTACAACCTTTGGAATCGACTCTCGATTCCCAACGCCTCGGAATCGATTCTTTTTGGAATCAATTCCCAGCTCTACACATCGTCCGTTTTATTTTTATTTTTTTTACAGTCTATGATCTGTACACATTACCTTCAAAGATGTCATGTGGAGTCTTCGCGCCTTCCTTAGGAGGGCACTTAATGAACTTCAAGTGGACAAAGTGTAAAATGTTTAATTTACAGCGCTAAGGGGCTTTTGCATCTTCAAATTCTAGGCTTCTTTTATGCTCAGTTATTAAATAAAGACTCTGGAAAAGTACATAAAAACAATGACAACAAGAACAGAAGCTGTTATCAAGGTCAAAGGAGACCATACAAAATTTTATTTTTTGTGGTTGTCATGTCTGAATAAAGATGTAATTGTTTCAGTTTGTTATTTGCCTAATACAGGACCATAACATTTTTGACAGACAGGTGATCTTATAGACATATATAAAACAGTATTTAATTACAAGCAGTGCAATTACTAAAAACAACCATTTGAGCCTGAGGAATCATGACATAGTCTTTTTTAATAACAGACATATTCAGTACAGTTATCTCATTAAATCAAACTCCGCAGACCCAATCAACCATAACGACACACCCTGTTTTTATTAGAGGTCGACCGATTCATCGGTTTTGCCGATTAATCGGCACCGATAGTTGATTGCCACAACTATCGGTTATCGGAAAAAATTCATGCCGATAGTTTTCCGGTTTGCAACCGTTGCTGGAGTGGCTGAGAAGGGTCCAGTACAAGAAATTATACAGGACTGGAATTATACAGTACAAGAGCTGCCTCTAGAGGCGGAAATCACTGACAGCACGTGTTGTTTATTTTGACACGTGACACTGCGTGCTGCACAGAGCGGGAAACTCCAGACTCGCATTTAAATACAGCCGACAGAAAAGCCTGCCGCGGAACAGAGCGCCATTCACATAGTTTTCTATTAAATTACATTATATTTGTCCCAAATCGTTGTGAATACATAATGACTTCACCCTAGGCTATAAATGATTTATTGTGCATTTTTCAGCAAAACGTTTCTCTTTCTGTGGCTCTAATAAAGTCTGTATGCTTCATGTAGAGAGCTGTAATACAGATCGCGCGTGTTCTCTTTCTGCTTGCTCTGTTTTTTGTTTTTTAAACACCGAACTTCAAACTTTTTTGCCACATTTGCCACAAAATATATGCCACATTGTTCATTCTTGAAGCAAACTTATGTCCGTTTGGTTATTAAATAAATAGTTTTAGACCGCCACTTGATTTGAAAGCAAAGCGTCTGGTGTGTGTGTGTGTGATACCTCTGAGTTCTCCTAGACGCAGCGCTGCGCTTTAGTGTGTGACTAACTTTTTTTTTTTTATTGATTAGATAATTATCAAGTGTTAAAAAATAAAGTGTGTGAGTACACATACAATATCCATATGTATGTAATTTTAATGCTAAGGCCTTGTGTAGGTATTTAAAGATGGTCATATTTAAGAATGACTGTTGAAATTAAATGGTAATACTTAACAATAAGAGTCCATTCGTAGCATTAATGAAAACTGTAGAAGTATGGTTCCTTGTTAGAGTGTGTTCATTTCAACATTCACTATTAGCTACTAATAGGCTACATTTTTAAATTTTAAAGTTTCTTCTTTTAACATTAGCAAACTATGAAATAACTTTAATGATCAATATAGTAAATAATATTAATATTTGTATTCATTTACAAAGTATGGTTCAGTACTGTTGCTGCTTTTTTTAAAAAAAATAGTAAAGCACTAGCTCTCTTTCAGTATCCATTTTGAAAACTATCGGTTGATTAATCGGTATCGGCCAGTGTGGTCCAACCTAGCTATCGGTATCGGTAAAATCCACTATCGGTCGACCTCTAGTTTTTAATAGCATCAAATGACTACACTCTAAAAAACGTTGGGTTATTTACTGTACCCAATATCTGGGTTAAACATGTTGGGTTGCTTTGTTGGGTTATTCCTATGTTTATTGGGTTATTTCAACAACAACGCAACCAGTTGGGTTAAATTTTAAATTCCAACGGTCGATTGGTGCAGCTGCGACAGATGATACGGTGGTAAATTAATATGTGTGCGTAATGTTTTTCATTACAAAGTGTCTTCATGCCCTGACACAATAATATTTCTGTTTTTCCTACGAGTATGTTTACATCTCCCCTGTCGACTGAAACTTTAATCCGTTTTTTCTGCACTCTTGACTAACGACACGAGCGCTTGTAGCAGATCGATTTCAAACGTATAAAAAAACGGTTTCCTTACTTTTTCCGTTCGTCTCGACAATTTTTTTTCCTGGGGGATCTTTATTTCAGATATTAGGCAGAAGCGCTCACCTTGAAGACCAGCGGAGCCTCTTTCGTGGTGTCGCGTCCACTCTGAGTGAAGGTATGTCGCCTTTTTATTCAAATTTAACGTCCTTTCCCCAGGGAACTACAGTGTAAAATTAAAACACTACTAAACACACCTAAATTAAGCATTTTATCATCTCCAAGTTGCTGGTTACCAGAGCAATCATGTAGTGATTATTTTCACCAAAAGAGGGCGCTACGAGCTACACTGATTACACGCGCCGCTTCTTCAGCCACGAAGAACTGAACATGGAAGAGAGTGGTGCATTGTTATCATCAATTATCAAAAGATACCGTTATCGGTTTCAAGGTATGGTCACATACAAACTGTTCATGTTAAATTAAATTAATACTGATAGTATGTACTATATTAGGGTCTGAACAGGATGCTGGATTTTACTGAAATTTCCACTGTCTAAACCCCATACGTCTTAACTATACCACTTGGATGAAAGTGCACTCTGATGTGGATAAATGAAAATACAACTAAATAATTGGACATGCAACTATTACATGCAACTTTTTTCAGAATGTAATTATATTTTATGCTCAAAAAGAGGCTTAAATGCAAAATAATAAGGCTAATTAAAGATGAATTTCCAAAAGCACAAATAATTAATACACAAATAATATAATCACAGTTAAAAAGTTTGCATTATATATGCACTGCATGTAACAGTTTGTGAAAATGAAAATATGATTGTACACTAGAACTTGTTTAAAATATTTGTTAAGTAGTTTATTTGTTTTATTTATCATGTTCTCATTTATTTTTGTAATGTGTTTGTGTGAAGTCATAACCTTGTAGTAATGTAGTACTGTTTTAATTTGTTTGCTATTTGGAATGATTTATGTTTAATATTTTTCATAGTGTGATTTTTGGTGTACTGTATGAAAACCAGTTTAATTAGAATAATATATGGAACCCACAAAACCATAAAAAAATGCATGTCTCTGTTTTTCAATTGATAGATAATAACAAGTGAGATTTTAATTATATTTTGAACAATGAAGTAGGAAATTTAGTCATCTTATGTTAATGTTCGATTTTAACTGTTCCATTTCTTTGTTAATTTTAGATTACTCTGGACTAAGGTATATTATACCCACATGTCAGGGATAGATAGACTTTGAGCTCTAAAGGGCATGGAGAGATGAAGAGAGCCTTGGTTGGATCTTCTGGATATTTCTTCTGGTGAGAAAACCCTGCTCTGTATTTCATGCCAAATTGTAATATTTTACATTATGTACTGATAAGCACACCAACACACACTTAAAGGGTTATTTCACCCAAAAATACAAATTTTGTTCTCATTTATTCGTCCTCATGTTATTCCACATCTCTATGAGTTTCATTTTTGTGCTGAACACAAAATATATTTTACTTTCATAGTATTAATAAAAACACATTCTACAAAATCTTTTGTGTTCAACAGAAGACAGAAACTCATACAGGTTTGGAACAACTTCAGGTTGAGTAAATAATGACAAAAGTTTCATTTTTGGGTGAACTATTCCTTTGAGCAATGTCACACAAGCAAGAATACTGTGAAGGTGTTTTACATAGCTGAGTTAAAGAAGTTCACTTACAGAATACAAATTTCCTGACAATTTACTCACCCCGATGGTGGCCAATGATTTGAAGGTCCAAACTACAGTTTAAGTGCAGCTTCAAAGGGCTCTACATGATCCCAGCCAAGGAATAAGGGTCTTGTCTAGCGAAATGATCAGTCATTTTCTTAAAACAATAAACATTTATATACTTTTTAACCACAAATGCTCGTCTTGAACTAGCTCAACCTCACACATTACGTAATCACACATGCATGGCATTGGTGGAAGTACCGACCCAGTGTTTACAAGGTGAACGTGCAAAGAAAATCAAATGCCCTTTACAAAAAAGGTAAAACAACAATGTTGGACGATTTTGAAGTTGGAGGAGAAAATGAGATGGAGTTTTTCACCCTTCCCTAACTTTTTGAACCGGAGTACACACATGAAGAGCTAACCAAACATGACCTTTTTTCAACATGATTACGTAATGCATGAAGACACAAATGCGCATCACAGAGCTAGTGTAAGACAAGCATTTGTGGTTAAAAAGTAGATAAATGTTTTTTTTTTTAAGAAAAATGACTCTTATTGTTCAGTTGGGTTTGTGTTGAGCCCTTTGAAACTGCATTCAAACTGCAATTTGGACCTTCAACCTGTTGGCCACCATAGAAGTCCACAATATGGAGAAAAATCCTGGATTGTTTTCCTAAATAAACGTAATTTCTTAGTACTTAATTTGTATTCTGGAAGTGGACTTCTCCTTTAAGGCTGCCTGTGCCACCTCAAAATTCTCTGTATAGATGCAATGCAGCATTAAAGGTAAACTAAATGCCAGCTCTGACCCGTTTCAGAATCTGAGTATGCACTTGTAATTCTGTAAATGCATTTATGCTCTTCTGAGAGGCATTAAACAGTATTGTAAAGACACATAAATGCCACTTTCAGAAGTGCTTTTGTGCCATCTTTATAGTGTGAATTTGGCATTAGACTCTAGATCATGTGTGAGGTCACAGATAACCACAGCCTTCTGATATAGTCTAACAGCACGATTACGAGTGTGATATAGCTTTTACATAACTTAAATTTCATTCAGTATGTCATTGATACACTCACATTACCACCCACTAGCTTAACAATGTAACATGCAGAAAGAGTTCACAAATTCGCACACCTGTCTACAATAATACAAACACAACTCTTGTAACACTCGGCTAATCAAATTGATATATAACAGACATTAATCCATTATTACAACAGTAAGAAATCAAATGAAAAACTGCTACCATGGCTTAGAAAGATCCCCACCCCCCTTTCCCCCCATTCTTGTTTGGAGATTAACCCATTGTTTTTTTCTATTTAAGTTGGTCTTGGAGATTGCATTAAAGTTGCAGTAAAACCCTGCCAGATATCCTCCTTCATTGCCATACAAAGTGAGTAAGTGCATCATTTATGACAATACATTTTTGGGTATTATTTGATCCGATGTATGTGTGCATATTTACCATTTTAAATTTCTATTTAAAGGTCAGAACAAATTTCATTCTGTATTTGGAGGAGGAGGAGCAACCAAGGCAATTCCCTCATAATCAAGCCTTCATTATTGTGGGAGAAATGGCACTGAAGCAAGGCCGTCTTTCTTACAAGCTGTTGATACATGCTTTAAATTATTTTACATTTTGAACATTGAGTAT
Organism: Acrossocheilus fasciatus; assembly: GCA_036784905.1. Taxonomy (NCBI): domain Eukaryota; kingdom Metazoa; phylum Chordata; class Actinopteri; order Cypriniformes; family Cyprinidae; genus Acrossocheilus; species Acrossocheilus fasciatus. The sequence goes on along the minus strand of CM071955.1, from coordinate 22,513,083 downwards.
CCCAAACCTGTTGCAGCTGTAATTCCATTGTCTGTACTAGCTTTGTTCTGTTTGTTTGTTTGTGAATTTATATTTATCTTGTAAACTGAAACAATTGCATATAACCTAATGTGATAAGGAAATAATAACACAATTTCAACCAGTCATTTAATTTAATAGAAGTATTTGCAACTTTTAATGTAATGGAAATAAAGCATTTTCCATATATTTGTATGCTGTACATTATTATTTATTTACATAGCAATAATGATGATGATGATGATAATAATAATAATAATAATAATAATAATTTCAGGATGGTTAAAGCATTTTAAAACATTTTGGCCAAATAACCCAACAAATTAGTTATTTTATAACCCAATGCATTGGGTAAAACGTATTACCCAATCCACTGGGTTAAAATAACCCAACATTAGGTAGGTGCTATAGTAACCCACCATTGGGTTATCTGTTGGTTCATTTTTAACCCAACTATTTTTAGTGAGTAGCTAAAATCAAACTTATCACAAAAACGAACAATTGGACATATATCAGTGTGATAACAACTACCTTAAATGATCAAAACCATATTTCGGAAAATTGTATTGGAAGTATTATTTTTTTTATTTTGACTGAAGTCCCATTCGTTTACATGGAGAGGGCGGGGTTTATGACTTGTACTGAGGCAAGCCACCAGGGGGCGATCAAAGAGCCCGCAGCTTCACTTGTAAGGACGAGTGAGACACACCCTGCACAGATACGCATGTGCGCATTTGTGAGTTTAAGCTGTGGAATGACAGTCTCAAAAGAATCCACAAATATAAAACCGCATATTCACGACATTCTTAAGGCAGAACACTACAGCAAAGGACTTGCTATTTGTTGGGTATACTGTGAGCAAAGAAGCAATGCACATATTGGCTTTGTCTGGATTGCCCTGTGTGGATCTTGCATGCATTTGTGGATTCATGTGCGCGTGTGTGCGGATCGCTGTGTGTATGGATCTCTCGCGCTCATGTGTGGATTCGTGTGTGTGTGTATGGATCTCTCGCGCCCTTGTGTGGATTTGTATGTGTGTGTGTATGGATCTCTCGCGCGCATGTGTGGATTTGTATGTGTGTGTATGGATCTCTCGCGTGTGCATTTGTGGATTCGTGTACGCACATGTGGATCTCTCGCATGCATTGTGGGTTTGTGTGTGTGTGTGTGTGTGTGTGTGTGTGTGTGTGTGTGTGTGTGTGTGTGTATGGATCTCTCGCGCAACATGTGTGGATTCGTGTACGCGCATGTGGATCTCTCGCGTGCATTGTGGATTCGTGTGCACGCTCCTAACCTCTCGATATAGATACATAAAGATACGATGTACTATAATATAAAAACTACTGTTATTATTTTGTTGTTGTTTTGTTTAGGTTAGCAATAACACATTTATCGCCGTCATTAATAATAACAAACAAACGGTTAATAATTATTTTTACCTGACACGCGTTCTGTGTTCTGCAATATTTAGTAGTAGCATACAAATGTAATGTGCTAGAAATGACAGTCATGTGTGGTCACAGAGATTTCAGCTGAGATGTTGGAGTCTTCAGGTTGAAATGACAGATAGACCTGTGTATAATCTTCGTAACAATGATAGAAAGAAGAATGCAGAATGTGTCTTGGCAAGATGGTCACAGATTATTCTGGCTGTTATTATTTTGCTAATTTCTGTTCCACTCACAGTAAACATGCAACAGTAAAGACACATTTGTAACAAGAATTAAGGAACACTGCCATTTGGAGTGGGGTGATTTTGTTTTAAACGTTAGTATTTATCCTTACACTCATAGTGAAACTGCTTTGGGTAGATAACCAGAAGAGAAGAAATTATGTCTCTCTCTGTTCATTTATGTATTTATGCAGCAAATAAATAATCTGATGCCCAGCTCCTAAATTTACTTTACCTTTAATGTGTTTAAAATATTGTACAGATACTTGCCAATTCCTGGTATCGTACAGTGTTGTTATTTGTTCATTTTCACAACTTAATTTCAAAATGTAAATCAACAACAACATAAACATATAGAAAAATAATATTTCTGATACTCTATGTAAACTCACACACGCACGCAACATAATTTTTTTTTTCTTTGGCAGTCAGTTGTTTAAGTTATTTTGAATCTTAATGATCCAGAAATGGAACTGCTAAAGTATGCGGCTGTATTAGTGAACAACATGTAAAACAAGTTGTGTGGCAAGCCTAATCTAGTAAATGCAGTCTGCCTGGAAAGTAACCGGATGTCTGTCCTCCCACTCTGTTCCAGCACAGACCCTGAGCAGGGCTATGTGCCAGGGAATTCCCACCATGCTTCTCAAGACATAACTTAGCTGCACTAGACTGTTAATATATTACAAACTTGGATGCTGTGTTTCTAGTTGATGTTTTTTTTTTTTTTTTTTTTTTCTGTGGAAAATAACCTGCTGATGATAGGTGGATGATGTGAGGATAGGATTACTAAGGCAGAGGTCAGGTTTTTTATTAAAACATAGCGATGCCATTGCCAGAAGAAAACCCCTGATGGGATTCCTAGGAAAATTCTAGCACCATTCAGTTACACTTAATGATGGGTGTATGATTCAGGTTTGGTCAAAGAACATTTGTTTGACATTGGCTCAGGGCACTGTGATCAAAAGTGAAACTGATTTCTAACAAATTAATTTCTTGTGAGCCTGAAGAGTTTCCAGAAAAGCCTATAATAGCATCCAGCACGTGTTTACATGGGGCTGTCCTTTTAATGAGCAAATTAAAGATAGTCACTCAATGTTTGAGCTTTTATTTATGTAAAGAAATGCGATTGAGTCACTAAGATTTCCCCAGTACAACAGAGAAAGGCTTTTGACAACACAATTTCAGTTAGGCATAGGGAAAACATAGCATACAGAATGGCATAAAAATGACATAAAATGTTATGATTTCCTATTGTCTCTGCATCAAAGCATGCACAGCAACTGAAACTATACTAATAAGCTCTGTTGTCTCTGAGTCATACCACAACCTCCAATTTGTTCTGGTTTTGATGATGGAGAAGGTTATAAATACTTGCTTGCATTGAACACATGCTTTCTATCTATCCTCTATCCTATAACCAGTACACTGCATCAGGCAGCATAAGATGAAAGCGACCTTCATGTCCGTTTCTGCTTTACCACCTGCTTTGACCCTAGCTGGACAGTAATGGCATGTGAGGGAATCTCACATGTGTAGTTCATTTCACATGAAAGACTGCAGAGCAGTCACCCTTTATATTATAGTCTTGCTGATGTGAGCACTCAGAAGTGTTTATATTCATCTTGAGTTCATGAAGCACAGTAATTCAAAGAGTATTTCATCATTTTCATTAACTCCCTTAAGGTGCTTGAATCTGTTACCTTGAGTTGCACACATTATTATTATTTCTTTTTATTTATTTAATTATTATAATAAAAAAAGCACATTATGCATTTGGATCTTTTAGCTTTGGCAGTAATGGTATATATATATATATATATATATATATATATATATACACACATACTGTGTGTGTGTGTATATATATATATATATAAATTTATCAGTGAAAAATGCAACACTAGTAGCCTTACTGAATGCAATATTTGGAATGCTATTTATTGATTTATGCTTTTTGACTTATGCTTCCTATTTACCGCTGTTCTCTCTAAATATAAAACATGCAAATAAAACAATTAAAAGAAAGATGTGTGTAAAACACTTTACATACCTCCAACATGACAATGAATGAACTTTTTTGCTCAATTTAAATTGTAATTTATAAATGAATAAATAAAACAGTTTGATATATATTTATATTGCAACCATGTAGGCAGGTATTAATTAATGTTGTTGTATTGTTCATTGAGAATTGTATTTTGTTATTTTGCATAGTTATTTTATTTATTTATTTTTATTTTTTTTTGACTGCGGTTATTATTATTATTTTTGTTATATTGTGTGAGGTCATGTGACCTTTTGATCACATGTATAAATAGAGGTATATCAGTGGTGTTCATTTGTCTGATGAAGAGCCTGTGTGCTCGAAACGTTACACTCTATGTGAATTTTTTATAAATACATTTTTCTTTGATACTTTTGGAGCTTAGGTGTTGCCGACTTTGCATTTTCAATATGCTTCTCCTTGTTTTTTAGTCGAGCACCCATTTGAGATAGATGTGCGTGCTGTTGTTTGCTCTTTTTATTGCAACCATGGAGCAATTAAACCACGGTTTATGTTTGCCTGTTACTTTTACGTTAATGTGGGATGCCTTATATAAAGTGATTAATCTGGTTTAGCACAACAAAGTAACTTCTTTATTAAGAAACACACACACACATATATATATATATATATATATATATATATATATATATATATATATATATATATATATATATATATATATATATAATGTTGGATTATTCCCTTGCTGCCACTGCAGTATCACCTTTTGTTCCTTTTCACAGTTCTTCACTGTTCTGCACAATATGCACAAGATGATTTGCAAACAATACACAAATAAGCAACATAGTGGATATCACAATGATTTTAATTCCCAAAGACCAGATTATAAATGCATACATAAAGTATATTGTTTTATATATGGTGTGTATTAGCATACAGTTTAACTATATTATTGCCCACCCCTACTTCACACTGTTGAACCAGTAAGAATGACTTGTTTTGATTTGAGTCGTGTCATGCTCAACTTCCTCTCACATTGTCTTAAAGAGAGAACTCCTTCACGATGACCACTACCTGTGCTCATATCCTCAAACACACCACCAGCATGCAACCTTACCTTTCCAAGATCCGCTTTTTATGGTTTCCACATGATCTTTAAACTTCCTGACAACAGGTTAGACTTGGCTATGACATGGGATGTTAACCATTTCAGAACATGCAACCATATCAGGCTTTATTTCACCATTCATCATTAAATGTAAATTAAAATGTAAATCTACAAATGCTCCAATGATTAATATCCATCATTTAAGTCATTCATTGCGATAGTTACATGTAAAGACACATTAAAAAAATCTCATTTAGAAATAATGTTTATCTACATTCTAACATGTTTCATGTAGATACAATAGACAACTGTTTTATTATATAATTATGTTTCATGAGCTGAATGGTTTACAGTTTATACAGTATCTGAATAAGATCGATCTCATTTATCTCATGACCCCAATCTGTGGGATATTCAGGAGAGTTTAATGAATTGGTTTCAGACATTAACTGTATGAACTTGTAAAGTCCCTTTCCCTTCAGATCACTTCACACACCTCCAGAGCTGGATAGAGATTTCTTGTAAATGCCTCCGCTTCGTAGAATCTAATTTACATATTCATACGTCGCCAGCCTTAAGGCATAGTGATTGGTCGCCTGGGCGTTGTGCTGGCCAATCCTCTCTCGTGACATTCTCTGTTCCTCACTTGAGCGGGCGTCTTTCATAAATAAAGCGGCGTTGATGTTGTGAATGTAAATTATATATTCCTCATCATCCCGCTGTAACGACTTTAGAGTTAAGTAAGAGTGTAAACGATGAATCCGGGTGGTCGCAGACTGAAACAGTGGCTTATAGAACAGATCAACAGTAACATCTATAATGGACTGCTATGGGAGGATGAGAACCGCACCATGTTCAGAATCCCCTGGAAACATGCAGGAAAACAAGACTACAACCAGGAGGTGGATGCGTCCATCTTCAAAGTAAACATTATTTTATTATAATTTAGTCTATAGAAAGTGCTGCTGCTGCTGCTGCTACTATTAACTTACTATTATTATTACTACTACTAATATTTTTTGTTGTTGTCGCTGTTTGATAAAAGTATGTACTTTTGTAATATGTAGATGATAAGATTCTGGTTATTTAGATAATTTAATTAGACAATGGTAAATGATTCGCAAAAGTTTGACACAAACATCTAAATGTTCAATGCTTTCTTTTAACTTCTGTTAAAATGAACTAATGGACAGTTGCCTCTGTTGAGATTTTGTCACAGTTTGACATTGCTGGCTTTCACGCTCATGCAAACTTATTTTTACAGTAATTATTCAGTAATTAGTAATTGTTTAGTTATAATTTCTAACTAAAATATAACTAAAGTAAAAATTATTATAATTATAGTATAATTTATTGCTAAATTATTTTTTTTAACTAAATTATATTTTATATTGTTACATTATGATGTAACGCAACTTTTTGACTATTCTAAGATACAATGCAATGTCCACTGTATTCATCCCCTCAAGTTACTTTACAAGTCTATCTATTGAAAGCAATTCAGATGTTGTGGTGATATCTGACTAAGCATGTGTTTTCACAGGCGTGGGCGATATTTAAAGGGAAGTTTAAGGAGGGGGATAAAGCTGAACCAGCGACATGGAAGACCAGATTGCGCTGTGCACTCAACAAGAGCCCAGATTTTGAGGAAGTTACTGACCGATCCCAGCTTGACATTTCTGAGCCTTACAAAGTGTACCGGATTGTGCCAGAGGAGGAACAAAAGTGTACGTGTGTGCTTTTTTTTTTTTTTTCCAAGAAACATTAGAAATAGCACTGATGCAAATTCTTATGCAGATATGCATTAATAGAAGTTCAGTGACTCTACAGAATGACCATTTAATATTTAACTAAATATCATGTAATATTGTGTATGTTATGTCATATTATTTAATTAGTGGCATTATATTTTTTATTTTGTAGTGGGTAAAGTCACAGTCTCTGCCCTTTCCGGCTGCAGCACTGATACTGAAAAGGGCTGCTCACCAAACCTGGATGAACTTCTTAAAGAGGTATTGTCATTTATCCACCTGTTAAAGGGTTAGTTCGCGCAAAAATGAAAATTCTGTCATTAATTACTCACCCTCATCTTCGGAACACAAATTAAGATATTTTGATGGAATCTGAGAGCTCTCTGACCCTCTATAGACAGCAAGGATATTACCATGATCAACACATAGAAACGTAGCAAGCAACTGTAAAATAGTCCATGTGACATCAGGGGTTCAACCGTAATTTTACAAAGCTACGAGAATACTTTTTGTGCGCAAGGAAAACAATAATAACATAATTTATTAAGCAATTCTTCTCCCCGAGTTACCGTCTTCCGCCATTTTGGAGAGTACCCCAGAATGTAATCAACGTTAGCAGCATTGTTTATGTTCAACATGCGTGCGCTGTCTCCTGAATGTAAACAACACTGATTACCTTGATTACGTTCTGGGGTACTCTCCAAAATGGCGAAAGACGGTAACTCGGGGAGAAGAATTGCTGAATAAATTATGTTATTATTGTTTTTTTTTTGCGCACAAAAAGTATACTCGCAGCTTTGTAAAATTGTGTTCTGAAGATGAACGAAGGTCTTACAGGTTTGGAATGACATGAGGGTGAGTAATTAATTACAGCATTTTCATTTTGGGTGAACTATCCCTTTAACTGCTCAGTTTTCCCTCAGAATGGTGAATGATGAAGCTATTGAGGGGAATAATGTTTTAGTGTGGATTGTGGCAATAATTGACTCATGGCTTATTTCTGCATAATCTGTATGTGCAGTCTCCAAATGATGAATACATGGGCATCCTGAAGCGTAGTCATTCTCCCCTTGATGAAGGCAGTAACATGCCTTCAGTGCAGGAATGGTGGCAGCAGGGATCTCACAATGGTACTGGAACTGCTTGTGACTTTTAATATTTTAAGAATATTTAATAAAATAAGAGTACTTTTAACTGTTTTCAAAATAATACATGGAAAATGCAAAAATAATTTGGCTGCAAATTTATGTGCTACACGGCCAGCGTGAGATTGACTAACTTCCGTCAGAGTTGCTGACTTAGTGTTTTGTGTTGCTCCCTTTCTTTCTTTTTTCTTTCTTTCTTGTTGTAGTCTTAGGTACTGATATTTTGTTAATTACATTTTGTGTTCATGTTTATGTGTTTTATGAATATTCACAGTTGCTGTTGTTCATCAAGATCCCGGGGGTACATTCAATGCTGGTATGTCATTTCTGCTGTGTATGAGTTGCAGATTCTGTTGTGTTGTGAATTTATTTATTTTATATAAACTGATATTAGAACATTTGTTCAGGACTTTTTGTTTTCTGTTTTTAATCACGTCAAAGTTTCCGTACCCTAAGAGCCCATGGCAGAATTACTTTTGCATGTTTAGATTAGATTAGATTCAACATTATTGTCATTGTGCTTAGTACAGAGTCAAGTGTAGAGACAATGAAATGCAGTTAGCATCTAACCAGAAATGCAAATCACAAAGTATATAAATAAATATAAAATATAAAATGTGTATATACATTAAGCTTTTTGACATATAGTGGTGCATGTTATGAGGTAGAAGGACAGAGACCAGCTCAATGCAAATGACTAAATGATGTTATTAATGAATAATACCATTGCATTCAATATATATATATATATATATATATATATATATATATATATATATATATATATATATATATATATATTTATATAGTTGACTGGAAAAGTCATGGAACACCCTGGAACCCTGTTTTACATCATTAATAGCTTCACTTTTGCATGAATGGGACAGTTAACCATACATTTCTCCCTGTCTCCAGCATTCTCTCAGATGATGATTTGTTTCTATTATGGAGGTCGGCTGGTGGGCAGCACGGTTACCACTCATCCAGAGGGTTGCCGTATCTCCCCCTGCCAGCCAGTTCTGGCTAGTGGCTTCTTGTATGGACCAGACAGCCTCCAGAATATCCGCTTCCCATCTGCTGATCTCATTGAGAACGAGCGTCAGCGTCACATCACCCTTAAACTTTTCAGTCATTTGGAGCGTGGCGTACTGCTGCGCGCTAACAGAGAGGGCATTTTTATCAAGCGTCTGTGCCAGAGCAGAGTGTTCTGGAGTGGCCAGGACCCTCAGTATAACTCCAACCCCTGTAAACTGGAGCGAGATGCTGTGGTGAAGATCTTTGACACTGCCAGGTTCCTGCAAGGTAAACAAACATCTTCCCAGATATATTATAACTCCAGACTTTTTTTTGTGAAAGTCTGTTTCAGTACAAGACTGCTGAAATACAGTTCACAATTGCATTTTACTAAGTAAAATCAAGTGTGTCAGTATATAAGGTACGTAAGGGTAATTAATAACATTATCATTATCAGTTTATTTATTTAACTATTTTTGAAATGCAATTGACCTGATTCATTAGTTATATACTAATTGGATCAATGGATAAGAATTGTAACACAAATCACTTTTTTTTTTTTATCCTTCAGTGCTGCAGTTATATCAGGAGGGTCATTATCAGTCTCTGGAGCCCACTGTCACGCTCTGTTTTGGGGAAGAGTTTAATGATTTCAGCACTGTCAAGAGCAAATTAATCATTGTGCAGGTAATTATTATAAAGTACATTATGTTCCTAATAGATTGTTAGTTGTATAAAGTGACATTTAATGTAGTATGAATGAACATGAATAAACAATGGGAGATTTCTAAAAGCACATTAACCTAGATTAATTAATGCTGTAAATATGCATTAACTAATTGAACATTGTTGTAAACAGTGAAAATGGAGACTTTCTTAATATGAATTACATTTGTTAGTTTACTCATAGTTAATAAAAGTAGCTTATTTGCTGCAGATTTATTTTATTTTTTTCTGTTTGTATTCTTAATAACCTGTATTGAAGATACTATGAAACATAGCAATAACCTAATGCTTTGGCCAAACAGATCACAGCATTGAACTGCCAGCAGTTGGTGGATGCAGTGACCGCCCGGCGATCCCAGTACAGCAGCGGGAATCTGGAAATCTCAGATGACATGGCTGGTGATCAGATGGCTCGAATATATCAGGATCTATGCAGCTACCCAGTTCCCCAACGAGCTTCCTGTTTTAGGGACAACCTGCCGATTCCAGTCTGAGGCAGATATCTGAGCCAGTTATGTCTCAAAGAATGAGTTAGTTCACATGTTGACACAAAGTGATGCCTTTACAATTTTATTACATAAAAATGATTGACTTTTAGGTGTGCCATCTGTCTGTATAGTATCCTGTTCTCTCAGGGCAGAACATAGTATCCGACAGAAGGTTTGCAATGTTCTCAGGGATGATGTGCTCGTTTGTTGGAGGAAATTACATTTCTTTGTATTTGTGTATATTTTTACGACAGCGTTTTAGTGCCTTGTTAAAAAAAAAAAATAAAAAAAAAATCTAAGATTACGAGATTAAAGTCGTAATATTTCGAGAATAAAGTCGATATTACGAGAATAAAGTCGAAATACTAGGAAAATAAAGTCCAAATACTACGAGAATAAAGTCTAAATATTACGAGAAAAGTTTAGAAAATAAAGTCGAAATGTTTCGAGAATGAAGAATATAGTTATAATATTTTGAGATAGGCTATTCTAGCCTTTTCGCATGCAAATGGCCCGGATTGGGAGCACCGGGAGATATTCCAAATCTCAGTTTTCAAAATCTGTCAGTTTTATAGTGAAATACAAACAATATGTAGGCTATTTTGCAATAATGTGTTTGTCAAGCGGCATGTGAGTCAATCATCTTTCCGATTACAATAACAATAACAAACGACGAGACATTTTTATTATAAATTAGGCGAAACTGTTTTTTTTTTCATGCCTTATGATGTTCCTTCACTTTATATCTTGCTATAAACTTGAAATAAAGAGCAAAAACACATTTATAACTTGTATTTCGTTATAAAACTGACAGAATTTGAAAGCTGAACTGTGTGTAAAAGCAACAAAGCACAAAATTGTTGTGATTACTGAATGGCTGGCGTGCTACAAATAATGAATGGAAGACGTTAAATATTATGTCCTCATTTACAGTATACCATGAATAAAACTTAAATAGTCACTTAAAGTTTACAGCAGAAAAGACAACAATATAACATATGTTAACAAATTTGAGTCCACTTCAACCTTTAGAACGTTTTTTTGCGGTTTAATTAAACAGGCTATGTGAGGAATGAAAGTTTCGACGCCACAGACGTTTTTGCGGAGTAGGTGGTGGAATTTTAACAATAATTTAATGAATTGATTCACATAAATACAGTGATCTGTCACGCCACATTAAAGATCTTGAAAATCACATTATTGTAAGACACATAATTTGTGTTTCGCTATAAAACTGATTTTGAAAGCTGAGACTTTGTTTTATATTAAAAGCACAAAGCTTAAGCTATTGCTATTGGGTGGCTGGCGTACTACAAATAACGAATGCAATGGAAGACATGAAATATTATTTCCAAGCATACTGTCCCCGCGAGTATGACACATGGTATGATTTCTGCTAATAATCCCACATATATTTGTAGGTTATTAAAAAAGGGTTAAATAAGAGAGCTACAGTGCCCCCCAAAGGAATGTCGATTGAGTGTGTGAGCTGATGTTAAGATAAACAGTTTTTCCTGTTCAGTCTGTTAATAAATATCATATTCTTGATATTCAGCTGTTTCCGCGAGTCCTTAAAATTGACATCCCAGTAAGATGATGTAGCCGCTGGACGCAACAATATTCAAATCAATTCCGGGGGCCTGGCAACTTCTCCCGGTGCTCTCAATGCGGGCCATTTGCATGCGCAATATAGGCTATACTCTCAAAATATTATAACTTTAATTTCTACTATTTTAATTCTCTAAACATTTAGACTTTATTCACGTAGTATTTCGACTTTATTCTCTAAACATTTAGACTTTATTCTCGAAATATTAGGACTTTAATCTCATAATCTTAGATTTTTTTTTGTATTTTTTAATGAGGCACTAAAACGCCATCGTATTATTTTAGTGTTTCCAGAATGTTTTTTTTTTTTTTTTTTTGGCCAAAACATTGAACTTTATCTGTTATTTTTTTTACTATTTACTGTAAAGTTGATAGGTTTTACTATCCTTATTTGTTTTCTTCTTTTTTTAATACCTAAATGTAATTCTGAGTTGGATGCAGACTAAATATCAAATGAGAAATCTATGAATAATTAAAGACATTTAAAATAAGTAGGTTGTCTGGCTATTGATTTTTATGTTCTGAGACCAACCTGGGCCATTCTACAAAACTGGTAAAAACTGCTGTCCCACATCCAAAAACACATTTAAAAAGCATTTAAGTATTTAAATCTTAGATGTTTACTAAGATCCTTCTATTATCTATTATTAAGCTTAATATATATATATATATATATATATATATATATATATATATATATATACAGTCATGATTTATTGGGTACTTTCAATTGGGAGGTGGCTGTCCCAAACCCTAACCCCTAAATTTCAATTTAGGAAAATGATATTGAAATAATTTGTGTATTTCTGTCCATTGTTATGTTTAAATGTATCTTTTTTGATTCTTTTAAAAAGTGAAGTTAAAAATAATAATAATAATAATACACCCCTAAATTTATGATCAGGAAATATTCTTGTGTCTCCTCCTCTCTCATAGCTACATGGTGAGTAGATAGGCCTTATCATTTTGAGGTAAATTTGTTCTCAAAAGTCTGTGTATAATTTTAAGGAATGTCACTACTGAACATCTTTTTTTTCTGCACAATTTTTGGGAGTTATTCCATAACATTTAGTTTTTATATGTGTACCACTGTTCAGAACTGTGCTAGCTAATCATGTACTGATTAGCAGCTTTGAGTTAGGTTCAAAATTATCTACTGTAAAATTATCACTACCAAAACATTTGGTGGTGACATTTTTTGCTTTTTGGTGTTAACCTATAAAATTGTCACTACCGAAACAGTCATGACCGAAACATGTCATCAGTGTTTCAGTAGTGACAAAAGGGAATACATAATCCTAATATTTTGGGGAAATAAACAAGATTTTAGTACATTTATGCAATTTATTTATTTATTTATTTTTTTGTATGTTTTTGTAGTGTTTTAGTATGCAAGTTAAAATTCTGTAATGTGATGTGGTTCGCACAAAAGCATTACTGTCACTACTGAAAATGTGCAGTCACTACCGAAATGTTTTGTCAAAAATAAAGTATATTAAATTATCAAGATGTTATTTCTGGTTCAATGTATATTCAAACTAATGAATCCTTAACTTTGAAATCAGTATGATCAACTTTTTTTCTTTTTACAAAGAAAAATTGGATTCAAAATACAACAAATCTCATAAATTAAACTTGAAATACTGTTAAAATGCAATTGTTATTGATTTACCTCAATTAAAAAAAATGTAATGGCAAAAATAAATAAATAAATGAAATATATATATTAGGGCTGTCAATCGATAAAAATTTTTTTTTTTAATCGCGATTAATCGCATGATTGTCAGAGTTAACTCGTGATTAATCACAATTTAATCGCACATTTTTATTTGTTCTAAATGTACCTTAAATTAATACTTTTCTAGTTTTTAATACTCTAATCAACATGGGCATGGACAAATATGGATGCTTTATGCAAATGATTGTTTATTATTATTGAAACCATAGTCAACATAGAGCATGAAGACCAGACATGTTTCAAAGGTCATAGATGTTTTTCAAAAAACTTGTTCATGACACATGAAGAAAGAAATGCAAGTGTTGTGAATTCTTTACATTGTGCATACTGTTCTTTATATTTATCTATTAATACGATTACTAACACTTTTATTCTATATCTAGTAAGAGCTTTTATTATGTAAATATACACTACGCTACTTCAAGTGTGATACGTGCTTGGCGTAAGTGACGCGTTATTGGTTACGCATACAGAGCTGATAGAATGTGACGCAGTTTCCACCTGTGCAGTATCGCGAAGTGCAGAGCAAAAGTTACTGACGAAGTAAGTTTATTCCATGACTTTGTTTGTAATACTGGATGTTTATACTGCTAAATCTGTTTCTACATTAAGCCGGTGAAGTTGGTGGTTCGCGATCTTTATGATGATCATATGATCATCACTTGAAACGCACGTGGAAGTGTCCTTATCTTGCGGCTTATCTTGCTAATGTTTTAATATCTCGTTTAAATATGTTTCTGATTCTGTACAGTATATTCTACATTTGTTATGCTTTCATATCGTAATGAGGATGTTATATAACGTAATTTAAGTTGTTTATATGCTCCTTTACATTCTGTGTACATCCAGTAATTATTATTTCACTAATTGCACATTGAGAGTTATTGTTTAATTTGAAATGTGCTGTTTTATCAGAACAGTATGCAAATATTTATGTTAGACATTGTTATTTACTTCTGTTTATTGTTCATTGCAGAAACTACCTACTATGCATATCAGTGTGTATATGGTCAAACCCTGCACATAATAAATGTTGGAAAGACTTTGATGACTCCGACTCCCTGATCAGAGTGCTGAAGTGGTTAACACCTTTAAAGAACTGGCATTAGTGGGGCAATCCCCAACAAATGGTCCTTCGAGCCGGATCTTGACTGCTTCAGAATGTCATCAGATGACAAACCGATATCTCCTCCACAAGCTAGACCATCAAGGCAATGTCAAGTCCCCAGGCACCTTGAGGATTACGTCCTTGACTTCCATCACCGACCTGCCCTTTCCTCCAGTCCTGTTCAAAGGGAGTCAGAGGAGCAGAGAGGAGCAGCAGCCGCAGTGTATACAAGTCAAGCAGATGCAGCCTCCAGCCAAGGTGTATGTCGAGCCACGCCCAGTCCAAGTCAAGCAGACTTATTGAGTATGGACTCATTAACAAAATTAATGGAATCCATGAACGAGAAGGATAAAGAGGAGACAGTGGAAATGGACAATCTTCTCAGGAAATTAGATCGGCTTAAGAAATGAAAGTACCGCCGAGACGAGATGATGGAACACATCAAGTCATTCTTGAGGGAGGAACAGGAAAATGAGGACAATGAACAGGTACAAACTGTTGCATCATCGCCACAATCTTCTCCTGCACCTTCTAGTTTATCAAGCCCTCCACCCTTACTCTCACGGGACACAGTGCTAAATGTTGAGAAACAGGCTGCTGTAAGCACATCAGTGAGACATGAAGAAAGGTCACATAGGACAGATGTGGTTCCTGAAGCAGAGACGGAGAGTCGTAATCGTGGATTTGTTCCAGTCCAACCAAGTCATCCACAAACTACAGGTTTACTGGATTCCCCTATCTCTTCTGGCACAGCATCTCCTGTCTCACATCCCTCACAATCACAACCATATGAGCCTGCTCCCTTTCATTCTCCCAGAATTCTGCACAGTCAGAAACGAGCTGTAACCCATGATACTGAACGATTATTTCAGCCCCTTAAGCCACAGCAGCTGAATTCGCCAGCACTTGCCCATCCGCATCTCATGGCACCGTATGGCTATCAGGCAACACCGTATTTGCAGATACAGCCGGTGAACGCACCCACTTCATTCAGTTACGTCCCTCCACACCAAACAATGTTGCCATCAACATTACCCTCTCAAAATATGATCCCTGGTTTAGTCCCTTCAGTGAGCGCTGCAGCAGCCGCACCACAGCTGATGTCAGCCCAGCTTACAGCTCCACCAGGTGGTAGTATGTATGCAAAGTCTTCAGAAAGCAGAAGATAAGGAAAGCCAAAGGCCCAGACGGTGTCTCTCCAGCCTGCCTCAAAGCCTGTGCTGTCCAGCTATCATCCATCTTCACATTGATCTTCAACAGATCACTAGAGCTGTGTGAAGTCCCCTCCTGCTTCAAATGTTCCACCATCATCCCTGTACCCAAGAAACCAAAAATCACAGGACTTAATGACTACAGACCTGTTGCTTTAACATCAGTGGTCATGAAGTCATTTGAGAGACTGGTGTTGGCCCACCTGAAGGACATTACTGGACCCTTGCTGGACCCTCTACAGTTTGCTTACCGAGCAAACAGATCTGTGGATGATGCAGTTAATATGGGACTGCACTACATCCTGCAGCATCTGGATAAACCAGGGACTTATGCAAGGATCTTGTTTGTGGACTTCAGCTCCGCTTTCAACACCATCATCCCGGACACCCTTCAGAACAAACTGACTCAGCTCTCTGTACCCACCTCCATCTGTCAGTGGATCACCAGCTTCCTGACAGACAGGCAGCAGCTTGTGAGGCTGGGAAAACTCACATCTAACACCCGCACCATCAGCACTGGAGCTCCTCAGGGCTGCGTTCTCTCCCCACTGCTATTCTCCCTCTACACAAATGACTGCACCTCTAAAGACCCCTCTGTCAAACTCCTGAAGTTTGCGGACGACACTACAGTCATCGGCCTCATCCAGGACGGCGACGAGTCTGCTTACAGACAGGAGGTTGAGCAGCTGGCTGTCTGGTGCAGTCACAACAACCTGGAGCTGAACACGCTCAAAACTGTGGAGATGATAGTGGACTTCAGGAGAAACCCCCCTCCTCTCCCCCCACTTACCATCATGGACAGCACTGTGGCTGCAGTGGAGTCATTCAGGTTCCTGGGCACAACCATCTCTCAGGACCTGAAGTGGGACACTCACATTGACTCAATTGTGAAAAAGGCCCAGCAGAGGTTGTACTTCCTTCGTCAGCTGAAAAAGTTCAACCTGCCACAGGAGCTGCTGAAACAGTTTTATTCAGCTGTTATTGAGTCGGTTCTGTGCTCCTCCATAACTGTCTGGTTTGGGTGAGCCAGCAAATCAGATATAAGAAGACTTCAACGGACTGTTAGGACAGCAGAAAAGATAATTGGTGTGCACCTGCCCAGCCTTCAGGACTTGTACAACTCCAGAGTGAAGAAACGGGCAGGTAACATCATCACAGACCCCTCTCACCCCAGACACAAGCTGTTTGCACTTCTCCCTTCAGGCAGACGCTACAGATATTTGTGCACTAGAACATCTAGGCATAAAAACAGTTTTTCCCCCATGCCATCTCCAGCTTAAATAGCTAACACATGGATAATTACCTGTGTTCTGTAACTCATTCTCCATCTTTAATTATTGCCTCTTTATCAAGTACTATGTAAATACACATACATATCTGTTTATCTATACAGCTGTATATAGAGTAAATAATGCACAAATCTGTACATAAATCTACTGTTCCAGATTCATACTTATTATTATTATTATTATTATCATCCATTGTTAAGTCTTACTATTTAAATGTTTTTTTCTGTTCTCATGTCAGATGTGTATGTATGTATGTATGTATGTACCAGGAGCACCCTAAAACCACAACAAATTCCTCGTGTGTTTGCGCACACCTGGCGAATAAAGCTAATTCTGATTCTGATTCTGATTCTAGTATACCTCAACGGACACTGTATAGTCCCCCTAAACCTAAAATTCCAGACTTCACAAGTGACAGTGAGAGAGAATTTGCTAATATGAAGCTGGCATTGGACAATTTGCTTGAGCCTTACCCAGAGCTGACGGAGAAGTCAAATACCATGTACTACTGGAACATCTTAAACTGCCTGAAGCGCAAATGATAGGGCAGTCTTGCTGGCATCATCCATATCCGTATTCAGCAACTATGCAAGCGCTTCAGCTACAGTACGGTCAGCCACATCAACTGGCTCAAAGTGAAATAGCAGCCATCCTTACATCACCAGATGTCAAGCCCAATGATAGCCACAGCTTTCAAAGTGTTGCCTTGCGAGTTCATCTCCTGGGGATGAGGGATGGAGCTTAACTGTTGCTCACATGTGGACCGCCTACTTAGCAAGCTGCCAAAGTATCTTCGAGATGGCTTCATTGAGTTCCTTCAACAGGAGGGGAAGCTCAACTCCATAAGTCTTAACCCCTACTATCTGCAAGACTTTGCTGGATGGCTACAAGTCAAAGCACAGCAGCAGAGACTGTCTATTCGACTAGTGCAGCGCTACCAACACGAGAGGCTACCAGGTGTCGCGAAAGAGAAACCCTCAGCGAAACCAAAGGGGCCAAGTCTAGTTCTTTACCATGGTGCATCTCCAGCTGAAACTGCACTCTCTACCCGTCCCAAAGAGCCCAAGCAAAAGAAACCGCTCAAGGTACTCTGCCTCTTTTGCAACAGTAAAGAGCACTACATCACACGCTGTGATAATATCAAAGAGCAGTCAGTTGCAGACCTGCAAAAGTGGATTTCTGACAGAAAGCGATGCTGGCGATGTGCACGACTACATGAATCAGAGCTGTGTAACCTCAAAAAGCCATGCAGTGACTGTGGTGGAATACATCTACAGGTGCTTCACCGTATAGCACGTGATGATCCAACAAACACAGCAAGTACATCAGAGAGTCGCATCTACCTCACACCCGCTAGTTCGACCAGCAGAGTACTTCTTAAAGTGGTACCAGTGTTGCTACACAACAAATTCAAGTCAGTGGAGACTTACGCTGTACTGGACGATGGAGCGCAGAGAACCATGATCTTACCAATGGCCGTTCAAATGCTTCAGTTGAGAGGTGAACCTGAAACACTGGCTCTACGTACGGTACGATCCGACATCACTCACCTTTCCGGGTCCAAGATTAACTTAGAAATCTCTCCAAAGAGTGAACCAAAGAGGCGCTACCAGATACTTGGAGCCTTCACAGCTTCAGGTCTGGACTTAGTAGAGCAATCGTATCCAGTGCAGAGACTTCAGAGATGGCATGCTCACCTCAGAGGGCTCCCATTACAGTCCTTCCACAATGTGCGTCCACTGGTACTGATAGGATCAGACCATGTCCATCTTATCACAGCAGATAAGCCAGTCTGTCAAGGATCCAAAGGTGGTCCCATCGCAGTGCACACAGCCCTAGGTTGGGCCCTTCAAGGGACTGAGGAGAGCACCCCAAGTCACAGCCCAGTGCATCAGTGTCTTTTCGTGTCAACAGCCTGTCCCGATGACTTGCTCTACCATAATGTTGAGAAGTTATGGCAGCTTGACATCCTGCCTTATCGGAATGAGAAACTGGTGGTTCGATCCAGGGAAGATCAAGAAGCGATTAAACTTCTCGAATGCAGGGCACAGAGGATCCAGGTAGACGATGTTCAGCGTTATGCCACCCCCCTCCTATGCAAACTTGGTGCTCTGAAACTCACAAGCACAATTCAGTCCGTTATGCCCAGTCTGAGGAGTACAGAGAGGAAACTTCAGAAAGACCCCAAGAAAGCGGCTATCTACTCTGGTGAGATTAATAAACTCATTAAAGTTCCTATTTAAAACTTGACTTGACCCAGCTACCGGGGACTACTTCCAGGCACTGCGTAATATCACTACGCCTGCTGCGGCCATGTTACGGCAGCAAAGTTCCTTGATTATTACGCTGGAATGAGAGTAGTTCCTAATCATATCAGCCTAGAAATTCGCAACTTTTCATTTTCCGCCGATCTTAGTACACGATATAACTACAGAAGAGTCAAGTTTTAAATAGGACAAATATTGAAACTCTTTGATCGTTTTTGAACGCGATGCTACTGGTCTAATTGGATTCAATGATCTATGCTAAGCTATGCTAAAAGTGCTCTCGCCAGACCCGGAGATCAGCTGAATGGATTCAAAAACGGTAAAACTCAACTTATTAACTCTGGGGGAGTTGGAGAATGAGCCTATTTCCAAAAAAAGTGGAGTGTTCCTTTAAGGCAGGCTATGTTTCTAAGCTTCAACCCGAAGAAGTCACCAAATCAGAGGAGGCCTGGTACATTCCCCACCACCTGGTGTGTCACAACGATAAACCAAGACTGGTTTATTCAGGTATCAAGGTCTGTCTCTGAATGATCAGCTTTTGCCAGGACCTGCACTTGGCCCATCATTGTTGGGCGTTCTCTTGAGATTCCGCTAACACCACGTGACTGTAAGTGCGGATATTCGCGGAATGTTCCATCAGGTCCGCTTGCTGCCTGAGGACCGACCTCTTCTTCGATTCATCTGGCGAGATCTGCACTGTGAGAACTCTCCAGATGTGTACGAATGGCAAGTCTTGCTGTTTGGTACAACCAGCAACCCGTGTTGTGCCATTTATGCTCGCAATAACCAAGAGAGTTACCCAGGTGCTTTACAAGTAGTGCAGCAAAGTTTTTATGTGGACAATTATCTGGCAAGCTTTCCAACCACAACTGAGGCCAAGCTAACAGTTGATCAACTGCGCAGTCTGCTAGCTACGGGTGGTTTTGACCTCAGACAATGGGCTAGCAACCAGCCATCAGTGATCTCTCATCTACCCACAGAAGCAAGGTCTTCAGCTGCAGAACAATGGCTTGAACCGATGAGGACTGATCCAATGGAACCAACTTTGGGTCTCAGGTGGAATTGTGCTGCTGATACACTAGGATACCAATATCGTCCCATTGAACACGCCACACTAACAATGAGAACAGCCTATCAAGTGCTAGCAACGCAGTATGACCCATTGGGGTTCATTGTGCCTTTCACCACACGGGCAAAAATACTCATTCAACAACTATGGTCCAAAAGAAGAGATTGGGATGATCCAAATCTGCCACAGGATCTTCATGCTGCCTGGGACACATGGGAAAGTGAGTTAAAGTACCTCAGCATCATAACAATTCCTCGCTGTTACTCATCAGTTCCCAGTGATGTACAACGGAAATACGACCTCCATGTGTTCTGCGACGCATCAGAACGAGCATATGGGGCTGTGGCTTACTTGGTAGAGTACACACAAGATGCCGTTCATACCACTTTCATTATGGCGAGATCACGAGTTGCTCCCAGGAGGCAACAATCTGTGCCTCGCTTGGAGCTCTGTGCAGCATTAGCAGGAGCCCAGCTAGCGAAGCTTCTGAAAGATGAGATTACTCTCACAATTCAGCAGACAATTTTGTGGACCGATTCTACAATGGTGCTGGAGTGGCTTCAGTCCAACTCTTGTAGGTTTAAAGTCTTTGTTGGAACAAGAGTGTCAGAAATACAGGAGTTGACAGATCACAGTACTTGGCGGTATGTGGACACACAGCAAAACCCAGCGGATGATATCACCAGAGGTAAACCCCTCTCAAGTTTTACTGTGCCTGGGTGCTGGAGTCAGGGACCATCGTTTCTAAAACGGAGTTCTGAGCACTGGCCAAAGAGACCTGAACCGGCAAGGTCAGAAGAGTTACCCGAACTGAAAGGTGTCACTATCTGCTGTCTAACCACTGTAGAACCAGATCATACCCTTCCAGATGCCAGTCAGTTCAGCACATGGAAAGAGTTAGTGGAAGCAACGCGGCAGGTGGTTCAGCGAGCACTCAGCTCATTGATCCTCGTGAAGCAGAGTTGATCCTTCTAAGGAAGTGTCAGGCTCAGAGCTTCCCTGAGGAGACAACAGCCCTCAAAATACACAAACCTATACCAAACCACAGTCGACTAATATGTCTAGCTCCAGAGTGGGATCCAGTAACTAATCTAATCAGAGTTGGAGGACGAATACGGAGACTGGAAAGCCCAAATGTTGAACAGATTCACCCTATCGTGCTAGATTCGCGGCATCCAGCAACAAAGCTTCTCATTAGAGACTTTGACGAACGCTTATTGCACCCAGGTACAGAAAGAGTGTATGCAGAACTACGGAGGCAATACTGGGTCTTGAGGGGGCGGCAAGCTGTTAAACACCACCAGCTTAATTGTTCATCCTGTCAACGATGGAGAGCTCAGCCTAAGGTACCACAAATGGCAGACCTGCCACCAGAGCGGCTCAGACTTCTCTGTCCACCGTTTTATTCTACTGGAGTGGACTGCTTCGGCCCTTATCATGTTAAAATAGGCAGAAGGGTTGAGAAGCGTTGGGGTGTCATTTTCAAATGCCTCACCACAAGAGCTGTTCACATAGAGCTTCTCAACTCCTTGGATGTGGATGCCTTCCTGCTGGCTCTTCGAAGATTCATAGCCAGACGTGGCAGACCAAAGGAGATTAGGTCAGACTGTGGCACAAACTTTCGTGGTGCGGATCGAGAACTGCGTGAAGCTTTTGCTGCTATGGAATCCCAATTAAAGGAGCAGCTGGCCGATTATCAGATCCTCTTCAAGTTCAACCCGCCTAATGCTCCTCATTTTGGTGGTGTTTGGGAGCGAGAGGTCCGCTCCATCAAAGCTGCTCTACAGGTGGCAGTTGGAAGTCAGTCTGTCTCAGAAGATGTCCTGTCTACAGTATTAGTAGAAGTAGAGGGCATTTTGAATTCAAAACCCCTGGGATACGTCTCCACAGACATTGCGGATATAGACCCCATTACACCAAACCTTCTCCTCATGGGGCGGCGAGATGCATCACTTCCGCAGGTGGCGTATGCTTCAGAAGAAATGGGGCGGCGCAGATGGCGCCATTGTCAAAATCTTGTGGATCAATTCTGGACTCAGTTTACCCACACTACAGACACGCCAAAAGTGGCACAAGCCATCAGACTCTCTGACAGTGGGATCAGTGGTTTTGATAATTGATCCACAACTTCCCAGGGCTCAGTGGCCCATTGGCAAAGTTACCAAGACTGTGGTCAGCAATGATGGATGTGTGAGAACAGCAGAGGTCAGTGTGCATGGCAAAGTGTACACCAGGCCAGTAGCCCGCCTCATTCCAATGCCAGCCTTTAACGACGAAAACAAAGACTCTTAAAGAATTCCCTTAACTTGCACATTTGCTACTCAACTGTGGGGGTGGCTGTTGTGAATTCTTTACATTGTGCATACTGTTCTTTATATTTATCTATTAATACGATTACTAACACTTTTATTCTATATCTGGTAAGAGCTTTTATTATGTAAATATGCACTACGCTACTTCAAGTGTGATACGTGCTTGGCATAAGTGACGCGTTATTGGTTACGCATACAGAGCTGATAGAATGTGACGCAGTTTCCACCTGTGCAGTATTGCGAAGTGCAGAGCAAAAGTTACTGACAAAGTAAGTTTATTCCATGACTTTGTTTGTAATACTGGATGTTTATACTGCTAAATCTGTTTCTACATTAAGCCTGTGAAGTTGGTGGTTCGCGATCTTTATGATCATTAACTCATCACTTGAAACGCACGTGGAAGTGTCCTTATCTTGCGGCTTATCTTGCTAATGTTTTAATATCTCGTTTAAATATGTTTCTGATTCTGTACAGTATATTCTACATTTGTTATGCTTTCATATTGTAATGAGGATGTTATATAACATAATTTAAGTTGTTTATATGCTCCTTTACATTCTGTGTACATCCAGTAATTATTATTTCACTAATTGCACATTGAGAGTTATTGTTTAATTTGAAATGTGCTGTTTTATCAGAACAGTATGCAAATATTTATGTTAGACATTGTTATTTACTTCTGTTTATTGTTCATTGCAGAAACTACCTACTATGCATATCAGTGTGTATATGGTTAAACCCTGCACATAATAAATGTTGGAAAGACTTTGATGACTCCGACTCCCTGATCAGAGTGCTGAAGTGGTTAACACCTTTAAAGAACTGGCATTAGTGGGGCAATCCCCAACAGCAAGGTTCCCATTAATTATCTTTCTTCGCGCTGAGCAATTTACTTACACAACCCTGTTTGCATTACATGACAGGGCAGCTCTTCTTCTGAACATGCAAAATATACATATATTATTTATTATTAAATTTTTTTCCCTCTCTGTGCCCACATATACTGTATTTAGATGAAGCTAAATTCTCATTAAAACTGTTTTCATTTGATATATTTTACTGTTTCTGTTGTCAGACAACGGAATGCATATGAAATAGTGACTGAAACGCGACCCATAAACGCGATCAACATAACCAGCTCTGCTTTCCAATAATGTTAATCTGCACAAAAATCCTGATAATCGAGCCGTCGTCTCATGAAATCAAATACACAAGACAATAGCTGTGCTGTGATTTCGGCTATACTTGCATGTAAAATTAGAAAAGCAACATAATATCTGTGTTTAACTGAATTAAAGCGCTGCTCCTCTTTGCCGCGCGCTGAACAGAAACTGAGCAGACGCAGAGCGAGAGAGAGGTGTGCGCGCGCTGGGAGAGCAAGACTTCGCGCTCGCGCGGCAGTACCAGCGATTCTCAGAAACTAAATAAGGTTTGGGCGCTTTTTTGAAGGGAAAAAAGTCGCTAAAGGAGTCTGCACTGATGCTAAGTTGGCAACACTCTGCATCTCCATTTCTCCAAATACAGGTGGGCCACGGGTCAAACAGAAAATTCGCGCTGCGTTAATCGTGCGTTAAAAAAAAAATTAGTGCCGTTAAAATGAATTTGCGTTAACGCGTTAACTTTGACAGCACTAATATATATACATACACACACACACACACACACACACACACACAAACAATTTGCATACATACTTGCATACAATTTTTTTGAAAAAAAAAATTTTTCAAGACATTTCCAACTCTGACTTTGGACCAATTCTTTAGAATGACCCATAAATGGGGCATTTCCTACAAGAAGGCAAAGGAGGCAGTGCAGTGCAGAAAAAAATAAAAAATCACACTACAAAAATAAAGCAATGCAAATATTACAATATGTGTCACAAAACGTGTATAAATCCTTTTTTTTTTTTTGTAAAGTAAAACTGTCCAACAGCGACAACATCAGGTAAAGTTACATCAGGAGTCCAAATCCATCTTGCCTTCCCTGAGCCCACTGACTTAGGCTCAACACAACCCCTAAAGCGTGGGGTGGGTTTGGAAGGGGATAATTAAGAATGAATGGGGGAAAGTCACATGAGAGGAGGCATACCTTCATCGCAATATTATTCGATAGGACTGATTATGACCAGCTATGACTGGTTCATGTGATAAATCTTGCCTCTTGCGTTCGTGCGCATTCCACTTTGGCAAATTAGTCTGAATGAACAATATACTGTAAGTAAACAACTCATACATTTATATATCACCACTTTGTCAAGTCAAAATCAAACTTAAAATAGCCTGAAAACAGGATTTGTGCTGGGTTTTTTAGTGAGCAATCAGCTTTTTGAAAAAGGTACATCTCCACATCTGTGATAGTTTTTAGATAGCTCTGATGACTGATGAACCTAATATAAGTTTATTATTAAACAGAACAGCTGAACACCAACAATAAATATTTGTTTAAATGAAAGATATAGTTTAAATTCTTAATGCATTGAGTTATTATTTTGAAATAAATGTAAAATGTAAAAACAAACAAACAAATAAAAAAAACACTAAACCTATGAGATGAATACTCGGTTTTAATAAATAGAATAGCCTATTAATGTAATGTTTATTTAACCAAGAAAATGTGATTGGGACATGAATTTACATTTAATTAAAAAAAAAAAAGTGAGGATTTTGCCTCCTCATTTATTCAGGCATGTTCAACATTTCTCACATTATCACAGTTTATTTGCTATAGTTTAGAAAATGGTAATAAAATATGACAACAACTCAGAGTTAAACTGTGTCAGAACAAATTAATCTGGTTTCACTTTATTTTGACGGTCCCTTTAACACATTCTATTGACTATACGTAATGTTGCACCTACATTTCTACTAACTCTCATTAGAGTGTTAGTAGTGTATTAGTTGACTGGTAGGGTTAGGGTTAGATTAAGTTGACAGGTTCTTGCAAAGTTACTTATAGTCAGTAGAATATCTGTTGGGAGACCAACACAATAAGGAGTTAGTAGATATGAAGCAAACAGTCTACTAATACTCTTGTGAGAGTTTGATGACATATAGTTGCAACATTACTTAGTGTCAACAGAATGTTCAAAAGGGACCATCAAAATAAAGTGTTACCATTAATCTTGATCATATCAGATAACTTTGATAAAAAGGTATGTAATGTATTACAATCAACCAAAAATTATTCAGACAATTGTTAGTATGACAATATTTTCACAACTATCAATACTTTGTTGGTGCACCTTTAGCCTCAATGACAGCCTGTCTCATGGGCATGCAGTCAACCAGGTTCATGCAAACCTGAACTTCAATATTTTCACAGACTCGCTGCAGCAGGTTCTTCAGTTCCTGTGGTTTTTCTGGCACTTCATCCAGGTGGCGACGTTCCATCACCTCCCAGAGATGCTCATTCGGGTTTAGATCTGGACTTTGTGGTGGCCAGTTTAGTACTTTAATCTGCTTCTGCTTTAAGAAATCACCAACCTTATTTACAGTGTGTTTGGCGTTATTATCATGCTGAAAGATGTAAAGATGGCCCAAGAGCTTCCTGGCTGATGGCAGCATCTGTCTCTGGAGAATTTCCACATACATTTCCGAATTCATAGCTCCATCAATAAAATGTAGTTTACCTAGTCCACTATCTGCCATACAGCCTGACGCCATAACATTACCCCCACCATGCTTTACAGTAGGAGTAAGACACAGGGGTTTCAAGGATTCTCCTTTGGTTCTCCACACTTTAGTTTTGCCATCACTGCCAGAAATGTTAAAGGGTTAGCTCATCCAAAAAGGAAAATTAGCCTTGTTTTACTCACCTTCGAAGCATCCTAGGTGTATGTGACTTTCTTCTTTCAGATGAATCATATCGGCCATTTATTAGTAGTAATTAAGCACATATAAATGCCTCATTCTACATGACCTTATTCTACATCCCTAATCCTACCCAATACCTAAACTTAACAACTACCTTACTAACTATTAATAAGCAGCAAATTAGGAATTTATTGAGGGAAAAGTCGTAGTTAATAGTTAATTAGTGTTCCCTATTCTAAAGTGTTACCAAAAATTGTCCTTGCTATTCCAAGCTTTATCATTGCAGTCGGCGGGTGTTTCTGTTCAACTGTCCACGAGTCATCAAATAAAGTGCGTGCATCCATAATAAAAACGTGCCTCACACAGCTCTGGGGCATGAACAAAGGCATCCTGTAGTGATGCATTTTTATAAGAAAATATCCTTATTTCAAATGTAATAAACACTTTTCTCTCACTTCCGGTATCTTTTCATACACGGAAGGTGTTCCAGTGGATGATGTAGGACCTATGCGCAGCGCGTGCACCTCTGAGATATGCTAGTCTCACGAGTTTCTTTATAGGAGCAAAGTTTACGTACTTTAGCAAAGGAAAACCAGTCTCCTCTTGGCTTATATCGAAATCCTCCAACATTTTTCTACATCCTCGGTTTGTACTTCTAATTCGTGACTGGCGTTTTGTTTTGTTCTCTCTCCGCGTTCGTCACTAATCACGCAAAGTCAATGTGCTACGTCATCCGCTGGAACGCCTTCCGCATACCACAGTTAGATGAAGTGAGAGAAAAGTGTTGTAATACTAATTTTCATTTTTGGGTGAACTAACCCTTTAAATTTGCTCTCATCACTTCAAAGGATTGATTTAAAAAATTCTGCAGACTGCAGAAAAGTTCTTTAGCAAACGCATGGCGTTTTATTTGATTTCTCCTGCTGATCAAGGGTTTTTCAGGGGTATCCTCCTATGCAGCCTGTTGTCATTCAGCCTGTTGCTAATGGTTTGAGATCACAGGTCTTTGCCAATGGCCTTTCTGACTTCAGCAGCACAAAGCTTTTTGACTTTCCTCCACAACCAGGCAAATTCTTCACCTCACCAGACTCTAAATGTCTTCACAATGGAAAAGACTGTCTCTCTAGGCATATCTAATCTTTTTGCTATATTTCTGATTTAAATGCCCTCCTTATAGAAGTTGATTACCTTTCCTCTCAAATCAGTTCATATAGGTTGAATAGCTGTCATCTGTCGGCTGTTAAATTTAAGTACACAATTAGATAATACCAATTTAGGTCAACCAGTTACCAAGCAATGCTTAATTTTAATGTGTGTGTGTGTGTGTGTGTGTGTGTGTATCTATATCTATCTATCTATCTATCTATCTATCTATATATATATATATATATATATATATATATATATAGTGGGTGCGGGACAGTATAGTTAATTTATGTAAGTGAGGATAGCAAAATAAAGTAAACTGTTAAACAAAATAAATTCCAAAATTAATCACAATTAATCCCACCTGACATTATTAATGTACAAAACAACATAAAGAAAGTATATTTTTAATATTTAATGCATCTTTTTTATGACTGAAGGCCAGTATAACTGAGACCAATATGTCTCTATAAAATAGCCCCATACCCCCCCCCCCCCTAATAGTTGACCATTGATTAAAAATAACCTCTAATTTAAGTGAACTTAAAACAATCTCGACATAAATCCTTTTAGCTACCTGTGCCCTTAAGCAGAAATATACAGAAATTGAATAAATTTATCAAACAATAAATAGATGAATCCTTAAAGCATTGGTCTCAAACTCAATACCTGGAGGGCCACAGCTCTGCATAGTTTAGTCTTTAATTGAAAAATACGCATTGTGTGTGTGTATACTCGGTCACTCACCCAATGCAAACGCCCACACCTAGATCAAAAAAATAAATAAAAAAATAAATCAAGATTCAGCTAATTTTCATCATTTTTGAAAGAAGACCTGCTATGAGGAATTTACCTCATAAGAACAACGCGATATGACATGGCTTTATTCAGCAGAGAAGATCATTTCTGTCATTTATTCTTACCTACATTAGTGTTATTTTTACATAAACCTGTATGGATTTTACTAGTTGGGCTTTTCCTGAACATCTTGCCAAACTGAAATGTATTGTTTTTTAAGCTTTTTTGTTATTCGGTAATTTATATTTGTTAACCAAAGAAGGTAATTTTTTTTTAATAAAAATGTTTAAGTATTACAGTTGTGTTAAAGCTAAAAGGCTAAACTATTCTATGTTTGACTCAAATTGAAAGAATAAACGGTTTAATTTCTATTAAGGTTTATAGGGATTTTAAAATGTAGCCCAATTAGCGATTTGAATAATTCAGTTACTTATTGAGTAACTAAGTTACTTTTCAGATAGAGTAATTAGTAATTTAAATACAGTATTGATTTAATTAGTAACTGTAATTAATTGCTTTTGAAAGTAACTTACCCAACACTGCATTAAAGCGTGAAAAGTAACGGCCCTAGTACTGAGTCTTGAGGTACTTCATACTGCACTTGTAATCGATATGATATCTCTTCATTCACTGCTACAAATTGATGGCAGTCAGATAAGTATGATTTGAACCATGCTAATGCACTTCCACTAATGCTAACAAAGTTTTCTAGTCTACTCAAAAGAATGTTGTGGTCGATAGTGTCGAACGCAGTGCTAAGATCCTGTAGTACTAGAGAGATACAACCACGATCAGATGATAAGAGCAGGTCATTTGTAACTCTAATGAGAGCAGTCTCAGTACTATGAAACGGTCTAAATCCTGACTGGAAATCCTCACAGATACCATTTTTCTCTAAGAAGGAATACATTTGTGAGGATACTACTGTAACAGAAGTGGCTGGACACAGATGGTAAGTAAAAGTATATGATTGTTTATTGCACAGAAGAGTCAATGGAGAAACAGGCAGGAGGATGAACGGGTAAGTATAACAGTCTTTTGAGATCTTCCTTGAGAATCGGAGCAGAGAATAACTGAGAATCTTGTCTTACAGGGATCCAGGAGAACAGGAGACACGTAGCACACACCTCAGTATGCTGGAGACTGGGGAGAACTAGGAGAACTACGGAAGAACACAGGAGGTAAGTCATACAGATAAGTATCATATAATGCTGTTCTAAGACAGAGAGTCCACTTTGTGAGTATGAGACCAGGCAGATGTGCTGACTGAGGTGTGTGCTTCTGTACTGGCTGATAATGAGGTGATTGAATGCGTGACAGGTGCAAGTGCTCAGATCTCAGGTGATAGTGATCGTTGTGATTGGGTGGCGGTGGAGCCTGGCCGTTCTGTGACAACTACCTTTTCTAGTATCTTTGACAGAAAAGGGAGATTCGAGATCGGTCTGTAATTAACTAGATCTTTGGGGTCAAGTTGTGTTTTTTTAATGAGAGGCTTAATAACAGCCAATTTGAAGGTTTTGGGAACATATCCTAATGACAATGACAAATTAATATAATAGCCAAAAGAGGATCTATGACTTCTGGAAGCACCTCTAGATGGAATAGGGTCTAACATACATGTTGTTGGTTTAGATGATTTAACAAGTTTATACAATTCTTCCTCTCCTATAGTAGATAATGAGTGGAATTGTTCCTCAGGGGATTTACTGTATAGTGCACTATCTGATGCGATACTGTAGCTGATGGTTGCATGGTAACAATTTTATCTCTGATAGTATCGATCCTCTAGAGCAGGGGTCGGCAACCCGTGGCTCTTTCATCCCTCTGTGGTGGCTCCCTGTAGCATAGGTGTACAATACGCGGGGGACTTTTAATAAAACCTAAACTCTTCCCCTGCACCTTTTTTCGGGTAAGTGTGTTCACGTAGAGGTTTTCAAGGGCCAATGTGAATAAATCTAGATTTAAATTAAAAGAGACAAGATAGTCACGCCGTTTTTTGATACGTATTATTTGTATCCAAAACAATTTGAACATCACAGGGTGCTAAACACTTTCATGTGCTGTATGTTTCATTCTTAATCAAAGCCGGAGGGCGCTCTCACGCATAAAGTCCAAAACCGACTCATATGATATAAGTAATATGTGGACAAAGGCATCCCACTATTGTGTGTACCCACCAGGACTTATTTAATATTTAACAATGACAAACCTTGGTTCAGTGCAAAACTCAAACAGCTTCGCCAGGCCAAAGAAGACGCCTACAGGAGTGGGGACAAAGCCTTGTACAAACAGGCGAAATACACACTGAATAGGGAGATAAGAGTGGCAAAATTAAACTACTCTGGAAAGCTAAAACAACAGCTTTCAAGCAATGATTCTACATCAGTGTGGAAAGGCCTGAAAGCCATCACCCACTACAAGACCCCATCCCCCAGCACTGAGGCCAATCAACAACTGGCTGAAGACCTGAAGAGTTCTACTGCAGGTTTGAAAAGACTGGTCTGACACCCCACACCTGCTCCGACCGTCTCACAGCACAGCCATCCATACCCTCCCCCTCCCTCCCCCCTACTGTTTCTCAGCCTGTACTCAAGATCTGTGAAGATGATGTATGCAAAGTCTTCAGAAAGCAGAAGATAAGGAAAGCCAAAGGCCCAGACGGTGTCTCTCCAGCCTGCCTCAAAACCTGTGCTGTCCAGCTATCATCCATCTTCACATTGATCTTCAACAGATCACTAGAGCTGTGTGAAGTGCCCTCCTGCTTCAAATGTTCCACCATCATCCCTGTACCCATGAAACCAAAAATCACAGGACTTAATGACTACAGACCTGTTGTTTTAACCCTCTGGGGTCCGAGGTCATTTTGGGGCCCTTGAGATATTTTGACATGCCCTGATATTTGTGCTTATTTCAGCTACTTAAAACATACTATTGACCAACATGCATTTTTTTGTATTCAGCACAAACTGTGCTACAATAATATGTGACCAAGATGGATGTACATGTTTGCATTTTTTAGAAAAAAAAATATTATGCGTGGTTAGTACGTTTTGGGAAAAAAAATGTGGCTGAAATAGACTCACACATGCTTTGTACTATCATAAAACAATCTTATATCTGATAAACTAATTATTATTGTTTAGTATGTTATTAAAATCTATTTCTGAACAGAGTAGGCTATTAATAATAAACATGTACTAAACATACTTAGACTCGTAGCATTCATCATGTTACAGTGTACACTCATATTACTTTTATTGTTTTATATAGAGCATGAAAACATCATCGTGCCATAAGAAATTTAAATACAGTGAATTGCCCCTCATATTAAAAATGTTTTACACAATTTCAAACATTGTAGTCAGGAATTATAGTTTGGGAAAGACCCAACTATGATTTTGAAGTCATATAGTCTAGTATGTATGATTTTATAGTAGCCTATGACATGATTCTGTAGCCACAGACTCAAGCAAGCTTTGTACAATAAAAGGATGTACTTTGTACTATAAAACATGATATTTTATATCTGAGAAACTAATTATTATTGTTTAGCACACTATTAAAATATATTTGTGAACAGAGTATTAATAATAAACATGGTCTAAACATTCTTAGACGCGTAGCATTCATCATGTTGTCGTTTGGGAACAACCCAACTAACTGTTTAAATCTGTTCAAGTTTATGACACAATAAAACGTTAACTAATGCAAAAAAAAAAAAGAAACATTACTTACTCACCAGATTGAGCTCCTCTTCTGGATGAAATCGTGTTCTTCTTTCGAGGGAAATCCTGCTTTTACTCGGCGCATCTTCCAGAAACGAACAGTAGCGCTTTGTTTGTTTTGGGCGTTTACACATGCGCACTTACCACGTGGCTATTTACATATGAACAGCGCGAGCCGACCGTGGGCGAGATCGCATTAGAGATAATGAGTCAGACGGGACAGATTGAACATCGTGTTGGTCTCACACGGATTACTTCATCACAGAATGTTTGTTTTCGATAAGACTTGCTTCATTTCAAAGTAGACACTTCAAGCTTTCTATAGATATAACTCCCATGTCTCTGTGTTGAGTATTCGCTGAGTTACAGTTCATTTTAGTGACGTGTTTCTAAAAACAGTTCGCGGAGACGGAGACGACAAAGAGCGCACACTGTTTTATTATTTTTCCAAAAGCATAAAGTTGTGTTGTTATTGTGAGTGTACACAAAAAAAAGTAGACACTTAACAGTTTTGATTGATGTATAACACTTATTTGTGTGACTAAAATCAACAGAGAATTTTTAGTGTCTTTTGCACTGATCTTAAAAAAAACGATCTGGTATCGCCGGCGATACCGTCGACCCCAGAGAGTTAACATCTGTGGTCATGAAGTAATTTGAGAGACTGGTGTTGGCCCACCTGAAGGACATTACTGGACCCTTGCTGGACCCCCTACAGTTTGCTTACCGAGCAAACAGATCTGTGGATGATGCAGTTAATATGGGACTGCACTACATCCTGCAACATCTGGACAAACCAGGGACTTATGCAAGGATCTTGTTTGTGGACTTCAGCTCCGCTTTCAACACCATCATCCCGGACACCCTTCAGAACAAACTGACACAGCTCTCTGTACCCACCTCCATCTGCCAGTGGATTACCAGCTTCCTGACAGACAGGCAGCAGCTAGTGAGGCTAGGAAAACTCACATCCAACACCCGCACCATCAGGACTGGAGCTCCTCAAGGCTGCGTTCTCTCCCCACTGCTATTCTCCCTCTACACAAATGACTGCACCTCTAAAGACCCCTCTGTCAAACTCCTGAAGTTTGCAGATGACACTACAGTCATCAGCCTCACGGACGGCGACGAGTCTGCTCACAGACAATTGGTTGAGCAGCTGGCTGTCTGGTGCAGTAACAACAACCGGGAGCTAAACACGCTCAAAATGTGAGTAGGACGTGAGTAGATCAAATACCTGTGACTAATAAGGACCGAGGTGCAGGGTAAGAAACCCCAAGATTATCTGACTAAAATGACCAGAGAGGATGATGTTGAAGCCTACCTGGATCTCTTTGAGAAGACTGCCCAAAGAGAAAGATGGCCTAGGGCAGACTGGGCGAATTTGATACTCCCTTTGCTGACTGGGGAAGGCCTGCCGAGACCTCAATGCACATGAGGCAACTAATTATGAAGTGGTCAAGGGGGCGATCCTTGCCCAATATGGGATCAGCTTACCTGCCAAGGCCCAGCGTGTCCACAGCTGGGAATACCATGCAACCTTTGCAGCACGTGCCCAGGTAACCACGTTGACCCGCATGGTGAGAAGCTGGCTCGAGGAAGGAGATGGGCCGCCGGCAGTAGAAAGGGTAGTGATTGATCGATGCGTATGGGGCCTGCCCTCAGATGCGAAGAAGTATGTGGCTCAACAAGGACCACAAAACGTGGACGCCTTAGTTGCCCTCCTAGAAAATCACCAGGTGACCGTGAGCTTGTTTAAGCCTGAGAGGAACAAAAACCAAGCTTGGAAACCGAGACAAGAGCGAGAGCCCCCTAAAAAATATCCCGAAGCTGTCCAAACAAGACCCCTGAGAGCCCAAGGAAACTGGAAAAATGAGAGGCCTATGAAGGGTGCTATTCCATTTCGGTGCTTCACATGTGGAAGGGAGGGACACCTAGCCCAGGACTGCCCAGGCCAAGAGGAACACATGCCTACGGCCAGTGCTTCGGAGTCCGCAAGGCTCCCATGCCATTTTCTTACCACTTGCTAAGCCCATGATGGAGCAGCTGCCCCTCGGGTCCCGGTTAAGATTGGAGGCCGGGACACTGAGGCCCTGATAGACTCAGGGAGCATGGTGACACTTATCCGACCCGAGTTTGCAGGGCCTGTTCTGGGAAGAGAAATCTCTGTGTCCTGTATTCATGGGAACACCAAGAATTACCCCACGGCAGAGGTAAGCATGGTCACACCCCGGGGGCAGTTCTCAGTACGGGCCGGGGTTGTTGATCACTTGCCGGTCCCTGTCCTGGTTGGCTGGGACCGTCTAGTGTTTCCTGCCTACTGGACAGACCGAGCAGCGGAGGGGAAGAGACCCACCCGACGTAAACAAAGAGTCCGTCCATCCAGCCGCCCTCCTAGAACCTCTGAAGAGATCACAGATACAGAAGCAAGAAGCAGATGCTTCGGAAGATCCCGAAGGTATACAAGCACTTGATGACAGAGTCTCATGAAGTGTTGTCTGAATTTCCCCCAGCAGAAGTTCTACAGGGAGGAAGGCTGGGGCGGTATGCCTCTAAGGTCCTGTATCTAGCCCACACTCACTTGATGGGGGGACACTTAGGAGCAGAGAAAACCTATGAAAGGATCCTCACCCGGTTCTACTGGCCCGGGGTCAAGAAGGCAGTTGAAGACTATTGTCGCCACTGTGCTGAATGTCAGCTCCACAGCCCCAAGGTAACCTATAGGAATCCCCTTATTCCTCTGCCAATCATTGAGACTCCTTTCAGTAGGGTTGCACTGGACATTGTGGGACCCCTGCCAAAATCCAACCGAGGACACCGATACATTCTGGTCATACTGGACTATGCCTGGTCCAACTCTTCAGCTGGGTGAGGATTGCAGATGAGGTCCTTACCGACCAAGGCTCCTGCTTCATGTCTACCGTAATGAAGGAGACCTGCCGGCAACTGAAGGTAAAGCAACTCAAAACCTCTGTATACCACCCCCAGACTGACGGGCTCGTGGAGAGGTTTAACAAAACTCTTAACTCTCTGGGGTCGATGGTATTGCCGGCGATACCAGATCGTTTTTTTTTAAGATCAGTGCAAAAGACACTAAAAATTCTCTGTTGATTTTGGTCACACAAATAAGTGTTATACATCAATCAAAACTGTTAAGTGTCTACTTTTTTTTTTTTTTTTGTGTACACTCACAATAACAACACAACTTTATACTTTTGGAAAAATAATAAAACAAACAGTGTGCTCTCTTTGTCTTCTCCGTCTCCGCGAACTGTTTTTAGAAACGCATCACTAAAATGAACTGTAAGTCAGCGACTACTCAACACAGAGACATGGGAGTTATATCTATAGAAAGCTGAAGTGTCTACTTTGAAATGAAGCAAATCTTATCGAAACATTCTGTGATGAAGTAATCCGTGTGAAACCAACACGATGTTCAATCTGTCCCGTCTGACTCATTATCTCTAATGTGTTCCCGCCCACGCTCGGCTCGCGCTGTTCATATGTAAATAGCCACGTGGTACGTGCGCACGTGCAAACGCCCAAAACAAACAAAGAGCGGAGATCCTCATCGCGCTACTGTTCGTTTCTGGAAGACGCGCCGAGTGAAAGCAGGATTTCCCTCGAAAGAAGAACACGATTTCATCCAGAAGAGGAGCTCAATCTGATGAGTAAGTAATGTTTCTTTTTTTTTTTTTTTTGCATTAGTTAACGTTTTATTGTGTCATAAACTTGAACAGATTTAAACAGTTAGTCGAATTTTTCCCAAACGACAACGTGATGAATGCTACGCGTCTAAGAATGTCTAGACCATGTTTATTATTAATACTCTGTTCACAAATATATTTTAATAGTGTGCTAAACAATAATTGGTTTCTCAGATATAAAATATCATTTTTTTATAGTACAAAGTACATCCTCTTATTGTACAAAGCTTGGTTGAGTCTGTGGCTACAGAATCATGTCATAGGCTACTATAAAATCATACATACTAGACTATATGACTACAAAATCATAGTCAGGGTTTTTCCCAAACTATAATTCCTGACTACAATGTTTGAAATTGTGTAAAACATTTTGAATATGATAGGCAATTCATTGCATTTAAATTTCTTATGGCGCGATTGTTTTCATGCTCTATATAAAACAATGAAAGTAATATGAGTGTACACTGTAACATGATGAATGCTATGAGTCTAAGTATGTTTAGTACATGTTTATTATTAATAGCCTACTCTGTTCAGAAATAGATTTTAATAACGTACTAAACAATAATTAGTTTCTCAGATATAAGATTGTTTTATGATAGTACAAAGCATGTGTGAGTCTATGGCTACAAAACATATATATACAGATGCTCCTGATATTAACATGCTCACAAATGTTTTTTTGTTTGTATTTTATTGAATCAGATACCAGCACCAGATGTATCCTGATGTCTCTTCAAACTGTTTTCCTCTGAGAGCGCTGAACCAACATCAGATGTTCAACTACACTGATATTCTATGTTAAAACAAACTCCTTTTCTACTGATTATGTTTTTGTTTTGTTTTTTCTCCTTGAATCCATGGAAAGAAGTATAAACACTTAAATAAAACGTAAATATCAGTTATGATTTACTTGTTTCACTTGTTGAACAGAATCTGTCACAGGAATGACTCAAAGTCTGTTCACATCTCTGTGGTTAGATCAGTGTTCACAATAATGTGACTTTGACCTTCATTATGTATGTTTTGATTATACTGTGTTGTAAATAAAACACAAATAATTAAAAAAACCCTTTTTTTCAATCTGCTCACATTCTCTCTTACCTGCCTCACAGTCACACTGATGGGCCATTAGGGGAGGGCCCTTTGTCTCTCAGGTGAGACTCACTTATTATTCATGGCCATTACCACTCCCTCGCATATAGACCCTCGATCACAAAACATGTCTTGAAAATTTTAAATCAATATATTGTTTTCTGTGAATGAGTAAGCAGAATGATTTTCACATAATTTTGAAGTAAATATTCTAGCCTACAAGACTGATTACTCAAAAGTCTTATTCACAACTATTTAGTGTGGGTTTTAAGGCCTTATTTCAGCTAAAAAAAAATCCCAAAACTTACTAACCACGCATATTTTTTTTTTCTAAAAAATGCGAACATGTACATCCATCTTGGTCACATATTATCGTAGCACAGTTTGTGCTGAATACAAAAAAAAAAAAAATTACATGTTGGTCAATAGTAGGTTTTAAGTAGCTGTAATAAGCACAAATATCAGGGCATGTCAAAACATCTCAAGGGCCCCAAAATGACCTCGGACCCCAGAGGGTTAAACAAATGTTGAAGAAAATTATTGATGTCGATGGGACAAATTGGGATCAGCTGCTACCATATGTCTTGTTCTCTATTCGAGAAGTCCCACAGGGTTCCACCGGCTTTTCGCCCTTCGAACTCTATGGGCGACGACCTCGAGGGATACTGGATCTCGCCAAGGAGAGCTGGGAACAGCAACCGTCACCACATCACACCCTTATTGAGCATGTTGAAAAAATGCATGACCGAATGGCGATGGTCTGGCCAATTGTAAGGGAACACATGCAACAGGCCCAACAACAATAGGCCAAGCTATACAACAGAGGGGCACAGATTCGAGAGTTCCATCCGGGGGAAAAGGTGTTAGTTCTGATCCCATCCAACGAATGCAAAATCCTGGCTAGGTGGTTGGGGCCCTATGAAATTATAGAGCGGATGGGCCCAGTCAACTACAGAATCTGTCAACCTGGCCGAAGGAAGGGCCAGCAAATCTACCACATAAACATCCTGAAGCCATGGCATGAACCTGTCACTCCTCCAAGTGAGGTCCTCATCACCAATGTTCTCACCCCTGTAACCCCTGCGGTGAAAATGGGTAACCAACTCTCCCCTGGACAAAAACAGGAGTTACGAGAGGTTCTGTGGCGAAACCGTGACGTCTTCTCTGATCTCCCTGGGCAGACCTCACTTATAACTCATGATATAATAACAGAACCTGGGAAGATTGTTAGGCTTCGACCTTACAGAGTTCCAGAGGCTAGAAGGAAAGCCATCCGAGAGGAGGTAAAGAAAATGCTTGAATTAGGAGTTATAGAAGAGTCCCAAAGTGCGGGGTCAAGCCCCATTGTCCTGGTACCTAAACCAGACGGGAGTATACAATTTTGCAACGACTACAGAAAATTGAACGAGATTTCCAAATTTGACACTTACCCTATGCCGAGAATAGATGAGCTGATCGGGCGATTGGGTCCTGCACGGTTCATCTTAACCCTGGACTTGACCAAGGGGTACTGACAAGTTCCTCTGACCCTTCAAGCCAAACCAAAGACCGCCTTCTCCATGCCTGAAGGGGCCTTTCAATACCGTTTTCTTCCTTTTGGGGTTCATGGAGCACCGGCCACTTTTCAAAGGCTAATGGATAAGATCCTCCGTCCCCACCAGCAATATGCTGCCGCCTATCTAGACGACATTGTTGTCCACAGCAGGAGTTGGGAGCAACATCTACACCATCTAGAGGCTGTCTTACAGGTGTTACGGTCAGCGGCTCTCACGGCAAATCCAAGCAAGTGTTCGCTCGCCCAGGAAGAAGCCAACTATCTGGGGTACACTGTTGGGAGAGGAAATGTGAAACCTCAATCTAAGAAGATTGAATCCATACTCACCTGGCCCCGGCCCCAAACCAAGAAACAGGTGAGGACCTTCCTTGGCCTAGTGGGGTACTACCGTACATTCATCCCTGGCTTTGCCACGAAAGCCCCCCCCCCCCCCCCACCCCCATGGAAAAAATTATGCCACAATTGAAAAAGAAGGCCTTGCTGTCAAATGGGCTGTTGAAAAGTTAAGATATTACCTGCTGGGATGCAAATTTATCTTGGTAACTGATCATGCCCCACTGAAATGGATGTCTCAAAATAAAGGGAAAAATGCACGAATCACCCACTGGTTTCTTCAGTTACAGGACTTCCAGTTTAGATTAGAACACCGGGCTGGGAGGTCTCATGCAAATGCTGATGTCATGTCCAGGAGACATGAATGCGCTGGGACAGATGCTCCAAGCCAGAGCTCGAAGATGGAAAAGGGGGTATGTGGGGGCCAGAAAGAAGCAGGGCCCTCACAACATGGCACATGTCACCTTCAGCACCATGAAAAGCACTGGCAGAGGAGGACACAAGGGCAGGGTACCCAGTAATGTTCAGAACCAGGGATAGCTCCTCCAACACAGATGTGCACTGTTTCCCCACTGATAGGGAGCCTCAGCTGCAGGCAGTTGGGCCAGTTAGCAGACACATAAAAGGGAACCAGCAAGCCTCAGAAGGGGGAGAAGTGAGGGAGGTGAGCAGACGGAGGGTGCTGGCAGCTGGCAGCTGGCAGCTGGAGAGAACAGGCTTTGAACTGGTTCTACCCCAACCAAGCCCTCAAGGACAGAGGCCTACTGGACGACATGAGTAGATCAAATACCTGTGACTAATACTGCATCTCCTCTGCTTCCAATCCAGATGTAATTGGCTGCTACGGGGACAACTTGAAGAAGAAGAATTATCTGAGTTTGAGTTTTTCCCTATTCCCTCCCCCCCACCACCTTTTTGAAGAATAAAGGAAAATTGAGTTTGCTTGACTGGAATTCTGCCTGGTAACTTGTGTGATTTGATCTCCTGAGCTATTTCCCCCCCAGACTTACGGAGGAAGCCTACAATGTATGTACCAGGAGCACCTTAAAAAAAACACAAATTCCTTTTGTGTTTGCGCACACCTGGCGAATAAAGCTAATTCTGATTCTGATTCTACTGCTGTTGCTAAGCTGAATAACAAGTATAAACCTTAACTGATAAAACGGGAAGACAATAAACGATTGCGACAATATATGGTTTATGTGTGTTTTCCAAGTGTTTTTCATCAAAAAGTTGATTTATTTCACTAATTCCATTCAAAAAGTGAAACTTGTATATTATATTCATTCATTACACACAGACTGATATATTTCAAATGTTTATTTCTTTTAATTTTGATGATTATAACTGGCAACTAAGGAAAATCCCAAATTCTGTATCTCAGAAAATTAGACTATTACTTAAGACTAATACAAAAAAAGAATTTTTAGAAATCTTGGCCAACTGAAAAGCATGAACATGAAAAGTATGAGCATGTACAGCACTCAATACTTAGTTGGGGCTCCTTTTGCCTGAATTACTGCAGCAATGCGGCGTGGCATGGAGTCGATCAATCTGTGGCACTGCTTAGGTATTTTGAGAACCCAGGTTACTCTGATAGTGGCCTTCAGCTCTTCTGCATTGTTGGGTCTGGCATATCGCATCTTCCTCTTCACAATACCCCATAGATTTTCTATGGGGTTAAGGTCAGACGAGCTTGCTGGCCAATTAAGAACAGGGATACCATGGTCCTTAAACCAGATACTGGTTGCTTTGGCACTGTATGCAGGTGCCAAGTCCTGTTGGAAAATGAAATCTGCATCTCCATAAAGTTGGCCAGCAGCAGGAAGCATGAAGTGCT
Organism: Acrossocheilus fasciatus; assembly: GCA_036784905.1. Lineage (NCBI taxonomy): Eukaryota > Metazoa > Chordata > Actinopteri > Cypriniformes > Cyprinidae > Acrossocheilus > Acrossocheilus fasciatus. Next base: position 22,472,537 of record CM071955.1, on the reverse strand, counting down.
CTAAAACTTCCTGGTATACGGCTGCGTTGACCTTGGACCTCAGAAAACACAGTGGACCAAGACCAGCAGATGACATGGCACCCCAAACCATCACTGACTGTGGAAACTTTACACTGGACCTCAAGCAACGTGAACTGTGTGCCTTTCCTCTCTTCCTCCAGACTCTGGGACCCTGATTTCCAAAGGAAATGCAAAATTTACTTTCATCTGAAAAGAGGACTTTGGACCACTGAGCAACAGTCCAGTTCTTTTTCTCCACAGCCCAGGTAAGATGCTTCTGACGTCGTCTCTGGTTCAGAAGTGGCTTGGTAGCCCTTTTTCTGAAGACGTCTGAGCGTGGTGACTCTTGATGCACTGACTCTAGCTTCAGTGCTCTCCTTGTGAAGCTCTTACAAGTGTTTGAATCAGCTTTGCTTGACTGTATTCTTAAGCTTGCAGTCATCTCTGTTGCTTGTGCACCTTTTCCTACCCAAATTCTTCCTTCCAGTCAACTTTGCATTTAATATGCTTTGATACAGCACTCTGTAAACAGCCACACCTTTCAGTAATGACCCTCTGTGACTTACCCTCTTTGTGGAGGGTGTCAATGTTTGTTTTCTGGATCATTGCCAAGTCAGCAGTCTTCTCCATTAATGTGGTTTCAAAGAACAAGAGATACCCGGAATTTATACTGTAGGGATGGTCATTAATTGAAACTCAAATGTAAATATTCTAGTTTTCTGAGATACTGAATTTGGGATTTTCCTTAGTTGTCAGTTATAATCATCAAAATTAAAATAAATAAACATTTGAAATATATCAGTCTGTGTGTAATGAATGAATATAATATACAAGTTTCACTTTTTGAATGGAATTAGTGAAATAAATCAACTTTTTGATGATATTCTAATTATATGACCAGCACCTGTATATGCCTTATTCTGTGCTAAAAATGGAAAAAGTGTTTGTGGTATATAAACTATTATACTGATTATACAATCATAACCATAAAATTGTCATTAGTAAAATATATATCAAAAATATCATAGAAGACTAATGATTGGTTATTGTCCAGCAGTGTATTTGCAGATCAAATATTTAGTGGCTCCACATGAATTTTATTCGGTGGAAAGTGGCCAAAATGGTTCTTTTGACATTGAAGGCTGCAGACCCCTGCTCTAGAGCAAGGTTATTATAGTTTTGAATTTTTGAATTTGTTTTATTTTAATATTGTTTTCAAATTCACACAAAGAGCAGCCTAGGGCCCCTGACCACCTTAAGCCGCCCCTGTTTGGCTGCTATTTCTTTAAGAGCTGCCGCTGCTGAACGTGACACAGATCTGACATGCATCATATTTTTTCTCAACTCTCTTTACCTTTTCTGACTCACTTTATGTCTTAAAGTCTCTACTAACAAACTGATGAGTGAAATCGAGTGTGTTAATTGAGGGAGACAGTGCTGGGCTGCTCCAGGACAGTTTTGAAAACCATTTCATAGACATGTTCTTAAATGTGATTCATATATAACTGCATGCACAGTTTTAAGGCAGCTTTAATCACCCTTTTGGTAACTTCATGACTTAAAGGTGCACTAAGCCAAACGATGTTGATATTTTAAGGCAACAAAACAAACACACCCATACCCCAACAGGACCTCGCCCTTATTTTGAAATCTCCACCCCACATGTGCGTACACAACCATGGCAACGATGATCATGGAAACAAGTGAAGATGACACACAAGCATATTCAAACAAAAGCCAACACGGATAAGTTGTGTGAAACAAAGCAAAATCAACATTACTCACCTATCAAGAAGAAAAAACGCAACCTTGGTGTCTGATTGGAGCTCTTCGCACTCCTTGAGTTCTCTCTGCCACTGGAAAGCTGCTCTGATATTTATGCAGGTCCTACCTCTTGCCTGATGGTAACCCTTCTTTTTAATGTTTTGTTTCCCTAATATTTTCCTCTTTTTTATCTGCCATCTCTCTGTATCTATAGTTGATCTGCTAATATCCGTCCTGTGCACTCAAACTGAGCGCTCTCTTCTCTCTGTCATTACAAGACATGCCCCCTTACTGCTGATTGGCTACAAGTGTGTTTTGGGACTTTGGGAATGCTTGGGAATGGGAGGTGGGATGCTGTGGTCAAAAGTATTTTTCAATCGCTTAGTGCACCTTTAACTGACCATGAAATTGCATGCACATAATTTTGTTCATGCTTTGACACGAAAAGATACAGTCTACAGTGTGCAGTGGCAGGTCCTACAAGAACAGTACCGTTTCCATGCCTGGTGTTGAAGTGAAGTTGGAGCACGCGTCTGAAATGTCTACCGTTTGATGTAGCTGTAAAAACATTCTGCAACTGAATAAATGCACTTCTTGGCCAGAAAAAAAGTGAGAAAGTGAGTGGAGTGACCAACCCTAGCTCCAAGCCTGCGTTAATTGCGTAATTGGGGGGTGCTCTGGCCGCCAGGACGAAACAGACATGGCGGTGCAGGGAGCACAGGAGGCCATGGCGGGTGGTCTTCATGGCCAAGGCCTCGGTGGCCTCGGTCCCCTCGTCCCCCTCAAAAAAAAAAATTGCTTGGGGGAACTTACGGGCTCTGGCACTCACTGTGGGCTCAACACAGGAACACGAAGAACTCTCAGGGCTAAACACACAGGAACAGGAAAATCCACAGGAACAGGAGCCCGCTTTGGGCTAGGCTCGAAATCTGAGGCCCTTTACTGGGCATGACAGAAGCATAACAGCCCTCCTTGGGCTGGACGTGGAGTCAGGGGCCCTCACAGGGTAAACTCAGGAACTGCTTCCATCTCAGCAACAGGAGAGGCAGGCGGCTAGGGAATGGCCTCCGCGGCCATAACTAGAGGAGCCGTCTGCCCCTGACGAGTCTCTTTTGACATGACAAGGTAGGTTAAAACTGTTCCTGTGGACACAACAAGACTTTAAAATGACTTAACTCTGGTCAGGGACTGGAGCCTGCATAAATAAGTTATTGTATGAGAAATGTATTACATTATGAACACACTAGCAACTTAATTTAATTAATGTTTACTATATTATAATTATCTTTCAATGTAATAAATTTGACCACAAAGCATAATAATAGTTTTATGTAAAATAAGCTATAACATTAAAAGAAAATTAGGCTTACACGATGTGACAATGCTAGCTGGGCTTGCCTATTGATCTGTTGTTTCGTTGTTTATTTTGTTTGTATCCAGTTCAGACCTTGATCTTACAGTCCACTGTTATGCACTCTTCAGTACTGACTTACATTAACACTGACTACTGATTGTTTGAATACTTTAATTATGTTTTTATTAAATTAACTCTTTTCCTTTGCTATTTGCTGGTACATGTTGGCTCTCATTCATGTTGCAATTTGGAGCCGGTTGTAACAATATTTATATGTAACCACTGTCATTGTCATCATGCCACATACATTACCTGAGAAGTTAAAGTAAATATGTCAGAAAACTGCGCTCTTTCAAGGGAGTGCATTTAATGAATGGCCAAAGTAAGAGCATAATCTACTGTAAGTGTTTAAAACATGCAAAGAAGGATTGCCAACTGCTCCCATATTTAAGTAACATTCCATATTAAATCTATACAGAAAGCATCATGTCACGCCCAGTTTAGGGAGCTAAACTAAAAAAAAAAAAAAAAAAAGGAACTCTCAAAAGAAATAAAATAAATAAAAAATAAATTAATTAATAAACAGGAGAACCCTTAGTTAAAACTGTAATAATAACATATTTGGCAAACTCTTCTTTTCATATTTGCATTTGCGCTCTTGAGAGCATCAGATGTTTCTGTTTACAACGTTTGCAGCGTTGAGCAGTGTAGCCAATCACAGACACATCCACTGAACCGATGAACTGAGATGAGTGACAGGCTGAGTGCATCTGAAATTATAAAGGGAGCACGCATTCTAGGCTATCAGTAATGCATTCAGAATTTTAATATAATTTTTTTTTTTCATGATGCTAAGAGGAAAAATGTCCCCTCACTGAAGTTTAGCTATAGTTTAGTTATTCTATATAAATGCTAAAATGAATCTCAGATGTGAACATATTTGCTTAGTCTATTCATTTTTTTTTATTTTTTTTTTTTATTATGCAAACAAACATACTATTTACAGGTAACAAATCAAATACAAAATAACCAAGGTCAACAAAACATACATGACAGCCAACATGATTTGTGTGTGTGTGTGTGTGTGTGTGTGTGTGTGTGTGTGTGTGTGTGTGTGTGTGTGTGTGTGTGTGTGTGTGTGTGTGTGTGTGTAAGTGTGACTTGGTGTTGGGGGTGGAAGTATATAAATAAAAGAGAGTACAACAGACATGACAATAGAAAAAAAAAACAATAGTAATGATAACAATAATAATAGTAATAATAGCATTAATAACAAAAATTAGAGGATGGAGGATGAGGAAGGTTATAAGTAATAATAGTAATAGTAGCAGCAATAACGATAATAATATTCATCCGAGATAGGGGGTGGTTGGGGAATCAGGAGGAGGACAAATAGCAGTAATAATAATAATAATAATCATAATAATAACAACAATAATGTTAGTAATAGTAATGATGAAATAATAATAGTAATAATAGTAATAAAGCTATAAATAGAGAGATATTGTAAGGCTGCCTCTGGGCCCATAAATTATGCCACAAACGAACCATCAAGGAGAGGTGCTGCAGGGCACGGGGCCCAAAAGTCCACCCCTGGCCGCCACTCACATGCCACGCTTACCCCACATATGTATATGAGTGTATGATGCATTAAAAAAGTGTGACGTGCAGCGTGGAACCAGCCCAGTGCAAAGTCCAGGTCCCCATGCTCACATCTCACTTACCCCGTGTGTGTGTCTGATATATGTATATGCATTTATTTATTTTTTATTTTTTTCCTTTTTCCCCCTTTAATTTTTTTTTTTTTTATTATTATTATTATCACCATTATTTTTATTTTTCCCTCATTTATTTTACAATAGATGTGTGTATATCGTCTAGTGATGCATTAAAATAAGCAAGGCATGTGGTGCCGAACCCGCCAGAGGCAAGAAAACCCGGGCAAAGCTGGTACAGGTTGGAGGCACAAGGTTCCCGGCCCCACAGCACACCCACCAACCACTAAACCAAACCACACAGGGCAGGACCTGAGATGCCACAGCCAAACGAAGCCCAGAGGCATGGAAATAAAAAGAGAGATAAAAAAGAAAAGAAAAGAAAAGAAAGGGAGAGAGAGAGAGAGAGAGAGAGAGAGAGAGAGAGAGAGAGAGAGAGAGAGAGAGAGAGAAACATGACGAAAATGAGGAGAACAGAAAGAGAGAAAGAAAGGATAGGGAAAGAAAATAAATGAATAATAACAGTAATAATAAACAAATAAATAAAAATAAAAATGAACAAGTTTAATCTTTCATAAGGTTTAATTTAGTTTGATATTAGCCATTGTTGCTACCTCCTCCTAACCCCCCTCCCACAAATCTTGTGTAGATATTGATGAATGGTGTGTTGTTGTGGATGGCTTCAGACAAAGAGGGTCAGCGGATTCATGATTGATAGAAGTTTATGAGAGATAACAAAGAGGGGTGTAATTCTATTGTATTATTTTGAGTGGAAGTTGACAGGTTTTCCATGGAGATGTACTCTAGTAGTAAGTTTTTCCAAGATGTAATATGTATAGTGTTCCTTGATTTCCAGTTCATAAGGATAGTTTTCTTGGCGATAGTTAGAGCCACTAGGAGTAATTTACTATCTGTATCGTTTGAGTTGATTATGGATATGTCACCTAATATACAGAGTGAGGGAGATAACGGGACGTGACATCCCATAAGGTTGGATAGTGACTCAGTAACGTTTTCCCAAAATTCTTTAACTGGGGTGCAATGCCACATGGCGTGAAGATAGGTGTCTGAGGTATTTTGTGTACAATGTGAGCATGTTTCTGAAGTAAAACCCATTTTAAATAATTTTCGTCCAGTAAGGTGAAATCTATGAAGTACTTTATATTGTATTAGTTGAAGGTTGGCATTTTTCGTCATGAAGTAAATATTTTTGCAGATTTGTGTCCAGAAGGCGGCGTCGGGAGCAATAGATAAATCTGATTCCCACTTAACATTTGGTAGACTTAATGTATTGTCTGATTTTGATATAATTCTGTATATTTTGGAGAGTAGTTTTTTTGAAGATATATTAATTAATGCTGATATTGAGGGGGGGGGGGGGGGGGGGAGGTCTAGATCAATTGTCCTAGTGTCAATCTTTGATTGAATTGATGATTTGATTTGTGAGTATTCCAAAAAACAATTGCTCCCAATGCCGTATCTCTGGACCAAGTGGGAGAATGAGGCCAGGTTATTATTATGAAAGATATGCTGAAGTTGTGTGATTCCCTTTTCTGCCCATGTGCGTAAATTAAGTGGCTTCTTGTTAGATGTAAAATCTGGGTTATTCCAGATCGGGGTGTATTTAGATGGTGCAAGAGGGGAGTTCGTGATTTGATGGAATTTCCACCAGGCTGTCAGAGCTGCTGCTATTGTCGGCATTTTAAAACAATGATGCTCTTTGATTGTTTGATTGTAGAAGGGTAAATCTGAAGTATTAATGTCCTTACAAATTGTTTGTTCAACATCTAGCCATGTGTTTTCTGATGGGTTAGGGTGAATCCATTTGTGTATATTTTGGAGCTGATTGGCCAAAAAGTAGTGGTAAAAATGTGGTGCTTCCAATCCTCCTTGTGTTCTTAATTTCTGTAGGGTAGTCAATTTAATTCTTGGGGTCTTGTTTTTCCAGTAAAATTTGGTAATGATTGAATCTAGTGATTTAAACCAGGCAAGGGTGGGTTGGATTGGTGTCATTGTAAATAAATAGTTTAATTTAGGGAGTATAGTCATTTTAATTACTGATATTCTGCCCATAATAGAAAGTGGTAGGTTCATCCAGCGTTGAAGATCATCTGCTATTGTTGTAAGTAGTGGAGTGTAGTTGAGTCCAAACAGCTCTGACAGGCTGGGGGAAACATTAATACCCAGATATGTGATGTGATTGGTGCACAGAGGAATTGGTGGTGTATGGGATGTCACATCCAAACTGGTGGAATGTAATGAAAGTATAGCAGATTTACTCCAGTTGATTGAGTATTCGGAAATATTTGAGAAAGAATCGATGAGTTTAATCGTTTCTTGTAACGATGATGGAGGGTCTTGTAAATATATTAATATATCATCGGCGTAAAGACTTATTTTGTGGTGTATATTTAGTGTTTGAATTCCTTTTATGTTGCTGTTTTGACGGATGGCTGCTGCTAATGGTTCAATGAAAATGGTAAAAAGTGAGGGGGAGAGTGGGCATCCTTGTCTAGTGCCCCGGTGCAGTGTGAAGCTACGTGATGTTATTCCATTAGTGATGACAGTGGCTGAAGGTGATGTATATAGAATTTTAATCCAATTAATGAATGACTCCCCAAAACCAAACCTCTCTAATGCGGAAAAGAGGAATTTCCAGTTGACCCTATCAAACGCTTTTTCTGCATCAAGAGTGACTATGATGGTTTTGGCTTTATGAATTGATGAATAATACATTAAGTTAAAAAGTCTACGTGTGTTGTTAGATGCAAGTCTACCTTTAATGAAACCAGTTTGGTCTGGATGGATTATAGATGGTGTGATTTTTTCTAATCTATGGGCTAGTGCTTTGGCGATGATTTTAATGTCTACATTTATTAGGGAAATTGGACGATAGCTTGATGGTAGTGTTGGGTCTTTATTGGGTTTGAGAAGGAGTGAAATTGTGGCTGTGTTCATATTATCTAAAAGTTTTGATTTTTCTTTTGATTCATTTGTCATTCGGATAAAGAGTGGTGATAAAATGGACCAAAAGTGTTTGTAGAACTCAGCAGGGAATCCATCAGGACCTGGTGCTTTATTATTTGGCATGAGTTTAAGGGCTTTAAAATAGTCATGTTCTGTTAACGGGGATTCAAGAGTATTTATTTGATGTTTACTAAGTTGAGGTAAGTTGATATTGTTAAGAAATGAATTGATGTCTTCCTGAGTCAGATCTTTTTCAGAAGAATATAATTTACTGTAAAAATTTTGAAAAATTTGATTTATTTCTTCTGGTGAATTCCCTGCTGTGTCTGTAATAACTGCTATTGTAGTTTTTTCCTTATTATGTTTGATTTGATTTGCCAAATATTTACCAGATTTGTTACTGTGATGGAAGTTTTCTTGTCTTAGCCTTTGAATTAGGAATTGGGTATGTTTATTAATTAATTTGTTTAACTGAAATTTATATTTTCTTAATGTATCCTGTGTCTTCTCTGTTGGGTTATTTATATTGGAGTCTTCTAGTTCTTTGATTTTTTGTTCCAGTTCAGCTTGTTGTTCCTTCTCTTTCCTTTTTTTGTAAACGGAGAATGAAATAATTTTTCCTCTTAGTACTGCTTTCCCTGTTTCCCACAGAAGAGATGGGGATAATTCCGGGGAGTCATTCATCTCTAGAAAGCATGCCCACTCTCTTTTAAAATAACTGTCAAAGTCATGGTCTTTCAGAAGAGATGTATTAAATCGCCATCTAGTAAAGGGTTTATGTGGACTATTTATGTTCCATTGTAATGTTACTGGGGCATGATCACTAATAACTATTGGATGGATCTTTGATTCGGAAATATTTGATATGATAGAATTGCTGGTAAGAAAGAAGTCAATGCGGGAATATGATCGGTGGACTGGTGAGAAAAATGAATATTCTTTAATGTTAGGATGCTGTATACGCCAACTATCGCCAAGACCAAAATCACTCATGAACTGTTTTATGGTTTCTGCAGACTTCCAGATACGTTTATTGCCTAAACTGTTAGATCTATCTATTGTTGAGTCTAAAACTGTGTTGAAATCACCTGCTATTATGACTGGACAGTTAGAAATATTTGAAAAAAAGATGGGTCATCTGTGTTTGGGCCATATAAATTGCCAATAGTAATTGGGCTATTATTAATTGTGATGTTTATGATAATGAAACGTCCCTCGGGGTCAATAACGGTGGTATTATGAACAAATTATTTTTTTTTACTTATTAGAATGCATACTCCTCTCTGTTTTGTGTTGTAGTGAGCCGAGAATAAATGACAGTGCTTTGAGGATTTAATTTTGTTATGATCAGATTCTGATAGATGTGTTTCTTGCAGAAGGCATATGTCGGCTTGTAGTTTATTTAGATGATTAAAAACTTTAATCCTCTTTGTCTGAGAACCAAATCCACGAACGTTCCAGGTTACAAAATTGATAGATGACATGTTTTAATGAAAAGTGAACAGAGATGTATATTAATGTGTGGGCCTGTTAGTACTGTATATGTATAAATGTGAGTGTGTGTATTCGAATCGGATTGGGAAAAGTTGCTTTCAACATTCGAGAATGTCCTTTGGGTACTGTTCGTTGAGTCCGTAATTTGTGCCTTTAAGTTGTCTGCCTTGCCTCTGAACCAGTTCTTTGTGTTTATAGTGTTCGAATTTCGCGATGATCGGTCGTGGTCTGTTGTTGTTGTTTTGAGATCTGATACGGTGAACACGGTGAAAGGTGATGATCTGTACAGTTTCGGCTGGTAATTTGAGTTGTTTTATCATAAAGTCCTTGATTGATTTCTCGGGGTCGTCTGGAGTTTGTTCCGTGTTGCCTGTGAAAACGATATTGTCCCTCATGCTGCGCGTTTGCAACTCCAAAATGTTTTCTTTCATGGTTTTGTTTTCTGCGGCGATGGAAGTGAGTTGAGTGGTAAGTGCGTGAACTGAATCCTTTAAAAAGTCATTTTCCTTAGTGAGAGTGTCGATCTGTTCTTGGCTGAATTCTAAACTGTGCCGCAATTCCTGGATATCCTTGTGTATGACTTCAATCAATGCGATCCTGGTATCAAGTCCAGAGAGTTTATTTTCGATGGAAAGTAGAATGTCGCTTACCTCAGTGCAGCACGGCAGTTTAGGTGATGTGGATGGTGAATTACTTGGACTGGAAGGCGAATCGGGGCGAGGTCTCTTGGAGATTGGAGTTGAGTTACCTTTACTTTTCTTGTTGTGATCTGGTTTGTTCCTGTTCATGGTGCAGCAGAGTGTATTGTAGTGTGCGTCGATATAGTCCTCGAGATAATCCAGGTTGTAAAATGGTATAGTCCAGTTTTGAAACGGTGGGACAGTGAGATGAAAGAAGCGGGAGATAGAGAGAGAGAGATAGAAAAGAAAAAAAAGTAGCTATAGATATTCGAACGCTTTATCTGGAGTTGTTTAGTCTAGCAGACGGGAGCCGCCATCTTAGATCACGCACCAGGTCTCGTGGGGTCTCGCGTTACTCAGCCATACAGGGTTCGTGATTCTTAGTCTGCTTAGTATTGCTTAGTCTATTCATGTACATATTAATTCTAAAAATAAATATAAATGTCCTTTTAGAATGAATTTGTTTGAGTATACACATACACACAAATTATTTCTAAATGGAAATATATATTTTAGAAGTTTGGAAGTACTGGGCTACTTATACTTTATTTCCCCACCAATGTCAAAATCAAACTAATGCCCTTGCTTCACATAACACAAAATAAACTTGTCTTTGGCTTATTCTTCACTATAATACTATTACTGTAGCTGTTTATTATAAATGAAGCGTTAGTTCTGGCAGGTCACGTGAGTCAAGCTTACATCAGCTGATTCTCAACTGATCGTATCTACCTATAGGAATGCAACACCTATGGCGGCATATAAGCTCTCTTCCGTATCAATCAACAGCTTTTTCCGCTTGCTCAGGAGCAAATCAGACGGCGAATTCCATCTCTATGAGAAAGCTTTCAGTCAGGAATTTTCAGGGGTTCGTTTCCCAAGGAGTTCTCACCAGATTCAACAAGTTTGTGAACTTGAACGCGAATTCGCCGCGATTGATAGCTAATAGAATCGGAAGTGACCTGAGCAAGTACTGCTTCTCATAACGATATATCATTTACATAGACTCTTTGACTGCAATGCCCGCAATTCATCGCTGAAGTTGTGCTAATGTGACTGCATCAACAACACTTTTACACGAGATCTGCTTTCCCCGCTGGAAGAAGCAAGATATCAAGGAGGGTTAAAGCATCCACGTAAAAACTGAACACTTAACCCTTTATTCATCACTTAATGTCTTCACGAAGTTAAGCTAAGTTCTATTTCGTTCTCATTGCCTTATGCTATGTTGGGAATTATGTTATCGTCAAATATTGCTCGTTGTTAAGGCAGTTGTTCAGTAACATGTTTGTTTGCTAGGCATGCTGTTGCTTTAGGCTCATTGGTTGTATTTTGTCACGCTGGTAACTATTATCTGGATAAGGGCAACATGCTGTTGCCTAAACGTCGGGTATTGACCATATGCTATACTGCATTAAAGGGGCATGCTGCTCTTCTCAGCTGCTGATTAAAGAAGAGCACCTATTCGCTACTTCTCTTCTTCTTAAAGGGCATGCTGCCGCAGTCTACGCTATTTCAAAAGGTCTTTGCTTTAAAGCTGTTAGGGTATTGGGATTTTGCTTGCTTTTAGGGCTTATCTAGCGCTCAGCTTGTTTCTTTAAGCTATTGGTTGTACTGCAAGTACTGGTACTGGGTAAATTTGCAACAGCAAGAAGCTAATATTTAACCTGTTGTTTAGGCCATCTGATTGTTCTCGAAATATGCTTGCTGCTTATGGCTCATCTAGTTATTGGGACTGCTATTTCCTTAAGTTTCTCTGACTACTGCTACATGCTTGTTGCAAAGCTATCGAATGCATTGGTAAGGATTTCTGTCTTCACGCACGTGGGTTGTCAGATTGAAGACGCGTAACATAACGAGCACAATGTCAATGGGAGACGACAACCTGTAAACTGATGAGTTGATTTGAGTTACATGCTGTTTCAATTGAGTTTTTAAATGGATGCTGAAGCTTTTAGGCCAGGTAGAATATGCGATCTCTCTGAACCGTACATTTCTCACTTCTATGGCTGCAGTATGTTTGTTTGCTGCAAATTAGGCTGTCATTTTTAGTGAGTCAATTAGCTGTCAATTTTTCTGCATCTTTTTTAGGTATTGCAAAAAGGGGCTTGCTGTTTTTCTTGGCTGCTTATTAAGAAAAGCATCCCTTCGCTGCTACTTTCTTCTGGTAAGGGGCTTGCTGCTTATAAAGAAGAGCACCCCTTCACTGCCTTCTCCGTAAGGGGCTGCTGTCCCAGTCTCTGCTATTTCAGAAGGATATGCTTCTTTCAGAATGCATCAATTGTGGTTTGGGCGGTTCTGGCCTATCATTGTGTCGGGGGGGGGGGGGGGGGGGGGGGGGGGTTATTATTGTTGCTCTCCCTGCTCATTCATGACAGGCTGCATGGATGGGCAGGGAGTTTTTGTACAGAACAGAACCATACCGCCAAACCAAAACTTTATGCTAAGTATCTATCTTTTGACGATAGTGGTCCTGACAGAATTATATTTAACACATCTTCTTATTATACCTACACCGATTATACTCATTTATAATTCATATTTGTACTTATAGGCGTTTTTCTCCTTTCTCTGATGTGTTCTAACAACATCAGAATTCTGTAACACATAATATTTTGATACTTGAATAAAAACAATGAGAGCCATGAGAGTATCCATACTGTAGTTGGTGCTGTGCTCTACAATTTGGTTTAGCGACATAAAAGGGCATGGAAATTGAGCAATGGATGTTGAAACGTACAGTACTGTCACAAATCTGGTCCGTGGCTTTCTGTCCGATTGTCACCAGAGGTTGCCCTTCCATCATATTGACTCTCACACTACACAGACTGTTACACTTACACTAGACCTCAGTTCCCACAATCCATTTCATTCTGATTACACGCACTTCTGCAGCCATTCACACTCTCTACATAAGCCATGGACTTCCCCTTTCTCACTGCCGAGTATTGTAAGCACATATCACTACTCTAGCTGCTAGCTACTTTACGGAGACTATCGTAGTTTTCATAGTCATAATCTTGCCTTGCCTGTTTTCCTGTGTTTTCATTCTAGCCTGTGTATCTTGGATTAACCCTTTGTCTTGCTGTTTTGGATTGTATTTGCCCCTGCCTGAATTATTGCTGGGTGCCTGAATTATCTTTCTTTGCTTTACCCTGTTGGATACTGTTCGCCGATCGAAGACCCACACTTGTCCTAAGAATACTCTTTGTCTTGCCTCATCTATGTCTGTTTGCTGTGGACACAACAAAAATATTATTTGCCCTTAAACGAGGCCCACGATCGCTGGAGAATTATGTTAAAAAATTTTTAGCTATAGACCACTACTCTGAATTACCGGACCATGCGTTGATAAACATTTTCTGTGATGGCATTAAGAATCTCAGAGCCCAGAGTCTGTCACGTCGCAAATGATCGTCCAGAGTCTCGTCACACCACAGCTGATCATCCAGAGTCGCGTCACATCGCAGCTGATTGTCCAGAGTCCTGTCACTCCCTGTCTGTTGCACCCAGATCTTCGAGGTCAGTTTTTCAGACTCGCAGACTGGCAGCCAGCGTGGAGGACCTACTGCTGGTGTCAGCACTTGCAGCTGGTATCCCTAAACCAGTGCTCTCAGACTTTCCTGTTTCTGAACCGATTCCCCTGTCTGTAGCGCTTCCGAAAAATGGGGATCGCCTTATGGTGTATTTGGGCTGCATACACAACCACTGAACCTTTTAGAAACGGCAGCATCCACTGTTATGTCTCCAGAGGTGGCGGCTGATGCTGCAGAACCTCCACAGCTATGGAGGCTGTCTGTAAATTCTCTGCCTGTCCTGTCACAGCTATGGAGGCCGTCCGCCAATACTCGTCCTGTCCTGTCACGGCTATGGAGGCCGTCTGTGATCTCTCTGCCTGTCCTGTCACAGCTGTGGAGACCTTTTACGAACTATTGTCTCATCCTGAACTGGCCAAGGAAGCCGTTTGTGAACTATTGCCCTGTCTCAATACAACCGAAGAAGCTGTTTCTGAACTCTCAGCCTTGTCTGTCAAACCTAAGGACGCTGTCTGTGAACTTCCTGACTATTCTGCTGCGGCTACAAGGGCCATTCAGGAAATTTAATTCCTGCCATGGAAACCTTAAATGAACTTTCTGCATGCCCTGTTAACTCTGTCATTGCCAAAGAGACCCCTAGTGAACAGTCTGTCTATCCAGTTTCCATCAATGTCACTTACTGAAATGGCTACCAGTTCATGTTCAGTCAATCCACCCGGTTTTGATCTGTCTGCGGATCCACTACTCCCAAGCCTCTGTCCATGAACCTAATTCTGAATGATCTGTATGTCCTGTTCCAGTCCATGATTCTAATATTGAACTGTCTGTCTGTCCAGCCTCTCTCAAGGAAACCAACACCAAGTTTGCTGCCCTGTCTGTCACAGTCCAAAACCCCGACTTTGAACCCTTAAACTTGCCTGTCACAAGCCCAGAAACTATAAATGCACTCCGTGTCTGCCCCGTTAACCCTGTCACTGCCATAGAGACCATTCATGAACTGTCTGTCTTGCCAGATTTAGTTAACGAGTCTAATAATGAACTGTCAGCAGGTTCTATTTTCCCAAATGTGCATGTTGAACCGTCTGCCTTGCCAGTCCCAGTCAGTAAGCCGGTTTGTGAACTGTCGTCTTGTCCTATTTCAGTCAGTGAGCTGGTTTATGAACTGTCTGCCCGTTCAGTGGTCACCAGGGAGATCATTGAACTTTTTTTGTTCCCTACCTCGGTCCCTGGAATCGTGAATGCACTGTCTGTGTTGTCTGTATCTGCTCTCCTTAGGTCTCGATCTCTGCCAGGGTGTCCTGATCAGCCTGGCCTTCCGTGGTGGTCTCCTGCTCTGTCTGCTCCAGCCTGGTGGTCTTCTGTCCCACTCTATGTGACGAATCTGGTCCGTGGCTTTCTGTCCAATTGTCACCAGAGGTCGCCCTTCCATCATATTGACTCTCACACTACACAGACTGTTACACTTACACTGGACTTCAGTTCTCACACTCCATTTCACCCACACTTGTCCTAGGAATACACTTTGTCTTGCCTCATGTATGTCTGTTTGCTGTGCATCGACCCATACTTGTTTCATGATCACACTTTGAATAAAGCTCTGCAGATGAATCCGCAAGACTCATGTTCTGATTACTCCATAACAAGTACAATGTCATTTTGGAAGCGCTGATGTTTTTTCTAAAAAGCCTATTACAATTATGAAATTTGACAATATTTTTGGTGAGTTTATAATGTAATACATTTCTCAAAATGTAATAATTATTACATTATGAGCTCAAGACCCGTGCCATAACAGTTCCAACCGGGAGGGGGGGTGGGCGCCCTGGATGTCGGAGCAGGACACAGAGGAGGCATCCAGGGCAGATCAGGGGACTCCTGCGGCCATGGCGGGTCTGGGGACTCCGGCGGCCATGGCGGGTCAGGGAACTCCGGCAGCCATGGCGGGTCAGGAGGCTTGGATGGCCAAGGCGGGTCAGGAGGCTTGGATGGCCAAGGCGAGTCAGGAGGCTTGGAAGGCCAAGGCGGGTCAGGAGGCTTGGATGGCCAAGGTGGGTCAGGGAGCTTGGGCACCCATGGAGGATCCAGGAGCTTGGGCGCCCAAGACTGAGCAGGACACACAGGGGAATAGCCCCCCCCCCAAAAAAAATTTTTAAGGCGGAAATTAAGGGCCTTCAATCTTCGTTTGGATTCTTGGGGGCGCTCTGGCAGCGCGGACTCTTGGGGGTGCTCTGGCAGCGCGGATTCTTTAATGTGCTCGGGCGGCGTGGAACTGGACGGAACCAGCGGAGGTGAAGGTGAGCTGGATGGGACCAGCGGAGGCGAAGGTGAGCTGGATGGGACCAGCAGGCTTGCCACACTCTCTAGCGGCGGGGTGGCCAAACTCTCTGTCGGCGGGTTGGCCGCACTTTCTGGCGGCGGGTTGGCTGCACTCTCTGGCGGCGGGTTGGCCGCACTCTCTGGCGGCGGGTTGGTCGAACTCTCTAGCGGCGTGTTGGCCGCATTTTCTGGCGGCGAGTTGACCGCACTCTCTGGTGGCGGGTTTGCCGTAACCGCGAACGGCGGCAGGAATCCGTGGATAGCCGCTGGCGAGTTGGTTCCGACTCGGGCCCGGACACTTCCCAGACACCGAAGAAGGGCCTCTCTCCAACACAATCCCGTGGTGTCTGGGAGGTCCATGGGATGGTGGAAAGTGGCCCCGAGCCGGAACATCTCGATGATGGTGGAATCCGCCAGCGTAGATCCATCAGCGAGCTCACAAAAGTGGCTCGCAAACTTAAAGAAGGGGAGATCCAGGAGGGCTAGGGCGGCGACTGCTTCCACGAATTCCATGATCTGTCCAGGTCCGTGATTCTGTTACGTGTATGGTCCTTCAAAGGAGTGTGAGGAGACGACGGGTAGCAAAATATGCTCTTTAATGAAGATAAGAAGATAATGGAATATAATCTCAACATAACCTTAACACATCATAACATTCTCAATCACGGACAAACACAGAGGGAGAACTCAGGACTTATAAAGGAGCAGGAACAAAAGAGCAAACAACAATCAAACTCAGGTGGGGACAATCAAACGATAATTAACTAATGAGGGCAGGAACTAAACCAAATAAGGAGAACGAGGACTAGGACAGGTAGACATGTAACATAGGGTAGGCGGAATGTTGACGTACTTGCAAAGTTACTTATAGTCAGTTTGTCTGTTGGGGAACCATCAAAATGGTGTTAGCATATATTTAGCAGACATACTACTAATACTTCAATGACTGCTAGTTGACCTGTAGTTGCAGAGTTGATAGCTGTCTAAAGGGTACCATCAAAATAATCAAACTTATATTACAAAAAAAAAAAAAAGGTAACACTTTATTTTGATGGTGCCTTTTGAACTTTCTGTTGACACTAAGTAATGTTGCAACTACATGTCAACAAACTCTCATAAGAGTATTAGCAGACTGTCTGCTTCATATCTACTAACTCCTTATTGTGTTGGTCTCCCAACAGATATTCTACTGACTATAAATAACTTTGCAAGAACGTGTCAACTTAATCTAACCCTAACCCTACCAGTCAACTAATACACTACTAACACTCTAATGAGAGTTAGTAGAAATGTAGGTGCAACATTACTTATAGTCGATAGAATGTGTTAAAAGGGACCATCAAAATAAAGTGAAACCGATAAAAATAGTTAAAAGCAAATGTGTCATATTACACATTCATCTGATCTGATATCTGATCTTATGGCTGTTTGAGGGGGAAAAAAAAAAAACTATTATTATTATTACTATATAAGTGGTCATTGATTGCTTTAAAGTAGACTTATAATTACAATATAACTATGAGAAATCTAATCCATTGTAACTTAAGTGGATGCAACGTGTTCACTGTGTGTTATAAATCATCATACTCTTAAAAGCTATAACAATTTCACTCCATGCTCACCTACAATTTCATCCCGCTCCAGTAAAATTGCTCCACGCTCGCTCAAATTTTAAATTCCTCTGAATGCCTAAAACTTGCCGTTTTCAACCAAAGCCTTACGCCTGGGACACACTGCCTGGGTGCTGGACGTGGGGCGGGTTTTTTGTGTGACTCCTGCGGAAAAAATCCGCTACACTTCTATTCTATTGTAGGGCCGCGGTTGCGGTGTGGTTGGACCGCACATGATCCGCGCGTATTCCACAGGCAGTGTGACTGCTCTAATCTGTTAACATAGGCGCGGAAAGGAAAATCAACACGCAGCAAACCTACTCCGTGACGCATCCGCCACACAGCCTATATCCTATAAAGAACTCACAGCAACAGTCAAAATAGAACATATATTTATTTCAAACAAACACAATTAAAATAAGAATCCTCACATACTGAAATCGTATCACCACATTCCTGTTCATGTTCAACATCATAATCATCTAGTTTTTTTGACAGGAATTGTGCAACTATGTCGGTTTGCTTTTGGAAATATTTAACGAACTCCATCTCTCCTTCACAACGAACGAGTTTTGTTAATTGTTGAAGGCCAGGTGAAGCCCTAGACTCGTTGTATGAGCAGTATCGGAGCGGAACCGGAGCGAGACAGAGCGATCGCTCCAGCCTTTGGATAAAAACCCGCTCCGTGCTCCGACTATATTTTGCACGCTCACGCTCACATGCTCTGGTTACAATCAACAGAAAATGTTACAGATCTGCCTGGAAGAGGACACGTGCCTATATCATCCTAATGCATGGGGAGGAAGAAAGTGTGAGTGGCCAAAGACTCTCCAAGGACCACAGCTGGATAATTGCAGACAATAGTTGAGTCTCAAAAAATATATATCAAACAGCACCTACATCACATGTTGTTTGGAGGGTTTCAAGAAAAAGAAGAAGAGTCCCCCACAAGTGTACAATGAAACATACTGCTCTATTTTTAATGTTGTGGGCCTATTTTTCTGCTGGAGGTCCTGGACATTTTGTTTAGAGATCGTCACTTTCACATCATAGATTCTATCAAATACCAGCAGATAAAACATCAAAACTTGACTGTGTTTGGATCTTCCAACAGGACAATAATGCAAAAACAAACCTCAAAAATGGGTCACTGGGCACAAAACCAAGCTTCTGTCATGGGCGTCCCAGTTCTCTGACCTGAACCCTAAAAAATGAGTGGGGTGAACTGTAGAGGAGAAGCACCAACATGGAGCTAGGAACCAGAAGGATCTGGAGAGATTCTGGATGAAGGAATGGTCTCTGTTAATTATAGACCGATCTCAAATCTCCCTTTTCTGTCAAAGATACTAGAAAAGGTAGTATCCTCACAATTATATTCCTTCCTAGAGAAAAATTATATCTGTGAGGAATTCCAGTCAGGATTTAGATCGTATCATAGTACTGAGACTGCTCTCATTAGAGTTACAAATGACCTGCTTCTATCATCTGATCGTGGTTGTATCTCTTTATTAGTTCTACTGGATCTTAGCGCTGCGTTCGACACTATCGACCACAACATTCTTTTGAATAGACTACAAAACTTTGTTGGCATTAGTGGAAGTGCCTTAGCATGGTTCAAATCATACTTATCTGACCGCCATCAGTTCGTAGCGGTGAATGAAGAGGTATCATATCGATCACAAGTACAGTATGGAGTACCTCAAGGCTCAGTACTAGGGCCGTTACTTTTCACGCTTTACATGTTACCCTTGGGAGATATTATCAGGAGACATGGTGTTAGCTTTCACTGTTATGCTGATGATACTCAGCTCTATATTTCTTCGCGGCCCGGTGAAACATACCAAATTGAGAAACTAACGGAATGCATAGTCGATATAAAAAACTGGATGACGAGTAATTTCTTACTGCTAAATTCTGAAAAAACAGAGGTGTTAGTTATCAGACCTAAAAACCCCACATGTAACAACCTAGAACATTATCTAACACTTCATGGCTGCTCTGTAAATTCTTCTTCATCAGTCAGGAACCTAGGTGTGCTGTTCGATAGCAATCTTTCATTTGAAAGCCATGTTTCTAGCATCTGTAAAACTGCGTTTTTTCATCTCAAAAACATATCTAAATTACGACCTATGCTCTCAACGTCAAATGCAGAAATGTTAGTTCATGCGTTTATGACCTCAAGGCTAGACTATTGTAATGCTTTATTGGGTGGTTGTTCAGCACGCTTGATCAGCAAACTACAGTTAGTCCAAAATGCAGCAGCTAGAGTTCTTACTAGAACCAGGAAATATGACCATATTAGCCCGGTTCTGTCAACACTGCACTGGCTCCCTATCAAACATCGGATAGATTTTAAAATCTTGTTAATTACTTATAAAGCCCTGAATGGTTTAGCTCCTCAGTACTTGAGCGAGCTCTTATCGCATTATAGTCCTCCACGTCCGCTGCGTTCTCAAAACTCTGGCCGTTTGATAATACCTAGAATATCAAAATCGACTGCGGGCGGCAGATCCTTTTCCTATTTAGCACCCAAACTCTGGAACAATCTACCTAACACTGTTCGGGAGGCAGACACACTTTGTCAGTTTAAATATAGATTAAAGATCTATCTCTTTACCCTGGCATACACATAACACACTAATACGCTTCTATTATTCAAATCCGTTAAAGGATTGTTAGGCTGCATTAATTAGATCAACCGGAACCGGGAACACTTCCCACAACACACGGTGTACTCGTTACATCGTAAGTAGAATGGCATCTACGCTAATATTTGTCTGTTTCCTTCCTATGATCAGATGGTGGATCATCACCAAGAGATGATGTCTGCACCCCTGATCGTCAGCGGAGACCAGGAAACCCAGATGACCCCCAGAGACCTCGATTAAAATACACTAAAACTAAAAAATATAACTAAAAATATAATAAAATACCTAACTACATAATACTACTATTGTTAGAACCTGAAACTTTTGAACTGTGGGTGTCGTCTGGTCAGAGGAGAACTGGCCCCCCGACTGAGCCTGGTTTCTCCCAAGGTTTTTTTTTTCTCCATTCTGTCACAGAGGGAGTTTTGGTTCCTTGCCGCTGTCGCCTCTGGCTTGCTCAGTTGGGGACACCTAATTTCTAGCGATCATCGCCGATTTGATTGCTCATATACTATTTAAACTAAACTGAGCTAGACAATGACATCTCTGAATTCAATAATGAAATGCCTTTAACTGAAAATTAAATTTTGAATCTTATCATATATTACTGACACTCTGTCCTCCAATTTGATACTGTTAAGTGCTTTGACACAATCTGTATTGGTAAAAGCGCTATATAAATAAAGGTGACTTGACTTGACTTGACTCTGATCTCTTGTCAAGTGTTCTCTAACCTCATCAGGCATTATACGAGAAAACTAAGAGCTGTTATTTTGGCAAAAGGTTTCAGAAAGTATTGAATAAAAGGGTACTGTTAATTGTGGCCAATGTGCATTAGATGCGCCCGGATGGATGTGTAGTGCATGCGTGTGTGTCTTGTGAAAATCAACATTTGTTTGATCAAAGGAAGCAAAGGAAGTAAAGTTCCCTTACTTTACCAAAAGGAAACCAGTCTCCTCTTGGCTTATATCGAAATCATCCGACATTTTTCTTTACAAATCCTAATTTTGTACTTCTAATTTGTGACCGCTGTTTTGTTTTGCTGTCTCTCTGCCTCGCTTCCACGTTTGTCACTAATCACCAGCGCATGTGGTACACATATGTCCTACGTCATCCACTGGAATGGCTTCTGCCTACGACAGTTAACATAAGTGAGAGAAAGGTGTTTATATCATTTTAAATATGGTGATTGTTCTTATAAAAACACATCAATTTGCTACAGGAGGCCTTTATTCACCCCCCAGAGCTGTGTGAGGCATGTTTTAATATGGATGGTTGCGCTTTATTTGATTACTTTTGGACTATTGAACAAAAACCACCCGCCCATGCCATTATAACGCTTGGAAGAGCATGGAAAATGTTTAATATAATTCTGATTGATTTCATCTGAAAGAAGAAAGTCATATACAGTTAGGATGCTTTGAGGGTGAGTAAAACAAACATGGACGGATTTTCATTTTTGGGTGAACTAATCCTTTAAGGGTGATTTCTGATGACAACTCTGCTCAGTGCATTTCTTGACTCAGTGCAAGCTGGTGTTGAAAGAAAAAATATCTCCCTTGTTTAAAACTGCACTTTATTATTTTTCAATTTAAAACTCTTTGCTGCTGACTCGTAAAAACAATCTCTTGTGGCCATGTAAGTATGGAACAATGAAACTAAAATCACCATTATGAACACACACACACACACACACACACACACACACACACACACAGTTCCATAAATACTAAACATTGCTATTATTTATATCAAATATTATTTATTGAATAATATTATTTAATAAACATTAACAATTGCCATCATTCAAGTTGCTATGCAATTTGGTCAAAAGTACAAAGGCAGTGCTCTGATATGCATTGAAATTACATAGAAATGATGATATTTTGCCCAAACTATTTGCTCTGGAACAAATAATAGATTAATGAGACCAAAGACTGCCTGTTAGATTTACCCAAAATGAATTATATCTCATGTTTAACCACTATAGAGACGTCAGAGCCAGCGGTAAATTCCAGAAGATCTGGCCGAGGTGAGGCGCTCTCAGTGGGATTATGAGTGCTGAACAGCCACTGACGTCCTGGAGCCTCGTCTCCGAAAACCTCTAAGTAAATTTTCAAATAGATGTTATCTTTATTAACAAACTGCATATATTTGAAGTCCAAACAAGTACATTCTTGCCTAAAATGCTCTTAAAACTACATTCCATGACACAAAACAGTATTATTTTTAAAATTAGAGTGGATTTGGGTGTCTGCCATGACACTCGCTGTGAGAAATATGGCAACTTTGGCAAGCAGAGTGATACAAGTGGTGAAAAGGCTGTTGGAGTTCTGCTGGACTCAAATTCCAGGACCAAAAAGAACTGCTGTGTGTGTATATGCCCATACCATAACTCCACCGCCAACATGGGCTACTCGATCCACAACGTTGACATCAGCAAACTGCTCACCCACATGACGCCATACACGTTGTCTGCCATCTGCCCTGTACAGTGAAAACCGGGATTCATCCATGAAGAGAACACCTCTCCAAAGTGCCAGGTGCCATCAAATGTGAGCACTTCTCCACTCAAGTCGGTTACGACAATGAACTGCAGTCAGTTCGAGACCCCGATGAGAACTACGAGCATGCATATGAGCTACACTGAGACGGTTTCTGACAGTTTGTGCAGAAATTCTTTGGTTATGCAAACCGATTGTTGCAGCAACTGTCCAGGTGGCTGGTCTCAGACAATCTTGGAGGTTAAGATGCTGGATGTTGAGGTCCTGGGCTGGTGTGGTTACACGTGGTCTGTGGTTGTGAGGGCGGTTGGATGTACTGCCAAATTCTCTGACGCCTTTGCCTTTGGAGACGGCTTTTGGTAGAGAAATGAACATTCAATTCACGGGCAACAGCTCTGGTGGACATTCCTGCGGTCAGCATGCCAATTGCATGCTCCCTCAAAACTTGTGACATCTGTGGCATTGTGCTGTGTGATAAAACTGCACATTTTAGAGTGGTCTTTTATTGTGACCAGCCTAAGGCACACCTGTGCAATAATCATGCTGTCTAATCAGCATCTTGATATGCCACACCTGTGAGGTGGATGGATTATCTCGGCAAAGGAGAAATGCTCACTAACACAGATTTAGACAGATTTGTGAACAATATTTGAGAGAAATAGGCCTTTTGTGTACATAGTATAAGTCTTAGATCTTTGAGTTCAGCTCATAAAAAATGGGGGCACAAACAAAAGTGTTTAATTTATAATTTTGTTCTGTGTATGTTGCTGAGCTCACCAGTGCGTTCTTTTTTCTCATAATGTACCAAACTGTTGATTTGGCCACTCCAAATGTTCCTGCTATCTTTTTGATGGATTTTGTTTTGTTTTGAAGCCTAACAAATGTCTGTTTCACCTGCATGGACAGCTCCTTTGACTGCATGATGTGGGTTCACAGCAACAGCTTCCAAATGCAAATGTCCCATTTAGAATCAACTCCAGATCTTTTACCTGTTTAATTGATGTAGAAATAACAAAGGAATAGCCCACATTTGTCCGTGAAATAGTTTTTGAGTCAACAGTCCAATTACTTATGGGGAGGGGGGGGTACTTATTAAAGAGCTGTAATTCCTTAACCTTTCCTCCAGTTGTGATGAGAATACCCTCAGATTAAAGCTCAGAGTGTGCACTTTAAGACAATATTAATATAATATAACTGTAACTTGAATATGTTTTGTTCAACAGCTAAAAAAAATAATATATATATTTATAATATGCCTAAATATATATATGGCCCTAACTGCATATATAGTGACCCGTTTCGGTGCATGTCTCTTTAAATGATAACGAGCTACTGCTCACAACACCCCTGTGTCGACACATGAATCTGTATATCGTTCAGAGGTGGTCTTATTTAAACAGCTAGCTATCTACGTAGAAACACGTGGTTGCATGTTTTCTTTTTAGATTTTCTGAGCTGGCAGACAGCTACTACCGATGTCGCATTTAAAAGATGAAGAAACAATACCAAGGGTAAGAGATAGTAAATAGCCTTTAACCAAGTGACCAGGGCAGGGGACCCAACTTACAGGTAGGATATTTTTATTGTGTAAAAAAAAAAAACGGATATTTGACCAACAATTAGGAGTTCAAAACTAGAAAAAGAAAAAGTATAAAAATAATAATAAGAGACTGTATACAGTGAATCACATGCCATATTATTTAGAGACATCAGTTGCTAATGGATATGTTTGGTTTTGGATAAAAAAAAAAAGTGTAATTTATTGCACAGTGGAATATAGGTGAGCAGGAAAAGCATCTGGTTACTGTAAAATATTATTCACAGTAGAAAATAAAAGAACTTACATGACCTTCATCAGACCTGACTAAATAAGCATAATAGTTGGATTTATCTATAGAAAGTGCATTTTATAATACCGCATGTGATCGTCATACATGACCAGTCTCGTTCTTCTCTCAAAACCCCCTTCTTTCTTTTGCATCCTGCTATGGCGCAAGGGCGTGCCTTCAGGACGGGGGGAGTCCTGTCACTGTCATGGACATTTTGTTGTGTTTTATTCAGTCCTATCTCTCCTCTGCGTTTAGTTTTCTTTAGCTCTTCATGTGTTCCCTTAGTTGTTAGTCTCCTTCACCTGTCTACCCCTCATTAGTCTCATTACTTAAGCTCCCTCTTTTGTTTAGCCATGGGTCGGTTATTGTTTGTTCATGCTGTGTTGGAATACCTGTTCTCCAGTGGATTACTATTAAAAGGACTGTTTGAACTATTTTTGTTATTGTGTGCTTTATATTGGTCCTACGCTTGCGTGACGAGTAGTTCTTATGCTCAGAAAAAAAACAAAAAAAAACCTTTAATAAAGAAAAAGAAAGGTAATAATCAGACAGTATGCTAGTAATATGCATTCTAATAAGCAACTGGTTATAATTATACTTTTAACAATTTTCCTTAACTCTTAATGCACCACCACACCTGTGTGTTGCACAATTGACAAAACAGTTAATTTCATGCTCAAAAATCACACATTGCAATCTAAACTCCAACACTAATTTTCAAAATGCAATAATACACTAACAAAATACACTATATGTACCAAAACACTGAAAACATGTCTCAAAATCCAATTGTTATTCCAAAACACTAAAACATGTACTCTTCCAACAGGAACATTTAGTCAATCATAGCAAAATATCATAAAAACACTAACATAAAATGGAATCACAGAAACTGAATTATTTTAGGTGTCAGGTCTGACCTTACAGTAATAGACAGTATATTGGATTGATCATCGATTGTGTTTTACACTACAGTTTCTTTTGAAGCCTCTCTACATTTTTGTTTTGTTGGGTTTAGTAAATGCATGTATTTTGTTTATTTTGCTGCAGAAAGGGAGTGGAGAATCTTTTGGTGTGCCTTATCCTTCCTGGTATTGTTCAGCTGTGATGTCTTGATATGCAGCATCCATGGCATCCTGGAGGGATGTGGTCAAAAACCTTCCATCCCCAGGCTCTGAAAAACTCCTCAGTGTGGTTGAGGAAAGGGGAGTAAGGGGCAAGGAAAAGAGACAAAGACATTCTCGATTGGGTGTCAAACCAGGTTCTGACTGCACTGGGAATGGTGGAATGCCACATTATTGACAAGTGGTCTCCCACCTGTCCCCTTTTGGGAAACAGCTGTAATTTATATATTTGCATAACTTCAATCAGCTGTTTCTCATTAGCAATGGAATAAAATAGAGGGGACATATTTGTGTTTCAGTTCACAATATGAACAGCTGTTCACTTTGACGTGTGTTGAATAAATAATGTATAATAGTGTTGTGTGTTCAACGTTTAATGTCAAGAGTTCATGAGATGGATTTCTTGGGGGAAGAAACTGTTTCTGTGTCTGGTCGTTCTGGTGCTCAGAGCTCTGTAGCGTCGACCAGACAGCAGCAGTTCAAAGAGGGAGTGTGCTGGATGTAAGGGGTCCAGAGTCATCTTTCCAGCCCTTTTGTCCACTCTGGATAAGTACAGTTCTTGGAGAGTGGGGAGGTTTGTACTAATGATTCGCTCAGCAGTCCAGACTACCCTCCGTAGTCTTCTGAGGTCAGATTTGGTAGCTGACCTGAACCAGACAGTTACTGAAGTGCAGAGGACGGATTCAATGATGGTGGAGTATAACTGTTTCAGCAGCTCCTGTGGCAGGTTGAACTTCCTCAGCTGACAAAGGAAGTACAGTATCTGCTGGGCCTTTTTCACAAGGGACTCAATGTGATTGTCCCACTTCAGGTCCTGAGAAATTGTGGTGCCCAGGAATCTGAATGACTCCACTGCAGTCACAGTGCTGTTCATGATGATGAGTGGAGGGAGAGCAGGGGGGGTTTCCTGAAGTCCACGATCATCTCCACAGTTTTGAGCATGTTGAGCTCCAGGTTGTTAAGACTGCACCAGATAGCCAGCTCCTTAATCTCCTGTCTGTAAGCAGACTCATCACAGTCCTGGATGAGACCGATCAGTGTGTTGTTGTCTGCCATCTTCAGGAGCTTGACAGAGAGGTCTTTAGATGTGCAGTCGTTGGTATACAGGGGGGCAGTGGGGAGAGAACACAGCCCTGAGGAGCTCCAGTGCGGTTCGTACGGGTGCTGGATGTGTATTTTCCCAGCCTCGCTAGCTGCTGGGAAAATACATATCCAGATGAGTCTGGTTACAGGAAGCTGGTGATCCACTGACAGACAGAGGTGGGCATGAAGAGCTGTGTCAGTTTATTCTGGAGGGTGTTCCGGGATGATGGTATTAAAAGTGGAGCTGAAGTCTACAAACAGGATCCTCACATAAGTCTCTGGTCTGTCCAGATGCTGCAGGATGAAGTGCAGTCCCATGTTGACTGCATCATCCACAGACCTGTTTGCTCTGTAGGAAAACTGCATGGGGTCCAGTAAGGGTGCAGTGATGTCCTTCAGATAAGCAAAAACCAGTCTTTTAATTGATTTCATGGCCACAGACATTAGAGCCACAGGTCTGTAGTCATTAAGTCCAGTAATTTTGGGTTTCTTTGGGACGAGGATGACGGTGGAGCGTTTGAAGCATGAGGGGACTTTGCATAGCTCCAGTGATCTGTTGAAGATCTGTGTGAAGATGGGGGCCAGCTGGTCACACAGGATTTTAGGCAGGCTGGTGACACATCATCTGGGCCTGATTTTGTTACGTGTCTGCCTGTCTGAGTTTCCGTTTTCCTTATTTGGTTTTGTTCCGTTTCTCGTTAATTGATTGTCCCCACCTGAGTTTCATTATCTTGTTTGCTCGTTTGTTCCTGTCTGTTTATAAGCCCTCTGTCTTCCCTCATTATTTTGTCCGTTCTTAAGTTAATTAAATGGGAAAAAGTGAATTGATGCAGTTTCGTTCTCCCGTCTTTCATTTACCTTTCATTTTACTTACACCACAACCACACACCCGTAACAGAAGAACGGACCGAACAAGAGGATGGAGTTCGTGGAGAGTGTTGCTGCCCTAGCCCTCCGGAATCTTCCCTTCTTCGATTACACCTGGGAGTTCTGTGAGCTCGCCGCGGCAACGCCGTTGCAGGACGCCACCATCATTGAGATGTTCCGGCTTGGGGCCACTTTCCACCGTCCCGTGGACCTCCCAGAAACCACGGGATTGTGTTGGAGAGAGGCTATTCTTCGGTGTCTGGGAAGCGTCCGAGCCTGAGCCGGTACCAACTCGTCAGCCATCATGCCTGACTCCTCCTCACCAGCCGCCGTCCGCGGCCCACGAATTCCTGCCGCCATCCGCGGCCAATGCAAGTCCGCCGCTGCCCGCGGCTCCCCCTAGCCCGCCGTCAGTGGGGAAAAGCACGCCGCCGTTCGCGGAATATGGGACAAGGAATATGGCAAGCCCGCCGACAAGGAATATGGCAAGCTCTCCTGTGCCTCCGCTGGTCCCGTCCACAGGAGAGCCGCTGGTTCTGTCCAGCTCCGCGCTTCAAGAGCGCCCCCCAGTGCCTGTGCCAAGAAGGCGCCTCCCTATCTCCGCGCTGCCTGAGCGCATCCAATAGTCCACGCTTCAAGAGAGCCCCCCAGTGCCTGCGCCACGAAGGCGCCTCCCTATCTCCACGCTGCCAGAGCGCATTCAGGAGTCTGCGCTTCAAGAGTACGCCCCCAGTGCCTGCGCCACGAAGATGCCTCCCTATCTCCGCGGTGCCAGAGCGCCCCCAAGAGTCCGCGCTTCCAGAGGGCCCCCAAGATTCCGCACTGGTCCCGTGCAGCTCTGCGCTACCCGAGCACCCCCAAGTGTCCGCACTAAAACTGAAAACCCCTAATTTCACTCTTAAAATTTTGCGGAGGGGCTATTCCCCGGTGAATCCTGCTCCTTCTTAGGTGCCCAAGCTCCCGGATCCGCAATGGTCGTCCAAGCTTCCTGCTCCGTCCTGGGCGCCCAAGCTCCCTGCTTCGCCATGGCCTTCCAAGCTCCCTGGCCCGCCATGGCCTTCCGGGCTCCCTGACCCGCCATGGCCTTCCAAGCTCCCTGACTCGCCATTGCCGCCGGAGTCCCCTGACCCGCCATGGTCACTAAGAGTCTCCTGTTCCGCCCTGGTACTGTTACGTGTCTGCCTGTCTGAGTTTCCGTTTTCCTTATTTGGTTTTGTTCCGTTTCTCGTTAATTGATTGTCCCCACCTGAGTTTTATTATCTTGTTTGCTCTTTTGTTCCTGTCTGTTTATAAGCCCTCTGTCTTCCCTCATTATTTTGTTCATTCTTAATTTAATGGGAAAAAGTGAGTTGATGCAGTTTCGTTCTCCCGTCTTTCATTTATCTTTCATTTTACTTACACCACAACCACACACCCGTAACAGCTTTCCTTCTTTTGTTCTTTCTGAAGACCTGGCACATGTCATCTTCGCTGATCTGAATTGCAGGTGTGAGGGAGAGGGGTTTGCTCAGGCTGATCTGAGATCGATTGCTTCAGTCTGTTGCACGCTGCTGAGAGGTTTGTGATTGTAGCTTCGTGTAGCTTTGCTTTTTATCGAATCTCTACCTTACTTTCACTCCTTTTTGTCTAAAGTGATAACATAACTTAATTCCAACCATATTTCAGGTGCTATCCTTCAAACTAATCTAACTAATTTGATCGTTCGCTTTTAAAACCGCGAGTGCAGCTTGTTAGCCCGTTAGCTTGTCACTCGCGGTTCCATTCGCGCCTATTATTTATTTATTTTTATTTTTTCTTCGCTCCGTTTTTCACAAGCTCATCAAACAACAGTGGTAAATGGTAAATTAAGTTAGTATCATTCATCAATCACGGTGAGTAATGGCTTCTTCTCCTGCTATTGCTGTTTGCACTGTTTGCCACATGTATAGTTTATCTGTCTCTGTCAGCAGCGAGGGATTCACATGTGATAAATGCAGGGAAATAGTTAGGCTGACAGAGAAGGTTTTAAAACTAGAGACACGCATCCAAGCTTTAGTTGAGGATAGTAAGAATGTGAGGGCTGTAGATACTGCTTTGGATGCGACTAGCTCAGGGAGTCCTGTACATTGTTCGGTTTCGGTTAAGCCCGTACAGCAGGGCAGCTGGGTGACAGTGAGGCGGCATAGTCGCGGGTCAAAACACCACTCTTCCGTTCCGATCAGAACATCAAACAGGTTCTCCCCACTCAGTGAAGCACCCACTGAGAAAGCTGATGAAAGTGCTCTAGTTATTGGCGATTCTATTGTACGGAACGTGAAAATAGAGACACCAGCCACCATAGTCCATTGTTTACCAGGAGCCAGAGCGCCTGACATCTTGGCAAATTTAAAAGTGCTGGCTAATGCTAAACGTAAATTCAGTAAGATTGTTATCCACGTCGGTGCTAATGATGTTCGACTTCACCAGTCGGAGATCACTAAAAATAATGTTAAAGAAGTGTGTGAACTTGCAAGTACGATGTCAGACACTGTAATATGCTCTGGTCCGCTCCCTGCTTACCGTGACGATGAGATTCATAGCAGACTGTCGTCACTTAATGGCTGGATGTCTAAGTGGTGCCCGCAAAATAACATAGGCTTTATAGACAATTGGATGAGTTTTTGGGGCAGACCTGACCTGTTGAAAAGAGATGGTGTTCATCCCTCCTGGGGTGGTGCCGCTCTTCTCTCTAGAAATATGGCACATAGTCTTAGAGTTTGTACTTGACTAACTGGAGCCCAGGTCAGGAAGCAGACAGACTGGCTAAACCGATCGTCTGCTAGCCGCCTCACGTCACAGAAGTCAGTTAACTCTCAGCACATAGAAACTTTTTCACCTAGATAATCACTCTATAGAGACTGTGTCTGTTCCCCGAACTAGAAAATACAGAAAAAATCCAAACCAATGTAATAGTAACAATTTAATTGATGTTCAACAAATAAAAAAACGATATAATACAGATAAACACATGATAAAGCTTGGCTTATTGAATATTAGACCCCTTTCTTCAAAATCACTTTTTGTAAATGATATGTTTACTGACCATAAACTATATGTGCTTTGTCTGACAGAAACCTGGCTAAAACAAGATGATTACATTACTTTAAACGAGTCTACACCCCAAGATTACTGTTACAAACATGAACCGCGTCCAAAAGGTAAAGGAGGAGGTGTTGCTACAATTTATAGAAATATTTTCAGTATCTCTCAAAGGTCGGGTTTCAAGTATAACTCGTTTGAAGTAATGGTGCTCCATATAATGTTATCCAAAGAAACAAGTATTAATGATAAATCCCCTGTGATGTTTGTACTGGCTACTGTATACAGGCCACCAGGGCACCATACAGACTTTATTAAAGAATTTTCTGATTTTCTGTCAGAGTTAGGGTTAGTAACAGGAACTATGGACTCTCTCTTTTCTAGCACTTTAGATGCGGTTGCTCCTTTACGCTTAAGGAAGATTAAGGATAAGAGTCCAACACCGTGGTATAATGAGCACACTCGCGCCCTAAAGAGAGCAGCCCGGAAAATGGAGCGCAGCTGGAGGAAAACTAAATTAGAGGTATTTCGTTTAGCTTGGCGGGAAAGTACCCTATCCTACAGAAAAGCATTAAAAACTGCTAGATCTGTTTACTTTTCGTCTCTTCTAGAAGTAAACAAACATAACCCTCGGTATTTATTCAATACAGTGACTAAATTAACGAAAAATAAAGCATCAACAGGTGCATTTCCCAAGAGCATAGCAGTAATGACTTTATGAACTATTTTACTTCCAAGATCGATACTATCAGAGATAAAATTGTATCCTTGCAGCCGTCAGCTACAGTATCGCATCAGATAGCACACTATAGATCCCCTGAGGAACAATTCCATTCATTCTCTACTGTAGGAGAGGAAGAATTGTATAAACTTGTTAAATCATCTAAACCAACAACATGTATGTTAGACCCGATTCCATCGAAACTACTAAAAGAGCTGCTTCCAGAAGTCATAGATCCTCTTTTGGCTATTATTAATTCATCATTGTCATTAGGATATGTCCCCAAAACCTTCAAATTGGCTGTTATTAAGCCTCTCATTAAAAAAACACAACTTGACCCCAAAGACCTAGTTAATTATAGACCGATCTCAAATCTCCCTTTTCTGTCAAAGATACTAGAAAAGGTAGTATCCTCACAATTATATTCCTTCCTAGAGAAAAATGATATCTGTGAGGAATTCCAGTCAGGTTTTAGATCATATCATAGTACTGTGACTGCTCTCATTAGAGTTACAAATGACCTGCTTCTATCATCTGATCGTGGTTGTATCTCTTTATTAGTTCTACTGGATCTTAGCGCTGTGTTCGACACTATCGACCACAACATTCTTTTGAATAGACTACAAAACTTTGTTGGCATTAGTGGAAGCGCCTTAGCATGGTTCAAATCATACTTAACTGACCGCCATCAGTTCGTAGCAGTGAATGAAGAGGTATCATATCGATCACAAGTACAGTATGGAGTACCTCAAGGCTCAGTACTAGGCCCGTTACTTTTCACGCTTTACATGTTACCCTTGGGAGATATTATCAGGAGACATGGTGTTAGCTTTCACTGTTATGCTGATGATACTCAGCTCTATATTTCTTCGCGGCCCGGTGAAACACACCAAATTGAGAAACTAACAGAATGCATAGTTGATATAAAAAACTGGATGACGAGTAATTTTTTACTGCTAAATTCTGAAAAAACAGAGGTGTTAGTTATCGGACCTAAAACTAGAGATGTTCCGATACCCTTTTTCCCTTCCCGATACTGATTCCGATACCTAGGCTCAGGGTATCGGCCGATACCGAGTACTGATCCGATACCCGGGTGTGTATCTGGTTATACAGCTGCATGTACTACTAGCACTGTATGAATTGATACAATTCTTTTATGGTGTGCTTCACGATAGATAGATAGATAGATAGATAGATAGATAGATAGATAGATAGATAGATAGATAGATAGATAGATAGATAGATAGATAGATAGATAGTCTGGCGAGTAATTTTAACTGAATTTAGGACCGGTGGTGGTGCTTTTTTGGTCATTCAGTGTTTCTGTAAAAATGGGGAAAAACTATCAATAATACTGATAAGATAATAATCATACTATGAATTCTACTAAGAACAATATAAAACACACTAATGATGAGCTGCTGGGTTCATGAATATTAATCACGTTGTCTGCATTGGCTCGAACCAATTTGCTGAAATCAAAATGGACGATAATAGGTGAGCGCCAGCCAATGAGATTGTCATTTGCGCATTAGCTCCGCCTACTACCGGAGAACCCGGCAGTTAAACTGAAGAATTCCAAAGAAACTCCGTTATTTTGACAGGAAAATACAACAAAGAATAACGTTTACATGCCATGCAGAATTGCCGCGCTAAATGTAAGACTCTCTTGCTCCCTCTCCCTCTCTCTCTCTCTCTCTCTCTCTGCGTGCAAGGAAAAAAGCAAAGCGACGGCGAGTCGTGCGTTTCACACTAGAGCTTACGGTGCGTCAAATACAGGTGCGCTGCGCATTCATTCAGATGATCTGAAAAATAGATCGCTTGACGGAGAGAGAAACTCTGAAGCGCTCAGAGTGTTCAGCGAGTGACAATATATCTGTGCTAAACTTATACATAGCCTCTCAGTAAAATCTGATCATTTATTAGCCACTGGCTAATATTAGACATCATTTAGTCGCCCAGGGTGAAGATTTAGTCGCATATGCGAGTGATTTAACTTACTGGCAATGTGCCAGCACGTTTGTATTTCTTCTTCGCTGCGCTAAATAGTGGTTGCTTGTGTGGCAACACAGCACAACTTCCTGTGTTTGCATTCTGAGCAGCGAAGAATAATTGATTTCCGATTTGCAGCGTTAAGCAAAGCTAGCGCGCATAACTATAGGTCTTGTTTAAAAATGGTATCGGATCGGTACATGGGTTCAAGTACTCGCCGATACCGATGCCAGAATTTTTTGTGGTATCGGTGGAATTTCCGATACTAGTATCGGAATTGGAACAACCCTACCTAAAACCCCCACATGTAACAACCTAGAACATTATCTAACACTTGATGGCTGTTCTGTAAATTCTTCTTCATCAGTCAGGAACCTAGGTGTGCTGTTCGATAGCAATCTTTCATTTGAAAGCCATGTTTCTAGCATCTGTAAAACTGCTTTTTTCATCTCAAAAACATATCTAAATTGCGACCTATGCTCTCAACGTCAAATGCAGAAATGTTAGTTCATGTGTTTATGACCTCAAGGTTAGACTATTGTAATGCTTTATTGGGTGGTTGTTCAGCACGCTTGATCAGCAAACTACAGTTAGTCCAAAATGCAGCAGCTAGAGTCCTTACTAGAACCAGGAAATATGACCATATTAGCCCGGTTCTGTCAACACTGCACTGGCTCCCTATCAAACATCGGATAGATTTTAAAATCTTGTTAATTACTTATAAAGCCCTGAATGGCTTAGCTCCTCAGTACTTGAGCGAGCTCTTATCGCATTATAGTCCTCCACGTCCACTGCGTTCTCAAAACTCTGGCCGTTTGATAATACCTAGAATATCAAAATCGACTGCGGGCGGCAGATCCTTTTCCTATTTAGCACCCAAACTCTGGAACAATCTACCTAACACTGTTCGGGAGGCAGACACACTCTGTCAGTTTAAATCTAGATTAAAGACCCATCTCTTTACCCTGGCGTACACATAACACACTAATACGCTTCTATTATTCAAATCCGTTAAAGGATTGTTAGGCTGCATTAATTAGATCAACCGGAACCGGGAACACTTCCCACAACACACGGTGTACTCATTACATCGTAAGTAGAATGGCATCTACGCTAATATTTATCTGTTTCTTTCCTATGATCAGATGGTGGATCAGCACCAAGAGATGATGTCTGCAGCCCTGATCATCAGCGGAGACTAGGACACCCAGATGACCCCCAGAGACCTCGATTAAAATACACTAAAACTAAAAAATATAACTAAAAATATAATAAAATACCTAACTACATAATACTACTATTGTTAGAACTTGAAACTTTTGAACTGTGGGTTTCGTCTGGTCAGAGGAGAACTGGCCCCCCGACTGAGCCTGGTTTCTCCCAAGGTTTTTTTTTCTCCATTCTGTCACAGAGGGAGTTTTGGTTCTTTGCCGCTGTCGCCTCTGGCTTGCTCGGTTGGGGACACCTAATTTCTAGCGATTATCGCCGATTTGATTGCTCATATTTAAATTAAACTGAGCTAGACAATGACATCTCTGAATTCAATAATGAAATGCCTTTAACTGAAAATTAAATGTTTAATCTTATTATATATTACTGACACTCTGTCCTCCAACTTGATACTGTTAAGTGCTTTGACACAATCTGTATTGGTAAAAGAGTTATATAAATAAAGGTGACTTGACTTGACTTGACTTGACTTAATGGTTGTGTGGAGAAGTGTTCAGGGCGGGCGGGGGGTGTTTTTTCAAACCTGCCGTAGAACTCATTCAGATCGTTTGCCAGTTGTTGATTCTCCAGAGTGCTGGGGGATGGTGTCTTGTAACTGATGATATCTTCATACCTATCCACACTGAAGCTGAATCACTGGAAGATAATTTGTTCCTTAGCTTGCCAGAATAATTCCTCTTTGCCACTCTGATCTCCTTTTCCATTGTGTATTTGGATTGTTTTATACAAGACTTTATCCCCCTTTCTGTAAGCATCTTCTTTGGCCTGACGGAGCTGTCTGAGTTTTGCAGTGAACCATGGTTTGTCGTTGTTGTAAGTTAGATGAGTCTTGGTATGAATACACATATCCTCACAGAAAATGATATAAGATGTTACAGTCTCTGTGAGCTCGTCCAGATCGTTTGCAGCAGCTTTGAAAACAGTCCAATCAGTGAGAGAGAATCAGGCTGGTAAAACCTGCTCTGTTTCATTAGTCCATCTTTTAACAGCTCTTAATACAGGTTTAGCAGATTTAAGCAGATTTAAGTTAATGCCTGTAGGTCATGTGAGATTAACTAAACAGTGATCAGAGAGTCCTAAAGCTGCCCGTGGGACAGAGTGATATGCATCCTTTATCGCTGTATAACAGTAATCCAATATAATACTGTCTCTGGTGGGACATGTGATGTGCTGTCTGTATTTTGGCAGTTCATGGGAGAGATTTGGTTTATTAAAGTCCCTGAGAATGATTAAAACAGAGTCCGGGTGTTGTTGCTCAGTCTCTGTGATCTGATCAGCGAGTTTCTGTAAAGCTAAGCTCACGTGCGCTTGCGGTGGAAAGTAGACACTCACGAGAATGAACGAACAAATCTCCCACGGCGAATAGAACGGCTTGCAGTTAATGAAGAGTGTTTCTAGCACATCTTCTTTAACACAGTTACATCTGTACACCATCTCTCACTGATGTAAATGCACGTCCCGCCGCTGTGCGATTTCCCCATTGATTCTGTGTCGCGATCTGCTCTGATCAGCTGGAAGTTAGGCAGATGTAGCACGCTGTCCGGTATGGTGTCATTCAGCCAGGTTTCCGTGAAACACAGAGCAGCAGAGTTTGAAAAATCCTTGTTTGTTCGGGAGAGCAGAAAGAGGTCGTCTGTTTTGTTGGGTAGAGAATGGAGATTTGCAAGATGGATGCTAGGCAACCCATTCTAAATCCGCACTGTCTGAGCTTCACGAGCGCACCATCTCGCTTCCCCCATCTGCGCGTCCTTAAGAGTTAAAGCACATACTCAGTTTTTTTTTTTTTTAGTCGCTTCAATACATATCTCAGATCACAACTGCAACTTTCAAAACTACGAGTTTTACATAATCTAGTCACTTTTGCAAATCATGAAATCAATTCTTTTGAGCAAACTGCAAATGCTTTGGTACATTTATGCAACTGATTATGAACAGTTGTCTAGTCACCTTTATTTATATAATGCTTTAAACAATACAGATTGTGTCAAAGCAGCTTCACATTGTTAAACAAAGAAAATAGTGTGTCAATATTGCAAACAAAATTCAATTCTGCTGTAGAGCAAGTCTAAAAAGAGGACAATATAAAACAGTTCCAGTTCCAGCTCAATTCAGTTCTCTTTCAATAGTGTCTGTGCCATCAAGTCTGTCAATTGATAATTGGTCTGCTGTCTCCTACCTTATCAATTCCTTGTCATGTTGATCAAAATATATTATATTGGTTCTCTGTTGAATTGCCTTACCCCTCAAAACATCTAGGTATTAGTTTCAAGCATATATAAATATAACATATAATTTGGCTTAATTGTTTTGAGAAATGCATTCACTGGTTTGCAAATGTTGATTAAAAAAAAAAAAAACGACATACAGGTGAAATGTGTTAAAGGTTTTGAGAACTGTGTTTTTGTTTCGTGAACTGAATGATTAGTTTGGGAAATTGGGCCAAATGAGGCCCAATGCACACGGAGACGCATTTAGCTGTATATGCAAAAATTTTGCATCATTTCATCCAGATGAATTTGGCCTTTTGGGAGAGTGAAACCGCTATCTTTTGAAACCGGGTCCCAAAATGGATAAATCTGAAAACGCCACCCTTGCATTTTTGTGTGGACAACCAATCCATATATTTTGTGAAATTATAATATTATTACCCCACGTCTCGCCACTAGTCAGACCCCACTACTTCACATAACAGCAACAACAACATGAACAAACACTGAACGATTGCCTTTTTATTAACTAACAGATTAATAAATGTATTGTTCCATGTTTGTTTATATACCACGAGCAAGGTTTATGCGCATAGTCCAAGTCCTCTTCTCCATTTCTAGTGTATCTCTGTGGCAGAATTACAGCGCCACATGCTGGTCTGGCATGTAAACTACATAGTTTTGTGTCAGTTTCGTGTGTACGCAGATGTTTCTTGAGACGAGGGGAAAAAAAGACCGGATAGGGAAAGCTCTGGCTTTGTGTGGACGTAACCTGAATCAGTTATAGGCCACGTTCACACAGCAGCACAATATGGTTGTCAGTCCTGTATTTGAGTCCTTAATACAGTTACGTTCATACACAGTGCGGTTATTTCACAGATTTTT
The DNA here is from genome assembly GCA_036784905.1 of Acrossocheilus fasciatus. Taxonomy (NCBI): domain Eukaryota; kingdom Metazoa; phylum Chordata; class Actinopteri; order Cypriniformes; family Cyprinidae; genus Acrossocheilus; species Acrossocheilus fasciatus. Next base: position 22,434,951 of record CM071955.1, on the reverse strand, counting down.
GAGAAGTGGGACAAAACCGGGTGCAATATTGAAAAACATAAAACCTTGTACTCAGCCAAATGAAAGTACATTTTTGTATCTTACATGTACTAAGCTACTGAGCTATGCAACCTCTCAAATTTTTTAAACATTTTTTTTTTTTTTTTATCATCAAAATGTGCATTTTACCTTGCCATAATTAATTTTGTGTCAACACCGTCAGACACCCAAACCACAAACACAACACATTCTCACGTTGGCAGACAAATTACATTTTCATATGTGACCAACAATTTCTCAACAAATATAAAACATCATAATCAAATATTATAAAAATATTCATCTGACGGAGGTAACAGACCTGACAGAGTTGACACATCTGACGCTGGTGAAGAAAACCTGAATTTGTAGTCATTTGAACTGTCAAATACATTGAACCAATCAATTACTGTACTGAAACACAACAAACAGTGAGAATATGTCACAATCACCAGCTGGTGTGCCATGAGCTCCACCGGAGCACTCCTTACTACTCCTTTGCCATTCCATCACAGACTACATTTCCCATAAACCTTTGCCTGGACTCTTTGTTGTGTGATTACTTGCACCTGTGTGTCATTAGCTTGTTAAGTCTGAGCGTATATAAGGTCTGTGTTTCAGTTGTGGTTTCTCAGTTTCCTGTATTTGTGTTATTGGTTTATGATCTTGCTCTTGCCTTCTCTGTGTGGATTATGTTCCTGACTCCTCTATGTGTATCCTGGTTTGTGGTTTGGATTATCTGTTTTTTTGTTTTAATAAACCCCTGTGGTGGTGATGGGCAAATGAAGCCTCATGAAGCACTGAGGCTTTCCTCTGACTGTTTCGGGAAAAGATTCAAAGCTTTGAGAGTGTGAAAAACAGCGCCATCTGGTGGTTAATAAAAAAAACATTGCTCCATCGGACGAAGCAGTGACCGCAAATTCCATAGATTGACTCATGTTACATGCACAAATAAAAGCCTAACTTTGTGTGTGTGTGTGTGTGTGTGTTTGTTGAATTTCTCTCTCTTATAAAATAATTTACCCATTAAACGGTGGCATTAAATGTCAGTAAGAATATCAGTATGATGTAATAGAAGTATAATGTACACATATGAATTGCACATGGCAAATAGCTTATTTTTTTCTGAAATAATTTTTATTCTTCATATTACTTATATGACTGAGTATTTAAAAATATAATCGAATAAATCAGAATAAAAAATTACTCAAAGTAAGATCTGGGGGTTCGAACATTCTGACACACGCACGTGATTGGACAGAAAGTGAGGCTTCGTTTTTCGTTGATCATGTGATTCTCTGAAAACAATACGTGCTCCGGCACACAGCTTCGTGCGAAATTGTGCTCCGTACACGATACGTGCTTTGAAGCTTCAGTGCCATATGTAACATCACTACCCTGTGCTTGCATTTGGATTCACGCTCCTCCTTGTCCTGGCTCACACGTTACAGAACGACCGACCTACTATGAATCCAGCAGCACGAATTATAGGTCTCCGTCAGGGAGATCGGCCCATTGAGGACTTTAATAGACTGGCTCTTTTAACATCTTTTGACCAGGTATGCCTGATGATATTTTTTTGTGGTGGCCTATTTACCGGATTTTTCATGGTGGCCTCACTCATGCCTTTACATGATCCTTACTGGACTCTGGCACTCCAACTGAGCGGTTCTGCATATACTGTGGGTGTTGTGGAGGAGGAACATGGCACTCCTGCAGTATCTGCCACTCCTGATCCTTGTCACAAAATGGACACCAACGCGGAGACTGGCCATAAAATTGCTGCCAACACAGAGACTCTTTGCAAAATGGCTACCATCCCAAAGACTTATCATAAAATGGATGCCAGCCCAGAAACTTTCCACAAAATGGCTGCCATTCCTGAGATTCGTCCCGTCATGGCCGCCATTCCAAAGCCTCATCACGTCTCAGCTGATCTTCCCGAGTCTCGTCACGTCTCAGCTGATCTTCCAGAGTCTCGCCATGCAAAGCCAGAGCCTGCTCACGTCAAGCCTGCCAAGTCAAAGCCTGATCACGAAAAGCCTGTGTATCCCCTGTTAGGTGATTTAAACAGAGGGGTTAAATCACAAAGTGAAAAAACAATAACTCACAACAATTTTAAATGATTATTGTAGGAACACTGAAAGTCTATCGGAGTCCAGTCAGAAGACGCAATAATTTTTAAGAGGCAAAGCACACACGCAAATGATGCAAATGTGATTATTTATATAGGGTAAAATGATTTTTAGGGGAACTGACAAGATACACCAATTTAATATGTCGATAACATTACATAAAAGACAAAAAAATAAACCAAAAGAAATACAAATTTAAAATTTATCAATCAGCTTTAAATCTGACATTCAGCCAAATAAAATAACCAAAATGAATTGAAATTAAAACCTTAAACGAAGGAAATCTTTCCTCCAAAATTAAATTGTACTCAAATGTTCAGTTGTAGGTTTGATCCCCTCTCTCTTTTTCTTATATACACCACTAGCGTAGCCAGAAAGGTTTAAGTGGGTGGGCCTACATAAAACTGGGTGGGCCAGGTGTGTAGCATATGAAAACTGCATGTCAAATTGCCAACAAAAAATAGAGCACCAAGATTCATTACACAGTACTTCTAAAGCATGCATTAACATTAGTAATTTGTTATATTAATGTTCATTTCAAAATTTACTAATAGGACATTATTACAATTAAAAGTTGTATCTGTGAACATTTGCCTGAGCTGGTTAACAAAGATGAATAAATACGGTAACAAACATATTGCTAATGTTAGTTAATGCATTAACTAACGTTAACTAAAGGCAGTTTATTAAAAAGCATTACCTCAGTGTGAAACAACGGGGCTTCACTGATGATTTCATAATCAAGCATCTCTGTCAGTTCACGTACATCGAGGACCGCAGAAATGTGCGCAGCTGCAAATTATGCAGTTTGTTGTGGTGACCAGGATCTAGCACAATGTTTATGTGTTTCTTTCCACAAAGGACACATCTGTTTAGCGGATCAAACACTGTACCTATGCTAATATGATGTTTCAAACATGCGTGGTTAAGAAGTTTCCGATCAATAAATCCAGCACCCTCAGGTGGTCTGTCGGGTTTCATTTGTAGACGGTCCGGATTTATTGCAAAGACTTTTACTTTTTAAAAGAATTGATCTGATATATGTTTGCTTCACTAGGCTATTTTCAAATTTGACTTCACAAACGCGCACATTTTACTATTATATCCGTACGTCATAAACTTAGGTCGTAAACATAACATTGTGGGTGGGACTAACAGAAACGGATGAATCATCATTTTGACAAGCATATGATGCACTTATAGGAAGAGGGAAAACGACCTATAATTGACCATGAAAACAAGCGTTTAATATTGTTAATAAATAAAGTTACAGTGAAATAAGACATTTATTAGTATCGTTTAATAAATTACATCCATCTGTAAAACTACGTTCACACGACAACGATGTAGTCAAAAAAGGAAAAGTTTTTCCCTTGCTTTTAAAACGTTTCACATATTCACGACAATGTTTTCAAAGTTATTAGACCATGAAAATGGACAAAAAAGCTGTATTACATATGCCAGGCCAGTAGTTGGCACTGGCACCCTGTTAGTAAACAGTACCTGTAGGGAAGTGATGATTATATGATGTATATGATGCGTCTCTGCTGTTGGTTGTAATATTGGTGAAGTAAATCCACACTTTGCTGAAGAAGCATTAGCAAACTCTTGAGTAGCAACAACAATACCATGTACTCCGCCATTGTTGAGTATGTTTGTTCACGCTTGCCTTTAAAATCAACACGTACTGTGCATGTCTACATACCTTACATGTACTATGCATGTGAATGTCATCACCGTTTTCAAAGATTCCCGTTCAGCCATTCAGCCGATCTCCGGGTCTGGCGATAGCACTTTTAGCTTAGCTTAGCATAGATCATTGAATCCGATTAGACCAGTAGCATCGCGTTCAAAAACGATCAAAGAGTTTCGATAGTTTTCCTATTTAAAACTTGACTCTTCTGTAGTTATATCGTGTACTAAGACCGGCGGAAAATGAAAAGCTGCGATTTTCTAGTCCGATTTGGCTAGGAACTATACTCCCAGTCCGGCGTAATAATCAAGGAACTTTGCTGCCGTAACATGGCCGCAGCAGGCGTAGTGATATTACATAGTGCCTGAAAGTGGTCCCCAGCTATATTATAACTAGTGTGGCGGGAGGAAGAATCACACGACAACATGAATCAATGTGAGCCCCGAAGGGTGCGTTTATTGAGAGAGAGACCAGTCGTGCCCAAGTGCTCTGGTGAGGTTTCCTCGTGCTCCAGGTCCCGCTTGTGGTTCTTCCTCGCCCGTGAGGGTGCCAGTCGTGGGGTAGTGCCTCGGGGCTGGCCGGTCAGACGCTGCTTTCTGTGGGCAGATAAGAGGAAGGTTATCAGGTGTGGCCGGCCAGCCCGCGGTGATGACGTGCAGGTGTTTCTCCTTCGTTTCCAGGGCGACGCTGATGAGGCTTCAGGACACGCGTCACACTCCCCCCCCCCCTAAGCGTCGTACTGGTCCTGCGAGCCAAAGGGGAAACTGGGGGTGGGAGGGGAGAAAACCCTGACAGACCTGCGAAAGCTGACCAGATCCGTGAGAGTCCATCGGCGTTGGCGTTGGCCGTCCCCGCCCGGTGTCGTACGGCGAAGTGGAAGTCCTGGAGCGCCAAAAACCAGCGGGTGACCCGAGCGTTGGTGTCCTTGGCCCGGGCCATCCACTGTAATGGGGCATGGTCGGTGTAGAGGGTGAACTTCCTGCCAAGGAGGTAGTACCTGAGCTCCAGGACTGCCCACTTGACGGCCAACGCTTCCCTCTCGACGGCGGCATATCGCTGCTCCGTTGGGGTCAGCTTTCGACTGATGTAGATCACCGGGTGTTCCTCACCGTCCTGTACCTGGGAAAGGACGGCTCCCAACCCGGTGTTGGACGCATCCGTTTGGAGCAGGAAGGGGCAGCTAAAGTCCGGGGCCCGCAGTACTGGCTCTGCGGTGAGGGCCTCCTTCACCTTCCTGAACGCCTCGGCTTCGGTGGGTCCCCAAACGATCTTCTCCGGCTGCCCCTTCCTGGTCAGGTCTGTCAGGGGCGCTGCTAAGGAGGAGAAGTTAGGGATAAAGCATCGATAGTACCCCGCCAATCCCAAAAAGGCACGCACCTGGGTTTTGGAGGTGGGCCGTGGGGATCGCTGCCACCTTCTTCTCTTGGGGCCGGATGAGTCCTCGGCCCACCTGGAAGCCCAGGTACTTTGCTTCATCGAGGGCCAGGTGACATTTCCGGGGATTGGCGGTTAGCCCGGCCCTGCGCAGCTCCACGAGTACCCTCCGCAGCCGCTCCAGGTGGTCCTCCCAGGTCTCCGAGTGGACGACGACATCGTCCATGTAGGCCGCGGCGAAGGACTGGTGGGGCCTCAGCAGAATGTCCATCATTCGCTGGAAGGTGGCGGGAGCTCCATGCAGGCCGAAGGGGAGAACCCGATACTGCCAGTGGCCACTAGGGGTGGAAAACGCAGTCTTGGGCTTGGCTTCTTCGGTTAGTGGCACTTGCCAGTAGCCTTTAGTGAGGTCCAAGGTTGAGATATATCGGGCTCTCCCCAGCTGATCCAGCAGTTCATCTACCCGCGGCATGGGGTAGCTGTCGAACTCGGAGACCTCGTTTAGGCGGCGGAAGTCGTTACAAAAGCGGAGGGTGCCGTCGGGTTTTGGGACCATAACGATGGGGCTGGACCAGGGCTCAATTACCCCTAACTTCAGCATCTCCTGTACCTCCTTTTCGATGGCGTGTCGCCGAGCCTCCGGAATTCGGTAGGGCTGCTGCCGGACGAGGGTTCCGGGTGGTGTGCGGACGTCATGTTGGAGGACGTGGGTCCGCCCGGGGAGTGGGGAAAACACGTCAGAGAACTGACCGACCAGATGTTGGAGCTCACTCTTCTGGGCAGCCGATAGATGGGGGTTGACGTCTACAACCACGGGACTGGAGGTGGCTAGGGCGGCCAGTTGGGTCCTAGTCCCGACCCACCGTTTTAGCAGGTTGACGTGGTATAACTGCTCATCTTTTCTCTTTCCTGGCTGTCGTACCCTGTAGGTGACGGGCCCCACCTTCTCGGTCACCGTATACGGTCCTTGCCACTTAGCCAGGAACTTGCATGCCGCAGTCGGGACTAGGACCAAGACGTGATCTCCTGGTTGGAATTCCCGTGGTTGGGCTGCCCGGTCGTAGTGGCGCTGTTGGGCTTGTTGGGCTTTCCAGAGGTGTTCCCGGACTATGGGCATGACCCTGTCGATCCGCTCCCTCATCTCACGGACGTGCTCGATGGTGGACCGATGGGCGGCCAGTTGTTGTTCCCACGCCTCCCGGGCGACGTCGAGTAGACCGCGGGGTTGGCGTCCAAAGAGGAGCTCGAATGGTGTGAATCCAGTGGAGGCCTGCGGTACTTCCCTGATGCCAAAGAGGACATACGGCAACATCCGGTCCCAATCCCTCCTGTCCTCCGCGGCCACTCGACGGAGCATCTGCTTCAGGGTCTGGTTGAAGCGCTCTACCAGCCCATCGGTCTGGGGATGGTAGACAGAGGTGCGGATCTGCTTCACTTAGAGGAGACGACAGAGGTCCGCCATGGTCCGGGACATGAACGGGGTGCCTTGGTCGGTCAATATCTCTGACGGAATGCCGACTCGGCTACTCAGGAGGAAAAGTTCCTGGGCGATGGCCTTGGAGGTGGCTTTTCGCAGGGGGATGGCTTCCGGGTACCGAGTGGCATAATCCACTATCACCAGAATGTGCTCATGGCCCCGGGCGGACTTCGGCAGCGGCCCAACCAGATCCATTCCGATTCGCTCGAAGGGCACCTCGATAATGGGTAGAGGGATTAACGGGCTGGGGGGAGGGGTGCGCGGCGTGGTTTGTTGGCAGGTGGGACAGGCCTGGCAAAACCGTTTCACATCGGCATCCAGGCCAGGCCAGTGGAACCGGTTCCTAATCCGTTGAATGGTATTTTGGGCCCCCAGGTGGCCCGCCATCGGATGAGAGTGGGCCAGTTCCATTACCGTCGCTGTCTTCGTCCGCGGCACCACTAAAAGTTGTTTCTCCTCCCCCCTCCGTGCTGCGACACAGTAGAGCAGGCCATTTTCCACGATGAAGTGGGGGATCGGGTGTGGGGGAGGCCGCTCTTCTTTCCCCTCGATCACCCTCACTTGCGACCAGCAGTGTTTCAGCCGATCATCCCCGAGCTGCTCCTTGGCGAAAGTCCCACCTCCCCTGACCTGCTGGAAGACATCATAGAAGAGATTAGAGGAGGAGGAGGGGGACTCACCGTCTCTGGAGCTATCTGAGGCGAGGAGGGCGGTGCGCCTTCGGGGACGTCGGCTCCGGTCTCGGGTTCGGCGGCTCCCGACAGGGCTAGCAGGTTGGGCGGCGAGGGCGAGCAGGCGGTCGAAGCCTGGCCAGTTCCTTCCGAGGAGCACCGGTACGGGGAGATCCTTCATGACTCCAACTTCTACTGGCCAAGCACCCGGTGCGGCCGCGATCGTGACCTGGCGGGACGGAACTTGGCGGGTGTCGCCATGGACACAAGTAATGGGGAGGCGGGCTCGAGACCCGGCCCGTGGGGAAACCACCGTTGAGTGGACCAGGCTGACCGCACTGCCCGAGTCTCTGGAGCTATCCGAGGCGAGGAGGGCGGTGCGCCTTCGGGGACGTCGGCTCCGGTCTCGGGTTCGGCGGCTCCCGACAGGGCTGGCAGGTTGGGCGGCGAGGGCGAGCAGGCGGTCGAAGCCTGGCCAGTTCCTTCCGAGGAGCACCGGTACGGGGAGATCCTTCATGACTCCAACTTCTACTGGCCAAGCACCCGGTGCGGCCGCGATCGTGACCTGGCGGGACGGAACTTGGCGGGTGTCGCCATGGACACAAGTAATGGGGAGGCGGGCTCGAGACCCGGCCCGTGGGGAAACCACCGTTGAGTGGACCAGGCTGACCGCACTGCCCGAGTCAAGTAACGCCTGGTAGGGCCGCCCGTTGATCTTCACTTCCACTTTGGGTGCGGCGGACGGGGGCTCGCAGTGTACGATGCAACCTGCCAGCCAGGCCCGGCGTGGTGAAGCGGGGGGATCCGTTGGCATGGGTTCATCCTGAGGGTCGGGAGCCGCCGGCCTGCTTACTGGCCGGATGGTGCCCTCCGGCTAGCGTCGCTCCTGGGGCACCCTTCGGGGAAACGGTGGTGCTCGCTCCCCGGCCTTGCGGCGTTGGGCCGCCTCCGCTAGCTCGATGGCTTCCACCAGTTCTCCTATGGTCAGCGGGTTCCGCATGCCGGCTGCCTGTCGGATTGGCCGTGGAAGCGCACGCAGAAGCCGGTCCACGACGACCCTCTCAGCCACTTGGTTGGCGCTGGGATCTCCAGCGAGGAGCCAGTGGCGGGCGAGGCGGGAGAGATCGGCGGCTTGGGCGCGGGCTGGCAACCGGCCGGAATATTCCCATCCATGGAACAGCTGGGCGGCCGCGATGGGTGAGAGGCCTACTCTAGACAGGATTTCTTTTTTAAGCTCCTCATAGGAGTCTCTTAGCTCTGATGGCATGGAGAAGTACGCTCGCTGGGGCTCTCCCGTTAGTAACGGCACCAGCACACGCGCCCACTCTTCCCGCGGCCAGCCTTCCTGATCCGCCGTCGATTCAAACATTAACAGGTAGCTTTCGACGTCGTCATGGGCCGTCATCTTTGGCAGCAAGCTGGTAGCTCGGGCGCGGTGATCAGGCAGCGGAACCCGCTGGGCGGAGGCGGTCCGGAGGGCGATGATCTCCTGTTCTACCTCTCCTTGCCGCGCGGCCATATGCTCCACAATCTGCTGTTGCCGGATACTAACTTCGGTGAGATGTTTCAGAAGTTCCTCCATGGCTGGGGAGGAGTCGCCACCTGATCAAACGAAAAAGAAAATTGACGTGAGTTCGTGAGCGTCCGGGGGACGGGACCTCTTCGTGAAAATTTCGAAAACAAAACTCTGTGTTTGTCGGTGATTCTTCCGTGGTTATGCCCGCATTCTCCACCAGTGTGGCGGGAGGAAGAATCACACGACAACGTGAATCAATGTGAGCCCCGAAGGGTGCGTTTATTGAGAGAGAGACCAGTCGTGCCCAAGTGCTCTGGTGAGGTTTCCTCGTGCTCCAGGTCCCGCTTGTGGTTCTTCCTCGCCCGTGAGTGCGCGTGGGGGTGCCAGTCGTGGGGTAGTGCCTCGGGGCTGGCCGGTCAGACGCTGCTTTCTGTGGGCAGATAAGAGGAAGGTTAGCGGTGGCATCTAGCTGAGTTGTCTCTCACCAGTCTGTGCGTTTTGGCTGCCTATATATGTGGCTGGTGATTGGCATCAGGTGTGGCCGGCCAGCCCGCGGTGATGACGTGCAGGTGTTTCTCCTTCGTTTCCAGGGCGACGCTGATGAGGCTTCGGGACACGCGTCACACTAGGTACCTAGCTGGGGACTACTTTCAGGCGCTGCGTAATATCATTGGATTTTTCGTGTTCCAAAAGTTGTAGTACATTCCTAGTGACTAGACTCACTTACTATAGGTGAAATTTTGCTAATACCTCCCTTAATGTACGTAAAGTACATCAATATTTTATACTACAACCTTTGGAAAATGAACAATTCCTTTTGAGGTCTTACAGATTTTTTGGTTTTTGTTTTAAAAATGAAAACAAGTGAATTGTACATATAGTAAGGGAGATATTGGCAAAATTTCACAACGTACAACAACCTGTGGAACATGAAAAACCCTTTTGGTGAATTACTGTAGTTTTTTTTACCAACAATTACCAACATCAATAATAATGATCACACAGTTGTTTTGTATCTAGCAATGTACTACAACCATTGGAACATGAAAAAAAAAAACATTTCCAGGGATCTTTTATATGAAAATAATTGTGTACTAATTATATACAGTATATATATATATATTGGCAAAATCTAATCTGTAGTAAATCACTATGAGCAATACAAGCTTTACAATTTGACAGTGTGTTATTTTAAATGTTAAAAGTCATTTTAATTTAAATACATTGGACGTTTTAACCCAGTTGGTGGAAGTGTCAGATGGCCCCTTGGGTGCGATAGCGCGACAATGCTTTCTCAGGTTTACATTTACTGCACAAATACATCTAGGCGGTTTTGAACTTTTTTATGTTGATATAAAGTGGTTGCTTACTGTTAAAACTAATCGTTGTATTGATATTTTTGTAGGACTGTCGACTATAGATCAATGGTAAGGGAAAGCAACGAAAATGCAGCACGTTGCTTTCTTCTGACCTCATTTGCATGCCTGTATATAGTTTGCATAATCTTCAATAAAGTGTATTCTGAGATCTGAGGTCTTATATCACTGTATTAGTTCACTGAGGCGCATTATGCGTCGTTGGGGAATCCTGGAGTGTGACGTATGAGGGGAACCCCAGTATTACAGCACAGGGTCACACAAGCCATGATACAGAGTTACAGAAACTAAGCAACTGAAAGCAATATATGTCTTCCTCAGATGTAATGTTAGTTTTGTACTTCAGAGTTGGGTAAAAAAGCATTATAATCTCCTTTGTGGTAGAGAAAGCTGCTTATATGTAGGCTACGGGAAACATCGAAAATGTTGAATTAAACATACACACAATCAGCGTTTCCACATGTTTATGCTGGCCCCGATAATCAAAACTTCTACTTAGCGCTAGCTCCATTTCTGCAAATCAGTTTTTGTAAATGAGTGACTTGATCCACATATGGCCTTCATCAACAGCCGCTTGCGCCACCTGCTGGTGAGCGGCTGGCAGCAGCTGGAGATCATGCATCGGTGCTCTATTGCTATTCCTGCGGTTCCCAGATGTGCAACACTGAATTTTCTGCCGAACTTTAACCACTGAATTTGTGGCAGCGAATTTGGAAAGTGAAATAAAATGACTGAAATTGGCCTGTCGAATATTATACATCGTATTTTTAAACAGATTGAATATTTTGGAAGTGAATTCTGGAAGGTGAATATGAATTATTGAATTTTTAATTATGAAAATGTGTGTGAAATATTTTGGATTGAAATATTCACAGTTTAAATAAACAACTATGTTAAATTGCAGGACCTAAAAATGCAAGCCCTGGAAATACAAGGCATTAAAATGCAAGCACTGTTAATTGCAATGCATCTTTTTTCGAATTTGTGGAATTCAGCACGTTTTATATTTCAAAAACTATTGTCATTATTCTGCTTCCATACTCTTGTTTCTCATAAAATCTTATAAATCAAGATTTTACGCAGCTTCTAGCTCATGCTTCTCTTCTCGTGTTCTCAGCTTGACCTAATTACACTCGATTGGCTGCTCACCTGCACAACACAGACCTAGAGCTCAAAATGAAATTAAAGTTTTATTGCAATTATTTACTTCCCTTCTTATATTGTAAGTAACCCAAATCTAATGGGAAATACTTTATATATATATATATATATATATATATATATATATATATTCAGTTTAACTGTATTCATAAATGACTCAGACTACAAATGTCTTTGAGCCTGGGTTACACCCTCCCATTTGTTGGCAAGTTTATTCTTTCATCTTTCCTCTCCTCTCACAAGAACTCTGTCGCCTTTGTCGCCTCGGATGCTGTCACATGTTTGCCGTAACGAGTCTTATTTTTCTTAGCCATCCTTTTGGAGTTCTCAACTGTAATCCGGAAACTGTCCTCAAGGCTTTACTTTAGGTTCTTTACATACTGAGAGTGTGTCACATCTGCCTTATCTCTGAGAGGTAATCCAAATGCTAAATCTACTGGAAGCCTGGGTTTGTCGCCCGAACATTAACTCATAAGGGCTAAACCCGGTGGTTTCATTTCTGGTGCAGTTGTATGCCTGTAAGTGTGGCTTTACATACTCCTTCCAACATCTTTTCTTCTTTGACTCCAGGGTTCCAAGTATATTTAGCAAAGATCTATTGAACCTTTTAATGGGATTCCCCCTCAGATGGTTTGGGGTTGTTCTGACTTTCCGCACTCCGGCAATATCACACAATTCTTTGATCAAGTGTGATTCAAAATCAGGGCCTTGATCACTGTGAAGGCATTGGGGATATCCATAATGCATATGAACTGCTCCCACAGACACTTCATAACAGTCTTGGCTTTCTGATTTGGGGTCGGAACAGCAAGGGCGTACTTAGTAAAGTGATCACTTATCACCAACACATCTTTAGTGTTACTGTGGCCCGGCTCGAGGGTAAGAAATTCCACGCATACCAATTGTAAAGGGCAGTTTGTTATAATGTTCACAAGTGGTGCAGCTTTTTCGGGAAGAACTTTTCTCTGTATATATCAACCACATGTTCTTATCTATGTCTGAAGCTATTTTGGGCCAGTAGAATCAATTTCTCACCAAAACCAAAATACGGTCGATCCCCATATGACCAAGGTCATTGTGCAGATGTTTAAGCACATCAGAATGGTATTCTTAGAGTAAAACCAATTGATACATGACCTTATCAGCCACACTCCTCCTTCAATAAAGGACTCCATTATGGAACTCCAGTGGTTCCTGTTCCCTAAGAAGGTAAGGTAGCTTAGGAAGAGCATCACAAACAGTTCTTGAAGGGGTCTCTCCAGTCTGAATTTGTGTATTGACTTCTCTAATACAGGGATCGGCCAGTTGTGCTCTTTTGATTTCTGAAGGAGATAGTTAGGAGTAGGGATAGTTGGGAGTCCTCCACTTTGATCTTCTTGCAAATAAACAGCAGGCACTGCAGCTGTCTGCATTGTCATAGAACTGATGAAAGCAGCAGGTAAGTCATGTGAATACTCAGACCATTGAGTAACATGACTGTCGCAAATGGCTCTTACTACCTCACTACTGATCTTTTGATTTTCAGCTTCTGCAGTTCAGCAAAGGTATTTGGTTTTCCTCATTGCTAGAAGTATCCTCTAGAGAGAGTTTTGAATGAGGTTGCCGAGACAACCCGTCGGCATCAACATTCTGTTTCCCACACCTTTACATGAGTTTGAAATCGTAAGTACAACCTGAATTCCGGAAATGTTGGGACGTTTTAATAAAAATTTGAATAAAATGAAAACTTAAAGAATTTAAAATCACATGAGCCAATATTTTATTCTCAACAGAACATAGATAACAACAAATGGGTAACACTGTATTTCGATAGTCCACTTTAGACATTCTACTTATAGTAAGTAACTTTGCAACTACATGTCAACTAACAGTCATTAGAGTATTAGTAGACTGTCTGCTTATTATCTTCTAACACTTTATTTTGATGGGTCCACAACATACAACATACAACATACTGACTATGAGAAACTTTGCAAGTATGAGTTTCTGGAGTTTTGGTGTTGGAATTTGGTCCCATTCTTGCCTGATACATGTTTCCAGCTGCTGAATAGTTTGTGGTCATCTTTGACATATATTTCGTTTAATGACGTGCTAAATGTGTCACGTTTCATGGATTCGGTATCTCATTCTTGCTTGTGGACAATAGGAACTGACCATGCAGGATTCAGCGGAAGCAACCGATCTTCAGCACTTCCTGGATAACACTACTTCTCATATGGACGTTCAGGATGATCAGATCAGGATGACTGGACGGGCGGTCCAAGAGCTGGTAGCGCAGGTGTCCGAGCTCTCCACGCAATTACAACAGCTGAGACTACCCGCTGCGCCACCCACGCCGCCGATATCCCTGAGACCTATGCCTGACTCTATACAGTTTGAACCACGTTTACCCACTCCTGAGAGGTATGATGGGGAACCCAACATGTGCAGAGCATTCTTGACCAAGTGTTCGATGTTCTTTTCCCTCCAACCTTTTACGTTCTCCACGGAGACATCGAAGGTGGCATTTGTTCTAACACTCCTGACTGGTAAAGCGGCACTATGGGGTACGGCGGTGTGGGAGAACCAACATCCGTGCTGCTCCTCGTTCCACCGCCTGTCTACTGAGATGAGATCTGTGTTCGATCGTGCCGTGACTGGGCGCGAGGCGGCCAGAAGACTCGCCGATCTCCGCCAGGGTGAGCGGTCGGTTTCTGATTATTCCATCGAGTTCCGAACCCTGGCGGCGGAGTGTGAGTGGAACGAGGAGGCGCAGCGGGACATCTTTCTGCATGGGCTGGCTGATCGAATTCAGAAGGAGATTGGTCTGCTGGAGTTACCAGACGGTTTCGAGGATCTCGTAGTGTTAACGCTACGGGTGGATTCACGTTTGCATCAGCTTAATCGACGTGCCCACAGTCAGCCGTTTGCGAGTTTTCCCGAGCCTTCTTTGGAGACCAGGAATGAGATCAGCCATTCTACAGACATCGAGCCCATGCAGATTGGCAGAGCTCGGCTTTCCCGGGAGGAGAGAGATCGCCGCAGAAGACAGGGCTTATGCCTTTACTGCGGTACCGCAGGACATTTTCTGATGGAGTGTCCAGTAAAAGATCGAGCCCGACAGCAGAACTGAGGTTACTGTCGGGTGGAGCGTCGTTGGACAAACCCTCAGCGAGTACTCTCCTCCCGGTGAGATTGCAATGGGCAGCCAGGGACTACGAGTGCAGTGCCCTCATCGACTCGGGATCTGAAGGTAATTTCATGGACACGGCTCTAGCCGAACACCTTCACATCCCCAGAGTTCCTCTGAGTCGACAGATTTCTGTCAGGGCACTTTGTGGATTAGCGCTGCCCAGCATCACTTTCTCCACGCCCACACTGACTCTTGTCACCTCAGGCAATCACTCCGAACGTATCAAGTTTTATATCACTGACTCTCCTTTGGCCCCTATAGTGTTGGGTCATCCTTGGCTCACCCAACATGGCCCTACGGTCAATTGGAGACAGAACTGTGTGACGGCGTGGAGTGAAGGATGTTATGCCTCGTGTCTTGTGTCTGCGTGTTCCCCTGTCTCTTGTGTTTCGTTGCAGGATGAGGTGGCGAACCTGTCTAACGTGCCCAGGGAGTACCACGACCTGAAGGAGGTGTTTAGTAAGTCCAGGGCTGCTTCTCTTCCTCCACACCGTCCCTACGACTGTGCCATAGAGTTAATCCCAGGTACTTCTCCGCCTAAGGGCAGGTTATATTCGCTTTCCGCCCCGGAAAGGGAGGCCATGGAGAAATATATTTCTGATTCTCTAGCAGCGGGGATCATTCGCCCTTCTTCTTCTCCAGCGGGGGCGGGGGGGTTTTTTGTCGCCAAGAAGGATGGTTCCTTGCGACCGTGCATTGATTATCGGGGGTTGAACAGCATCACGGTTAAGAATACCTATCCTTTACCGTTGATGTCTTCAGCCTTCGAACGGTTGCAGGGAGCCTCCGTTTTTACCAAATTGGATTTATGCAATGCTTACCATTTGGTCCGCATTAGAGGGGGGGATGAGTGGAAGACCGCGTTTAATACCCCCAGGGGGCACTTTGCGTACCTGGTCATGCCGTTTGGGCTATCCAACTCCCCCGCGTTTTTCCAAGCACTCGTCAATGACGTGTTGAGAGATATGGTCGATCAGTTTATATATGTCTACCTGGACGACATATTGATTTTTTCTTCTTCTCTCCAGGAGCATGTTCAACACGTCAGACGAGTACTCCAGAGACTGCTAGAGAATGGGCTTTTTGTCAAGGCGGAGAAGTGCGCATTTCACGCACAGTCGGTTCCTTTTCTGGGGTTCATCGTGTCGCCGGAGGGGGTTCGCATGGATCCTGACAAGGTTAAGGCTGTGGTAGATTGGCCAACCCCTGATTCCCGCAAGGCCCTGCAGAGGTTTCTTGGGTTTGCTAATTTTTACCGGCGTTTCATTCGCAATTTCAGCCAACTAGCCGCTCCTCTGACTGCCTTGACCTCCACCAAGATGACGTTCAGGTGGTCGAGTGCAGCCGAGGCTGCATTCACCAAACTGAAAGGCCGCTTCGTTTCGGCTCCCATTCTCCAAGCCCCTGATCCCACACGTCAGTTCGTGGTGGAGGTCGACGTGTCAGAGGTGGGGGTAGGTGTGGTGTTATCCCAGTGTGCTGTCTCGGACGACAAGATGCACCCCTGCGCGTTTCTTTCTCATCGTTTATCCTCTGCCGAACAGAATTATGACATTGGTAACAGAGAGTTGCTGGCCGTCAAGGTAGCGTTGGAGGAATGGCGTCACTGGTTAGAAGGTTCGGGGGTTCCTTTTATTGTCTTGACCGACCATAAGAACCTTGAATATATTCAGTCCGCTAAACGTCTTAACTCCAGGCAGGCTCGTTGGGCACTATTTTCCGGACGTTTTGATTTTTCCATTTCCTATCGGCCGGGTTCTAAGAACATTAAACCCGACGCGCTGTCGCGCATTTTTGATCGATCAGACCGCCCGGTGTCTCCCGAGTGCATCGTACCTGAGAGAATGATTGTCTCTGCAGTCACTTGGGAGATCGAATCGAAGGTCCGCACGGCCTTAGAAGGGGTAACGCCTCCGCCTGAATGCCCAGCGAGTGGATTGTTTGTGCCGGAGAGGTTACGGTCAGACGTCATTCGGTGGGGTCATTGCTCCAACGTGGCTTGCCATCCAGGAATTGGTCGCACTATCTTTTTGGTTAAACAACGATTCTGGTGGCGCACCATGGCTCGCGATATCCGAGAGTTTGTTTTGGCCTGTTCAGTCTGTGCTCGAGGTAAAACTTCCAATCGACCGCCAGAGGGGTTACTTCAGCCGCTGTCGGTTCCTTCGAGACCCTGGTCCCACATAGCGCTAGATTTCGTCACTGCCCTCCCGCCCTCCCGCCCTCCCTGGGCAATACGGTGGTTTTAACCGTAGTGGACCGGTTCTCGAAGGCGGCCCATTTCATCCCCTTGCCCAAATTGCCCTCATCCAAGGAGACAGCGGCTACTGTCGTGAATCATGTTTTTCGCATTCATGGCCTCCCGATGGATGTGGTTTCCGACAGGGGTCCCAGTTTGTATCCAAATTTTGGAGAGAGTTTTGTCGTTTACTGGGGGCGACTGTGAGTTTGTCTTCGGGGTTTCACCCTCAGACCAACGGTCAGACTGAGCGAGCCAACCAGGATCTCGAGAGGGTGTTGCGATGTTTGGTCGCTCAGAATCCCACTTCCTGGTGTCAGCAGCTCTCGTGGGTTGAGTACGCACATAACTCGTTGCCAGTGTCGTCTACGGGCCTCTCGCCGTTTGAATGTAGTTTAGGTTACCAGCCACCTCTTTTTCCCAGTATGGAATCTGAAGTCACGGTCCCCTCTGCCCACGCCTTCGTCCAGAGGTGTCACCTAACCTGGACGAGAGCCCGAGAGACTCTCCTCCGGGTGGGGGCGCGCACCAAGGCTAAGGCTGATCGCCACCGGTCGAAGCCTCCCGTATACGTCGTAGGTCAAAAGGTGTGGCTTTCTACAAAGAACATTCCTCTCCGATCCGTTTGTAATAAGTTAGCTCCCAAATTTATTGGCCCGTTTCCTGTCACTAAAAACATTAGTCCAGTGACAGTCCGCCTCCAACTCCCTCCTGCGTACAGGATAATTCATCCCGTGTTCCATGTATCCAAAATCAAACCCGTTTTTCATTCTCGCCTTAATCCGCCCACCCCGGTTCCTCCACCGCCGCGTCTCGTAGACGGGGAACCTACTTATTCGGTAAACCGTATCCTGGACTCGAGACGGAGGGGACGCAGATTCCAGTACTTGGTGGACTGGGAAGGTTACGGCCCAGAGGAGAGAAGTTGGGTACCAGCCAGGGACATATTGGATCACTCCCTTATTGATGATTACAATCAACAGGGTAGGTTGGCTGAGAGCGCCAAGAGGCGCTCCTAGGAGGAGGGGTACTGTCACGTTTCATGGATTCGGTATCTCATTCTTGCTTGTGGTGTGTGTGTGTGTGTTTAAGTGGTGGGTGTGTCTTAGATACGAGCTGATTGGAGTCAGGTGCGGCTCGTATCTCTCTGGCTATTTATGGCGTGCTAACCTGTCTTGTCTTCGTCAGTTCCTCTGTGTTTATCCCTGGGTTCGGCTGGCGCGTGTTCCGGGATCCGCTGGCTGTTCTACCTGTTTCACCTCTCGTTCTCCGGCTGATGATCTTCGTCCGGCTAGGCTGCCCATTGGGATCCCTGCGCTACCCAACCAGCGAGACTCTTGTGAACCATTTACTTATCTTGACTTCTGTCAATAAACTGTTATTTACCGCACCTGAATCCTTTTGTCTCACTCGCCGTGACAAAATGTTCTCTATAGGTGAAAGATCTGGACTGCAGGCAGGCCAATTCAGCACCTAGCCTCTTCTACTATGAAGCCATGCTGTTGTAATAGCTGCAGTATGTGGTTTTGCATTGTCCCGCTGAAATACAAGGCCTTCCCTGAAATAGACGTTGTCTGGAGGGGAGAATATGTTGCTCTAAAACCTTTATATACCTTTCAGCATTCATAGTGACTTCAAAAACATGCAAGCTACGCATACCTTATGCACCCCCATACCATCAGAGATGTTGGCTTTTGAACTGAATGCTGATAACATGCTGGAAGGTCTCCCTCCTCTTTAGCCCGGAGGACATGCCATCCATGATTTCCAACAAGAATGTCAAATGTGGACTCGTCTGACCATAGAACACTTTTCCACTTTGAAACAGTCCATTTTAAATCAGCCTTGGCCCACAGGATACGATGGCGCTTCTGGATCATGTTCACATATGGCTTCCTTTTTGCATGATAGAGCTTTAGTTGGCATCTGCAGATGGCATGGCAGATTGTGTTTACCGACAGTGGTTTCTGGAAGAATTCCTGGGCCCATTTAGTAATGTCAATGACAGAATCATGCCGATGAGTGATGCAGTGTCGTCTGAGGGCCCGACGACCATGAGCATCCAACAAAGGTCTTCAGCCTTGTCCCTTACGCACAGACATTTATCCAGTTTCTCTGAATCTTTTGATGATGTTATGCACTGTAGATGATGAGATTTGAAAATCCTTTGCAATTTGATGTTGAGGAACGTTGTTTTTAAAGTATTCCACAATCTTTTTACACACTCTTTCACAGATTGGAGAGCCTCTGCCCATCTTTACTTCTGAGAGACTCTGCCTCTCTAAAACATCCCTTTTATAGCTAATCATGTTACAGACCTGATGTCAATTAACATAACTAGTTGCTAGATGTTGTCCCAGCTGAGTCTTTTCAAAATGTCTTGCTTTTTCAGCCCTTTGTTGTCCCCATGCCAACTTTTTTGAGACTTGTAACAGGCATCAAATTTTAAACGAGTTAATTTAGTGGATAAAGTGTAAAATTTCTCTGTTTAAACATTTGTTATGTTCTCTGTGTTCTATTGTGGATAAAATATTAGCTCGTGTGATTTTTTTTTTTTTGGGGGGGCTCATGAGTCTTTTTTTTTTTTTTAATTCAAATTTAAAAAATGTCCCAACATTTCCGGAATTTGGGTTGTATAAAGCACTGCTAACCACCTATGCCCACTTTAATGCTAGAAATTCTAGTTTATGGGCGGGGTACTTGGATTCACTAGACGAAAGTCCCAGACTCGCATAAGTAATAACACTTACTTGCCCATCCATAGGACGGCACCTAGTCCTGACATGCTTGCGTCCATGTGCAGGATATACGGTAACTTGAGGTCAGTGAATAATAATATGGGGCAGTGGTAAGTTGCTCAATGATTTGATCAAATGCCCTTTTGCAAGCTGTTGTCCGCCTACTGTTAAAGAAATCGGTCCCACTTTATATTAGGTGGCCTTAACTACTATGTACTTACATTTAAATTAAACATTTGATACAATGCACTTATTGTGTACATACATGTTTTTACATTGTACTTATATTGTAAAAAATACCTATATGTACTTACATCTGTAATTAGTTTCTGTAAATACATTTATAATTACACTGTCAACCCATCCCTTACACCTTAACTCACCCTAAACCTACTCAGACCACCAAACCTGTCCCTAACCTTACCTGTACCCCCCCTCAATAGCAGCAAAAGAGTTTTGCAATACAACATGAACACAATAAGTACATTGTACTTATTTTTTTGATGTAAGTACATAGTAGTTAAGGCCACCTAATATAAAGTGTAACCAAGAAATCCTTTAGATTTCAAAAATGTCCATTGTTTCTCGACTTAATATGAATGAATGAATGAATGAATGATGCATTTATATAGCACTTTATTGTGTATTGCTGTACACCCAAAGCGCTTTACAATCATATGGGGGGGGGGGGGGGGGGGGGTCTCTTCTCAACCACCACCAGTGTGCATCATCTACTTGGATGATGTGACTGCAGCCACAGGACAACAGCGCCAGTGCGCTCACCAGCTACAGGTGGAGAGGAGAGAGAGTCATAGAGCCAATCAAGTGGATGGGGATTATTAGGAGGCCATGATAGACAGGGGCCAGTGGAGGCAATTTGGTCAGGACACTGGGGTTATATCCCTACTCTTTACGATAAGTGTCATGGGATTTTTAATGACCACAGAGAATCAGGACCTCGGTTTAACGTCTCATCCGAAAGATGGTGCTTTTTGACAGTATAGTGTCCCCGTCACTATACTGGGGCATTAGGACCCACACAGACCACAGGGTGAGCACCCCCTGCTGGCCTCACTAACACCTCTTCCAGCAGCAACCTAGTTTTCCCAGGAGGTCTCCCGTCCAGGTACTGACCAGGCTCAGCCCTGCTTAGCTTTGTGGGCAACCAGTCTTGGGCTACAGGGTGATATGGCTGGGGCTAATACCCTGACGAGTAGGGGGATATCCCGAAGTTAAGTCATTCAAGGGCTTGATCTTTATGGAAAAATTCTTGATGAAACAACAGTTATAACCAACGAATCCTAGGAAGGGCCGAAGTTCTTTACATTCTTAGGAACCGGCCAGGTTTTGACTGCTGCAACATTGTCGAGGTCTGTCTGTACTCCCTTGTCGGACACTATATGTCCAAGATACCTGACCGAGGTCTGTGCAAAGATGCATTTGTCTGGGGCAAGTTTCAAACCGTATTCCTTGAGTCTCTTTAAGGCTCTCAGCAGCCTTTCTTCGTGTTCCTCCAAATCCTTGGAAAACACAATTATGTCATCTATAAAGACAAGAACTTCATACAAATCGCTATCTGCCATACACTTCTCCATGGCTGCGTCTGAAATGGCATACTTAATGAGTAGGCACTTAATTTCAGTAAGTACTTACTTAACGACCGCTAAAAGAGTACGTACTCTGCAGCCAAATCTTGTTGAATATTAATGCGATCCCGGACGTCATCTGCCATATTGAAGTTATCATGTGACCTATGACATTAACAAGCGCAACAACTTAAAAGATGTGAGCGACAGGTTAAATTAATCTCTGTAAATATGTTGATGTTGATGAAAATTGCTCATTTTGTGGTCTTGTTGAAGAAACAGCTTCCCTTTTATTGTGATTGTAGTATAACCAATACATTTTGTGTTGATTTAAGTTTTTATATTTCTAGCTCTACTAAAATGACCAATGGTTTAATCCCTAAAGATATTATTTTTTATTATGAAAATCCAAAATCGTTATCACATGGATGCTATTAATTTATTTATTTTATGTGTAAAATTGTTCATCTACACGCAAAACTGGCTTAAATCTCCTTTGTTTCCTCTTTTTCTTGTTGAGTCTTATAAATAACAAAAACAACAACAAAAGCAAATGCATTTTTTAATGCATTATGGTTATATGAATATTATGATTATTTTAAGATATTTAATCCTTTTTTTTCCCTGTGTGTGTAATCTCATACTATGATGTACGCAAACCCATTATAGTTTTTTTTTCTTTTTTCTGTTTCTTGCCATTATGACTGTTCATTGTTAAAGATACTACCATCTTTCCCTGAGCTTGTATGTAATTACAAGTTCTGCAATAATAATAAGAAGAAGAAAATAAGAACAACAGGTACATCAACACCAATAATTAAGTATATTTTTTTGTAAAACAAACAAATTGGAATAATTATTTTTTTTCCATATGCCATAGCTATGCATGACTACTCACTAGACAATGCAGCCAAGGTGAATCTCAATTATCAGTCAAGTAATGCATTAATGCATATGTTAAACAATTAGGCTGTATTTTATTTACTGACAACAACAGGAAACATGAATAAATGAGTAAAAGAATAAATAAAAGTACCCATGACAATATATAAACACAAGCCAACAACACATGAAACAAAGCTTTATTCAAACAGTTCTAACAATCAGGTATTTACAGGCGGTGAACCTACATCATACTGCAATCTCAACACAGCTGTGGCAGTTCTGCAGCTTTATTCTGATGTAGCAGCTAACCACCGTTTCCACCTTCACCTGTCTCTGCTGTCCATCCCTCATTGCTGCAGTCAGACAGTGCGCTTCATCTGTCGGGCTTTCAGCTGATCAGAGCAGATCGTGACGCAGAATCAACAGAAAATCGCGCGGCGGCGGGACATGCTTCTACATCAATGAGAGGTGGTATACAGATGTAACAGTATTAAAGAAGATGTGCTGTTCAGATCTAGAAGCTCTCTTCATTAACTGTAGGCCTTTCTACTCGCCGCGGGAGATTTGCTCGTTCATTCTCGTGAGTGTTTACTTTCCTCCGCAAGCGCACGTGAGCTCAGCTTTACAGAAACTGGCTGATCTGATCACAGACACAGAACAACAACACCCAGACTCTGTTTTAATCATTATTGGGGACTTTAATCAAGCAAATCTCTCACGTCAAGTCAAGTCACCTTTATTTATATAGCGCTTTTACCAATACAGATTGTGTCAAAGCACTTAACAGTATCAAATTGGAGGACAGAGTGTCAGTAATATATAATGATAAGATTAAACACTCAATTTTCAGTTAAAGGCATTTCATTATTGAATTCAGAGATGTCATTGTCTAGCTCAGTTTAGTTTAAATAGTATCTGTGCAATCAAATTGGCGATAATCGCTAGAAATTAGGTGTCCCCAACTGAGCAAGCCAGAGGCGACAGCGGCAAGGAACCAAAACTCCCTCTGTGACAGAATGGACAAAAAAAACAGTTCTCCTCTGACCAGACGAAACCCACAGTTCAAAAATTTCAAGTTCTAACAATAGTAGTATTATGTAGTTAGGTATTGTATTATATTTTTAGTTATATTTTTTTAGTTTTATTGTATTTTAATCGAGGTCTCTGGGGGTCATCTGGGTGTCCTGGTCTCCGCTGACGATCAGGCCTGCAGACATCATCTCTTGGTGCTGATACACCATCTGATCATAGGAAAGAAACAGACAAATATTAGCGTAGATGCCATTCTACTTACGATGTAACGAGTACATCGTGTGTTTTGGGGAGTGTTCCCGGTTCCGGTTGATCTAATTAATGCAGCCTAACAATCCTTTAACTGATTTGAATAATAGAAGTGTATTAGTGTGTTATGTGTAAGCCAGGCTAAAGAGAGGAGTCTTTAATCTAGATTTAAACTGACAGAGTGTGTCTGCCTCCCGAACAGTGTTAGGTAGATTGTTCCAGAGTTTGGGTGCTAAATAGGAAAAGGATCTGACGCCCGCAGTCGATTTTGATATTCTAGGTATTATCAAACGGCCAGAGTTTTGAGAACGCAGCGGACGTGGCGGACTATAATGCGATAAGAGCTCGCTCAAGTACTAAGGAGCTAAGCCATTCAGGGCTTTATAAGTAATTAACAAGATTTTAAAATCTATCCGATGTTTGATAGGGAGCCAGTGCAGTGTTGACAGAACCGGGCTAATATGGTCATATTTCCTGGTTCTAGTAAGGACTCTAGCTGCTGCATTTTGGACTAACTGTAGTTTGCTGATCAAGCGTGCAGAACAACCACCCAATAAAGCATTACAATAGTCTAACCTTGAGGTCATAAACGCATAAATTAGCATTTATGCATTTGACATTGAGAGCATAGGACGCAATTTAGATATGTTTTTGAGATGAAAAAACGCAGTTTTACAGATGCTAGAAACATGGCTTTCAAATGAAAGATTGCTATCGAACAGCACACCTAGGTTCCTGACTGATTTAGAAGAATTGACAGAACAGCCATCAAGTGTTAGATAATGTTCTAGGTTGTTACATGTGGGGTTTTTAGGTCCGATAATTAACACCTCTGTTTTTTTCAGAATTTAGCAGTAAGAAATTACTCGTCATCCAGTTTTTTATATCGACTATGCATTCCGTTAGTTTCTCAATTTGGTGTGTTTCACCGGGCCGCGAAGAAATATAGAGCTGAGTATCATCAGCATAACAGTGAAAGCTAACACCATGTCTCCTGATAATATCTCCCAAGGGTAACATGTAAAGCGTGAAAAGTAACGGCCCTAGTACTGAGCCTTGAGGTACTCCATACTGCACTTGTGATTGATATGATAGCTCTTCATTCACTGCTACGAACTGATGGCAGTCAGATAAGTATGATTTGAACCATGCTAAGGCGCTTCCACTAATGCCAACAAAGTTTTGTAGTCTATTCAAAAGAATGTTGTGGTCGATAGTGTCGAAGGCAGCGCTAAGATCCAGTAGAACTAATAAAGAGATACAACCACGATCAGATGATAGAAGCAGGTCATTTGTAACTCTAATGAGAGCAGTCTCAGTACTATGATACGATCGAAATCCTGACTGGAATTCCTCACAGATATCATTTTTCTCTAGGAAGGAATATAATTGTCAGGATACTACCCTTTCTAGTATCTTTGACAGAAAAGGGAGATTTGTTGATCGGTCTGTAATTAACTAGGTCTTTGGGGTCAAGTTGTGGTTTTTTAATGAGAGGCTTAATAACAGCCAATTTGAAGCTTTTGGGGACATATCCTAATGACAATGATGAATTAATAATAGCCAAAAGAGGATCTATGACTTCTGGAAGCAGCTCTTTTAGTAGTTTCGATGGAATCGGGTCTAACATACATGTTGTTGGTTTAGATGATTTAAAAAGTTTATACAATTATTCCTCTCCTACAGTGGAGAATGAATGGAATTGTTCCTCAGGGGATCTATAGTGTGCTATCTGATGCAATACTGTAGCTGACGGCTGCAAGGATACAATTTTATCTCTGATAGTATCGATCTTGGAAGTAAAATAGTTCATAAAGTCATTACTGCTATGCTCTTGGGAAATGCCACAATACAGACAGCATGTTACATGTCCCACCAAAGAAAGTAATATATTGGATCACTGTTACACCACAATAAAGAACCCAGGTGAAAAAGAAGTAGTATTAAAAATATACTTGAAATTCAAGTAGTATGTTTGTAATACATTTGTATTCCCAACATGTGTCAGGGAACACAGACTCAGATAGACAGTTTGTAGCAAAACCCAACAACGGGTGTATTTATTGACAAACACAGTGCAGCAGAAATGATAAGGACTGGAGAGACTGACAAGACACTGGAGGGAATGATGATTTGATTACCGGACTTGGAACTCACACACACAGCACAGAGAGGTAAGTATTAGGATCCAGGAGTCGGGAGAACAGGTGAGTGAAGAATGTCCTGGAAGATCGTAGGTGACGAAGAAGTTTCTTTGGAAGGAGATAATTCACACTTGGTGAGTAGAGTAGTGTTACCATCTGTGATCCACGAGGGAGATCAGACAATGAGTGAGTGCTGGGTGTGTGCTTATGTGTGTGTTGATGATTCGTGACAGGTGTGGCTGGTTAGTATTCGGGTGATTGGGAGCATTGAGTGGAGGTGGAGCCTGGTGTAGCCTTGACAGAATGGTTGTCAATGGGAGTTTTGTGCGTACTCGGCCCAGGCAAGGAATCGGTTCTAGGAGTTCTGGTGGTTGTGGCAGAAGGTACAGAGGTAGTGGCCAATTTCCTGGATCTTTCTCTCCGTTTGGCCGCTACCTCCATACCTTCTGACACAACCACCAGAACTCCTGGTACCGATTCCTGTGGCAGAAAGTATCTTTCTCTCTGTTTGGCCATTGCTCTGAGGGTGGTACCAAGATGACAGGCTCACGGTCACATCTAGGAGGGAGAAGAATTGGGGACCTCTATCAGATACTATATCCTCCAGGAGTCTGAAGTTGCGAAATACATGATTGAAGAGTTGTTCTGCCATCTCCATGGCAGTAGGTAAACCCTTGAGGGGAATAAGTTTGCAGGCTTTAGAGAATCGGTCAACAGTCACCAATATACATGTGTTACTATCTGATGGAGGTAGATCTGTCACAAAATCCACTCCTAGATGTGACCAGGGGCGTCGAGGAACAGGAAGGAATTTTCCAGAGGGTAGATGTCGTGGTGTTTTTGACATGGTGCATTCCGTACACCCGCTCATGTACCTTCTGATGTCTTCAGCCATCCCGGGCCAAAGCGAGCTTTAAGCAACGAGAAGGTTTGATTGGCCCCAGGGTGACCAGTGACCAGAGATGCATGAGAATCACGGATTAACTGATTACGTTGAGAAGGGGGAACGTAGGTTCGGTCCGGAGGGCACCCTGGCAGAGCAGGTTCAAGGGTAGAGTCCTTACTAGAACCAGGAAGTATGACCATATTAGCCCGGTTCTGTCAACACTGCACTGGCTCCCTATCAAACATCGCATATATTTAAAAATCTTGTTAATTACTTATAAAGCCCTGAATGGCTTAGCTCCTCAGTACCTGAGCGAGCTCTTATCACATTATAGTCCTCCACGTCCGCTGCGTTCTCAAAATTCTGGCCGTTGGATAATACCTAGAATATCAAAATCGACTGCGGGCGGCAGATCCTTTTCCTATTTAGCGCCCAAACTCTGGAACAATCTACCTAACACTGTTCGGGAGGCAGACACACTCTGTCAGTTTAAATCTAGATTAAAGAAACATCTCTTTATTCTGGCATACACATAACACACTAATACGCTTCTATTATTCAAATCCGTTAAAGGATTTTTAGGCTGCATTAATTAGATCAACTGGAACCGGGAACACTCCCCATAACATTCGATGTACTCATTACATCGTAAGAAGATGTTTCTCAGTCCATATCCAATCAGACGGTGCATCAGCACCAAGAGATGATGTCTGTAGCCCTGATCGTCAGCAGAGAGCCCCTGAGACATAAATTTAAATTATAATAAACAAATATATATTATAAAAATAGACCGAGAAACAATAAATGCATTAAACTATACATTACAATTATAGCAAATAAATAAATCATATAAATGAAAAACTTCAAATAATGAATAAAACACAAATATAACAAATACATAAAATTATAAATTAAAATGCTCCATCGGGACAAGACCACGGGAATCAGATAAGCCCTTTACACAATCTGACATGGCTGCGGGTTTCGTCTGGCAAGAGGAGAACTGGCTCCCCGACTGAGCCTGCTTTCTCTCAAGGTTTTTTTTCTCCATTCTGTCACAGAGGGAGTTTTGGTTCCTTGCTGCTGTCGCCTCTGGCTTGCTCAGTTGGGGCTACTTAATTTCTAGCAATTATCGTCGATTTGGTTGCACAGATACTATTTAAACTAAACTGAGCTAGACAATGACATCTCTGAATTCAATAATGAAATTCCTTTAACTGAAAATTGAAAAAAATGAGTGTTTAATCTTATCATTATACATTACTGACATTCTATCCTACAATTTGATACTGTTAAATGCTTTGACACAATCTGAATAGTTAAAAGCGCTATATAAATAAAGATGACTTGACTTGACTTGACTGTGGCCTAAACAACAATCTTATGTTAGGGAGTGATTTAGAGAGACAATATACTTTTTATAATTTTATATTAATGTTTTTTATAGGCCTAGGTATTTTTTAACCATGGGGTACATATTCTATTATTAAAGGATACATGATGGAAAATTGCTTATTTTCATGTGAGGTTTCAGTGAATTACAGAGACAGAGAAATTAACTGTGTCTAATCTGAAAGTTTTAGATCCAGTCAGTTTTTGCTCTGGTCCCCAAATATTACTGCTGTCGCTTAATACAATTTGACGGAAGAACTCGCACCTCAGCTGCACTTTTGTCATGTCAGAAAGCGATAAGGCAGTTTTAGTTTTATGGACGTCGCCATTTTTGATACTACTTGGGGCCCTGTCGTTATGGTTACTGGTAAGGAATATGAGCTTGACTCCCGTTGCACGTTCACACAGACAGTATTCAAGACGCTACTGTAAGCTGCTGTGTCAACGGGACATTTCAAGACTCACACTTGTAAGTAAATACGGTTGTCAATCCCGAAAACTGAACTTGTGAACATAGCCATAGCGTGTCAGCAATCGAGAAAAAAACTGCAAAATTATGGTTCAGATCAGTAGTAGTTCTTGCAGAGTGACTAGTCCTAATTACTGATTAGTTAATTATGTTTCCTTATTAGTTAATAGTTGTAACTGAAGTGTTAATGTTGTACTACTCAATTGTCCTGCATTACTGGACCATTATTCTAAAGTTTTACCGAAATAATGAGGAAGTAGGATACAATAACATCATTTTCATGTCTGGACATCTGGCCTGAGATGTACTATGCTCTGAATAAGATGGCTGAGAGTGAAAGCAGAGAAACAGGGAGACCCCTGCATAGAGGATCTAGTCACTACTGATGACACACCATAGAGATCCCCCATCATTCTCTATTGCAATGACACTCTTTAAAATATCAGGAAGGAATCCTATTATGCTGTTTTGTTTCCACTGCTTGGACTCAGACTGAACCTATATCATCATTCACAAGGAGCTCTTCATTTTGACCTCTATATAACTACAGTTCATTTTAAATGCAGTTTACATTTATCAAAAGACAGGTTCCTGTTTCAACAAATTCTGATTCTGATTTTGCTTTTTCATGTAAAGTCAAGATGGTGTATTATCAGCGGTGATATAGTTCAGTGATTATGCATGAGTGATCACATACACACACTTTCTCATTTCCTCTTCCTCATCCTGATTTTACTCTGGGGAATAGCTGATGGTTATTTGTGTGATTGAAACAAATTCACTGGAACAAAAGTAAGATCGTAAGAGGGGATTTTTACCCATTCCACCACATTTTCCCCCTAATAGACTACTGTATAGTTCATATAGAGAGTCAAGGAAAATCTACATATTTTGTCTATTTGTCCACAACATGTCATAAATAATCTAGAAACAACCAACGATCAACTGCATTCTTACATCTTTTCTTTATTCTTTTCACATGGGCAAAACAGAAATACAAAAATAAACGCTTATATATCAAGGGACTATTTCTTTATTCTGTTAAATATGCTTTCTGTCAGGATTATGCTTACTTTCACTGTGTTTTTGTTCATGTGTCTGTTTATAGTTCTTTGTGTACAAGTTTCCTTATACTCATTATTGTCATGGCAAGAATTGGCTTAAATAACCTTGGTTGATGGACATTGGAATGTCTGCACCTGAGAGGTTATAAACAGACGTGAAACAGACACACCTTCAGGTTTCTTTGTCTTCAGAGACCACTTTGTGTGTGTGTGTGTGTGTGTGTGTGTGTGTGTGTGTGTGTGTGTGTGTGTGTGTGTGTGTGTGTGTTGCGCTGTTGAAAGCAGTATCATTTCAAAGTGCTGCGATAAACTTCCTATCTGTGTGCTTCACATTAGGCTTGCTGTCTTTCATTAAGAACGAGCCGCCGCGGCCTCCTTAAGATCAGAAATTATCTGACTGAGGGTCTAGGCACTCTAGAGGCTCTTGTGCTCTCGCCAGATCGGGAGGGTCTCGTGCCCATTTCTGAAGTGTGCCCTGGCACCTCTACGGATTGGGCAGAGGACACTGCATCTCTTTCTTCTGCAGAGATAGTGATTGAGAGTGCCGCCTCTGAGTGCTCCTCCCACAATTATAAAACATGAGGAGTTACTCAAGGTGGTCGATAGTCTCACCTTCTTTGGTGATCTCCATGATGAGATAACTCATTTTTAATTATGTGTTTTTAGAACTTTGCCGGGCCACAGATCTGTCTGTCTGGGTGACTAAGCAGATGGCTCGCGGAATCAGCCATCCTATGGCTGGTATTGTCACCACGGAGAGGTACCTGTGATACCTCATGGGAATCAAGGACAGGGAAAAGGTGCTCCTCCTTGATGCCCCCGTGTCGCATTCTGGCCTATTTGGTGACTCTGTCAACACAGTTGTCAGTAGGTTCAGGGAGGCAAAGAGACACTAGGAAGCATTCAACAAGTTTTTCCCCCACCGTGCTCAAGTGTTGGGGCTATGGAAGCAGAATAATGACAATAGTTTTTGAAACATAATGCAAGCTGAATTCCACAAATCGAAAAAAAGATGCATTGCAATTAACAGTGCTTGCATTTTAATGCCTTGTATTTCCAGGGCTTGCATTTTTAGGTCCTGAAATTTAACACAGGTTTTTATTTAAGTTGTGAGTATTTCAATTCAAAATATTTCACACACATTTTCATAATTAAAAATTCAACAATTCATATTCACCTTCCAGAATTCACTTCGAACATATTCAATCTGTTTAAAAATACGATGTATAATATTCGACTGGCAAATTTTGGTCACTTTATTTCACTTTCCAAATTCACTGCCACAAATTCAGTGGTTAAAATTCGGCGGAAAATTCAGCGTTGCACATCCCGGAACCGCAGGAATAGCAGTAGAGCACCGATGCATGATCTCCAGCTGCTGTCAGCCGCTCACCAGCAGGTGGCACAAGCGGCTGTTGATGAAGGCCATATGTGGATCAAGTCATTCATTTACAAAAACTGATTTGCAGAAATGGAGCAAACGCTAAGTAGAAGTTTTGATTATCGGGGCCAGTATAAACATGTGGAAACGCTGATTGTGTGTATGTTTAATTCAACATCTTAGCTGTTTCCCGTAGCCTACATGCAAGCAGCCAATGCTGAAGTACAGAACTAACATTACATCTGAGGAAGACATATATTGCTTTCGGTTGTTTAGTTTCTGTAAATCTGTATCATGGCTTGTGTGATGCTGTGCTGTAATACTGGGGTTCCCCTCATACGTCACACTCCAGGATTCCCCAACGACGCGTAACACGCCTCGGTGAACTAATACAGTGATATAAGACCTTAGATCTCAGAATACACTTTATTGAAGATTATGCAAACTATATCGACAGTTAAGCAGATGTAGAATATGAACGAACACGCAAGGTTTCACGCTGTTTGCCTCAGAAATCGGTTAAAGAAAACACATTAGTAGTGCGCTAACACAATAACAGCTATTAGGCTTGTTTGAGATGTGCCTCGCCTGAAATGTAGGTGGCTGCAGTGAGGGGAGGAGTGAAATAAGTGCAGCCAAGACAGACAGTTCTGAGCTCTCGAAGTGGAACAGATACCTATGAGATCAAAGGCGGATATTGCGTTATTTTCACTCATGTGCTGTGCTGCTAATAAATGTGAAATATTTTCAGTTCTGTTGCTTTTATATAAATATAAATATGAATTTAATACGAAAGGCATATTTATCATCCATTTCTACTTTAATATAAACATGTATTTTAGATTTTTATAGAAATATGACAATCACATATCTCACAGTCATAGTGTTTGGAATATTCAAGCATAATTTAAATGCACAATCACATGAAATCAGATTGACATTGGGAAATCAGGCATGCATATTATGTACATTTAAGCAGATGAGCCCAGAATATGAATCCACAACCAACAAGTTTCACTAAACCATTTTTTCTCCCACAGAAAACCAAGCGCTATCGTTTTAGGTTTGATATTCGCCTAGGCTGCTTTAGGGACCGTCTGCAAATTTACCTCACAGTACAAAACGAAGTAATAATTTATTAAATTATTTAAATTTAATTATTAAACTTGCTCTGGGCGGCGCTCTTGAAGCGCGGAGCTAGGGAGGCGCCTTCTTGGCGCAGGCACGGGGGCGGCGCTCTGGAAGCGCAGATTCTTGACTGCGCTCTGGCAGCGCGGAGACAGGGAGGCGTCTTCGTGGCGCAGGCACTGGGGTGCGCTCTTGAAGCGCGGACTCTTGGATGCACTCTGGCAGCGCAGTCTCTAGGGGGCGCTCTGGAAGCGCGGATTCTTGGAAGTGCCTTCGTGGCGCAGGTACTGGAGGGCGCTCTGGAAGCGCAGAGCTAGGGAGGCGTCTTCTTGGCGCAGGCACAGAGGGGCGCTCTTGAAGCGTGGATTCTTGGAGGCGCCTTCGTGGCGCAGGCACTGACGGGCACTTGTGAGGGGCAGGCACTGGCGGGCACTCCATATTCTCTGCCGGCGGTGGGCTTGCCTTACACTCTGGCCTCGGCGGGCTTGCCATAATCTCCGTCAGCGGGCTTTCGGTGGCCGCGAACGGCAGCGCGGGAGGGAGAGCTGCTGGCGGCGGGCTGGTTCAGACTCGGGATCGGACGCATCCCAGACACCGGTAGATTCCTTCCCTCCAGCATAAATCAGTGGTGTCTGGGAGGTCCACGGTGCGGTGGTATGATGCCCCGAGCCGGAACAGATGGAGGATGGCCGCATCATCCAGCGGCATCCTCCCGGCGAGATGGACAAACTCTGCCGCGTACTCAAAGAAGGGGAGATCCTTACGGGCAAGGGTGAGAACGGTGGCGGCACATTCCATCTCTGTTTTGGTGTCGGTTCGGTCTTCTGTCACAATTGTGTTGTAGACGAGGGAAGCGAGGAGTCGAGGAAATTACAAATAATTGGATCTTTAATGATACACTTCAGGAAACACACCATTAACAACCACATTGACAAATACAAGACCGAACACTGAGGAGAGGGAACACAGGACTTAAGTACACAGGGAGATTAGATCATTAAACATACAGGGCTGGGGACTAATTAACTCATAATGACTAAAAGAGGACAGGAACTCCAAATATGGTAACAGGAGGAGGGGAGAAACACAGGACGCCGAGACACAGTCTGACAACTACACAAATATTTTTAAGAAAAAAAAATTACAGTAATTCACCAAAATGTTACTAGTGACCAGACTGACTTACTACAGTTGAAATTTTTCCAACATCTTCCTCACTGTACAGTATATAATTATTCTTAAGAAATTACTATAATTCACAGTTTATTTTATTTTTAAATGAAGACAAAAACGTTCATTTTCTGGTTGTCATTCACTCGTTAAGTTGCAATTTTCAAAAGTTACAATGCTCAAGCAGACCGTTAATGTTATCTTTAGCAGTAAGGGAGATACTGGCAAAATTTCACAACTTACTACAATCTGTGGAACATGAAAAACCCTTTTGGTGAATTACTGTAGTTTTTTTTTTTTTTTTAAAGATATGTGTACAGTACATACCGTAAGGAAGATATTGGCAAAATCTAACCTTTAGTAAATCAGTTTTGTATCTAGCAACGTACTACAACCATTGGAACAAAAAAAAAAAAAAAACTTTCCAGAGATCTTTTATAAGTAAATAATTGTGTACTGTACATATATATAAAAGGAGGTATTGTCAAAATCTCATTTGTAGTAAATCCCTATAAGCAATACACGCTTTACAATTTGACAGTGTGTTATTTTAAATGTTAAAAGTAATTTTAATTTAAATACATTGGACGGTTTAACCCGGTCGCTGGAATTGTCAGACGGCCCCTTGGGTGCGATAGCGCATCGATGCTTTCTCCAGTTTACATTTGCAGCAACAATACACCTAGGCGGTTTTGAATTCATTTTTTATGTCGATATAAAGTGGTTGCTAACTGTTAAAGCTAATTGTAATATTGACATCTTTGTAGGACTGTCGACTCTATAGATCAGTGGTAAGGGAAAGCAATGAAAATGCAGCACCTTGCGTTCTTCTGACCTCATTTGCATGCCTGTATATAGTTTGCATAATCTTCAATAAAGTGTATTCTGAGATCTGAGGTCTTATATCACTGTGTTAGTTCGCTGAGGCGCAAGTTACGCGTCGTTGGGGAATCCTGGAGTGTGACGTATGAGGGGAGCCCCAGTATTACAGCACAGAATCACACAAGCCATGATACAGAGTTACAGAAACTAAACAACCAAAAAACATTTTATGTCTTCCTCAGATGTAATGTTAGTTCTGTACTTCAGCATTGGGTAAAAGAGCATTATAATCTCCTTTGTGGTAGAGAATGCTGTTTTGCATGTAGGCTACGGGAAACAGCAAAGATGTTGAATTAAACATACACACAATCAGCGTTTCCACATGTTTATACTGGCCCCGATAATCAAAACTTCTACTTAGCGCTTGCTCCATTTCTGCAAATCAGTTTTTGTAAATGAATGACTTGAGCCACATATGGCCACCTGCTGGTGAGCAGCTGACAGCAGCTGGAGATCATGCATCGGTGCTCTACTGCTATTCCTGCGGTTTCCGGATGTGCAACGCTGAATTTTAACCACTGAATTTGTGGCAGCGAATTTGGAAAGTGAAATAAAATGACCGAAATTTGCCTGTCGAATATTATACATCATATTTTTAAACAGACTGAATATTTTGGAAGTGAATTCTGGAAGGTGAATGTGAATTATTGAATTTTTAATTATGAAAATGTGTGTGAAATATTTTGAATTGAAATATTCACAGCTTAAATAAACAACTACGTTAAATTTCAGGACCTAAAAATGCAAGCCCTGGAAATACAAGATATTAAAATGCAAGCACTGTTAATTGCAGTGCATCTTTTTTTTTTCTTTCTTTTTGTGGAATTCAGCATGCTTTATGTTTCAAAAACTATTGTTATTATTCTGCTTCCATATGGGGCTGTCGGCCACACAGTCCCAACATGGCCCATCTCCTCTGAGGCGAGAAGCCCAAAGAGAGAGTGTGGCGAGTCGTGGACCCCCTCTTAAAGACTTGGGCTGGCTGTGCCCAGGAGAATTGGTGTGTCCCCTCGGGGAGGGCCATGGAAAATTCCAACAGGGAGCAGGTGCTCTGAAATACATCCTCCAGCAGTTAAGGGGCTACCATGTCCTAGTGCAGGGGGGAAACACTGTTGTAGTCACTTACATAAGTTGCCAGGGACAACTGCATTTGCGCCGCCTGAACAGGCTATTGCAGCAGGTTCTGCTTTGGACACTGAACAAGTTCCTGTCCATCAAGGCGATTTACATTCTGGGGCATATGAATGTGGGAGCAGACTCTTTGTCCAGACAAGCTGGGAAACACAGGGAATGGAAACTCCACCCTGAAGTAATCAGACAAATTTGGGAAAATTTACGAAGCAGAGGTGGACCTCTTTGCTTCACAGGAAACAGCACAATGTCTCCTCTACTTCTCTCTAATGGCTTCAGCTTCCCTGAATCTAGACGTGATGACCCATATTTGGTCCATGCTCTGCTCCCAGGAGTCCTGACCATGCTTTATCAACAAGGGTCTTGCTTCTTACTAATAAGCACCTCATTGGCCGACCAGAGTGTGGTTCTCAGACCTAAAATATTTCCTTGAAGCACTGTGGGTGATTCCGATCAGGAGAGATGTCTTATCTCAGGCACAGGAAACATTATTTCATCCCCGTGTGAAATATATTTTTTTTAATTATGTTGAAGTCAAGTTCCTTCATTCATTCATTCAGTCGTTCAGTCGTTCGATCATTCATTTATTCATTCATTCATTCATTCCGTATGGGTTAACATGAACTAGTGAAAATATGTTGACATGCCATGTTTATTACAGAAAATGTATGCAAAAATATTTTCTTTTCATTTCTTTTCTTTTCTATAAAATTAATTAGAGGTTGTTTGATGCAAGTGAAATATGAAAAGAGGACATTCAGGCTGCAAACCCATTATCTCTCGAATAATTAATAAATGAAAATGTTGATATCATTAATTTAAACATGACCTTCCTTTTTAAAATAATAATAAGAATGGTAATAATGTACTGAAGTCTGGTTTTAGTCTACTACACCTTTTTTTTTTTTTCTTGCCACAGCTGCCTTTGCTTTGTTGGGGAAATTAGGCAGTATTTTTCTAATTCTAAAATCAGCTTTGACATTATATATATTTTAAAATGTGCTATACTTCTGACTTGAATATTTAGTTGAATCGAAACTTATGACAGATTTCCTACGCATTGTAGGATGTGGTTTGTCTCATGTATCAAGAATCAGCTGAATCAATAAAACAGTGAGACTTGACATCAGGTTAAGTGATTAGAATTTGTCTACAGAGGTGAAATCCATGTAAGACATCACCACTATCCTTCTGAACTGACAACAGAGTATATGAAAAAATAAAAAAAAGATCTTTTGTGTTGGGGAAGGCAAGAGCTGAGGATTGTGGGATTGAGTTTTCTGCTAACAGTTGCAATGTCTGTTACTTGGTGTGACAGAGATTGCGACACAGCTCTGTGGTGACAACCACTTTCCACAAAACAAAAAAAAAAAACATGAGAATGTTTAGAAAAATAAAATAGAAAAATGAAAATCTTCAGTGTGCCTGCAGGTGTTCTGCTCTTTCTTTAAGAGCTGTATTTCACAGACAGCATAATAAATCCAGTGCAGTCTAATAAAATAAATTCAAAGAGGAATCCCTGATTTGTTCATTGTGAGGATATTTGTCATGGGTTGCTGCAGTATGCATTGTATGCATCAGTCAGTTGCGCTGACGCATGTGTTTCAAACTGAAAGATTGTGAGTGTGGCTGCTGTGTCAGCTTTTATTTGCCCACTTTGAGCTGAAGAATGTGAATCCCCAATGAATGTTGCATCAGAACTGCCACAGAAGTCTGGAAGAACTCTGTCTGTCTGCCAGCTATTTATTCTTTTCTTTGAAATGGAAGAGTGTCCAGGAAAAGGCAGAGTTTCTGCAGCATGCTTACGGTTTACTTCTCATTGTTGTACAACGAAACCATCAAATTGTCAACTTATTTTTAAAGGTATTCATATTTTCACATAGGTTTAGTATGTTATGCATTTGACTGTTGCCAGTGCTATAAGAGTACACATAACAATTTCAGATTATCTGCATCTGCAAGCAATCTGAATATGTTTGACAAGAACCATGGGAAAGCTTTGAAAATATCATATTCTCAGAATTTAGTTTTTCTTTTCTTATTTATTTATTTATTTATTTATTTATTTGGTTGTTTGTTTTTTATCAAGAAATGGTCACATCATTTGAAAAGTACCCACACATGCTCTGAAGTTTATGGTCACTGAGACCCAAAGACCCTCTCAAACCGATATTACGCAGCACCTGAAAGTAGTCCCCAGCTATATTATAACTAGTAGTTACCTAGCTGGGGACTACTTTCAGGCGCTGCGTAATATCACTGCGCCTGCTGCGGCCATGTTACGGCAGCAAAGTTCCTTGATTATTACGCCGGAATGAGAGTAGTTCCTAATCATATCAGCCTAGAAAATCGCAACTTTTCATTTTCTGCCGGTCTTAGTACACGATATAACTACAGAAGAGTCAAGTTTTAAATAGGACAAATATCGAAACTCTTTGGTCATTTTTGAACGCGATGCTACTGGTCTTAATCGGATTCAATGATCTATGCTAAGCTATGCTAAAAGTGCTATCGCCAGATCCAGAGATCAGCTGAATGGATTCAAAAACGGTAAAACTCAACTTATTAACTCTGGGGGAGTTGGAGAATGAGCCTATTTCCAAAAAAAGTGGAGTGTTCCTTTGCTTAACAACTTTAAAATGGCTTCCCAGACAGCAAGCCAACATTGAATAAACATTGTTTTTCCATCTGAATCATCATTATGGTTGATGTTGAAATTTCAATGCAAAATAAATGTTGAATCACCATTACCATATCGATGAAAACCTGATGTTATTAATGTTGATGGCAACAATATTGGAACAACATTGATCTATAGTTATCTTTATGATTGATTAAGCATTGATATTTGGTTTACCGGGCGATCGCTGATTGTGTTGAAAAGTCATTGATTTATAGTTGACCGGGAAACGACGCTGTTGTTGAAGAGTCATCGGCATATAGTTGACCGGGAAATATGATTGAAAATGCATCGATATATAGTTGACCGGGAAATATGATTGAAAATCCACCGATTTTTGGTTGACCGGGAGTTCAACACCAACGTAGCCTAATGCACCGGACACAGCTCATTTCTGGACCTTGGCACAAGTCTTTAGAAAAACCTTTGCAAGCCCAGTTTAAAAGAACATGTTATCATCTGCTTTGTGGGGAAATACTCAGGGCAGTGGATGATTCTGAATTAAATTGCTGTTTACTGACACTGTGATGTACTTTTTGTCCTTTTTTTCAGATCATTAATCCACATCGTTTTTCAAGTAAGCAAGTCTTTAGTATAATAAGCCTCATCTGAAGTGGCTGCGCTACGCCCCAGACCGAGCGGGAGGAGCTGGAGGAGCTGGAAGACAGACGCAGCAGGAGTTAGCACTTTAAAAGAAAAAAAATGAAATAATACAATAAAAATGATTGTTTAATTTTTAAAGAATGCGTGGGGTGTCATTTGTGTTGTAGCCTAAAGGTATCGTTTCTATTTTCTATATTTTGCTAGCCCATCCTGGCTGTCGATAAAGCAGGATTATAGCCTAATAATAATGTTTTTAATATTATATTAAAATTACAGACCTTCAGATTAAACCTGTGGTATACTAAAACACCATTGAAATTTTGTTGATATGCTGGGATTTCAACATTGTTTCAATATCCATTGTAATCAAAATACCATTGAAATTCTGTTGATCTCTAGGTATGATTTAAACGTTGTTTCAATGATAATAGAGGGTGCAACATGATGAAGAATCAGCATCAGAGTTCGACGTTGATTCAATGATTTTATCGTTGACAGCGGGATGTTGATTTAACATCGTTTCAATTACTATTTGCTATCTGGGTTTTTGGTTGCATTTAGTCAGAAAACGTAAAGAAAACAACACAAATACACCAAGATAATATAATTTCACTTACCTGGCCTATCACTTGAAGCAAACATCCATCCCTTCTTAAAAGTCTGTGTTAACCCATTTGTGCCCAATTTATAGTTGCCAGTGGGCAAATATGTTGTAAGCACCCCTTCAATGTCAAATTTGAATAAGGGGAGAACATTTGGCATCTAACTGGAAATAACTTCTTTCGACAGATCAGTCTTTATTCATGAATAAATTTCTTATGTATAAAAGTCGAAGAACATTCGAATTCAAACCCAAAAAACTTTCTCTAGTTCATTTTGGCCACAATTATTGGCTCCCAATTATTGCAACGTCCTTTTCCCGGGTGTGCTAAAAAATTTAAATATGAATGGGAATATACTTCAAAGATATTTTACTCATAATAATTTCTAGGGGTGCCAATAATTGTGGCCAACATGCATTGGAGAAAAAAAAAATCATGAGATTTTCTCCCCAACTTTCAATTGTTTTGCAGGTGCATTTCAATAAATTAGAATGTCGTGAAAAAGTTCATTTTTTCTTGTAAGTTATTTCAAAAACTTTCATGTAAAGTAAAACATTTCAAAAGTGTTTTTTGTTTTAATTTTGATAATTAGAGCTTATCTCAAAATATTAGAAAATTTACATTTGAGTTTCAATAAATGACCATCCCTACAGTATAAATTCCGGGTATCTCTTGTTCTTTGAAACCACAATCATGGAGAAGACTGCTGACTTGATAATGGTCCAGAAGACGAACATTGACACCCTCCACAAAGAGGGTAAGTCACAGATGGTCATTACTGAAAGGTGTGGCTGTTTGCAGAGTGCTGTATCAAAGCATATTAAATACAAAGTTGACTGGAAGGAAGAATTTGGGTAGGAAAAGGTGCACAAGCAACAGTGATGACTGCAAGCTTTAGAATACTGTCAAGCAAAGCTGATTCAAACACTTGTGAGAGCTTCACAAGGAGTGGACTGAAGCTGGAGTCAGTGCATCAAGAGTCACCACTCTCAGATGTCTTCAGGAAAAGAGCTACCAAGCCACTTCTGAAACAGAAACAACGTCAGAAGCATCTTACCTGGGCTGTGGAGAAAAAGAACTGGACTGTTACTCAGTGGTCCAAAGTCCTCTTTTCAGATGAAAGTAAATTTTGCATTTCATTTGGAAATCAAGGTCCCAGAGTCTGGAGGAAGAGTGGAGAGGCACAGAATCCATGTTGCTTGAAGTCCAGTATGAAGTTTCCAGTCAGTGATGA
Source organism: Acrossocheilus fasciatus (assembly GCA_036784905.1). Taxonomy (NCBI): domain Eukaryota; kingdom Metazoa; phylum Chordata; class Actinopteri; order Cypriniformes; family Cyprinidae; genus Acrossocheilus; species Acrossocheilus fasciatus. Next base: position 22,394,863 of record CM071955.1, on the reverse strand, counting down.
TTTGGGCTGCCATGTCATCTGCTGGTGTTGGTCCACTGTGTTTTCTGAAGTCCACAGCCAACGCAGCCATCTACCAGGAAATTTTAGAGCACTTCATGCTTCCTACTGCTGACAAGCTTTATGGAGATGCTGATTTCCTTTTCCAGCAAGACTTGGCACCTGCTCACACTGCCAAAGGTACCAAAAGCTGGTTCAATGACCATGGTGTTGGTGTGCTTGACTGGCCAGCAAACTCGCCTGACCTAAACCCCATAGAGAATCTGTGGGTGGGTTCCATACCACCTCAGCAGTGCCACAAACTGATCACCTCCATGCAACGCCAAACTGAGGCAGTAATTAAAGCAAAAGGAGCCCCTACCAAGTATTGAGTACATATACAGTAAATGAACATAAATGAACATACTTTCCAGAAGGCCAACAATTCACTAAAAATGTTTTATTTTTATTTTTATTGGTCTTATGAAGTATTCTAATTTGTCGAGATAGTGAATTGGTGGATTTTTGTTAAATGTGAGCCTAAATCATCACAATTAAAATAACCAAAGACTTAAACTACTTCAGTCTGTGTGCACTGAAGTTTCACAATTTGAGTTAAATTACTGAAATAAATGAACTTTTCCAGGACATTCTAATTTATTGAGATGCACCTGTACTTCAATTGTTTTTTTGTGAATTTTTTGAATGAAAGATCAAAAGGATAAACAGTGCAGATTTATTTTCACAGCTGCCTTTGCTCAAATTTACCAAGGGTGAATTTACCAAGTGGAGGGCACTGTACACTTTCTGAAGAAAATCTTTCATTTTCTGAAGAAAAGGTGAGTGGTGATTTTCATGGGAAAACTCGGCAGAAGGCACTAATAGTAGTAACTCTAATTGTGTTAGCATCATGTTAACAACATGCTAACAACATGTTAATTGTGTTAGCATTATGCTAACAACATGTTAACACAAGTAAATGTTAAAACAAAATTAGCATGATTAGCATGTTGCTAGCATGATGTTAAAATTTTTTAAACAAGCTGTTAATGTGATTAGCGTGATGCTAGCAAACATACTAACATTATTAACATGTTAGCATTAAGTTAGCATGATTAGCATGTTGCTAGCAGGATGCTAACAAGCTGTTTTTAACAAGAAGGTAACATAAGTAGCATGATGCTAGCAACTGTATACCCCCATTTCCCCATGATATATGTTATATGTACTTACAAGTCATTTGCCCACCGGCAACTATAGTTGCCGCTTGGACTTTTGACTAAGTATACAAAAAACTATAGAGCTCTTGTAAGATTTGTTTTGTTTGGGTGATTCTAGAGACCTTCATGATTATGTAGATTTATATATGTCAACAAAAAATACTTATTAGTAACATGAAAATGACCTTTCTTTGGGAGGGTTTGCCTTTCCCATGCTTCCTGAAAATAGGAGTAGGAATTTGACGGTCTCATGTGACAGGAAGAAAGTGAATACCTTTTTTCCCCCCCTTGAAATCATTTATTTGGTTGTTAGCTTGCATGTCATTGAGACATCAAACATGGATAACATCTAGAAAAATACTTACAAAAGGAAAATGACAACTATAAACTGCGGCAACTATAGTTGCCGGTGGGCTTACAAAAAATGTACAATAGCAATTGCAAATTTATTTTCAGTGAACAGATTAAACATACAAATGTATACAGTATATTTATCAGATAGTTTTATCCAATGTGACTTTCAAATAGAAGCATTCAATTCACATATTTGTACCCGTACAAAAGTCAACAACAAAATTAACCATGGTTTAACTATGATTGTTGTAGTAAATTCACAGTAACTACCATAACCATGGTCTTACTACAGCATAGTAGTAAACCTATAGTAACTACAAACTTCACCATGGTTTCAAAAACTATGGTTACCACAGTTTTACTCCAACATTACTAAAATATTACTATTGTAGAACCATGATATCAAAACCTTAGTTTGAGAAAAACTAAAAAAACCTGATTACTACAGTTATGATTATTAGTTTTACCATAGTAAAAACATGGTTGACTGTTGTAAGGGTACACTGCTTTTCACAATCAAAGCAACTTTAGAAAATGTCAAGTTTTCAAGAAAAAAATCCCGGTTACACTTTATTTCGATAGTCCACTTTAGACATTCTACTAATACTAACTTTAAGTAACTTTGTAACTACATGTCAAGTACATGTCAACTAATTCTCATTAATTTGCAACTACATGTCTACTAACTCTCAGTAGGGTAGGTTTAGGGTTAGTAGAATAAGTTGACATATACTTGCAAAGTTTCTCATAGTCAGCATGTTGTATGTTGTGGACCCATCAAAATAAAGTGTTAGAAGATATTAAAGGAACACTCCACTTTTTTTGGAAATAGGCTCATTCTCCAACTCCCCCAGAGTTAATAAGTTGAGTTTTACCGTTTTTGAATCCATTCAGCCGATCTCCGGTTCTGGCGATAGCAGTTTTAGCATAGCTTAGCATAGATCATTGAATCCTATTAGACCAGTAGCATCGCGTTCAAAAACGATCAAAGAGTTTCGAAAGTTTTCCTATTTAAAACTTGACTCTTCTGTAGTTATATCGTGTACAGGCGGGAAATGAAAAGTTGCGATTTTCTAGTCCTATTTGGCTAGGAACTATACTCTCATTCCGGTGTAATAATCAAGGAACTTTGCTGCCGTAACATGGCCGCAGCAGGCGCAGTGATATTACGTAGCGCCTGAAAGTAGTCCCCAGCTATATTATAACTAGTTACCTAGCTGAATGGATCGGCTGAATGGATTCAAAAACGGTAAAACTCAAATTATTAACTCTGGGGGAGTTGGAGAATGAGCCTATTTCCACAAAAAGTGGAGTGTTCCTTTAAGCAGACAGTCTACTAATACTCTAATGATTATTAGTTGACATGTAGTTGCAAAGTTACTTACTGTTGTTAGTAGAATGTCTAAAGTCGACTATCGAAATAAAGTGTTTCCAAAATCCCATCAACAGCCTGAGGTGACTGTGACTCAATGGGGAGCATGGCAACAAATTAATGTCTATATGTCAATAACTCTAAGATAATACAAGTTATGTGTTCAAAGTCATGTTCAGTTAAACAGACAACCATTAAATGGTAAGTTTGGTGAATTTAAATCTACTTTATACTGTCACAAAGTCTGTAATATGTAAATGAACAATACTCGGATAATGCTAAATATTATTTGCCTGACAAATAAATGGGTTTATCTCATGGAACTCAGAGAAAGATTAAACATTGTTTGTTCACATATATTACCATCATAGTAATAATGCAAAGTAGGTTGAAAATCACTCAATGTATGCTTTAAGGCAATGATTACAATACATAACATTTGTCAGGTTGGTATGTTCATCTATAGTTGCCATCCTCTGGGGTCTTCATCTGAAGTAACCACAAGTGAGGCTGGATCCAAGCTGTAGTAACACTGGGATGGGAAACCTGAGAGATAGAAACAGGAAAACAAAAGGAGAAGAATTAGCATAGATGCTGTTCATATTATTTCAGGCAAAAGATGATCATACGCATTTATTACTAGAGTACAAGGTTATGAGTTGTTATGTGTTATGCTTGGCTAAAATATGTATTTTTAATCTAGATTTAAACAGAGAGAGGGAGTGTGTCTGAGCCCCAAACATTATCAGAAGGCTATTTGAGAGTTTAAGAGTAAAATGCGAAAAAACTCTGCCTCCTTTTCTGGACTTTGATATTCTGGGTACTGTCAATAGTCCAGAGATTTGTGACATTATTTAGCTTACTTTGCTATAATTTGGTTAAATCACAATCTGATTTTATTCTATATCCCTTAGTAAGCATATAATTTGTCCTCAGTATTCAGGGAACAGACACAGTCTCACTCTAAAAAGTAGTTTTATAGTCCATTCAAATAAAATGTTCTAATTGGTCAAACATTTAGAAGACTACAGCAAGTTATGTCAATTAAAATGTAACACTTTACTCCATGTGTTTCATATGTTACCTCAACTAAGATTTATTATTTGGGCATAAGAAATTGCGGGGGAACTAAAACATTTTTATAGTTTAACAAAATGATTAAAAATGATTAACTGGTGTTTATCAATAACTAAAAACACAATTTACAACACATAATAGCCATTATTTAATAACAATCTCCATTTATAACATTTGTCATACAGACTAAACATACAGGCTTAAAGAAAAAAAAAAGTCACATACATCTCAGATGGCCTAAGGGTCAGTAAATTAACAGCAAATTTTCATTTTTGGGTGAACTATCCCTTTAAAGCTCCAGCTGACAAACATTGCATCTGAAATACAACTGCAAAATTCAGTTTAAACTTTAATGAACTAAGAAAAACCTAAACAAAATGTGGTAACACTTTATTTTGATGGTCCCTTTTGAACATTCTGTTGACACTAAGTAATGTTGCAACTACATGTCAACAAACTCTCATTAGAGTATTAGTAGACGGTCTGCTTCATATCTACTAACTCCTTATTGTGTTGGTCTCCCAAAAGATATTCTACTGACTAGAAGTAACTTTGCAAGAACGTGTCAACTTAATCTAACCCTAACCCTACCAGTCAACTAATACACTACTAACACTCTAATGAGAGTCAGTAGAAATGTAGGTGCAACACTACTTACAGTCAATAGAATGTGTTAAAGGGACCATCAAAATAAAGTGAAACCCAAAATGTTAGCAAACAAACATTTACAAATATTACTACTGTTCACAATTACAATTATTTTTTATTTTTTTTCCTCGCTCCGTTTTTCACAAGCTCATCAAACAACAGTGGTAAGTGGTAAGTTAAGTTGGTATCATTCATCAATCACGGTGAGTAATGGCTTCTTCTCCTGCTATTGTTGTTTGCACTGTTTGCCACATGTATAGTTTATCTGTCACTGTCAGCAGAGAGGGATTCACATGTGATAAATGCAGGGAAATAGTTAGGCTGACAAAGAAGGTTTTAGAACTAGAGACACGCATCCAAACTTTAGTTGAGGATAGTAAGAATGTGAGGGCTGTAGATACTGCTTTGGATGCGACTAGCTCAGGGAGTCCTGTATATTGTTCGGTTTCCGTTGAGCCCGTCCAGTAGGGCAGCTGGGTGACAGTGAGGCGGCCTAGTCGTGGGTCAAAACACCACTCTTCCGTTCAGAACATCAAACAGGTTCTCCCCACTCGGTGAAGCACCCACTGAGAAACCTGATGAAAGTGCTCTAGTTATTGGCGATTCTATTGTACGGAACGTGAAAATAGAGACACCAGCCACCAGTCCATTGTTTGCCAGGAGCCAGAGCGCCTGACATCTTGGCAAATTTAAAAGTGCTGACTAATGCTAAACGTAAATTCAGTAAGATTGTTATCCACGTCGGCGTTAATGATGTTTGACTTCACCAGTCGGGGATCACTACAAATAATGTCAAAGAGGTGTGTGAACTTGCAAGTACGATGTCAGACACTGTAATATGCTCTGGTGCGCTCCCTGCTTACCGTGGTGATGAGATTCATAGCAGACTGTCGTATTTTGTGGTGCCCGCAAAATAACATAGGCTTCATAGACAATTGGAAGAATTTTTGGGGCAGACCTGACCTGTTGAAAAGAGATGGTGTTCATCCCACCTGGGGTGGTGCCGCTCTTCTCTCTAGAAATATGGCACACAGTCTTACAGTTTGTACTTGACTAACTGTAGCCCAGGTCAGGAAGCAGACAGACTGGCTAAACCGATCGTCTGCTAGCCGCCTCACGTCACAGAAGTCAGTTAACTCTCAGCACATAGAAACTTTTTCACCTAGATATCACACTATAGAGGCTGTGTCTGTTCCCCGAACTAGAAAATACAGAAAACATCCAAACCAAAGTAATAGTAACAATTTAATTGATGTTCAACAAATAAAAAAACGATACAATACAGATAAATACATGATAAAGCTTGGCTTATTGAATATTAGATCCCTTTCTTCAAAAGCACTTTTTGTAAATGATATGTTCACTGACCATAAACTAGATGTGCTTTGTCTGACAGAAACCTGGCTAAAACAAGATGATTACATTACTTTAAACGAGTCTACACCACAAGATTACTGTTACAAACATGAGCCGCGTCCAAAAGATAAAGGGGGTAGGTGTTGCTATAATTTATAGCAATATTTTCAGTATTTCTCAGAGGTCGGGTTTGAAGTATAATTCGTTCGAATTAATGGTGCTTCATATAACATTTTCCAAAGAAACAAGTATTAATGATAAATCCCCTGTGATGTTTGTACTGGCTACTGTATACAGGCCACCAGGGCACCATACAGACTTTATTAAAGAATTTTCTGATCTTCTATCGGAGTTTGTGCTGACTGCAGATAAAGTCCTAATCGTTGGTGATTTTAATATCCATGTTGATAATGAAAAAGATTAGTTGGGATCAGCATTTATAGACATTCTAAACTCTATTGGTGTTAAACAACATGTGTCAGGACCTACTCATTGTCAAAATCATACTCTAGATTTAATACTGTCACATGGAATTGATGTGAGTAGCATTGAAATTTTGCAGCAGAGTGATGATATCTCAGATCATTATCTAGTCTCCTGTATATTCCATATAGCTAAAGCTGTAAAGCCAACTCCTTGTTACAAATATGGTAGAACCATTACCTCTACTACTGACTTATCTCAGTTCCTCAACATATCCAATAGCTCAGAACAACTTGATGATGTAACAGGAACTATGGACTCTCTCTTTTCTAGCACTTTAGATGCGGTTGCTCCTTTACGCTTAAGGAAGATTAAGGATAAGTCCAAAACCATGGTATGATGAGTACATTCGCGCCCTGAAGAGAGCAGCCCAGAAAATGGAGCGCAGCTGGAGGAAAACTAAATTAGAGATATTTTGTTTAGCTTGGCGGGAAAGTACCCTATCCTACAGAAAAGCATTAAAAACTGCTAGATCTGATTACTTTTCGTCTCTTCTAGAAGAAAACAAACATAACCCTCGGTTTTTATTCAATACAGTGACTAAATTAACAAAAAATATAGCATCAACAGGTGTTGGCATTTCCCAAGAGCATAGCAGTAATGACTTTATGAACTACTTCACTTCCAAGATCGATACTATCAGAGATAAAATTGTATCCTTGCAGCCGTCAGCTACAGTATCGCATCAGATAGCGCACTATCCCCTAAGGAAAAATTCCATTCATTTTCTACTGTAGGAGAGGAAGAATTGTATAAACTCCAGAAGTCATAGATCCTCTTTTGGCTATTATTAATTCATCATTGTCATTAGGATATATCCCCAAAACCTTCAAATTGGCTGTTATTAAGCCTCTCATTAAAAAACCACAACTTGACCCCAAAGATCTAGTTAATTACAGACCGATCTCAAATCTCCCTTTTCTGTCAAAGATACTAGAAAATGTAGTATCCTCACAATTATATTCCTTCCTAGAGAAAAAATGATATCTGTGAGGAATTCCAGTCAGGATTTAGATCATATCATAGTACTGAGACTGCTCTCATTAGAGTTACAAATGACCTGCTTCTATCATCTGATCATGGTTGTATCTCTTTATTAGTTCTACTGGATTTTAGCGCTGCGTTCGACACTATCGATCACAACATTCTTTTGAATAGACTACAAAACTTTGTTGGCATTAGTGGAAGTGCCTTAGCATGGTTCAAATCGTACTTATCTGACCGCCATCAGTTCGTAGCAGTGAATGAAGAGGTATCATATCGATCACAAGTGCAGTATGGAGTACCTCAAGGCTCAGTATTAAGGCCGTTGCTTTTCACGCTTTACATGTTACCCTTGGGAGATATTATCAGGAGACATGGTGTTAGCTTTCACTGTTATGCTGATGATACTCAGCTCTATATTTCTTCACGGCCTGGTGAAACGCACCAAATTGAGAAACTATCGGAATGTATAGTCAATATAAAAAATTTTTTAATGCTAAATTCTGAAAAAAAAAACAGTGTTAATTATCGGACCTAAAACCCTCACATGTAATAACCTAGAACATTATCTAACACTTGATGGCTGCTCTGTCAATTCTTCTTCATCAGTCAGGAACCTAGGTGCGCTGTTTGATAGCAATCTTTCATTTGAAAGTCATTTCTAGCATCTGTAAAACTGCGTTTTTTCATCTCAAAAGCATATCTAAATTGCGACCTATGCTCTCAACGTCAAATGCAGAAATGTTAGCTCATGCATTTATGACCTCAAGGTTAGACTATTGTAATGCTTTATTGGGTGGTTGTTCTGCACGCTTGATCAACAAACTACAGTTGGTCCAAAATGCAGCAGCTAGAGTCCTTACTAGAACCAGGAAGTATGACCATATTAGCCCGGTTCTGTCAACACTGCACTGGCTTCCTATCAAACATCGGATAGATTTTAAAATCTTGTTAATTACTTATAAAGCCCTGAATGGTTTAGCTCCTCAGTACTTGACCGAGCTCTTATCGCATTATAGTCCTCCACGTCCACTGCATTCTCAAAACTCTGGCCGTTTGATAATACCTAGAATATCAAAATCGACTGCGGGCGGCAGATCCTTTTCCTATTTAGCACCCAAACTCTGGAACAATCTACCTAACACTGTTCGGGAGGCAGACACAATCTGTCAGTTTAAATCTAGATTAAAGACCCATCTCTTTAGCCTGGCTTACACATAACACACTAATACTCTTCTATTATTCAAATCAGTTAAAGAATTGTTAGGCTGCATTAATTAGATCAACCGGAACCGGGAACACTCCCCAAAACACACGATGTTTGTCTGTTTCTTTCCTATTCTGTTTCTCAGTCTGTATCCGATCAGATGGTGGATCAGCACCAAGAGATGATGTCCACAGCCCTGATCGTCAGCGGAGACCAGGACACCCAGATGACCCCCAGAGACATATCCCCAGCGAAAACTGCAATTAAAATACAATAAAACTAAAAAATATAACAAAATAACTAAAAATATAATAAAATACCTAACTACATAATACTACTATTGTTAGAAATGGCAACAAAATTAAAATAGAAATATAAACTTTTGAACTGCTGTTTCGTCTGGTCAGAGGAGAACTGGCCCCCCGACTGAGCCTGGTTTCTCCCAAGGTTTTTTTCTCCATTCTGTCACAGAGGGAGTTTTGGTTCCTTGCCACTGTCGCCTCTGGCTTGCTCAGTTGGGGACACTTAATTTCTAGCGATTATCGCCGATTTGATTGCACAGATACTATTTAACCTAAACTAAGCTAGACAATGACATTTCTGAATTCAATAATGAAATTCCTTTAACTTAAAATTGAGTGTTTAATCTTATCATTATACATTACTGACACTCTGTCCTCCAATTTGATACTGTTAAGTGCTTTGACACAATCTGTATTGGTGACTTGGTCAAGGTGACTTGACTTGACTTGACATCTTTAAAATGAGGCAGAAGTCACAAAAAAAAAAAAATGAAGCAGGAGTTACAGTATATAAAATCAAGTCAAGTCATCTTTATTTATAATGCACTTTATACAGTACTGATCGTGTCAAAGCAGCTTTAAAGTCAAACAGGAAAATAGTTTGTTAATAATGCAAGAGGACATTAACAAGTCATTTTTCCAGTTAAAGTCAGTTCATTGATGATTCAATGAAATCATCATTCAGTTCAGCTCTTTTCCAATAGTGTCTATGCAATCAGCCAAGCGTCCCCAAATAAGCAGGCCAAAGGTGACAGCGGCAAGGACTCAAAACTTCATCGGTGACAGAAACTGAGTAGAAAACCTTAGGAGAAACCAGGCTCAGTCGAGGGGCAGTTCTCCTCTGGCCAGACGAAACCAGCATGGTGTGGTTTAATTCCTGCACAGGTCAGATTGAGCAGAGGACTTGTCTGGTTCTCGTGGTCTTGTCCCGATGCCCAACGAGGCCTTCACTGGGGATCTGTCTCTGGAGCTCATCTAGCTGACATGGTCTCCGCTGACATTCAGGGCAGTAGAGGTCGTCTCTAGGTGCTGATCCACCATCTGATCTGGATACGGACTGGATCTGGGTGGCTATGGTGACCTCAGAATAAGAATTAAACAGACTAATATTAGCATAGATGCCACTGAGAACAATAAAGCACATTTTAATTGTAGTAAACACTCTAAACATTTACACACATTACCTGGAATGAAAACAATAAACTCCTAGTCTTGAAGGTACACACAGTATGTAGTTGTAGTGGAGCGGTCTGGTGTTTGGTGCCTTGGAAGAACTGACTGGGTTGCATCTGAAATCTTGCAGTGATGACAAAGCACCAATGAAACCTTTGGCCACACCCTGATGGAAAAGAAAAGTACATTTTAAGTTAAAAAAATAAGTTAAATTATATCCAATTAACAACTCATAAAACACTTTCTAAATGTCCACTCAAAAAAGTTGGATATGTTGCATGATTTTCTTGTTAAATTTAGTCTAAAAAATAACATTTACTTAGTGCAACTCACCTGACTCGTGAACTTGACAAGATGGCAGTGCTGTTTTTCCCGCGAAGTCACTCAGGCTCGTGCACATGCGGAATGATCTCAGTGTTGGCTGGATTTGTTTTTATTAGTTTAGTCAACATTTAGCATTCTGAATGTTGACTGGATTTGAAAAAAAAAAAAAAAAACATTCATTTAATATTTTTTAAAATATACTTGTGCAGACTTAATATGTCTTCTCAACTAAGCACAAGCAATAAAAAGAGTTCAACTTAAATATTTGGTAACACTTTATTTTGATAGTCCACTTTAGACATTCTACTAACAGTAAGTAACTTTGCAACTACACGTCAACAAGCAGTCATTAGAGTATTAGTAAACTGCTTTATAAATTCTAACACTTTATTTTGATGGGTCCACAACATACGACATACTGACTATGATAAACTTTGCAAGTATATGTCAACTTATTCTACTAACCCTAAACCTACCCTACTGAGAGTTAGTAGACATGTAGTTGCAAATTAATGAGAATTAGTTGACACGTAGTTACAAAGTTACTTATAGTTAGTAGAATGTCTAAAGTGGACTATCAAAATAAAGTGTAACCAAATATTTTTGCCCTTTCAACATTTTGTTAATTGGATTTTTTACAGTGTACATATACCGCAGTATTATTGAATTGGGAGGAACATCATAACTAATTTACACAACTGTTTAAAAGTCTGGGGTCAGTAGGATTTTTACATCTTTGAAAGAAGTCTCTTATACTCACAAACTCAAAAAAACAGTTAAAACAATAACATTGTGAAATTATATTACAATTCAAGAGAACTGTTTTTTTATTATTATTATTTGAATATGTTAAAATTGTAATTTATTGCTGTGATCAAAGCTGAATTTAACATCCTTACTCCAGTCTTCAGTGTCACATGATCCTTCAAAAATAAATCTGATTTGCTGCTCAAGAAGCATTTCTGATTATTAACAATATATAAAAGAAGATGTGCTGATAAACATTTTAGCGTAAACTTTTTTTTTTAAGGATTCATTGTTAAATAGACTCCAGACCTTTAAATGGTATTGTACAATACTGCTCTAATGTTTGCAGTCAGTGAGGTTCATCGTTGATCACAGAAATAAAATACATTTTACCATCACTCATGTTTGGATGTCAAAACCTTCTTAAAATAACTTTAATAAGGAATTGTAAAAGATGCATGGTGATATGCATTTTTTTCACTACATATTTGCATATATGAAGTGATTTCATGAGCTTTCTCATGCAGCTTAACGTTACCTATGTTTCCCACATCTCTGTCAGCAGCTTCCTTCAGAAATTTAGATATCTTGGAGCTTCTCTTCTGTTGTAGAAGTGTTACTCCTGAAACCACAGAACAATTTTTATCAATAATTGTTGGCCATTAAATATCAAATCACGTTTTAACTAGATTCAGTTAATACATGCTCCTTTAAGTGACATCACTGATTAACAGTAAAGTTACAGCACATATTTTAGAATAAATAAATTTGTCTAATTCCAATAACCCATTGACAAAACCTTTACAAAGCTATTAAAATCTCCCAACTACACATAAATGTGTGATGAAAAGTCAAAACTTTGATAAATCAGAGCTCAATATACAGAGTTAGCATACATCGTCTGAAAACAGTTGAGATGCTAACAAACTTTTTCGAAGACACTAAACCATCTTTATGAAGTAAATATTCAACAGAAGCGTATCAATTACAAGAAAGAAAAGTGTCAGGAACAGTTGTATGTAATATTTGTGTGATTTTATGGACTAAACTCACCTGAAAATGGTGAAAACAGCAGCGAGAGTTGCCGCCCCGTTTCCATGGTAACTCCCTCACTGCAGCGTTTGAAAGAGACTCAGAGTGCACGTCCATCAAATCACGTCACAGTCATGCAGCATTTAAATAAATAAACAAACAACAACAAAAAAAAATATTTAATTTTGAATTTTAATCGTTTTGTAGTTATATGACCCATTCATACATAGGTGTAAACTGCAACCCGCACGTGATAGTGGGACAAATTAGCACTTTTATTTTTCTTTAATTGTTTTTTTTTTTTTTTTGCTATTTTTTTATTAGATTTTGTATTGTTGTTTTTACGATCATTCAAACTATTTATTTCATTTAAAAATGTGCTTGCAGTTTTTATACTAAACTTTTGTTAATAATTATAACTCTAACTATTTTTATTCAGTGCTTCAGATTCCTTTTAACTGTAATGTAAAACATAAATGTAATACATATATATATATATATATATATATATATATATATATATATATATATATATATATAATTTATAAAACAAAGATGTCATGTAAGAGCTCAGTAGAAACATGGGACAGAACCGCTTGCCACTGGTGCACCAACGGAGGCCCAGCCGCGGCAAACCGCTGGTGGCGTGCCACCCAAAAAACGCCGGGTGACCAACAACGTTTTTAGATTGGTCGGCTCGCCGATGGTGTGCCGACAGTGGTCCGACCGTATTAAGCAGCTGAATTTATGCTGCCCAAAAAACGCTGGTGGACCGCCATTGTTTGCTGGGATTTTGCTATCTGGGGAGGCTAGCCTCCCCTGCGAGGTTTCTTTTCTCAATACTCTTCAGCGCTGAAAGTGAACACTCGATGGTGATTGGGTAATTCTTTTTCTTTTTTTTAAACAACGGAGGCACGAGAGCTCAGCTCTCCCCCGGCCTCCCCCTTCCCTTCTCTATCACTTGGTGGTTGTAATTACATCAGCAGATTCGGCACATTCGCAATAGAAAATCCCAACTTCAGTACCGTATTATGGAATTACAGCTGTGAAATTACAAACAAAACAAATACACATTCTGAGACATGAACTAAAATTAATTGTGAATTGTATTGACATTAAATCATCCTCCTCCCATTTTCACCTCAAAACTTTGGGGAAGCTGTGCCTCCCATGACGAGCCACCACTAGTTGTTATATCACGTACAAACCAGTAAGAAACTTGGGTTTCACTTTATTTTGATGGTCCCTTTAACACATTCTGTTGACTATAAGTAACATTGCCCCTACATTCCTACTAACTCTCATTAGAGTGTTAGTAGTGTATTAGTAGACTGGTAAGGTTAGGGTTAGAATAAGTTGACATGTACTTGCACAGTTACTTACAGTCAATAGAGTGTCTGTTGGGAGACCATCACAATAAAGAGTTAGCAGATATGAAGCAGACAGTCTACAAATATTCTAATGAGAGTTAGTTGACATGTAGTTGCAACATTACTTAGTGTCAACAGAATGTTCAAAAGGGACCATCAAAATAAAGTGTTACTGAAACTTTTTTTTTTTGCATCCCGCACATTTTCTACAATTTTAGCATGAGATTCAAACCGTTATCTATCTACTGCTGTTATTTGCAATTACGCCTTTTTACGCATTTTATCTGTATGTTTAGTCACCAAATACTTCTAAATATTAACAAACATTATAAAGAGCCAGCAAGAGTCAGGGGGGTTTGAGTGTGAGGACTGGAATTGGGAACCGCTGATCTATTACATCATCAGAGTTTAAAATCAGCATACAGGTGCGTAAACGATGAGAAAATGATCATTTTTGAATTCCTATTCTGAGTGTAATAGGCTTATTATGTCCGTAGAATATAAACAACAAGTAGCACATTAATTTGTCATTTGCAGATACTGTCAGCCATTTTAAATTGTTTTCTTCACTATAGATGTCTGTTACATTCTGACCTTGAGAAGATGGGTTACCTGCCAGTGACTCCTTGCTTGATCCTTCTAGGTAAGTATATCATATTAGATATGTCTGCAATTTGTTTAATTAAAACAAAGTGGTTTCACTTTATTTTGATGTTCCCTTTAACACATGACTATAAGTAACATTGCACCTACATTTCTACTAACTCTCATTAGAGTGTTAGTAGTGTATTAGTTGACTGGTAGGGTTAGGGTTAGATTAAGTTGACACGTTCTTGCAAAGTTACTTATAGTCAGTTAAATATCTGTTGGGAGACCAACACAATAAGGAGTGAGTAGATATGAAGCAGACAGTCTACTAATACTCTTATGAGAGTTTGTTGACATGTAGTTGTAACATTACTTAGTGTCAACAGAATGTTCAAAAGGGACCATCAAAATAACGTGTTACCAACAAAGCTTACACTGGTTTCTAATATTAATTTTTAAAAAAATCACCTTAATGTGCCTCATACTAGTATCTAATTATTATAAATGCAGCATGTATGACCTATGCAGTGTATTACAAGTCTTCAGTTAATTATACACTAGATTTTGTTTAGAAATGTTCAGATTATTAAAATTATACTCTGCAAATAATTTTAAATTTAATTATTTTTCAGATACTCTACTAGAATAAATCCAGAAAGGAGGATCAAAGCTGCATGTTGAAAAGAGTTGTCTAAAATAACTGCAAAAGAAGACTAAAAAGACTAAGATGACGAAGAAGACCATCATTCCAGAAGTATCTCATCCTTATCTCAACCTTATGCTTTCTCAAACCAGTAGGACTTTCTTTTGGAGGACAAATTAAGTTGTCATTGAGAAATGTTTGGCCATACAATGGAAGACAAATAAGGACCAAACCTTAGAGCTCCAAAAAGGGTCATGAAGGTATGACCAATCACCAGTCACTTCGTCTGATATCAAAATATCAGACCAAAGGACCACAAATGAGAGACTGCAATTGCAAGATGTACGGTGAAAATTGTTTTCACACAAATAAATTGAATCACTTCAGAAAACTTGCTAAACCATGATTAATTACATTTATCCTCCATTTACTGTATGCCTATTTGTGTTTGAAAGTTTGATCTCCTTTTTCTTCTGTATTGCAGGGACAAACATACATTTAATCTCCGATAAAGTAGCATCTATAATAGGAGTTTACATTTATTATGTATTTGATAAAAGCACTGACTAACTTGAAGCTGTTTGCTTCAAGTTTTTAAGCTTTCTTAATTTCAGATTTTTTTTTCAGTGTATAGTTTCTGATTTCTTTATGTTTTTCTCCTTCATTTTCTTTTATCAACTGATTTCTTGAATTCCCCTATTCCTTTTTAGAAAACAGCCAGTGTTTTCCTCTGAGAGAGACACTTGTTGTGACATTTTGCAATGTTGAGTGTGTGCTGGGCACATCTGAATCACTGGGGAATGTTTGCATGTGTGTGTGTGTGTGTGTGTGTGTGTGTGTGTGTGTGTGTGTGTGTGTGTGTGTGTGTGTGTGTGTGTGTGTGTGTGTGCGCGTGTGTGTGTGCGTGTGTGTCTGTCTCTGTAAAACTGAGGGAGATGAAACAGTGTGAGAGGAACTAGGAGTGTGAAGAGTTATTAGACTGTGTGTTTTTAGAAGCTCTGAGGGAGGTACTGCAGGTGCGTGAAAGGAGGGCTCACCACAGTTACCTGACCACAGCCATTCTCAGTGACCAGCAGTCAAACACGTTTCCTCAAATCAGTATCAGTTCAGTCAAAACACCTCTTATTCTTCACTTCTGATTCCTCCGCAGGCCTGGTTGTAAGGGGATGGTATAGGGTGCTATTCCTGACCTCAGCAGGCAATCAAAGGTGATTAAGTTGCAATCCACTCAGTGCTCAATGCCAGAGTTTTTGTACAGTCCTGTACAGTGTTCTGCACACTTATCAATCATCTCATTATAACAAACAAAATGTAGACATGGTTTTAATAAGAGATTTATTGTGCAGGAATATTCAGGAATGACACATAAATGTGGGATTTACTCTCATTATAATTGCAGTTTCAATGCCTGATCCTCCCCTATTCAGAGCTTTACTCATTAACTCATTATTCAGCTTTACTCATTAACTGGTCAGTCATGGACCTAGTCCCTCACCCTTACACCCACTCCTGGAGTCCTTCCTCCTCTGCCGGTCCTGTCCTAAATATAAAACTCTCTGCTTCTTTCCAGCATGGATTATTCTCTTGTTTCATCCAGCTGTCTAGCCATGCTTCTTCCACTGGTTCATAACAATATGGATTATTCTTTTCATCTGTCCCTACTCCAATGGTTCCATTCAGCATTGTGGACTCCCTGCAAACTCTACTTTCCTCGGTTCTCCTCAGTGGCCTTCCACTCCATTGGTTCTGTTGTGGGCTTTTCATCCGCTGATCTTTCATGGTGGTCTTCTTCTCCTCTAGGTCGCTGAGTTGGTAATGTCATGTTTATCATGTAGACTTTTATGTTCATCTTTTATGTTGTATGTAGAAACTACATTTGTAATTTTAATTGAAAATAACATTGACATGTTTAAAATCTGTTTGCTTTAAATAATCTATTTTATAAAATTCTATACATGTTGTGACTTGACTGGAGTGCTGAATTGCCAAGCTTGTCAGGGACCTGCCCTGACAGTCATATCTGTTCTGTCTTTGTTTGTCTTGTGTCTGAGAACATGGCAAGTGTGTTCAACTTGAAGCGGCGCTGCACAGAATGATCAGAATGATCAGATCCTCTTGCCCTGCCTCCTTGTTTCCATTTACCCTGCCCCCTTCGTGTGCTCTGCTCCTTTATATTGTTCATCTTTCCCTCTTGTTAATCAACAGGCATTTTGGCAGTGTTATTTTGCTCTCCTTGTTAGCATTGAAAGTGAAAGTGATGTGACATGTGGTTACCCATACTTGGAATATGTGCTCTGTATTTAACCCATCCTAAATGCGCACACACAGCAGTGAACACGCAGCAGCCATTTATGCTGTGGTGCCCGGGGAGCAGGTGGGGGTTCGGTGCCTCAGTAGTTGAAGGTGGAAGAGAGTGCTGTACAAAAACTGATTCAGAGTTTTGTTTTGCTGTTTCTTGTTGTTCTCTCTTGTGGTCTTGGCCTGTGTGTTGTGTCTTGTGTTCGTTCCTGTCCTGTGTTCTGACCTTCCCTGGCTGCTGTTCTCAAGACTGGGCGGTCTGACTCGACCTGTTTCATTACAGCTCAAAACATCAAGCCCCTGGTTTCTCAAGCTGCTGCCTAAGCTGCTGCCTGATCTCCAGTGTTGTCATTGTCTGGTGTTGCTCCATCTTCTCAGTTCTCCAGACTAACATTGTCTGGGTCTGGGGGGTATTCCAGAAAGCAGGTTATGTGACATATGTGGCATATGCGTATACTTTAGGGCAGGGATACTCAAATCTGGCTCGCGAGATCCACTTTCCTGCAGAGTTTAGCTCCAACCCTGATCAAACTTACCTGAGCATGCTAATCAGTGTCTTCAGGATGATTAGAACATCACAGGTAGGTGAGTTTGATCAGGGTTGGAGCTAAACTCTGCAGGAAAGTGGATCTTGTGAGCCAGATTTGAGGATCACTGCTTTAGGGTAAGTAAGCTGATAAACTCAGCATTCCGTTTCAAAAAACGGAGGTAACTTTCAGGGTATGCAAGTAGCCATAGCAACTTATTCTCTGAACATAACCTGCACTGAAGTAGGTTATGTTTCAGGGTTAGTTCACTTCAGCGCTATCAGCGCATGCGTGACCTATATTATATATTATTTATATAGTTATGAGATATATATAGTTGTATGTTAAATATACAACACTAATATAAATAATATATAAGGTAATATATTATTATAATATGGTTACTATATTCCGTTTATTGGCATATATAATAGTTATCTGTATAAATTATAAAACATTATTAAGGTAATGTTTCATTTATTATATTATATACCTTTATTTAATTTTATATTATCTTGCACATAATGGATCGGCATTTTCTATAATGTATTTCTATAATAAAAATATATCTGATATCACTTAATAATTAGCTTCAAACAAACAGTATAATTCTTATTCTCAAGGATGAAAGAGTAAACAGAAAAAAGAAAAATGATTGCAATCACCAGTAGCGATATGAACCAAGTATGCAAACAACCTTTGAACAGAAGAAGAAAGAAGTAGTATGGCATGATTTTTCTTGGTGTCTGTTTCCATAGCGATTTGTCGCTCTGAGTCTGTTGAGAATGTCTTGTGCGTTAACCAGGAACACACTCTGTGTTGAATGAACTTACTCCCGGATGCATTTTTAGAACCAGCATACCTCAAGTAAGCAAGTTTTGGGTTAATCAACCGAGAGTTCAGGGTTTAGCAGATGGTTAGTTAACCTTGCTGTAAATGGTAAATTATTTATCAATGCACATCCTTATTTTCTTAAATTCATGTGCTTTTGTAACCTTTAATTCCCCCTCCCCATTGTAACATAAAGAGGTTTGAACACTTTCTGATGTTATTTTAGGTTCATAAAATACCCAAACTTGTGACCTGAGTTCAGCCCACTCAGTCATGTGGAATACAGACTACGTAGTGTATTTGTCTGTACATATATACAAAAATCATAAGATGAGCTGTTATAATACATTCAAAAGCCCATCCTATAACACCTTTTCATGGTCTGTTGAAGGTAGTTGTTTAATAGCATTCAGTTGCAGCGGAGGGGATTTCTGTCACAGGTAACTGCTGTGAAATCTGTATTTTTAGACCGATCACACAGTTCATTCTCAGTATTAGTTACTGAGAATGTTTTTTTTTTTTTTTTATCTGTTAAATCAGCAATACAGACCTTATCATACAGCAGAACTTTATACATTTTAATTAATGTTGATATAGTGGTATTATAATTATTAACTAATTATATTACTATAGTATACAAATGAATAGCAAAAAAAAAAAAAAAAGTAAGAACATAATGTAACTTAATCAATATTAATTTATTTATATAGCACAATTAATACAACACGCTGACCATTGTGCTTTACCTTATTTGTTCCATACATCACACCACAGTAAATTACATAGAACAGTCATTTAGTGGTTAAGAGCTATAGGAAATTAGTTACAGTAGTAGTTTCTGTAATATAATTTGGAAAGTAGTTTCTGTAATATAATTTGGAAAGTTATTAAAAACTTTAGGCAAAGCTACAGCAAATGCACTATCCACTCTTTGATTTAGTGTAGACGAGAGATTGGGTGCTGTGAGACCACTCAGGGATTTGTGTACTAAAAGTACTGTAATTTTTTATTTTTATTTATTTTATTTTATTTTATTTTATTTTTTTGAGGGGTGGGGGGCATTTGGTTAAGAAATCAAATACACTGCTGGACAATAACCAATAACTTGTTTCCCTATAGGTTCCTAATGACAATTTTATGATTGTTTTATATAATTCAAACACTTTGTTCCATTTTTTTTTTTTTTTTTTATATAGAATAAGGAACAAAATATATATTTACAGTTTCTATAGGCTTCTGTAATAATTGATGTCAAATAGCACTGCATTATTTAAATACTTTATTCATTTATTACCTGGAGATGACTTGAAAAACACATAAACCATATATTGTCACATTGTGTGTTTGTTGTCTTAATGTTTCATCAGTTAAACTGTTTCTGCTTTTTATTCAGCTTAGCTACAGCAATAGCTGGATGCCTTTGTCCATTTTAGGGATTTCATGGCACATTGTAACTTATTACTTCTATGAGTCTGTATTGGACTTCTGTGTGAGAGTGCCCTCTGGCTTCCAAGTATGAATTAAAGATATACTGCATGGGAGTGTTTAACGCTCCATAATGTTCACATTGCCTCATTTTGGAGTAGTGAATTTGCTTTCGCCAACCTAGGGAGGCAAAATAGTTTAATGATGGGTCTGAAGCATGGGGATCCATTTGCAGCTTTTATTAAAAGGCAAAGTCAAACAAGCGGAGATCAGACAACAACGACAGGGGTGACAGAGACAGATCCAAACTCATAAACTATTACCAGGCTTAAGTCGAGGCAGGCGGCAGACAGGAGAAGTAACAAACAGTCCAGAGATCAGATCACAAGGGAAGGTGGCAGAGAATCACAGAGTCAGGTAAACAGTCCAAGGTCATAAACAGGAGATCACCAATAACAAGAGATATGCTCAGAAGTGTTAGCCAGGGCCAAACAAGACTTCGCAATGAGTGAGTGTTGGATTGCAGCTTATAAAGGGTACAGAGATGGGAAACACCTGTGCAGCAATCAGTCTCAGGTACAGGGCATTGTGGGAGATGCAGTTAAGAACTAATACTCTGGTGATGGTGCCCTCCGGTGGTGTTCAGGGAGGGCCACAGAGGCCGAGTTTGTGACAATGTGTCACTAAAGGTGCGGTTATTAGTCCATCACATAAGAAATTTGGTGGGATATCTCGTATAACCTCTTACTGTATTATCAACACAAAGAAGACACAAGTGTAATAAAATACATTCTATTAACAAACGATAGACGAGTAATCAACAACTACTAAATGAGTACCATGAATGAAAATGAAATAAAGTGCATAAGATTATAGTGATTATGTTGGGTGTAGTTATGTCAGAGCTGCATTATCTGGAAAAATTAACTGTTGCTACTCTGAAACAAATAAGTTGAAGAACCTTATTATGCATCAAAGATAAACGTGAAAGATTATTTGATATCAACTGCAATTAGATACAGCGGGTAAAATAAGGGTTACACTTTAGAATACTGTTCCGTCGTTAATGAATAACTACACAGGAACAAAAGGCTAATGCACTATTAACATTGTAGTAACTACTATTAACTAACAAGAAACTCTGATTAACGATTTAAATAATAGCGCTAAGTTGAAACTGGCTATTACTAACTATTAGCTAACCAATAAATACTATTTTTTTCATATATCCTGAGAACTCCTAAGAACTACTTTATACAGGTTCATAATTAATGTGAATTATGCATAATGAATAATTAATTCTAAAATGAAGATCATGGTAACCCACTAGTAATGACTCAAGTATTACCAAATCCTT
This sequence comes from Acrossocheilus fasciatus, assembly GCA_036784905.1. Classification (NCBI taxonomy): domain Eukaryota; kingdom Metazoa; phylum Chordata; class Actinopteri; order Cypriniformes; family Cyprinidae; genus Acrossocheilus; species Acrossocheilus fasciatus. The sequence continues at coordinate 22,373,569 of CM071955.1, read as the reverse complement.
CTAAATGAACTACTAATTACTTGGATCAGTATTCTAAAGTGAAAATCATCATAACTTCCTAATATTGACTGATGTCATTGTGAGCTTTTGAGATATATGTAAGCTTTTGTATAGTAATGACTCAAGTGTTACTACATCCTTCTGAAGAAACTATTAATTATTTGGATCAGTATTCTAAATTGAAAATCACAGTAACCCACTAGTAATGATTTAAGTGTTACCAAATCTAGCTAAATGAATTACTAACCAGGACCTTCCAAAAACCTTAAAAGTTTACAATGACTTCTGTAATTACTAAGGAGTTACCACGATCTTCATTTTAGAATACTGATCCAAAAAATTACTAATTCCTTTGAAAGGATGTAGGGTCCCACTTTATATTAGGTGGCCTTAACTACTATGTACTTACATAAAAAAAAATAAGTACAATGTACTTATTGTGTTCATACTGTATTGCAAAACACTTTTGATGCTATTGAGGTGGGATACGGGTAGGTTAGGGGTGGGTTAAAGTGTAAGGGATAGGTCAACAGTGTAATTATAAATGTAATTACAGAAATTAATTACAGATGCAATTACATATAGGTATTTTTAAAAAATATAAGTACAATGTAAAAACATGTATGTACACAATAAGTGCATTATACCAAATTATTAATTGAAATGTAAGTGCATAGTAGTTAAGGCCACCTAATATAAAGTGGGACCGGATGTAGTAACACCTGAATAATTACTATTCAATACTTTACAAAAACCTCAAAAGATTACAATGATTTCAGTCATTACTAGGGAGTTATCATGATCTTCACTTTAGAATACTGACCCAAATAATTAGTAATTCCTTCTGAAGAATTTGGTAACACTTGAGTCATTACTAGTGGGTTACCATGACCTTTACTTTAGAATGAATTATACATTATGTATTATTCATATTAATTATCAACCTGTATACAGTAGTTCTTAGTAGTTCTTGGGGAGGTATGAAAAAAAAACAATAGTTACTGATTAGCTAATAGTGAACTACCACATTCGACTAAGCACTATTACTTACTAATTCATTAATCAGAGTTGCTTGTTAGTTACTAGTAGTTACTAGAGTGATAATGTTGCATTACTCGTGTTATTGTGTAGTTAATCATTAATGATGGAACAGTATTCTAAAGTGTTACCAAAATAAGTATTGAACACATCACCATTTCTCTCGGTTAATATATTTCTAAAGGTGCTGTTGACTTGAAATTTTCAACAGATGTCAGTAACGACCCAAGTAATCCATACATACAAAGAAAAAAGATAAAAATAAATAAGTTCAGAAATTAAGTTCTGTGTAATAAAATGGAATGACACAGGGAAAAAGTATTGAACACATGAAGAATGGTAGGTGCAAAAAGGCATGGAAAGCCAAGACATCAGCTGAAATCTATCAGTAATTAGAAAGCAATCCTGCTTCAACATTTGAAGACTCTGTTGAAGAATGGGCCAAGATCACACCTGAGCAATATATGCGACTAGTTTCTCCATACAGGAGGCGTCTTGAAGCTGTTATTACAAACAAAGGCTTTTATACAAAGTATTAAATACGTTTCAGTAGTTCAATACTTTTTCCCTGTGTCATTCCATTTTATTACACACAACGTAATTTCTGAATTTATTTGTTTGGTTTTCTTTGTATGTATGGTTTACTTGGGTTGTTACTGACATCTGGTGAAAAAGTCAAGTCAACAGCACCTTTAGAAATATATTTACGTCTACACACTTATAAATGGACTTGGACTTCAACTGGACAATTCATTTTTCTAATTTTCTTTGGTGCACAGAGGTGGTGTGCCCTGATATGATTGCTACGGCGTTTCATCCGGCTACCTGAACCCGCTGGCCTGCCTACCTGGCAGTGTTTGTGGTGAAGGTGCTGTGGTCGGAATCCCTGCGTAGCCGACGGGAGTGTTTTGCCGCGTGGTGGACTACGTTGTCAGGTTTTCACACTTGCCTTTTGGGGTCTACTCAACACTCCTTCGGGCTCTGTGGTGAACAAGTCATCGAGTGTTCCCGTTTGCTGCTTGGGATCCTGGAGTTTGCACTCCTTTGGACTCTGTGGCATTTGAGGCACAGTGTGACTGATTGCTTGGTATGCTGCTCCATGAGGGACTATTGGTTGCTGCATTTTACTCTACTGCTCCTGCTGCATGGACCCTTGGTCATATATTTCTCACTCTGGACTATACATTTTCTGATACCATGATTGTCTGTGATGTTTTATACATACTGCTTCTGCTGCATGGACTCTTGGCCATATACTTTTCACTCAGGACTATACTTTTTTTGATACCATGATTGTGTCACGAATCTGGTCTGCACTTCCATTCACCCTCCACCAGAGGTCACTCGCTCACCACATGGACATCACACGCACACCTGATCACACAGCTCTCACTGATCACACACAGCTGATTCCCATTTGCACACAGTATTTAAGCCATGGACTTTCTCTCCCTCGTGGCCGAGTATTGTATGCATTTTCGCTGCCCTACAGAGCCCTGTTAGTTTTCCTAGTCTTGCCTTGCCTTGCCTAGCCTTGCCTTGCCTTTGTCGGATTTTGTTTTCCCCTGCCTGGACTATCGCTGACGTTTTGGACTACCTCTCCTGTCTCGCCCCTTTGGATACTGTTCGCCGATAATTGACCCACTCTTGTTTCAGTTAACTCTTTGCATTGCCTTTATACACCTGTCTGCCATTGTTCGACCCTGCCTGTTTGACCACGCCTCTGATTCAATAAAGCTTGCATATGGATCCGCACGTCTCATGTCTCGTCAGCCCCGTTACAGAATACTTGGCCACACAAGGATCCAGCAGCTTTTTAAGCGGATATTGGCCAGGTATGGACACAACAAAAATATTATTTGCCATTAAACAGGGTCCACGATCACTGGAAACCCATATTCGAGAATTTTTAGCCATCACTCACTATTCAGAATTACCAGAAATTTTAATAGAGATTTTCTGCGATGGCATAAATCCACCTCTCAAGTCTAAGCTTAGACTCGAGGGTCCGCGTTCGCCTCTCAGTCAGTTCTTGGACTATGCTCTGTTGTCAGTCGGTTCCTCCTTCACCGTGGGTATCGCGGAAGAGGAGCGCGATACCGCGTCTATGACGGTAATGGTGGACGCACCAGAGCCCGTTCACAAAATGGCGGCCACAACAACACCCCGTCATGTCATTACTGCCATTCATGAGCCAAATCAAGTCGCAGTTAATGTCAAAGAGTCAAATCAAGCCACAGCTGATCGTAAAGAACCAAGTAGAGTCACAGCTTCTCTTCATGAGTCAAGCCAAGTTGCAGCTGATCTTCACAAGCTAAGTCAAGTCACCGTTGATCATCATGAAATGAGCCCATTAAGTCATGTTTACCTGGAGGGAGGTTTGATTGTTCGTTAAAAGACTTTATGGACTATGCTTTACTGTGTGCTAACTCTCTGTTTACCGTGGCTTCACGAGTCAAGCCAAGTCACAGCTGATCTTCATGAGCTAAGTCAAGTCACCGTTGATCGTCACGAGTAAAGGCAAGTCACAGCTGATCTTCATGAGCTAAGTCAAGTCACCGTTGATCGTCACGAATCAAGCCAAGTCAAAGCTGATCTTCACAAGCTAAGTCAAGTCACCATTGATCGTCATGAATCAAGCCAAGTCAAAGCTGATCTTCACAAGCTAAGTCAAGTCACCGTTGATCGTCACGAATCAAGCCAAGTCAAAGCTGATCTTCACGAATCAAGCCAAGTCAAAGCTGATCTTCATGAATCAAGCCAAGTCAAAGCTGATCTTCATGAGCTAAGTCAAGTCACAGTTGATCGTCACGAATCAAGCCAAGTCAAAGCTGATCTTCACAAGCTAAGTCAAGTCACCGTTGATCGTCACGAATCAAGTCAAGTCAAAGCTGATCTTCATGAGCTAAGTCAAGTCACAGTTGATGTCAGAGAGTCAAGTCAAGTCACAGTTGGTCGTCATCAACCGAGTCACATCTCAGCTGATCATCCAGAGTCACAGCACATCACAGCTGCCCATCCAGAGTCACAGCACTTCACAGCCGATCTCCTAAAGTCAAGTCACGTCACAGCTGCTCGTCCAGAGTCACAGCGTCACGTCACAGCTGCTCGTCCAGAGTCACAGCAGCACGTCACAGCTGCTCGTCCAGAGTCACAGCAGCACGTCACAGCTGCTCGTCCAGAGTCACAGCGTCACGTCTCCGCTGACCTTCCAGAGTCACAGCGTCCCGTCTCCGCTGACCTTCCAGTCGGGTCACGGCTCCACTGACCTTCCAGAGTCGGGTCACGTCCAGGCTGACACACCCAGATCATCAAGGTCAGTCTTTCATTATCCCAGTCTGATATCCAGTGTGAGGGATTCACCGCTGGTGTCTGCACGCACAGCTGGTATCCCCAAACCCACTCACTCTAGCCCTCCTGTTCCTGAACTGATTCCCCTGTCTGAAACGCTTCCCCTGATGGGGATCGCTTTTTGGTGTGTTTGGGCTGCATACACCACCACAGAACTCCCAGAGGTGGCGGCGTCCACTATGATGTCTCTAGAGGTGGCGGCTGATGCTGCAAAACCTCCCGAAGCGGCAGTGCTCACTTCAGCTCCTCGTATGGTGGTGGCGCCCAGCAATGAACTCTCAGCCTGTTGTGTTGCGGTCGAAGAGACCATTACTGAACTCTTCTGCTCCACCTGTTCCGTCTGCTCCGCTGTGGTGGTCCACTATCTGGCTCTGGTGGTCTTCTGCCCCGCCCTGGTGGGCTCCAGTCCCGCCTGCTCCACCCTGGTGGGCTCGTGTTCCGTTGGCTCCGCCCTGGTGGGCTCCTTCTCCATCTGCCCCGCCCTGGTGGGCTCCAGTCCCGCCTGCTCCGTCCTGGTGGGCTCGTGTTCCGTTGGCTCAGCCCTGGTGGGATCCAGTCCCGCCTGCTCCGCCCTGGTGGGCTCAAGTCCCATCTGTTTCGCCTGGTGGGCTCCAGTCCCGTCCACTCTGCCCTGGCTTCCTGCTCTACCGGCTCTAACTCGGTCCCAGATCACTCCACTTCCACAAGGACCTGGCCCTCCATCCCTCCCCCTGTTCCGCCTCTGCTCCACCTCCCTCCTGGATTATAGACTGTGTGGAGCGTCTGGAAGCCGCTCTTTGGGGGGGGGCTCTGTCACGAATCTGGTCTGCACTTCCATTCACCCTCCACCAGAGGTCACTCGCTCACCACATGGACATCACACGCACACCTGATCACACACAGCTGATTCCCATTTGCACACAGTATTTAAGCCATGGACTTTCTCTCCCTCGTGGCTGAGTATTGTATGCATTTTCGCTGCCCTACAGAGCCCTGTTAGTTTTCCTAGTCTTGCCTTGCCTTGCCTTGCCTTGCCTAGCCTAGCCTTTGACGGATTGTGTTTTCCCCTGCCTGGACTATCGCTGACGTTTTGGACTACCTCTCCTGTCTCGCCCCTTTGGATACTGTTCGCCGATCATCGACCCACGCTTGTTTCAGTTAACTCTTTGCATTGCCTTTATACACCTGTCTGCCATCGTTCGACCCTGCCTGTTTGACCATGTCTCTGATTCAATAAAGCTTGCATATGGATCCGCACATCTCACGTCTCGTCAGCCCAGTAACAGATTGTCTGTAATCTTGGTTACATACACTGTATTCTTTTTTTTGTGTGTGTGTTTTTGTTGCATTTATGTTTTGATTTGTAAAGTGCTTTGAGCTCTGGAAAATATTATTATTATTATTATTATTATTATGTATGGATTACTTGGGTTGTTACCGACATCAGGTGAAAATTTCCTGTCAACAGCACTTTTAGAAACATATTTACTGGGAAAAATGGTGACGTGTTCAATACTTAATTTACCTGCTGTATATAATATCTCATGTAAATTAGAACAACCATATACAGACAATATACAACAATGCCAGGGTCTCTGGAAGAGATTTGGATAAGTGATATTTACGTTCTCGTCTTTACTGGCGGTGATTTCTTCCACTGGTTGTACTGGTAGCAATGCATTGGGGAAAGGAGCAAGAATCCGTTTCAACAGCCTTGAACACGAAGCGCTGTAGGATGCTGATCTCCTGGAGCACCAAAGGGTCCTAAGATCTGGAATGTGCAGAAGGTGCTTAGCCTGGAACGTGCAGACAGAAAGTACCTTGAAGTGAAGGTTGCTCGCCGAAGCTTAACCTTGATGTAAGTGTCTGTATGTCTTCTGCCTCTCTGGGCTAGAGACTCAGAACTTGGTCAATCAACTTTGTCTCTCTAGGATGGAGACTCAGGACATGCTGCATCTGTTGTTGCCTTACTGGATGAAGACTCTGAAGTCTGAATGTAGAGTAATCTCTTTCCTTGCAGGCTGGAGGCTCAGAACATGGTCATATCTTTTGCTGCCTCAAAAGTTGAAGACTCAGGACTTGGTATCTGTTATCATCTCACCCTTGCAGGCCAGAGACTCAGAATGAATGTGTCTGTTAGTGACCCTTACCTCGCAGGACTGAGACTCATAACAGGTATCTGCTAGTGTCTCACTGGACATGCCGGAGACTGTTAGTGTCCCTAGTGTCCCTTCCTTCGTGGGACTCAGACTCAGAATGAGGAGTGTCTTTTGGAAGGATACCTTTATGCCTTTTCGATGAGGAGGAGATTGCAATTTTATGCTTCTCCATTTCCATGCTGTGATTGGCCATTTCCATCAGAGTGGAAGGACACGGTGTGGCCCACCCTTCTTTCCTCCTGTGGAACTTATTTACATAGTTCAAACACAAATTTACAAAAGTGTCACTAAATTTTTACCGATGCATTATTCACTTATTCATTATTCACCAAACCACAACCAGAATACCCGGTAAAGCTTTAGATTACAACCCGCAAAGAACTACGTAAGTGTACTGATTTTATGGTGTACGTTTCTGTAATTATAGTGTACCTATAAATAACGTACGTGTAGGTATAAGGGAACAATGTGTTACATTTGGGTATTAAGGGAGTAACAACTAGATATGCAACCTGCAAAGAACTGCGTAAGTAAACTGAAGCTACAGTGTAACTTTTTTGTAATTATAGTGTACCTATTCAGTACCTCCGTGTAGGTATAGGGGAATGATATGCAACGTTTGGGGAATAAAGGGGTAACAACATGTAACATTACAAATCATTTATACTGTAAGCATTTTGAAACTAAGGGTACCTATTCTCAGGGGTAGATTTAGCCATTTTGGGGCCCAAGGCAAAGACAGACATGGGGCCCTCTACGTCTTTTGTTCATCCCTTTTGTCAATCTTTATTAATCTAAGAAAGACTTACTTGTAATTTCTCTTCAGCAGTCTTCACAAAGCAATGATGTCTGGTCATCTGGTGTTCCAGCTGAAAAACAACAACAAACAAACAAAAACAAAAAACAACAACAAAAAACAGCACAACATTTTAACTGTTTAACAAATATGTCCACTGTAAAGTCTTATTTTCATAACATGTTACCTGTGCAATAATATTTATTGTCTATTTACATGGAAGAGCTGTCATTGGTTGTCATTTACATTGGTCTCCCAGCAGGTTCTCTGATAGTATCTCCTAACTGGATCTGTTTGCTGCTGCCTGTAACGTGGCTGACGAGACGAGAGGCGTGCGGATCCATGTGCAGGCTTTTATTAGGCAGAGACGTGGTCGTACAGGCAGGGTCAAACAATGGCAAACAGGTATGGTAGAGACAAGGCAAAGAGTATCCTAGGGCAAGCAAAGGTCGACGATCGGCGAACAGAATCCAGAGGGCAGAGCAGAGAGATAATCCAGGGAACACGGGCTAGAATAAACACGGGGAAAACACAATCCAAACTAACAGGGCTCTGTAGAGTGCTACCGCTAGGGAAGCGGTAAACGCATGCAATACTCGGCCCTGAGGGATAGAAAGTCCAGGGTTTTTATAAGGTGTGTGCGGGGGATCAGGTGTGCGTGTGATTCGTGCCTACAGCTGTGTGTGCAATCAGTGCAATGAATGATGGGAAATGAAGTCCATTGTGAAGTGTAGTGTGAGAGTCCATGTGGTGAGCTAGTGACCTCTGGTGGTGGGTGAATGGAAGTGCAGACTGGATTCGTGACAGAGCCCCCCCCCAAAGAGCGGCTTCCAGACGCTCCACACAGTCTATAAATCCAGGAGGGAGGTGGAGCGGAGGCGGAACAGGGGGAGGGATGGAGGGCCAGGTCCCTGTGGAAGCGGAGTGACTGGGGACCAAGGCAGAGCCAACACAGCAGGAAACCTGGGCGGAGCCGGCGAGACCGGAGCCCACCAGGGCGGACCAGACGGGACTTGAGCCCACCAGGGCGGACCAGACGGGACTAAAGATCTCCACGGTGGTGCAGAAGACCACCAGAGCCAGACAGCAGACCACCACGGCGGAGCAGAAGACCACCAGAGCGGAGCAGGAACCCACAGCAGAGCCTGGGACCTAGGGAGGACGAAGACATAAGGAGAAGACAGAACATGCACAGACACAAGGACTGAGGTAGGGGACACAGGAAGTTCATTGACGGCCTCCATAGCCGTGACAGGACAGAGCGAGAGTTCATTGACGGCCTCCATAGCCGTGACAGGACAGAGCGAGAGTTCATTGACGGCCTCCATAGCCGTTACAGGACAGATCGTGAATTCAGGGACAGCCCTTCTGGCTGCGACAGGACAGGACGAGAGTTCATTGACGACCTCCATAGCCGTGACAGGACAGGACGTGAATTCAGGGACAGCCCTTCTGGCTGCGACAGGACAGGACGAAAGTTCATTGACGGCCTCCATAGCCGTGACAGGACAGGACGTGAATTCAGGGACAGCCCTTCTGGCTGCGACAGGACAGGACGAGAGTTCATTGACAGCCTCCATAGCCGTGACAGGACAGGATGTGAATTCAGGGACAGCCCTTCTGGCTGCGAGAGGACAGGACGAGAGTTCCTTGATGGATACCGCTGACACCTCTGGAGGTTCTGCGGCGGTTGCCGCCACCTCTGGAGGTTCTACAGTGGTAAACTCAGGACACTGGGAGAGCTCATTGCTGGGTGCCACCACCATACAAGGGGTCGACGCGAGTCCCGCCGCTTCTGGAGGTTCTGCAGCGTGGACCGCCACCTCTGGAGAAGCTGCAGCGGGCGCCACCACCTCGGGCAATTCTGCGGTGGTGTACGCAGCCCAAACGCAACACAAAGTGATTCCCATCAGGGGAAGTGCCTCAGACAGGGGTATATGCAGAAGAACAGGAGGGTTAGAGTGAGTGGGTTTGGGGATACCAGCCGTGCGTGCAGACACCAGCGGTACATCCCTCAAACTAGACATCAAATTGGGATAGTGAAAGACTGACCTTGAACTGGGTGTGTCAGCCGTGACGGGCTGTGACTCTGCATGATCAGCCGTGACGGGCTGTGACTCTGGATGATCAGCCGTGACGGGCTGTGACTCTGGATGATCAGCCGTGACGGGCTGTGACTCTGGATGATCAGCCGTGACGGGCTGTGACTCTGGATGATCAGCCGTGACGGGCTGTGACTCTGGATGATCAGCCGTGACGGGCTGTGACTCTGGATGATCAGCCGTGACGGGCTGTGACTCTGGATGACTAGCTGTAATGTGACGAGACTCTCGGAGATCAGCTGAGACGTGAAGTGACTCTGGACGGTCAGCTGTGACGTGCTGCTGTGACTCTAGACGAGCAGCTGAGACGTGCTGCTGTGACTCTAGACGAGCAGCGGAGACGTGCTGCTGTGACTCTAGACGAGCAGCTGAGACGTGCTGCTGTGACTCTGGACGAGCAGCTGAGACGTGCTGCTGTGACTCTGGACGAGCAGCTGAGACGTGACTTGACCTTAGGAGATCCGCTGTGATGTGAAGTGATTCTGGACGAGCAGCTGTGACGTGCTGCTGTGACTCTAGACGAGCTGCGGAGACGTGCTGCTGTGACTCTAGACGAGCAGCGGAGACGTGCTGCTGTGACTCTAGACGAGCAGCGGAGACGTGCTGCTGTGACTCTAGACGAGCAGCGGAGACGTGCTGCTGTGACTCTGGACGAGCAGCTGAGACGTGCTGCTGTGACTCTGGACGAGCAGCTGAGACGTGCTGCTGTGACTCTGGACGAGCAGCTGAGACGTGCTGCTGTGACTCTGGACGAGCAGCTGAGACGTGCTGCTGTGACTCTGGACGAGCAGCTGAGACGTGCTGCTGTGACTCTGGACGAGCAGCTGAGACGTGCTGCTGTGACTCTGGACGAGCAGCTGTGATGTGACTTGACCTTAGGAGATCAGCTGAGATGTGAAGTGACTCTGGACGAGCAGCTGTGACGTGCTGCTGTGACTCTGGACGAGCAGCGGAGACGTGCTGCTGTGACTCTGGACGAGCAGCGGAGACGTGACTCGGTTGAGGACGACCAACTGTGACTTGGCTTGACACTCTGACATCAATGATGACTTGACTTAGTTGGTGAAGAGAAGCTGTGACTTGGCTTGACTCACGAAGAGAAGCTGTGACTTGGCTTGATTTGTGAAGATCAGCGGTGACTTGACTTAGCTTGCGAAGATCAGCTTTGACTTGGCTTGATTCGTGACGATCAACGGTGACTTGGCTTTGCTTGTGACGATCAGCTTTGACTGAGTTTGACTCATGAAGATCAACTGAGACTTGACTGGGCTCTTTAACATCAACTGTGACTTGATTTGGCTCATGAATGGCAGCAATGACATGACGGGGTGTTGTTGTGGCCGCCATTTTGTGAACGGGCTCTGGTGCGTCCGCCATTAACGTCATAGACGCGATGTCGCGTTCCACTTCCGCGACACCTACAGTAAACATAGAGCCAGCACACAGCAAAGCATAGTTCATAAAATCCCTTAAACTACAATTAAATTTCCCCTCAGGTAAACATGACTTAATTGGTTCGCTCAGTCCAAAACGGAAAATGTCTTTTAACACAAGCTCATCAAATGAGATCATATATGCTAGCTCACTGAATTGAGTGACGTACTCTTCAATGGACAAACTCCCCTGTCGTAGATCGAGCAACTGGTTGAATGGATCCATACCTGACCAGGGTCCATTGCTGGAAAAGCTGCTGGATCCTCGTGGGGCCGAGTATTCTGTAACGTGGCTGACGAGACGAGAGGCGTGCGGATCCATGTGCAGGCTTTTATTAGGCAGAGACGTGGTCGTACAGGCAGGGTCAAACAATGGCAAACAGGTATGGTAGAGACAAGGCAAAGAGTATCCTAGGGCAAGCAAAGGTCGACGATCGGCGAACAGAATCCAGAGGGCAAGGCAGAGAGATAATCCAGGGAACACGGGCTAGAATAAACACGGGGAAAACACAATCCAAACTAACAGGGCTCTGTAGAGTGCTACCGCTAGGGAAGCGGTAAACGCATGCAATACTCGGCCCTGAGGGATAGAAAGTCCAGGGTTTTTATAAGGTGTGTGCGGGGGATCAGGTGTGCGTGTGATTCGTGCCTACAGCTGTGTGTGCAATCAGTGCAATGAATGATGGGAAATGAAGTCCATTGTGAAGTGTAGTGTGAGAGTCCATGTGGTGAGCTAGTGACCTCTGGTGGTGGGTGAATGGAAGTGCAGACTGGATTCGTGACACTGCCTAAATTGGAAAATTTGTTTATGGTCTTCTATCTTGTGTTACTAAAGTGAGAAGAAACACACAAGTCATAAGAATAAATGATCAACTATGGACACACAAAAGTAAAATAATATACTGTTTAACATGTTTACCTTTTTCTCCTGCAATTTTCTCTTGCTCTCTCTTGGAAGAGTTGTTTATGGTCTTCTATCTTGTGTTACTAATGTGAGAAGAAACACACAAGCCATCAGAATAAATGATCAACTATGGACACACAAAAGTAAAATAATATACTGTTTAACATGTTTCCTTTTTTCTCCTGTGATTTTCTCTTGCTGTCTTTTGGAAAAGTTATTTATGGTCTTCTATCTTGTGTTACTAAAGTGTGAAGAAACAGACAAGCCATGAGAATAAATGATCAACTATGGATACACAAAAGTAAAATAATATACCATTTAACGTGTACCTTTTTTTTCTCTGACTTTCTCTTGCTCTCCCTTTTCTGTATCTGAACTTCTCTTCATCTCCCTTGTCTTTGAGTCGGTCTTCCTCATCTTCTGCCTTGTCTGTTTGTCTTTGTCTGTCTGTCTCTTCATTTCACTTTTCTTTATGTGTTTGTCTTCTCTTCCTCTCTCTTGAATGTATTTGTATGTACATTAAGTTTATCTTACTTTCTCTTACTTATAAAATCAGCTTTAACTGGTGAGGAACAAATAAAAGGAATCTTGGGCTTCTGGTTTAATTTTTGTGTCCAAAGTACTCAGAACATTGATGAATCTTTTTATGGACTTAATTTTAAAATGTATCATATTATAGTACATCATATGCCATGAGGCTATGTTGTGTATGGCTGGGATGCTCAGTTTAGATGTAGTTGCTAAAATCTGGCCATGCGAGCTTTGGCCTCTGCAAATCTTGTAATCACAGATTCCATATCCGTGACTTCCTGCTCGATGGAGTTGACAGCAAGTGCAGACAGCCTGTCTTGAGACATAGTTGACCTAAGGTATGTTTTGATTAGTTTCAGTGATGAGAAAGTTCTCTCACTTGAAGCTACTGTTACAGGGAGAGTGAGAAGTAGCCTTAAAGCTATACTCAAATTTGGATATATGTCAAGTATATTCTCTTTATATATATATACAGTCAGGTCCATAAATATTGGGACATCGACACAATTCTAAATGTTTTGGCTCTATACACCACCACAATGGATTTCAAATGAAACTACCAAGATGTGCTTTAACTGCAGACTGTCAGCTTAAATTTGAGGGTATTTACATCCAAATCAGGTGAACGGTGTAGGAATTACAACAGTTTTTCATATGTGCCTCCCACTTGTTAAGGGACCAAAAGTAATGGGACAGAATAATAAATCATAAATCAAACTTTCACTTTTTAATACTTGGTTGCAAATCCTTTGCAGTCAATTACAGCCTGAAGTCTGGAACGCATAGACATCACCAGACGCTGGGTTTCATCCCTGGTGATGCTCTGCCAGGCCTCTATTGAAACCGTCTTCAGTTCCTGCTTGTTCTTGGGGCATTTTCCCTTCAGTTTTGTCTTCAGCAAGTGAAATGCATGCTCAATCAGATTCAGGTCAGGTGATTGACTTGGCCATTGCATAACAGTCCACTTCTTTCCCTTCAAAAACTCTTTGGTTGCCCCTAACCCTACCAGTCAAATAACACACACCTGGCCATGGAACAGCTGAGAAGCCAATTGTCCCATTACTTTTGGTCCCTTAACAAGTGGGAGACACATATGCAAACTGTTGTAATTCCTACACCATTCACCTGATTTGGATGTAAATACCCTCAAATTAAAGTCTGCAGTCTGACAGTCTGCAGTTAAAGCACATCTTGTTTGTTTCATTTGAAATCCATTGTGGTGGTGTATAGAGCCAAAAATGTTAGAATTGTGTCGATGTCCCAATATTTATGGGCCTGACTGTATATATGATCCAGCATCTCAAATGCTGAAGATATATGCGTTGGAAAGGACCTAACTGCACACTTTACCTCAAGCTTCAGGTCTTCTGCATCAGTGTCAACCAATTTCTGCTCTAATCTGTGGCAGCATTCATACAGCCTCCCTTCATTCTCAGTGCTTCTCATTATTTCAATGGAGTAGAGAAATCCATAAACCTTGTAGAAGATTTTCATATTGGAAAATCTTTCCTCTATTGTGACAAGAGCTGTATCTATTAGAGACAGAAAAACCTGTCTTTTGAAGAGCTCTTCTGCAGTTAACTGACTGTGCTCTGTTCCCTCATACTCAAACTGTTTAGTTTTTCGGTTTCACTTTATTTTGATGTTCCCTTTAACACATTCTATTGACAATAAGTAATGTTGCACCTACATTTCTACTAACTATCGTTAGAGTGTTAGTAGTGTATTAGTTGACTGGTAGGCTTAGGGTTAGATTAAGTTGACACATTCTTGCAAAGTAACTTATAGTCAGTAGAATATCTGTTGGGAGACCAACACAATAAGGAGTTAGTAGATACACTGTTAGACATTTCTGTAATTTCCACAGTTAATTACTGTATATCACCCAGTGTAATACTGCAAATTCCCTTTACAGTTAATAACTGGGTAACACTTTATTTTGATGGTCCCTTTTGAACATTCTGTTGACACTAAGTAATGTTGCAACTACATGTCAACAAACTCTCATAAGAGTATTAGTAGACTGTCTGCTTCATATCTACTAACTCCTTATTGTGTTGGTCTCCCAACAGATATTCTACTGACTATAAGTAACCTTGCAAGAATGTGTCAACTTAATCTAACCCTAACCCTACCAGTCAACTAATACACTACTAACACTCTAATGAGCTACTAACTCTAACTTAGCTGAGTGTCCTTGTCTTGATTATCAAACAGACGGCAACAAAAGCACATAACAGTCATTTTTTCACTGTACACGAGCCAAGACCTCTTTATCTTTTCTCCGTTCTTCATTTGCAGGTAAATAGTTGCTGCTTGTAAATCTTCGCTCTTCTTTATTTTTTGGATAAGTTCTGCGCTTGATCTGAACTGGACCTCTCTGCACTATTGAGCAGCGCTCTTTGTCAGTGAGATGTTTTGGCCAGAGTGCTGGGTCTTCTTCAAGTGTGACAGTAACAAATTGTTCAGAATGACTGCTAGTAGTACTCTGACACTGACAAGCTATGCAGTATCTGCGATTTTGAACGTGATATTGCCTAGCTTGTCAGTGAACTAAGGCTCTGTGTAGTAAATGCCGCTCCATCTGAGAGCAGGTGATGGCGATTTAATGCCAATTACGGAACCGGCTTTACTGACGAGATGCACGTGACAATCGCATCCGATTAATTGCACAGCCCTAGTTTCTGCTATGATTTACAATTCACAAGTCTACTTACCTTATGAAAGCTTATTTGTTGATCTCAGTAACTTCACACCAGCAACTTCCCAACACCATCACCAAATAACTTTGCATGCTATACCATCAAGGTTCAATGCAGTCAGTCAGTCAGTCAGTCATATTTATTTATAAAGCACATTTAAAAACAACAGCTGTTGGCCAAAGTGCTGTACAAAATTGAAACATATACCAAAATACAAAAGTAAACAAAAAACAGCAACAGATAGTACATTACAGTTATGCCACTGTGCTTACTTGAGGCCATATGCAACAGTAAATAAGTATGTTTTAAGAAGAGACTTAAAATCAGCGTATGTTGGAGCAGATCTTATATAAAATGGCAAATTGTTCCAAAGCTGTGGGGCAGCCACTGAAAAGGCACGGTCACCTTTCAATTTCAGGCGTGTCCTTGGAACAGTCACCTGAAGACTACTGGTTGATCGAAGTTCCCTGGAAGCATTACAGTGAAACAGGAGATCGGAGATATATGATGGCGCCAGTCCATGCAAACCTTTATATACAAACAGCGATGTTTTAAAATGGATAAGATATTTAACTGGGAGCCAGTGAAGAGAGATCAGCACTGGTGAAATATATTCCCTCTTCCTTGTTCCAGTTAACAATCTAGCGGCAGCATTTTGAACAAGTTGAAGACGTGACAGTAGGGACTGTGAAACACCCAAGTACAATCCATTACAATAATCTAATCTGGATGAGATAAAAGCATGTATTACAGACTCCATGTCTCTTAATGTTAAGAATGACTTCATCTTTGCGATATTCTTTAGCTGATAAAAACAACTTCTAACCACAGCATTGATCTGTTTATCAAAAGTCAAAGCAGAGTCAAAAGTAACGCCTAAGTTTCTGATATGTGATTGAAGATTACCAGATAGAGGCCCCATTATACTGGCCATAACCTCTGTAGAAGAAGGGGAGTCAAAGTATAGGACCTCAGTCTTAGACTCATTTAACTGGAGGAAGTTGGCAGACATCCACTGTTTAACATCTCTCAGACAATCACATAAACACTGTAGACTTTAGGTGCAAGGGAACATGACACTGAGCCCTATCAGCACACATACGTCGGGCTGACGTCGACCCGATGTACAAAATTTCGTCGGCACGATGTCGCTCAGAGAGCGTTTGCTAATCGGGAATACATCGCCGCGACGTCGGCCTCTGATCGGACATGCCCTTCGGCCGATGTTGGGACGATGCAGCTGTTCACCGGCGTTTTGCTCATCGTTACGGACTACCTGCAGCTGCCGCCGCTGGTTTATAGTAAAACAATACACACCACTCTCAAGAACAGCTGCAACTTTATTAATATTTTCACACATTACACATACAAATACATTTACCATATGTTTTGATCAAAAGCAGATAATTCACGATTATTTGTAGTCTTTTGAAAATTAACCATGATTTTACCACAGCATTTGCAGTAGAACCATAGTAAACTCAAAATCAACCATAGTTTTACTACAATCACCATGGTTTAACTATGACTGTTGCAGTAAAGCCATAGTAAGTACAAAAATAACCATTACTATAGCATTTAAAGTAGTAAAACCATAGTAAAAATAAAATCTACCATAGTTTTACTACAGTAACCATGACTATGACTGTTGCAGTAAAACCATAGTTACAACATTTACCATGATTTCAAAAACTATGGTTACTATAGTCATAGTTACCAGTTTTACTGAAGTATTACTACAATATTATTATAGAATATGACATCGAAACCATGGTTTCAAAAAAAAAAAAACCACATGGTTACTATAATCATGCTTGCTACAGTTTTACTATAGTAAAACCATGGTTAAATATTGTATAAGTATAGCACTTTTCACAATACATTTCAATGTAGGTTTGCAGAATATGCACATTTCAAGGTTACAATTTAAAAACATCCTTTAATCAGCCAGAGGTGACTGAGACTCACTGGGGAAGACCATCTTCTGGCAACAAAATAATGTCCATATGACAGTAGTTCATAAAACAAGTCATGTGTTCTGTGCTGTCAGCATCAAAGGCTATCTTCATGACAAAAACTGAGTTACAATAATACTGTCACGGCGCAGTAAGGGAACACACCGTGGAAACAGGGATCTGGGTCCAAATGCAGGTCTTTATTAACTTAAAGGCAGACAAAGTAGAAATCAAAACGGAAACAAACACAGATGAGTGGGTGAACAGGTGTGTGAAATTAAGGTAAAGGAGTCCGGGAGGATGGAAGATGGCGACCTCTGGTGGTGAGAGGAGAAACACATTGCCCGGACCCCTGACAGGACCCCTCCTCTAAGGAACGGCTTCCAGAAGTTCCCGAGCGCCCAACCAGGGGGACGGCAGAGCGGGGGCGGAATAGGGGGAGGGATGGGAGGCCCAGGTCCATGTGCTAGAGAGGGACCTGGGGACTGAGGGAGCGCCGGCGGGATGGGGACCCAGGGCAGAACCAGCGGCCACACCAGCGGTGTGTGTGGAGCTGCCACCCCGTAACGGGCAATGGTTGGCTCCGCCGCTTCAGGAGCCTTGTGAGCGGGCACCGCCGCCTCGGAAGAATTGGTGGCTGACTCCGCCGCTTCAGGAATTTCGTGAGGAACGTGAGCGGGCACCGCCACTTCGGGAACCTCGTGAGCGGCCACCGCCGCTTCGGGACGATCGTGAGCGGACACCGCCGCTTCGGGAGATTTGCGTGCGGGCACCGCCACTTCGGCAACCTCGTGAGTGGCTACCGCCGCTTCGGGATGATCGGTAGCGGACACCGCCGCTTCGGGACGATCGGTAGCGGACACCGCCGCTTCGGGAACCTCGTGAGCGGGCACCACCGCTTCGGGACGATCGTGAGCGGACACCGCCGCTTCGGGAACCTCGTGAGGGGGCACCGCCGCTTCGGGACGATCGTGAGCGGACACCGCCGCTTCGGGAACCTCGTGAGCGGACACCACCGCTTCGGGAACCTCGTGAGCGGCCACCGCCACTTCGGGACGATCGTGAGCAGACACCGCTGATTCGAGAACCTTGTGAGCAGCCACCGCCACTTCGGGACGATCGTGAGCGGACACCGCCGCTTCGGGACTATCATGAGCGGGAACCGCCGCTTCAGGAGCTCCGCGAGCGGGCACCGCCGCCTGAGATGAGCCCCACCCCCTCGGAGAAAAGCTCAGCGGACATCACCGCTTCGGGAGCTTTGTGAGCGGGCGCGGGAGCCTTGTGAGCGGGAAGCGCTGCCTCGGGAGGACATGAGATGAGCCCCGCCCCCTCGGCAAAAAGCTCAGCGAACACCACCACTTCGGGAGCTTTGTGAGCGGGAACCGCCGCTTCGGGACGATCGTGAGCAGGAACTGCAGCTTCGAGAAGGCCTGAGATGAGCCCCGCCCCCTCGGAACGATCGTGAGCGGACACCGCCGCTTCGGGACGATCGTGAGCGGGCGCCGCCGCCTCGAGAAGGCCTGAGATGAGCCCCGCCCCCTCGGAGAAAAGCTCAGCAGACATCACCGCTTCAGGAGCTTTGTAAGCGGGCGCGGGAGCCTTGTGAGCGGGCGCCTCCGCCTCGAGAGGATCGTGAGCGGGCACTGCCACTTCGGGAACCTCATGAGTGGACACCACCGCCTCGGGAGCTCTGTGGGCAGACCCCGCTGCCTCGGGAGGAATGTGAGCCAACAACGCAGCTCGCACCGACCTCAGCGGAGGATGCTGCACGCTGTGTATCAGCCCAGGATGGCCCAGGAATGGGCATGATTTTCTGGGAACGACTGACGAGACCTGTGAAGTCTCCTTGATTGCCGCTCCGAGAGAACGGTGAACGGGCTTCACAGCGAACTCCACCCTGGAGGATGAGCCTCTCAAGTACAGAGCCCAATTGATATACTCCTCCAGTGACTCCTCGGGGTGCCAATAAGGCATAAGGGACTTGAAGGGCTCGGCTAGGCCTCCCCAGAAAAAGATCATGAGGCAGGTACTCTCCGTAGCCGACTGGCGAGCCACTCCCACAAAGTCCCTGGCAAAGTCTCAATGCTGCAGTCTCCCTGGCGGACGTTGAGGAATTTCCCTGCTGGACCCATGTTTAGGCTGGATTATTCTGTCACGGCGCAGTAAGGGAACACACCGTGGAAACAGGGATCTGGGTCCAAATGCAGGTCTTTATTAACTTAAAGGCAGACAAAGTAGAAATCAAAACGGAAACAAACACAGATATCAGAATCTGAAAACAGGATCAAAACAGAAACAGAAACATGCCACAAATGGCAACGTAGTGCTTGCATCAGTCCACATATAAACAACTAATAATCCAGCCCAGAGAGGCGTGGGGAAGGAGTATAAATAGTCATCCGGATTGGCAACCGCTGTGTATGTGTGAGTGGGTGAACAGGTGTGTGAAATTAAGGTAAAGGAGTCCGGGAGGATGGAAGATGGCGACCTCTGGTGGTGAGAGGGAGAAACACATTGCCCGGACCCCTGACAAATACAACAGTTGCATAAACACAAATTAAAAACCAGGCAAACAATAAACAAGCAGAGGCTTCATCTCTAGTAATCTCGGGATGGGCATCCTAAGATAGAAACAGAAAATCAAAAGAAGAAAGTTTAGCATAGCTGCTGTTCATATTATTCAGACATATAACTGGAGTGCAAGGTTATCAGATGAGTTGTGTGAATACTTGGCTAAAACATGTACTGTAGCGTTTGGACCAATCAGACACAATTTCTCATTTGATTTAACAAATGAAACTAGTTATTAGATTAACAAATAATCACAGACCCCTCACCCAATACACATTCTTAGGTGCCCCTATGTCTGCAGACGCCGCCAGACCACCCCCGGTGCCATGGCAACCCATCAGATAACACTTATTGCTCAAAGGAATGCAAATGGTCACGAAAAACTCACTTCATATCCACTTTAGGAAAAGGACATTATGCCATAAAATGGACTCTTCTCTAATTAATTCATAGAAAAACCTTTCTTTGAATGAGCACACATATCATTAAGTCATTGTGTATATTATTACTGTTTTTGTGTACTTTATACTGTTTTATGCATGCTTATAATAGATCACTAGTTAATATCACTGACTGTAACATGTTTGGTCTCTATCAATTCGTCTTCGGATGATCTAAGTGAGAGCGAATATTACGTGTTGATACCTATGCAACATATCAGTGTCCTAAGAATCTTTAATAGTTTGTATAATAACTTTCAATCCAACCCCTTTTGGAAATTACCATGCTCTCAGACAAAGGGCCATAAAACCCCCAGTATTTCCAAACTCCCGCTTGGAAATTCAGCCTTTCTCATTGGTCAAGCCCATCCTGAAAGGCGTGACTCTTCGCAGACTTTAAAGAGGCCACGCGCAGTTTTCTCTCTCTCTTCTACCAAAAGCGCGCCGGAGACACATTTATCACCTGGGAAACCTCGCGGCTCCCCTTCCGGGGAGCCCGATCTTCTGGCAATTTTAAGTTCGGTAACTTTGGGAACTCACTTCGGACTAAGGGAGGACGGAAGGAGGAAGCTTTTACTCCAAAAGGAATTCCCCCCCCCCCCCCCCCCCCGGGAATCTACGCATTATACATGCACCAGGATACTTTACTCAGCACCCACAAAACCCATGCAAGTAACCGCTTGTTAACTATCTAGATGCGCTTCTAGGCTTCGACCCCTTTTAATCAAGGTGATGCGATTTTCTAATGGTTCATAACAGATTTTAGTTAGGTGATGTTAAAATCCTGCCACACTCTCTCTTGCGCGCGAGCGCTCTCTCTCTCTCTCTCTCTCTCTCTCTCTCTCTCTGTGCCTTCCTTGCGTCGGCATCCATGTTTAATGTGTGTATGTCTGTGTCTAGTTCTATGTTACATGTTACCCTGTAGTGTAGTTTAATAAACATCCATATGTATTCACACTTGGTTGTCTGTCTGCTGCTCTCAGAACTAAGTCACTTTAACGTCCGATCTTGCTACAATGCTCGGAGCACTGCTTCGTTAAGAAAATTATTTGTCGTGGCCAGAGGAATAATTTTCCTTAAAGTCAATAGAAGGGTCCGTACTGCGGACGAACTAATCATTCTATTGTACTATTAATACTACAGCTAATTCCTGAAGATGGATATATAATTGATAACCCGTTATGATTTATTATGTTCATCTCATAAAGCAAATATGCTACAGTACTTTAATGGACTACACACGCCACAGTATATTTAAGTGGGTGGAACATCATATTTGTAATTTACACTACTGTTAAATGTTTGGGGTCAGTAAGATTTTTTTACGTCTTTGAGAGAAGTCTCTTCTGCTCACAAAGGCTGCATTTATTTGATCAAAATGAAGTAAAAACTATTTAACAACAGCTTTCTGCATATTATGCAATGTAATTTATTTCTGTGATCAAAGCAGAACATTCATTACTCCAGTCTTCAGTGTCACATGATCCTTCAGAAATCATTCTGATACGCTGACTTGCTGCTCAAGAAACATTTCTGATTATTATCAATGTCAAATGCTTTAAAACTTTATTCACCAAAGAATCCTGGAAAAATGAAGCAGCACAGCTGTTTTCAACGGTGATAAGAATCAGAAAATTTGTAAATCACAAAATTCAGCTTTATCATCACAGGAATAAATTATCTCTCCAAATATATTCAAATAGAAAACAGTTATTTTAAATTGTAGTAAATTGTATTAATTTCATACATTAAACTGTGGTTGGCATGAGACTTTCAAAAACATAAAAAAAATAATAATAATCATACCAACCCAAACTTATGAAACAGTAGTGTACGTTCGAGACTTTACTTATTAATCCTGCGGTTTATAGCATCTTGGTGATGTTGTCTTACAGGAGTTCACACTGACTCTGCTGGGTGCAGCAGGCCATCAGCACTGAAGAATCTAGGAACAAAACAAGCAATTTGACACAGAGCAAACAATATTTAGTTTGCAACTCCAGATTTATTAGAAGGAAACGAGCTAGAGCAGGGCTCCTCAAATCTGGACCTCAAGATCCACTTTCCTGCAGAGTTTAGTTGTAACCCTAATCAAACACACCTGAACATGCTAATCAAATGTCTTCAGGATCATTAGAAAATCACAGACAGGTGAGTTTGATTAGGGTTGGAGCTAAACTCTGCAGTGGATTGGACCTCCAGGGTAAGATTTGAGGAACACTGAGCTAGAGCATCAGTAAAATGCAGATAAAAGAAAGAATAATATATATAGCAATATAATAACATATACATATATAAATAATACTAATAATAATATAATCTTAAGATAACAGAATCTATGTTTTTAGTTTTAGGTCGAGTGTCACAGATAAAATCTTATTAAACAAGTCTCTAGTTTTGTGTTCAGTTAAACATTACCCTTCAACATTATTAAAGGGTAAGCTAAAACATTTTCAGTCCATTTTGTATTGTTACAATGTTGGTAATATATGTAAAAGAACAATGTTTATTCTTTCTCCGAGATACCCAGTTACAAGCATTAGTGACAGAATCATCAGCCAATCAAATTTTGACGTTCAATGACAGCCCGCCCTCTGGGTCTAGTGACGTACCCAGTGCTACCCCCCGCATTATAACACCCTTTTAGTCAGGGATTTCCAAGGTACGAAAGTGAAATTCAATGAAAAGAAAATGACAGCTGCAGTCATCGGCGCCTACACCAGATGTTGTTGCCTAGCTACTAAAAACACCTTTTCAAGGCGCTCTTTTGAAGACAAACGAGAATAACTGAGAAAGGAAGACTTACACTCAAACTGAATTCGCTAACAAAGGCCAGCAAAGTTATGCGCCATTTCAAAGATTGCAACTATGAGTGCTATGAGTGGCTAACAGCTATCACCGAGCACAAGTTATTTGGGACGTGTTTACTTTTTAATCCAAGTAAAGAGGCATGGAATGATAGACCCAGGGACTTTATTTACAAGTGTCAGGTGAGTGCTTTATTATTTGATGAGTATTGTATCATGCACATTGTTATGGAGGTGTACATGGTGCGTTGATAATACTGTGGTGTGGTGTGTGGATGTCCAGCATTTGTACAGTTTTGCTGCTTTGGGCACGTTGTCATTTTAGAGTGACGTGAATGATAGTTACTTGTGTATTGCCGGATTTCTTTTACTGACCATGATGTAGGGAAATTTACTCTGCATTTAACCCACCCTAATATAGCCTACTGTTGAAATTGTTGATCAGCAGTCATTGTTGTTGAGAGCCTGTGTGCGGCATAATATGTGCATTACGCATATGGCTACGTTAGCTGTAACAGAGATGTGTAACATGTGTACATGTAGTTTACAGTTGCTTACTGAAGGCCCTGACTGAAACCCCACGGTACGCCACTGTCTGACAGTAGGTTCACTCCAACTCTGCTGGGTGCAGCAGGCCATCACCACTGAATAATCTAGGAAAGAAACAAGCCATCTGTCACAGAGCCAACAATATTTAGTTTGCAGCTCCAGGTTTATTAGAAGGAAACGAGCTAGACCAGCAGTAAAATGCAAATAAAAGAAAGAATAATATATAACAATTATTAACAAATATATACATACACACACACACACACACACACACACACACACACACACACACACAACAAATTCTACTACTACTACTACTAATAACAACATAATCTTAATATAACAGAATCTATGTTTTTAGTTTTAGGTTGAGTGTCACCTACGTTTTGATGTCACGTACGTTTTGATGTCAAGGCCTTCTTAAAATTGGCTAAATATATTCTGAAAAATGCACATTAACATATTTCATGATCTATACTTCAGCTTCTTCAGTTCACCTATTTCTAAGTCAGTAGCTCCCTTCAGAAATGTTGAAAGCTTGGAGCTTCCCTTCTGTTATGTAGAGTTTCTTTCTGTCCTCCTGAAATCACAGAACGATTTTTCTTAATATTTGTTTACCATGAAATATCAAAACTTGTTTTCAGTCGATTACACTCTCCATGTAAGTGATGTTATCGATTTAGTAAAGCCTTTTCCAACAACCCATTGACAAATCGCCAGCAAAACCTTTACAGATCTATCAAAATCTCTCATATGGGTAGTTGACATATCAATGTGTCCTATGGTGTGACAGCAAAAAAAAAAAAAAAAAAAAAAAATTAAAATAAACTAACATTGAAGATAAACCTCTCTCATGCTAATTGTAACTCTAAGAATGAAGATACATTTTTCTCAAGTTATTTGTAGTTTTTTTTCTTCCACATTTTTGCTGTCACACCATAGGACACAGTCCAATTTTTATTTTATTCGAATATTTGATTAAAAGCCCAGAGTTTCATAAACACGAGCTCAATCTAGAGTTAGCCTACCTGAAAACTGGATGCTAGCAGACTTTTTCGAAGACACTAAACCATTTCTATAAAATAAATATTAATTGAAACATGTCAATAAGAAGTAAGAAACGTGTCAGGAATGTTTGTATGTAATATTTGTGTGATTAAGTTTAGGGACTATACAGTACTTACCTGAAATCAGTAAAAACCGCAGTGAGAGACGGAGACTACTGTTCACCACTAGTTGTGTCAATGCCCCGTTTCCATGGCAACTCTGCTCCTCGCTCGCGCAGAGCTCAACGCGCACACATCATTTACACAAATAAACATATAGGATTAAAATATTACATTAAAGGAACACTCCACTTTTTTTGGAAATAGGCTCATTCTCCAACTCCCCCAGAGTTAATAAGTTGAGTTTTACCGTTTTTGAATCCATTCAGCCGATCTCCGGATCTGGCGAGAGCACTTTTAGCATAGCTTAGCATAGATCATTGAATCCAATTAGACCAATAGCATCGCGTTCAAAAAGTGTTCCTTTAATAAATTACAATCTCGTTCAATTAATATTCAATAATGAACTTAAAACTCAATTTGTAGTTCAAAAAGCAACAGCAACAATAGCTCACCCTATAGATTCTTTCTGGCAACCTGTAAAAGAGTGAAAAACACGGCGAAAAAGCAGTTAGGACTTCTCTCAGAGAAATGGCTGGAAACGCATTAAGGCGTAAACATTAATTTTAAAAATCGCTAGCGTGACTATTAGCTAAACAAGTTAGTTGGAAATTAGCCACAGTCTCTTCACCTGTGCTGTAGCACACCAAATGTGCCTAACTAGTACCTTTTAAGTGTCACAGAATTAAGTAGTATTTTTTAGTAATTTAGCTGAAGTGAAATCTTACCTGAAAGCACAGATGTCGCCGGGATGAGTGTCTTCTCTCTGTGGGTTGCTAAGAGACGAATAACTGGGCTCACGCACAAACAGAAAAGCACGGCATCGGTCTGCGGTCGTGAACAGACTCAGAGCCGACGACTGATGAGCTGGAAAACAGAGCACTGACTAGGGCTGTGACGGTGGCAGATTTTGACCACTGCGGTGGTAATGGACCAACTACCGCCGGTGGCGCGGTGTTGTGTATATTTATATATATAATTCTGAATTGCAAAAATAAATAAATGAGGCTCAATCATCTATTAACAAACGTGCGTGTTTACTTTAGCACTTCCGTCAGTGAACACTCAGCCTGCAAAACACTAAAATAAATATCAAAGAAATAATACAGTTAAATAGGAAAGTAGCCTTAAATAAGAGTTAAATACACCCTGTCTACCTCACGCGAGCAAGGCGGCGAGAACCCTTTATAATCAGTGATGCTGTCTACACTAGATGCGGCGCGATACAACACGACAAATCCCTCATAGTAAACGGTCTCGTCCTATTTATGATGTACTGACACGAAGTTCAAATGTCCTGTAGACAGACTCGACCCTTTTGTGCTGTGACGCGGCGTCCGGTTTAGACATGGTTCATTGTTCCGCCACCAAGCTCGCGGGCGCGTTAACTCCTGGTCTGCACGTGCTCTCTGTGGAATAGGAATCGCGGCGTATGTTGCCACATTACTTGTTAGCATCTTCCATTTACCGTCTCGTTCGTATTTGACCAGTTTGGAGAAAGCCTCACCAATACAAACCTGACCAGCCGGGTGTTTGCGATTAAGTGAACTTGAAAACGCTTGTACAAACGCGGATGGGTGACAAGAATGGAAATGATTCCAGATCTCCCAAAAAGGTTCATCGCTCATCACGAAATAAATTTGCTAAATCAATAAACTGTATTTTCCTGTGCTCAAACCTGCCAATCTAAAGGAAATGCCGTGCATGGCGTTTGAGGTAATTAGTGAATTAGCATAAATTTATAGTCTAAATAAAACAATCTGCAACTGTATATTATTACACTTGTATAGAAACCTTTGTGTTATGCTTGTTATAGAGTGTGTGACGTCACGTGCACTACCGCCGGTGGCAATAGACAACCGCGGTGACAACCGACCATCGCGGTGATGCGGTTGTCACGGTGACCGTCACAGCCCTAGCACTGACCGAATTATATCGGCCTACGCCTGGCCGATGTTTATTAGATGTTTCAGGTAGCGAGGCCGACATTTCGATATTGGGCTGACGTCGGCCAGACGTACGTGTGCTATCTGCGTAACAATGGTATGAGACATTGTGCTTCCTAAATATAGCATACAAAGGGAGCATGTACAAAGAAAATAGAACAGAACCCAAAATTGAGTCCTGTGGAACCCCATAACTAGGTAACTAGTTATAATATAGCTGGGGACTACTTTCAGGCGCTGCGTAATATCACTGCGCCTGCTGCGGCCATGTTACGGCAGCAAAGTTCCTTGATTATTACACCGGAATGAGAGTATAGTTCCTAGCCAAATAGGACTAGAAAATCGCAACTTTTCATTTCGCGCCGGTCTTAGTACACGATATAACTACAGAAGAGTCAAGTTTTAAATAGGAAAACTATCGAAACTCTTTGATCGTTTTTGAACGCGATGCTACTGGTCTAATAGGATTCAATGATCTATGCTAAGCTATGCTAAAAGTGCTATCGCCAGATCCGGAGATCGGCTGAATGGATTCAAAAACGGTAAAACTCAACTTATTAACTCTGTGGGAGTTGGAGAATGAGCCTATTTCCAAAAAAAGTGGAGTGTTCCTTTAAAGACATCTAATAGACGTCTATTTGACATCTAAAAGGAGACTTCCAATAGACGTATTGCAGATGAGCAAACACTCTAAAAAATACGTCTTGCAGATGTAAATGCAGATGTCAAATAAACGTCTCCTAGATGTATGTGTGCTATCAGGGTAAAGTCGAAACACTACGAGAATAAAGTCGAAATCTGACAAGAATAAAGTCGAAATCTGACAAGAATAAAGTCGAAACACTACGAGAATAAAGTCGAAACACTACGAGAATAAAGATTATATAGTTATAATATTTTGACATAGGCTAATTGGAGCACGGGGAGATATTCCAAATCTCAGTTTTCAAAATCTGTCAGTTTTATAGTGAAATACAAACAATATGTAGGCTATATTGCAATAATGTGTCTGTCAAGCGGCATGAGTCAGTCGTCTTTCCGATTACAATAACGAACGACCAGACATTATTTTCATTATAAATTAGGCTAAACTGTTTTTTTTTTTTCATGCCTTATGATGTTCCTTCAATTTATATCTTGCTATAAGCTTGAAATAAAGAGCAAAAACACATTTATAATTTGTATTTCGTTATAAAACTGGCAGAATTTGAAAGCTGAGCTGTGTGTAAAAGCAACAAAGCACAAAATACTGGTTGGCTGGCGCTACAAATAATGAATGGACGTTAAAAATTATTTCCTCATTTACAGTATACCATGAATAAAACAGTTTGTGAATAGTCACTTAACGTTTACAGCAGAAAAGACAACAATATAAAGTATGTTAACAAATTTGAGTCCACTTCAACCTTTATAACGTTTTATTGCTGTTTAATTAAACAGGCTGTGTGAGGAATGAATGTTTGGACACAGACATTTTTGCGAAGTAGGTGGTGGAATTGTCACAATAATTTAATGAATTTATTCACATAAATACAGCGATCTGTCACGCCACATTAAAGAGCTTGAAAATCACATTATTGTAAGACACATAATTTGTTTTTCGTTATAAAACTGATTTTGAAAGCTGAGACTTTGTTTTATATTAAAAGCACTAAAAGCTTAATTGCTATTGGGTGGCTGGCGCACTACAACGAATGCAATGGAAGACATTAAATATTATTTCCAAGCATACTGTCCCCGCGAGTATGACACATGATTTGATTTCTGCTAATAATACCACATATATTTCTAGTGTATTAAAAAAGGGTTAAACAAGAGAGCTACAGCGTTCCCCAAAGGAATGTCGATTGAGTGTGTGAGCTGATGTTAAGATAAACAGTTGTTCCTGTTCAGTCTGTTAATAAATGTCATATTCTTGATATTAAGCTGTTTCCACGAGTCCTTAAAATTGACATCCCAGATGATGCGGCCGCTCGAACGCAACAATATTCAAATCAATTCCGGTGGCCTGCAACTTCTCCTGGGGCTCTCAACGCGGGCTATTTGCATGTGCAATTTAGGCTATATTCTCAAAATATTATAACTTTAATTTCTACGATTTAAATTCTCGTAATATTTCGACTTTATTCTCAAAACATTTCGACTTTATTCTCGGAACATTTCGACTTTATTCTCGTAATATTTCGACTTTATTCTCGAAATATTACGACTTTAATCTCGTAATCTTAGATTTTTTTTATTTATTAAGGTGGTACTAAAACGCCGTCGTATCTCCAAGACAGTTAGACTCTAATTCATAAGTTACAGGGGAAGTAATATAAGCATCTAAAAAATTTTTAGATGTGGACGAGTTAAAAAAGCGAGTACACCGGTATGCCGAGGCACGGTGTAATACAGGACTAGGGACAGCTGTGTTAAAAGTAAAAGACTTATGATCAGACAAAAATACTTCTTCTATACCTACATCACTAACTAAAAGGCCATAAGATAAAATTAAATCAAATCAAATCAAATCAATGCAGCTTAAAACAATCTTACCTCTTTCCAGCTGTTTGCAGAAGAAATACAGGATACAACATTTGTGTTTCAGTGGATGTATCCTGATGTTGTTATAGCAAAAAAAAAAAAAATAAATAATAAAAATAATAACAATTACTAAAAAGAGGGTTTAAATTGGCCATCAAACAATTAAATTACAACTAGTGCAATATTTTTCTCTGTAATTACTGTGCAAATATACACTTGTTCTGTGTTTAAGCCCAAATTGTTCCTCCCTTATTCCATGTAGTTAGAGGGTAAATACACTGAACAAAATTATAAACGTAACACTTTCGTTTTGCCCTAATTTTTCATAAGCTGAACTCAAAGATCTAAAATTTTTTCTATGTACACAAAAGGCCTATTTTCTAATATATATTGTTCACAATCTGTCTAAATCTGTGTTAGTGAG
This sequence comes from Acrossocheilus fasciatus, assembly GCA_036784905.1. NCBI lineage: Eukaryota > Metazoa > Chordata > Actinopteri > Cypriniformes > Cyprinidae > Acrossocheilus > Acrossocheilus fasciatus. Next base: position 22,344,190 of record CM071955.1, on the reverse strand, counting down.
CACTTCTCCTTTGCTGATATAATGCATCCACCTCACAGGTGTGGCATAACAAGATGCTGATTAGACAGCATGATTATTGCACAGGTGTGCCTTAGGCTGGCCACAATAAAAGGCCACTTTAAAATGTGCAGTTTTACTGTATTGGGGGGTGGGGGGGGAGGTGTAATGACCACCATTTGCCTCACGCACTGCAACACATCTCCTTCACATAGAGTTGATCAGGTTGTTGATTGTGGCCTGTGGAATGTTGGTCCACTCCTCTTCAATGGCAGTGCGAAGTTGCTGGATGTTGGCAGGAACTGGTACACGCTGTTGTATACACCAATCCAGAGCATCCCAAACATGCTCAAATGGGTGACATGTCCGATGAGTATGCTGGCCATGCAAGAACTGGGATGTTTTCAGCTTCCAGGAATTATGTACAGGTCCTTGCTTATCTTGCTGCAACATGAGGTGGTGGTCGTGGATGAATGGCACAACAATGGGTAGATGAGCTTCCCTGAGATGGTTTCTGACAGTTTGTGCAGAAATCCTTTGCTTATGCAAACCGATTTTTGCAGCAGCTGTCCAGGGGGCTGGTCTCAGACGATCTTGGAGGTGAAGATTCTGGATGTGGAGGTCCTGGGTTGGTGTGGTTACACGTGGGCTGCGGTTGTGAGACCGGTTGGATGTACTGTCAAATCCTCTGAAACGCCTTTGGAGACGGCTTATGGTAGAGAAATGAACATTCAATTCACAGGCAACAGCTCTGGTGGACATTCCTGCAGTCAGCATGCCAATTGCATGCTCCCTCAAGTCAAGTCAAGTCACCTTTATTTATATAGCACTTTTAACAATACAGTTTGTGTCAAAGCACTTAACAGTATTAAATTGGAGGATGGAGTGTGAGTAATGTATAATGATAAGATTAAACACTCAATTTTCAGTTAAAGGCATTTCATTATTGAATTCAGAGATGCCATTGTCTAGCTCAGTTTAGCTTAAATAGTATCTGTGCAATCAAATCTGCGATAATCGCTAGAAATTAGAAATCGCTAGAAGTGTCCAAATGAGCAAGCCAGAGGCGGCAAGGAACCAATACTCCCTCTGTGAATGAATGGAGAAAAAAACCTTGGGAGAAACCAGGCTCAGTTGGGGGGCCAGTTCCCCTCTGGCCAGATTAAACCTGGGGCTCATCTAGGTGTCCTGGTCTCCGCTGGCGATCAGGGCTGTAGACATCATCTCTTGTTGCTGATCCACCATCAGATCGGATACGGACTGAAAAACAGAATAGGAAAGAAACAGACAAATATTAGCGTAGATGCCATTCTACTTACGATGTAATGAGTACATCGTGTGTTATGGGGAGTGTTTAACGGATTTGAATAATAGAAGCGTATTAGTGTATGTGTAAGCCAGGCTAAAGAGATGGGTCTTTAATCTAGATTTAAACTGACAGAGTGTGTCTGCCTCCTGAACAGTGTTTATTATCAAACGGCCAGAGTTTTGAGAATGCAGTGGACGTGGAGGACTATAATGTGATAAGAGCTCACTCAAGTACTGAGGAGCTAAGCCATTCAGGGCTTTACAAGTAATCAATAAGATTTTAAAATCTATCCGATGTTTGATAGGGAGCCAGTGCAGTGTTGACAGAACCGGGCTAATATGGTCATACGTCCTGGTTCTAGTAAGGACTCTAGCTGCTTCATCTCAAAACTTGCAACATCTGTGGCATTGTGCTGTGTGATAAAACTGCACATTTTAGAGTGGCCTTTTATTGTGGCCAGCCTAAGGCACACCTGTGCAATAATCATGCTGTCTAATCAGCATCTTGATATGCCACACCTGTGATGTGGACAGATTATCTCAGCAAAGGAGAAGTGCTCACTAACACAGATTTAGACAGATTTGTGAACAATATTTGAGAGAAATAGTCCTTTTAGAAAAGTCTTAGATCTTTGAGTTCAGCTCATGAAAAATAGGGGCAAAAACAAAAGTGTTGCGTTTGTAATTTAGTTTAGTGTACAACATTTGCGGGCTGTAATTTAAAGTGGTGCTTGTTCTCCCTTTATTTCATGTAGTTGCAGGGTAAATACATTTGTGGGCTGTAATTTTAAAGTGGTGCTTGTTCCCCACTTATTCCATGTTGTTACAGGGTAAGTGGCTACAACAAATTGATCTGAAACGATTGCTTATACAGTAGGGGTTGCACCGACTAATCTGTAACAGAGTGAACAGAGGAAGCGTGCGGATCCATATGCAAGCTTTATTCCAAAATGAGGTCACAAAAGGCAGGAGTCAAACAATTGCTAACAGGTAAAACACAGGCAAGACAAAGAGATATCTTAGGGCAAGCGTGGGTCTACGATCGGCAAACAATATCCAGAGGCCTTGAGAAGAGGGGTAGTCCAATAACATGAGCAATAATCCAAACGAGGTACAAACAGTGTCTGAACGGCGAGACAAGGGTTAATCCAAGATACAAAATCAGGAATAAGGGAACAGGAAACAAAGCAACACAAAATGACAAGACTAACTAGAACAGGAGACTAGACTCAGTAAAGCAGCTATCACTTGGTGAGTGATAAACGCAGAACAATACTGGAGATTAAACAAAAACACAGAATGGCTCGGTAAGGCAGCTAACACTAGGGGAGTGCTAAACGCTAGAACAATACTCGGCGATCCGACTGAGGATTTCCATGGTTTAACCTTTTGAGCGGTACGGTCCCACATATGGGATTTTTTATTGCCCCAATGCCAAATTCAAACGGTGGTTTCGTGCGTTGACTGGCGCTGAGCCAGAGAGAGACGTGCACTGCAATTGCCATATTATCACAACTATGCAGTGTTCTTAACCGCATAATGCATAATTTAGGTTTCAGACATTTAAATACACATAAGTACTAGTAAAACAATAAATACACACAGATGTCTATGGAAGCAACAATAACAATCCATTCAAATTTAATTTGCCGATGTGTTTTATTCATATCAGATACACATAGTGTAAGTAACTATAAAGTTCACTCTATTCTTCACCCAGTTCACCAGCCACTTACTTGCATGTATTTCGGGAGAAATTGATGAATTAACATGCTGTAAATCAGACTGACAGGACTCTCTGAACTGCGGCGCGAACAAGCATGGTGGTGCCCACCTCACGTTACAGGTCACGATCAAGATCATTTATAAAGGCGTTTAAATTACAAAACATACTCATTTACGCATGTTTGTGAATCTGAATATCAGATTGTCCATGACATGGTAAGAAAGTTTGTGAATATATTAAATAAAAAAGGAAAAACTAAATAAAAGCAATCCATCTGTCATACAGTGTTATTGTAGCCGCGGTGTGTCACGTGACAATCATGACGCGTCGCCATGGAAACAGTAAGGGCAAATGATCTAAAATAAGTCACCTTAAAAAAAAAAAAACTCACACTGGGGGGACCGCTAGAATATTTTAAACTCACCACTGAAAGGGTTAAGTAAAGCGTGTGATGGGAATCAGCTGTGTGATCATTGCAATGGATGATGGGAATTGTAGTCTGAGGGTGACGTGCAAAAGTTAGTGTAGTGCAAGAGTCAATGTGGTGAGCGAGTGACCTCTGGTGGTGAGTGAACGGAAGTTCATAGACCGGATTCCTGACAAATCGACTAGTCGACTTCAGTGCTCTGCCATGACACTTTAAGCTTGACGTCGACTAGTCGCTGGTCCTATAGAGGGTGCAACAGGATAAGAAATTAGCTCCGTTTCCAAACAAATGACAAATAAATGCATACCCCAAAAGCACTTCTCAAGACATGTGAGATTATTACTGGATGCTTGAAATTGAATGGTAGAATGCACGTTTTAAACAGCTTATTGTACAGGTAAATTAATCGCCATTTTAATCTTATGAGCTGCTGCACTGTAGCGGTAGCTACAGACAGTAGCACGTACATCACATGAGCACAGAATCATTCAGCGCGTAAATGTATTGTCAACACTGTTCTGTGATTTCTCAATAAAATAGCTTAGAAATTGAAAAGTTCTAGCATATATTTCTTAATAACTAAATACCACAGCTTCCCTACTAGTAGAGATACACTCCCAGGTAGAATTAATTCACACAAGCAGTCACTCTCTCACTAATGCATTGAATATGAATGTAATCTTTACTGTGCTACTTTATCTGTATCTGATTTAGAACGAGCAGAAATCTGTGAGAAATATAACAACCCAAAGACAAAAGAACTGAACAAAATGAGCTGCTATAGGAGCAATAGCCATGTGTCATATGCCAGCTTTGCACAAGGTGTTTGAGTCACAGCTCCAGGCTTTTTTGTTCATTAATGACGTCATCAGCGACTAGTCGACTTCGACTCGACTTTCATCACATAAAAGTCGACTTTAAAAAAATCAGAAGTCGTTCAACCCCTATTATACAGTAGGTCATACATACATTATATATCAGGTAATATATCAATAAACATGATGACTGTTTTATTTAATTCAAATATAAATATTAATTCAAATTTGGGTTTTTAAACTAAAATCACACACAATATGACAACAGAAACAACACAGGCAACAGATAATAAAATATATTAAATTTATTACACCAGTTCAGAAAAAAGCAAAGCAACTCCATACTTATGCAGCTTATACAGTTAAACCAAATTCTTTTGAAAAGCTCGTTTAAGAACAAATTTAAGATTTTGTTCAATTTGTTCATGTTTTTTCACCCACTGACGAAGTTAAACTATTATGGCCAAATCATCACGCCAATACACACCACATTCACTGGTCCAGTTTTAAACGACCCCTGCTGAAAAAAAACAATAGAACACTGCCCAAAACACAATAGAAAATGTAATGGTTTTAATGGTTATAATGGGAATTGTATTGGTTTTAATGGAAACTATAATGGTGTCTACTGGTATGTGATGGATTATATTGGTGGGATTTTATATCCTATTGGATTTAATGATTTTACTGGAAAAAGCTAATGGTTTATAATGGTATTTTAATGGAAACTATTGGAATTGCTGTGATGGTTTCTATCGGGCTTCTATTGTTTTCTTTTAGCAGGGAACACATTCCAGCCAGTTTCTAAGTTGTCCCTCATCTGCGCTTTGATTATTTTTTTCCTAGTTTCCATCTTAAGCACCACAGACATGTTCGCGTTTGAACTCGCATGACTTGCTGCATGCTCTGTTTCAGGTCCTCCGCATTCCTAACCAGGGTTGGCAGGTTTTGCTGTGAAAATTGCTACTCAAAACTAGCGCAAATGCATTTCGAGGGGGTTCCCCAGTAAAAATTCCCCGGGAAAACCTTGGACTTGGCAACACTGTTCCTAACTCAGGACAGTTGGGTTACTTATTACTGATATCAACCCAAACTGGGTCAAATCATGTCAGCTTCCTAACCCAACAGTCTCAACCGAGCGTTTGGATTGAAACAATAACTCGTTTAAAACAATAACGTGTTTAAAAAGTAGGCCTACACAGTGTATGTTTTTGCTAAATCGCTTGCAAATATAAGATTGTTGTTAGGTCATCATAGCCTACATACCATGTAATATTAGAATAGGTACCCCTTAGTTTAAAAATACTTACAGTAGAAATAATTTGTAATTTTACAGGTTATTACCCCTTTATTCCCCAAACTTTGCATATTATTCCCTTATACCTACACAGAGGTACACTATAATTACAAAAAAGTTTCACTGTAAATTCTGTTTATTTAAGGAGTACGTTGTGGGTTGTAATCTAAAGCGTTACCGAATACCTTTGGCAATGTTACGAACGCATTAAGTCCAAACATGGTAGAGAAAAATGCATGCATTCATTTGTCCATAAACAGCTGAGTTTGTGTAAGATGTTGCACTATACGTAGTTGTCACTGAGAATACTTATTTCTATGAATAAGTACAATATGTGTGTTGTGGTTTGCATCAGTTTAAGGTTTTAAAACATAGTTATGAGTTGATTTGGATTAATCCCAGACAGCAAGCAGTGTCGGCCCAGATCCGGGCCACATCTGGCCCGCATGGATTTCACACAGGCCAGATGTGGGCTGGATCTGGGCCAAAACTATGTTGCTGTCTGGGATCTCTGTGATCTCTCTTTGTTACACCCACTGCTGCTGCATCTGAAGATCCTAAGTAATTTTTATGGCAGTCACAGACCAAACCTTATGAATCAGTCTCAAGGTGGGTGAAGGGCAGAAACTGCATTTTGACCAATGAGAAATCATGTCCTTCTCGGGTTTGGTACCAAAGTTACCAAGACCCTCTTAAGAGGTGTCTGGCTGTTGTCCTTACATCTTTATCTGATGGCATTGGGCAGTTTGCTTATGTTAGTCCACCAACATCCAATCAAAATGTAGCAAACCTTTGTTCAATATTGTGGTCAGAGAGGGGCCCCGCTATAAACTGGCCCTTGGAATGTGCTGTCCAATACATTGGATACGAATAAAAAGTTATGTCAAGCATAGATTATCTTGTCTCTTTGCGTTTAAATCTAGGTTTATTCACACTAGACCTTAAAAAACTGGCTATAGCCATAGGAAAGAGAAAGACAGAAATCAGGTTACTTTAAGATCGAATGGAGATTTTTGCTTGAGTCTCCTGCTTATCAAACTTGTCTCCTGAGACAAAAACTCTAACACTCTCACAATGGTCTCCTTTAAAGCTTTAAAAGAGATCTCAACATCACACACTGTGCTCAGATATTTCTCCTAGTCCAAAGACTCCGGTGGTCTCAAATTTGCCTGAGGCCATGGCAGGTGGTACTTGTGGCCATGGCCATGTTCCTTTATAAGGATAAATATCTGAGCACAGTGTGTGATGTTGTTGAGATCTCTTCTAAAATTTTAAAGGAGACAAATATGAGACCACCAGAGTCTTTAGACTAGGATAAATATTTGAGTACAGTGTGTGATGTTGTTGAGATCTCTTTTAAAGCTTTAAAGGAAACCATCGTGAGAGTGTTAGAGTTTTTGTCTCAGGAGACAAGTTTGAGAAGCAGGAGACTCAAGCAAAAAAAAAAAAAAAAATAGGGCTGTCAATCGATTCAAATATTTAATTGTGATTAATCGCAACTTAATCGCACATTTTTATTTGTTCTAAATGTACCTTAAATTAGTTTTTAATACTCTAATCAAGAAGTGCATGGACAAATATGGATGCTTTATGCAAATGTATGTTTATTATTATTGAAACCATAGTCAACATAGAGCATGAAGACTAGACATGTTTCAAAGGTCATAGATGTTTTTCAAAGATCTTGTTCATGTCTATTAGACACATGAAAATAGAAATTCCAGGTTCCCATTAGTTCTCTTTCTTTGCACTAAGCAATTTACTTACACAAACCTGTTTACATTGTTGCAGGACAGGGCAGCTCACTTCTTCTGAACATGCAAAATGTACATTTATTAGGCCTATTTATTATTAGATTTGTTTGCCTCTCTCTCTGTGCCCACATACTGTATTTTGATGCAGCTAAATTCTCAATAAAACTGCTTTCATTTATATATTTTACTGTTTCTGTTGTCAGACAACGGAATGAATATGAATTAGTGACTGAAACGCAACCCATTGAGACTACATAACCAGCTCACTTCCAAGATGTTAATCTGCACAAAAATGCCGATAATCGAGCCGTCGTCTCATGAAATCAAATACACATACGATAAAGACAATAGCTGTGCTGTGATTTCGGCTATAGTTGCATGTAAAATTAGAGAAGCAACATAATATCTGTGTTTAACTGAAAGCGCTGCTCTAGGCGCTTTTTTGAAGAGGGGGGGGGGGGGGGGGGCACTAATGGGGTCTAAGTCGCTAAGTTGGCAACACTGTGCATCTCCATTTCTCCAACTCCATTTTGCCACTGGTCAAACAGAAAATGTGTGCTGCGTTAATTGCACATTAATAAAATTAGTGCCGTTAAAATGAATTTGCGTTAATGCATTAACTTTGACAGCACTGAATATATATATATATATATATATATATATATATATATATATATATATATATATATATATATATATATATATATATATATATATATATATATATATATATATTAGTGCTGTCAAAGTTAATCAAAGTTACTCAGGAGATATTAATTCTCCTGCCAGGCTGTTACTGAAAATAAGAACTTGTTCTTAATGAACCTGCCTGGTCAAATAAAGGTTAAAAAAAAGCAAAAATCTCCACTCGATCTTAAAGTAACCTCATTTCTGTCTAGGATAAATATTTGAGATGTTAAAGAGATCTCACTTTTGATATCTATTTCCTATGGGATGTTTCCTACTGATGCACTACAACAAAATATAGAAATAACTGACTTAAAATATTTTTTTTCATTGGTGAAAATACGAGTGTTCTAATCATTTTGGCCACCATTGTACACTGCTCTGAGAACTGCACCTGCGGCACCATTCGATTGCACAGACCAAATTGTTAGAACTGCCCAGTCCTGCAGATTTGCCTTATACCACAAAATCAGGCCATTTCTATCAGATGATTAAATCTAAATGTAAAATCTCTCTCTCTCTCTCTCTCTCTCTGGGCATTCTGGGAGTTTGCACATGTGAGAGTGGTGGGGGGGTGGGGGTGAAGACTGAATAGTGGAAATTCACCTATCCTTTTTTTCTCTTTGTGCTTTTTCCATTTCATCTTTATTTTAGGCCTGTCAATCGATTAATTTTGTAATTTTTAAAATCGTGATTAATCGCATGATTGTCATGAGTTAACTCCCGATTAATCACAATTAATCACACATTTTTTTATTTGTTCTAATTTTACCTTAAATTAATACTTTTCAAGTTTGTAATACTCTAATCAACATGGGCATGGATAAATATGGATGCTTTATGCAAATGTATGTTTATTATTGAAATATAATAATATGAATAATATAGTCAACATAGTGCATGAAGACTAGATATGTTTCAAAGGTCATAGATGTTTTTCAAAGAACTTGTTCATGTCTATTAGACACATGAAGAAAGAACAAAGAAATACCAGGTTCCCATTACGTCTTTTTCTTTGCACTGAGCAATTTACTAACACAAACATGTTTAGATTTTTGCATGACAGGGAAGCTCTTCTGAAAATGCTAAATGTACATTTATTATTTATTATTACATTAGTTTGTCTTTCTCTGTGCCCATTTTGATTAAGCTAAATTCTCAATAAAACTGTTTTCATTGGTATATTTTACTGTTTCTGTTGTCAAACAATAGAATGAATATGAAATAGTGACTGAAACGTGACCCATTACGACATAACCAGCTCGCCCTTCCAAGATGTTAATCTGCACAAAAATCCTGATAATCGAGCCGTGGTCTGATGAAATCAAATACACATAAGATAAAGACAATATATGTGCTGTGATTTTGGCTATACTTTCATGTAAAATTAGAGAAGCAACATGTTTAACTGAATTAAAGGGCTGCCCCTCTTTGCTGCGCGAGATGCAGAGACAGAAAGAGAGAAAGGTGCGCGGAAGTGCTGGGAGAGCAGTACCGGTGGTACCGGCGATTCTCAGAAACTAAATAAGGTTTGGGCGCTTTTTTGAAGGAAAAAAAAATAAAAAATCGCTAAAGGGGCCTGTAATGTTGCTAAGTTGGCAACACTGTGTATCTCCATTTCTCCAACTAGGGGTTGGGCCATGGGTCAAACAGAAAATACGCGCTGCGTTAATCGCACATTAAAAAAAATTAGTGCAGTTAATATGATTTTGCGTTAACACTTTAACTTTGACAGCACTACTTTATTTATTTATTGGTTTATTTAATAGGGTCCATGCATATTCATGAACATTGTTGTATAAAAAATAGACTTAGTAACAATAACTACTTTTCATCTGCAGCCCCTAGGCAGGTAACATAAAACTAACATAAAGACAACATTCATTCACTATAAATGAAAAGGTACACATAGTGATAACATATACATTGACAACAAACAACAAAACAAAACAAAAATACATAATGGAAGAAACATTGTTCATCCACCTCTATACTGCGTTCAATTTAACAGTGAAAGTGTATGAGTGATAAATGTGTGACAGTTAAAAATGATTACATCTCTGGATTTCTAGAAGCCACTGTTTTAAAGGGTTAGTTCGCCCATTTAAGACATGAAGTTGTATGCAATCCTTACCAGCACTATAGTGCATACACACTGACCCACCCTTTAGTCACCTCCCTGGTCAGAGTTCTGGCCGCTGGAAGTTTTTCAAGATAGTACTCCCGGTTAGTTTCCGGGGCCTCAAAACTGTGCGTTTTTACGTGAAAAAAGTGCGTTTCAAAGCTTGAATAATTTACATCACAAAAAACACGCCTGACAAAATTCATACCTCAGTTTTAATCGGCACTATTTTCTTTCCATTTCTATCAATCCGCGCTGCTGTCAACGTCAACAGTGCGCACGTTCAGATCAGCTGTTGATAGCGCGACTCGCTGACAACATGTCTGACTACGAAACTTCTGATGACGAAACCAATTTTAGCACAATGTCAGACGGAACAGATGATGATGAAAGTAATTTTAGCACAACGCCAAAGGGATACCTTTATGAACCGGAGTATACCGATGCCGAAGTTCAGCAGATGGAGATAGAACGGGAAGAGAGAGCGAGATCTGAACGTGCGCACTGTTGACGTTGACAGCAGCGCGGATTGATAGAAATGGAAAGAAAATAGTGCCGATTAAAACTGAGGTATGAATTTTGTCAGGCGTGTTTTTTGTGATGTAAATTATTCAAGCTTTGAAACGCAAATACTTTTTTCACGTAAAAACGCACAGTTTTGAGGCCCCGGAAACTAACCGGGAGTACTATCTTGAAAAACTTCCAGCGGCCAGAACTCTGACCAGGGAGGTGACTAAAGGGTGGGTCAGTGTGTATGCACTATAGTGCTGGTAAGGATTGCATACAACTTCATGTCTGAAAAGGGGCGAACTAACACTTTAAGTGAGTTTTAAAGGTGTTGAATGTAAGACACTCTCTTATTGGGAGGGGCAAACTATTCCAGAGTTTACCACCTATTATTGACAATACATTTTGTCCGAAAGTGGTACGCCTAAATGGTATCACACAGTCCCCATTTACAGAGGCCCGTGTACTACCTCCGCTTTCAAGTCTTTGGAAAAAGCCATGCAGCGGAGGAGGGGCAATATTATGTAACACTTTATATACCAAACAAGCATACTTGAGACGTTTGAAATTGTCAAAACTTAAAAATTTCTTTCTAAGATATTGCAATGGTGGATTGACAATGCCTTTTTATCAAAAGTTTTTATGGCTTTCTTAAATAGAGATTCAATACTTTTAAGAGTAGTTGCGCTAGTTAATGACCAATTTGTAAAACAATACTCAATATGAGAAAAGATCATAGTATATAAGAACAACTTGGCAGCTTTGGTATCAAGAAACGGTCTAAATTGTTTAAAATTCTGCAAATTGAATTTAACTTTATTTGCCACCTTTTTTACATGACGTTCAACTGTTAGGGTTAAATCTTGATTCTGCATGGTTTGTTAAGTGTTTATTTTTGCTAATTGTTGTTGTTAAAGCCAGTTTTTACGCAGAGGGATGGCATCTCAGGTTGAGGTGCTGTCCTTACGCAATGGTTTCAGGTGTGTACCTGCTGGTGGGGTAATGGTGAAGGATGTGCTTGTTGCGACAGGAGAGGCACAAAAATATTTCCTCTGCCTCTCGCATGAACAAGGCTGTTGTGGTCTTTTTGAAAGCGCAGAACCTTGTTAATCAAATAATTGAAAGTGGCCTTATTGTAAATGAAGATTTAGTGCAATTTACTCCACTTTACACTACTTCTTCTAAAATTATGATTTCAAATGTGCCACCATTCATAACCAATTGGAGTGTGAGTTAGTTCGTTTCGTAAAAATTGTTAGTCTGTTTAAAATGATCTGTCTGGGGTGCAAACACCCAGCTCTAAAACATTTAATGTCTTTTAGGAGATGAGTAAACATGATTTTGGATTCTCTGGAGCGAACGCTGGATTCTTTCGTGTTAATCATGAAGGGAAAACATATATGGTTTACGCAACAACCGGTAGTATGTGTTTTGTGTTTTAGTAAGTGTTTTGAATGCGGTGATGTTGGGCATAAACGGCATGCTTAAAGAATGTGAAACCGAAGGCAGTGTTTCGAGAGCAGAGACTGATATTATTCCTGCCTTCGTGCCTACCCAGGGAATTCGGGATGAGATTGAGGATCCTCCTGAGGTAAGAGTTTTGGAAGTTAGTGTATCTATTCTCGGAAATACTCAAATAAGTGACGAAGTAAAAACAACAACAGTGACCGTTTCTGATTTCAGAAATATTGTGGTTAATGATATGAACAGAGAAATTGTTGAATCACTGAATGCTGAAAACGTTGATGTCCATGGATTGAACTCTGTACCAGGTACTAGCGGTATCCAGTCTAGAATTTGTAGTGCAGAGTGCGTGGTGGAGAAAGCAACAGATGGAGTTGAAATGCAATAAAGAATGTAATGAGGGTGGCATGGTTGAAACATTGTCAGATGAATCTGCATCTATACATGACCTTGAGTTATGTTCACAGGGAGATTCTCTGTGTAGTGGTGAGGTGAACTCGCAAGAGTTCTCACTAGATGATTCCTCATTGTATACTTTAGAGGAGATTAATGCTTTTCTAGATGATACTTTTGGGAAGCAAGTTTGAGAAGTCTGTTTCAGTACATCAAAAGAATGTGGGTTTTGAGATCGTAAGTGAAATGAAAAATTTTTGTTTAAAGAAACTTGTAACAGCAATCAGAAAGTATAGAAAAGTGGAAAAAAAGAGAATGTTAAAGGTTTTGATTTAGCTGACCATTTCCATGAATCACGTGGTGTTTCTGTTTGTAATGTTTTTTCTATCTGTTTTTCTCCTTTCCCTCTTAAAATTACATATGGAAGTTTTAAGAGTAGGTTCTCTTAATATAAATGTGGAAGGGATATGCACAAATGTGCATTAGTATCTGAAATAATAGAGCAGAAAAATATTGCATGTTATTTATCTTCAAGAAACACATAGCGATGTAGGTAATGAAGTTGAGTGGGGTTTGTTGTGGAAAGGGTAGTATAAGTTAAGCCATAAAACAAATTTGAGTGCAAGAGTGGCAATTTTCTTTTCACCTGATTTAAGGGTTCTATTTTCATGCGTTTTACTTTTGAGTACAGAAGAACCAATAAATGGTCATCTCCTGGTAGTTAAAGCTGATATTGATGGGGAAATGTATTATTTCATCAGTGTGTATGCACCAAATGTAGGGTTTGAAAGATTGAGATTTTTTGGTGTGTTAAATAATGTGTTAAAAAAAATGATCTAATGATGGGAATGTCACAGTTGGGGGGGGTGGAACTGTACAGAAAATTTTACAGTCGATCGAAATACTGAAGAACCCCATATTGTAAATTATATTGTCGGACACAGAGGTGAATAATGGTACGTGAGTTTATTGAACAGGTTGAGGTTAATAGAACAGTGATCCTTCAGCAGGAGAGGAGTAGTGGAGATTGGAGGTAAGAACTGAAGAGATGAGAATGATGGTAACAATATTGATATCCACAGACTTGCGGGTATGACGAGACGAGGAGACTTTCAGGAGCACACGGAATCCAGAGACAGACGATCTACGAGGAGAGGAGGACACGAGGAGCAGAGACAGGAGGTAAGGTACAACAGGTAAGTAATATAGTTAGAATGGAGTACACTCAGCGAGCTTGGTCTTGGGAATGGAGTCCACATAGTGTTTACAAGATCGGACGCTGGGTGAACTGAGGTGTGTGCTTTTATGCTGGAGTAGATGACTGTGGTGATGAGGTGCAGGTGAGCGTGATTAGTATTCGTGTGATGTGGATCGCTGTGATTGGTGGATGAAAGGGCCTGACTGATCCGTGACACATATTCAGTCATCATCTTGTTTATCAAGGTTAATAAGGGCAACTGATCTTTTGGATATATGGAGGGTTAAACACCCTGTCGTAAGGCAATGTACATGGGTTAAGGTAAATAACAATAGAGTTACTGCTGCTCGTTTGGACAGAATGTATATGTCTAAACAGTTGAGTAATTAAATTATTGATTGTTATATTATTCCAATGGGTTTTACAGACCATAATCTGGTGTTGGTTGTATTAAGTAAGTCTCAGAACTCAAACAAGTCCTCTTTTTGGCATTTTAATATTAGACTGCTTCAAGATAAAGAATTTTGTAGGTATTTTGAAATATTTTGGCAACAGTGGAAAATGAAAATAAGGAGTTCTGAAAACTTAAGACAGTGGTGGGACATAGGAAAAGTTAATATAAAAATGTTTTGCTTGCAGTATATTGCCAAATCTACTAAAGTGTTAAGAGAAACAATCGAGTCTGCTGAGAATAAGATATCATCTATAGGATCATATCTTCTAATTAATTCTGCTTCTATGTTGAGTAGTAAGCTACAGAGGAAAAAAATGGAGTTGAGATCTTATTTAAATGAGAGAGTAAAAGGGGCCTTGGTAAGGTCTCGTTTTATTTCTGTCACAGGTATGGAAGCTCCAGGTGCATATTTTTTTATTTTATTTGGAGCGTAAAGTGGCAAAGCACAAACAGATGGTCTGCTTACGTCTTCCTGATGGGAAGATGACATATGATATCAGAGATATGCGTTGTCGTGCAGTGGATTATTATTCAAATCTTTATACTGCTGAGCATTGTGATGAAAATTGTTCTGCACAACTTTTTCAAGATTTACCTCAAATAGACTTAGGCATACTTTCTTACTGCTTACTGCCCACTTTTTCAAGATTTACCTCAAATAGACTTAGGCATACTTTCTTACTGCTTACTGCCCAGTACACAGTGCATACTGCCTACTATTTTTTAAAGAATAGTGTGTGAAACAGTGTACAATAAGCAACAAATGTTTCAGAGTAGTATGCTTAATTGTCACATGACAAAACACAAACATTAATTCAGCACACCTGTCAATGTTGTTACCTTACAAACAAATGTGCTAACTATTCTTTTTATAATGGCTTGTTAATAAGCCTTCATATTAGTAAACAATACTATATTGCCCAATTGAACTCACTTCATAATTGAAGAACTTTACATAGGCTATTGGAAAGAACTGAATCAACACTGAGCTGTTTTTAACTGAACAATTTTTGGCCAACCTGGTCTCATAAAAATACGTACCTCTGCGCACTTTTTGTGCGACACCTTTTCTCATACCATGCTGCATGTTTCGCCACAGTTTCAAATAGAAATGCAGGGCTCGACATTAACGCTTGTCCGCTTGTCCGGGACAAGTGAATGTTTTGGACGGGCAAGTGAAAGAGAAATGAAATTGACTTGAAATTGACTTGAAAAAGTCAATACCAAAAACAATAATAACTGCCATTATTTGTGATACAGCCTTTGTTATAGGGGTGTGCGATTATGTATCGTTTGCGATAATTTCGTAATTGTTGTTTTAACGAGTACATTGCAAGAATCAAACAAAGAGTTCGTTCGTTCGTTCGTTAAACTTTATTATCCCCGAAGGGCAATTTGTTTCACAGCCAGCAGTAAAACCATATGCAACAACATCCAAACACCACAACACACAGACAAAACAAAAACAAAAACAATGACTTCCATTTATAATATACATAAGCATTATTTATAATTCAAAAAACCGATGGCAGCTGGTATAAAATAATTTTTAAATCTATTGGTCCTACATAAAGGCAAATAATATCTGCGAGTAGAAGGAAGCAATTTAAAAACATTCTGCAAGGGATGGCTGGAATCAGTCATAATTAACTCAGCCTTCTTTACAGTCCTGGACTTATACAAGTAGTTCAAATCATTTAACGTGGTGCCAAAAATTTTACCACACCCTAACAATACCTTGCAGTCTGTTCTTATTTTTAACATTAAGTGACCCATACCAGCACACGAATGAGAAAGTAATGATCGATTCAATACAACAAGAATAAAACATCTTCATGAAGGTACTGTCCACTTTAAAACTACAAAGCTTCCGCAGATAAAACATACGCTGGTGGGCTTTCTTACACACAGCATCCACATGAGACTCAAAGGTCAACTTTTCATCTATTACAGTACCAAGGTATTTAAATTGATGTACAACCTCAACAACATGATCATTCATAACCACAGAAGAGATGACCGTAGGATTCTTCCTAAAATCTATTATCATCTCTTTAGTTTTAGATACTGTGACGGGAGGAGCCAACGACAGACACAGTGGGTGTGGCGTCAGGCCTCGGAGAGGTTTTTATTGAACAAAAATAATAAAATAAAAGTGTCCAGGGGAAAGAAGTGTCCAAAGAAGGGGGGGGGGGGATCTGGTGTCCTCGTCGTGCTTCGGGGCTTGTGCAGGAGGGCAGTGTTCCAGAAGGTAAGGGTCCAGGCAAGGGGCGGAGTCAGGTGGCCGCACACGCTCCCGCAGTCCTGGGCACGAGGGGCGGCGGCTTCTCTGGAGCGGCGGCACTTCCTCTTCTGCCTCTTACGGGCTTTGGCGGGATGGACGGCCCGGCATCCTGGCCCGACGGCCGTTATACGGGTGCGGCTTACACGATGACCCTGGAGGTTCCGCGGCTCACATCCTCGGCGGCGCGATGTCCCTCGACGCACCCTTCCTGGACCCACGAGGACACCAGTGTGCATGCACTGGGGAAGAGACCGGTCTCCCGAGGAGAGGCGCGCTCGGCATTTAACGGCGGCGGTGATGAGGCTTAATTCAGTTCAGCTGTGCCTCATCACACGCCGCCAGCCCACGTTGGTCCCACGCCCCTCCTCTCATCCACCCACTCCAGTCGGGAGCCTGGTGAAGGGCGGCGAATAAGGGACGGGGTGGTGATGATGATGAGGGGGAGGGCCGTCGAACCGTCACAATACATTAATGTCCAAAAAGGACAATTTACACCAATCAATAAAATCTGTCAGTACCGGACCATGATCAAGATCCCCACTGTTTAAAAGGGAAACAATCACTGAATCATCCGCAAACTTAATAATTTGACGCCTCTCCAGTTGCGTCTGACACTCATTAGTATAAAGCGCAAATAAAAGAGGTGAAAGAACACATCCTTGCGGTGATCCAGTCGAAGAAAAAAGTACATCAGATAAAACCCCGTTAAAAAAAACAGTTAAAAAATCCATCAACCAACATATTAGCCCAAAATCAATATTATACACCCTATTTAACCTTTCTGCTAAGATATGAGGTTGGATACAATTAAAGGCAGATGAAAAATCAATAAAAACTAATCGCACAAAAGTTTTTGCACCCTCCAAATGTGCTAAAATCATATTTAATAGAGTACTTATCGCATCATCAACACCCCTACTGGGCTTGTAGGCAAACTGAAACGGATCTAAATTTTCCTGTACCATGGTCAAAAGCTTATCTTTCACAATCCGCTCAAATATTTTCATAATCAGAGAGGTAAGTGCTACTGGCCTAAACTCATTTAAACATTGTGGTGCATTATTTTTAGGCACCGGTACAATAATAGATTCTTTCCAGAGACAAGGGACCTTATGAAGGTGCAGTGACATACTAAAAATAAAACAAAAAATATCTGCCAATTGTTCTGCGCAATTTTTAATAATGCGGCCTCCAATTCCATCCGGACCTGAACTTTTCCTCTCTTTAACACCCTGAAAAAGTTTTAAGACTGTATTCTTATCAACGTTTACGCTATTTTGATCAAAAGAAACATTTTTAAAAGCTGCCAATTCCTGACTAAAATCATGAACATTAAAACGATTATAAAAAACATTTAAATCATTGGAAAGGCCAAAATCAAGCTTCCCATCAAAAGAAATATTACATTTCTTAGAGTGCATCCCCATCATGGACTTCACCCCCTCCCATGCAGAACGAGAATTTCCATTTCTGAACATATACTCCACTTTATCCTTATAATTAAGCTTTGCCAATTTAAGTTCCTTCTTAACCTGTTTTTGTAATGCCTTATACTGAGTCATGTCACCTTGATTAAAACAAATGTTCCTCTGAATAATTGTGTTTTTTACAGATTTAGTGACCCACAATTTATTGTTTGGATAGATGCGAATTTCTTTCTTGGGAATAACAAGGCCCTCACAGAAGGTAACATAAGCTGACACAGTCTCTGTAAGTTCATCCAAATCAACACAAGCATTTATAAACACATCCCAATTTGTACAGCTAAAACAGTCCTGGAGAGAGTTAATAGATTCCTCCGACCACACTGGAACTAAACGGCGTTCCGGCTTAGTTTTCTTAAGGACCGATTTATATAAAGGAACCAAGTACACAACATTGTGATCTGACATACCCAATGGAGCTCTTCAAAAAGATTTATATGCTCCCTTCACAGATCCATAACATAAATCAAGACATTTCTTATAACGTGTAAAACAGGTCACATACTGATAAAAACCACTCAAGGACTTCCCCATTTTACAATGATTAAAATCACCCATAATAAAGTTCGGTGCATCCGGCGTCATCCTTTGAAGTCTTTGCACAGTTTTTGCGACAATTCGAGTTGCCGTATCAGCATTAGCCTTCGGGTGAATATAAACAAGCGTAACAAACAGCTGCGGGAACTCTCTTGGTAAATAATAGGGTCGTAGGGAAACAGATAAAAGTTCAATGTCAGGTGTACACAAGGTCTCCCTAACGACCACCGTATTACACCAGTTTTTGTTCACATAAAGACATAATCCTCCACCAAGTGATTTACCCGTCACAGCTGAGTCTCTGTCCAAGCGATAGGGTCCCCCAAAGCCATCAATTTCCAAATCGGAATGAGAATCTTGTTCCTTAAGCCATGTTTCCGTAAATGCAAGAAGGCATGCACTGCTATATTCTTTGAGGAACTTAACATTTGCCCGAAGCTCATCCAGTTTATTATGGAGCGACTGAACGTTAGCCAACATAACTGTAGGGAGAGGCATGCGACGATGGCCTTGTCTTCTCACCCTCTGGCACACGCCACCGCGACTCCCCCTCTTCCTCACCTTTTTCGACTTGGATATCCATACTCGATTCACCTCAAAAGAGTCCGACCGAATAACTTCTGCTGGAAGTGCCGTCAAAGTGTCCACCGTACCACCTTCAGAGTTACGTAGTAGTAGGAGAAACTCATGGCTATAACGTATAGGTTCACGGAAGTCGCAAAAAATCCTCAAAAAATAACAAAAAAACGAAAGAAGTAAAAAAGAGCCCGACATATTAAAGGAAGTCATTGTTAACAATAAATAACAAACAACATAAAACTATTTAAAAAGACTGCACTACACGCTACCAAACTGCTGCTGCGTGTCGCCGTATCACAGCGCGAGTGCACGCATAATTACGTAAAGTCATCTAGGTTAGACTAGCTCACGTGCATTCTTTCACTGCATGATTCAGTATTACAATTACAATGCATGAAGAATGATCAGAAAATCGTAGATCGAACGTCGTTTTTTTTTTTTTTGCTTCAAAAATCATCATGATTACAAATAATAACAGTTCAATAAACAAGAAGTTAACATTTAAGATACTTACGTTTTAGACACCATATTGCCTGTTTTTGCTCTATTTCACCAACAAAAATAACTCCAAACATAGCCACAGCGCTTGCATCTCTGAGGAACATGACGCAATGACTCACTTATTAACAGTGACTTTATGCCACCTTCTGATGATTTTAATTTCACATTTACAGTATTTTTTTTTATTTATTATTTAATTTCAAATAGCAGTATTCAACGTTATATGTATCAAAACATTATTTATTAATTTGTAATTGCAGATTACATTATTCCATGTCCCTCAGAGCTGCATTAAACAGTGTGTAAATATATCTATTCCACTTCAGATGCAGCTTCTGTTTCCTCTGCATTGCAAAGATGCATTTTGTTGAAACTGATTTCATTTGTTTGGTAACAGCCCAAATGTCTTATTATACTAATTGACTGATTCAATTTAACTAATTAAAAAATTTTAAATTTAAGTTTGAAAATAATGAAAATTATATATATAATATAAATATTAGCATTTTATTTTTAAGTTTACTATAAAATAATTGTATTTGTATTTAATTCTAACTTTTTATTTTAAAATATAATAGAATTATCACACTTTATTATTTTGTTCATTATTTCATTTAAAAAGGAAAATCTAAATAAACTAAATGTGTTTTCTATAACTACAATAAATAATTATATTTATAACTCAATTTAAATAATTTTTTTCTCTCCGGGTAAGTAACTTTTATACTCTGACAAGTAAATGACAAATTTACTTGTCCGAAGGACAACCACATGAGAATGCTTAATGTCAAGCCCGGGAAATGTCGACTGAGTGGTGCTAAAACACAGGTTCAATATGTGAACCCTTGCATGTTTGTAGTAGGGGTCGACCGATTATCGGCCTGGCCGATTATCGGCGCCGATATTAAGCATTTCTCTGATTATCGGTATCGGTCATTTTCAAAACCGATGTGCCGATAAAATTAATTTAATTTTGAAACAGGCTATTTGGCTCTGACGCAGCCTGTCAGAACTCACCACTCTGTGGCCTAGAGCAGTCTCCGCCCACCGCGCATCTGATTTGTTGGGAGTCACGAGTCCGACCAATCAACGTGGAAGACCAAGGCACTCTCACACTGAAAGCGCTTGCTACAGTTTCAGTGATCATCACGCATCAGTTGTCTCTCAAAGGCAGCAGCAGACGTTGCTCAAGTTGCAATAAATCACAATCCACTACACTGAAGTTACAAAACACCTCAATATTATCTATTTATGGTTTCCGCGATGGGAAAACGCAGACGGAATCGCGGAATCCAGTTATATAAAGGGAATTTACTGTATAACGCGGAGTCACGGAGTTCGTCTAAGTTTGGATGAATTAATCAAAAGTAGGTCAGTACACTTAAATCGACTCGCGCTATGGACTAGTATCTGTACATATTAAGCTGCAAAAAGACTTATTTAAATATGAATTCTGCGTGTCTCTGTATATGTGAATGGCACAGACGCGCGGTTTTTATTACACACACACACACACACACACACTGAAGTGCGCGACACTCGCGGTGTTTTCAGCTTCTGCCATCTCACTAAATGAGGACATAAACACATGAACAACATCCCCAGAACTGCTCTGAGAGTTACTTCATGAGCATTTGACCGTTTCATTTGAGTAAAACGATCGTCATATCACATACATAGGCTACAGAAACTTAAGAGGTCCTCATGGCAACCCGTCAAAATAAAAGTTCGGTTTATCTACTGATACTACTACTGTTTAAAAGAATAATCACACAATACGCTATTTTTCCATGTTTTAATTTTAATGGTAAACCCATTTGTTTGCCAAAAAATTTAGTTTAACACTCATTTGATTAAAAGATAACTGAAATTAATGTTTTATGGCTTCATTTGCACTGCACTGTAAATTAAAACTAATCGAAATTACTTTCACATAGGCCAAGATTAAGATACTGTCACACAGGCCAAGATTAGGACAACATAAATTGTGACATTTCAATAGGCTATTGAACCAAGTGTGCCTATAACAGGCTATTAGTGTTATAGTTTAATTAAAATAGTTACAGTCTCCTTCACAATTTCTACAATGGATCCATGAAGACAATTAAATTATTTACACTTATTATAATTATGAGAGGTTATGCTATTACACATACATTTCTAACATGTAAATTATTGAAGCCAAATACTTACATTTCCCCAAGCTGTTTAGCTGTAGTACAGTATTCATAGGCTTAATCATGAAGCATACAGTGGCCCCACTTTTAACTCTCTCTTTATATTGCCCTTATTGTAGATGGATGCATGGAGGATGACAAGAGTAAGAAGTGCAATCAACACCAGGGAAAGCAGTTTTTGTCAGAGCCCTTGTTATTCTTAACTTTGACATTAATTTTAATTTTTACATCAGATATAATATATCGGTTAAAAATATCGGTTATCGGTCCACCTGGTCTGTAATAATCGGTATCGGCATCGGCCCTGAAAAACACATATCGGTCGACCCCTAGTTTGTAGTATGTAGATATTGGTACATATTGCTGTTTTGTTTTATTACATTGCTTCAGATATGTATTGCGGCGTCTATGAAAACCCATATATATGAAGCTGGATGTGTGCGATGCTAACATTCAAAAGCATAAGTTTTCAAATCTCCCAGCATATTAATATTGTTTTGAAGTCATAGCATAATATTCTTCAAGTAATTGTGCAAAAATTACGCTTTATTAATCGCAACTCTGTAAATTTGTGTGAAAGTGTTCATTCATTTTGGAAACTGCAGTGATATGTACTTATTGGTACTTATTTCATGTCACGCTAAAAAGTGCACCCAGGTACGTAAATGCCATGAGACCAGGTAGTTTTTGGCAGTTACACTAATTGGAAAAAGTGACATATTCTAGTTACACTAAGTGCAAATAATGATAAATGTTGTTTACTCTAAAATAGCAGCATTTTCTTTAGCAACAAGTGTGTAAATAGTAGTTAGGTGGCATATATTTATACTTCAGTACTGTAGTACATTATAAAACAGTATACAATAACATATTGAGTGTAAATGATCATAAATTTTATCTGATGAATGCCACTTTATTGGGACAAAAACCTACCTACAGCTAAGCACACTGTATTATTAATGAGGCGTTTAATCTCTACTTTTGAAATATTTACTTAATTTTTTTTATTGAAAATAAATGCCTTTCTGATCTGGTATGTGATGGGAAAAGGAGTTGCACGAGTTTGACAAAAGTTGGATTCAAACTCGGATCGCTCGCATCAACAGCACACATCTCACGACTTTTACTCTCAGCGTCACTGATTCTACAGAAACCCACGTGTCTTTTGCAGTGCCGTTTATCGCAGCCAGGCATTGGTGGGAGGAGTTAATGTAAATAGCCTCTGTTAACAAATTGCTCTATTTGTCCTTAGAGTAAATACACTCCGTTTCTTTTTAGAGCTGCTTGACAGAGGAATTTAATTCTGTTTGCATAATTGAAATATTAATTGTATTTATATATTTTATTTATATATTATATTACTGCAATATTAATATTATTATGTAATATATTTGAAGCAATGTATAAAGTGCTATAGAGATAAAGATGTCATTTGACTTGATCGGAAAAGTGCCAAAGAGATTAAAGTACAATTTATGTCCTATAAATTATATTGTTTTTAGATGCACAGCAATAGTTTGTAGTTTACATGTATATGTATATACGTACATATACAAGTCTTACATTTATAATTACTATTCCCTGCCTCCAGTTCACTCACGCGTTTAAAGATGAAACATCACATGGAGCGCACTGCTCCAGATGCATAGATCAAATTTCAGCCAATGTAGCAGGTAATTCGGGCATTCCATCAGATCGACTTCCAAACCATCCAAGAGGTCAGTGGAACAAATACAGAAGCCTCTGTGACATTGGAACCTGAAGATGACTTATCTGGCAAATTTGTGGTGGTTCTCTATGTAGTGCCCGGTAGCTGGGGACTACTTTCAGGCGCTGCGTAATATCACTGCACCATGTTACGGCAGCAAAGTTCCTTGATTATTACGCCGGAATGAGAGTATAGTTCCTAGCCAAATCGGACTACAAAAACGCAACTTTTCATTTTCTGCCGATCTTAGTACACGATATAACTACAGAAGAGTCAAGTTTTAAATAGGACAAATATCGAAACTCTTTGATCGTTTTTGAACGCGATGCTACTGGTCTAATTGGATTCAATGATCTATGCTAAAAGTGCTCTCGCCAGACCCGGAGATCGGCTGAATGGATTAAAAAACGGTAAAACTCAACTTATTAACTCTGGGGGAGTTGGAGAATGAGCCTATTTCCAAAAAAAGTGGAGTGTTCCTTTAACAGACAATATCTTACCTCTGGATGAATTCAAGCGTGCAGGCTGCCTCATCTTGGTACTGTAGGTTAAAGATGTAAAAACAGGAAAAAAAAGACGCCAGCCCTGTCACAAAGGTGGACTGGATCCCTTCGCAAATGACTTGGCCCTCAAGGCTGAGCATCCAGCGCTGGAAGCGGCTTCCCGTTTCTCCTGAAACAGAAATGTTTTAACTGTCAAATTTCTGTTTTAATTTTCATTTTGAATACAGTTTAGTTTGATACCATTGAATTCACTACATACAACACTAAAGCCAACTGTCCTATCTAAAACCAACTTACCAAGAAGTATCAGACGAGGAGTTGCAGGTATAGAGAGTGAACTCTCAAGGTCAGCTGCAGTGGCATATCCCTAGACATAGAACAAATTAAACACAATATTAATGACATAAGACTACCACTGAGTGAGATAGATATATAGATAGAATGAGAGATGGAGAGACAGGAAGAGATAGATAAAGAGTGAGGGGGGATATAGATAGAGAGATATAGCAAGATACAGAGAGAGAGTGATGGATAGATAGATAAAGTGAGATAGATAAAAGAGAGAGGGAGAGAGTTAGATAGATACAGATATAGATGGAGAGACAGAGAGATAGAGGGAGAGAGTTAGATAGATACAGATATAGAGGGAGAGATAGAGGGAGAGAGTTAGATAGATACAGATATAGAGGGAGAGACAGAGAGAGAGGGAGATAGAGGGAAAGAGGGAGAGATAGAGGTAGAAATAGAGGAAGATATAGGGAGAGATTGATAGGGAGAGAGTGATAAAACAGAGAGATAGATACAGGGTAGGTAAAGAGAAAGAGAGAGAGATAGTGAAAGAGATAGGTAAAGATAGAGGAATAGATAGAGATAGAGACAAAGTGAGGGAGAGATAGATGGTCAGAGAGGAGTGTGTGTGTGAGAAAGAGAGGCAGAGAGAGAGGTGTGTGTTTGTGTGTAGGGGAACTTACATCTGCAAGAACAATGAGTCCTGAGACATCTTCAGAAAAGTGAGACAGAAGAAGATGGATGACCTGATAGGACAGCTCGACATCATCATCACGCTGACGAAGAACTTCCTTCATCCTTGCATTCGTCGGTTTAGTCTTGAACATTTCCACAATCGCTTTGCCACACTCTTCCATGGCAAGTTCAAGGCTACGCAGCACAGGAATATCAGTAAGAAGCTCAAAGTGGGAGTACAGTCCTTTCTGACTGAACAAGTATGGCCACTTGGTTTTTAAAGATGCAATGGTTGGTGTAGGTACAACATTTATGTGGGACCGCTGCAGGTAGAAAGTAGAATCCATCAGCTTCTTTACCTCTGGTCTCTCAGCACCAGTTGTGCCATCCCGAATGTAGATCCCTTCAAGTTGTTGACGCTTGGTCTCCATTGTGTCCTCAGTCTCTTCTGAAGGGAGGCTGGGCTGGAATCTTGTGCATCCATATATGTCAGTAGGCCCTCTCTTTTGTCCATGGCTAGCTGAACGGTGCTGATGAAAACTGCTTGCACGGTTCAGATTTTCAATGCGATTTTTCACTTGAATCAGCAAAGATGTATATCCACTATCTAGAAGCTGTCCATTGTCTCGCTGATCGGCAAAACTTTCTGGGTACTGGTGAACAATGTTCCGGCAAACTACAAGGCACTGTGCTCGTGTTGGATTCAGCTCATACTTCCTCATCTCATTGGATATTATCCTGACCATCTGCCGTCGTGCACCTGGTGAAGGTCTCTTACAAGATGAAATGGCAGTGCGAATCTCCGCAGGCATAACGTCCCATGGCACCTTAAAAGACTCTGGCCATGATTTTCTTACAGGCTGGGTGGCAGACGGGCTGTCCTCACTTCCAGATAGACTGATGATTGATAGACAGTTGCTGCGGACTTCAGTGGTGGAGGATGGGATGATTTCAAGATTTACTGTGATCACTTTACTCTCTAAAAATGACCAAAAATATGAGATGGCTCATGTGAACTTAATTGAAGGCATCAACAAAATATAACAACTGCAGAATCCTCTCCTCCCCCAGAAAATCAATCCAGACCCAAATCCCAGTAATGTTTTTAAATTGTGAAATATACATTGGTTAAGAACTTCTGCAAGCTATGATGCAATGGAATAGTACTATAACTTAAAAAGCAAGCTTACCTATTTGGAATACTTCCAAAAGTTGTCGTCGTCTAACAAGAGGCAGTAAGTCTGCAAAGTCGTCCTCTTTTACATATTTGAGTTCTTGTGTTGATGTAAAGCCGCCAGCATTTACAATTCTATCAATTATAGTGTTGTGGATAGATTCTGGAATATTCGGCAGTGCCCTTGGCACAATCTCCATCATTTTATCCAGAAAAGTAGGCATTGATGTATACTGAGAAGAAAGAAAATAACAATTACTGTCATATTAGACAATGTGTACTCTTGTAACATCAGAGAAAAAAATGTCTTACAGTCCATTAGGATTCAGCCAATGAACGAGCTATTGAGAGAAAATAGAAGTTGTCCGTCATTTAAGGAAAGGTTGGTAAACATGCTACAGTACATCATTTTGGGGTGTTGATTATTAATAATGCATTGGCAATGGGAGAGAGGCAAAATATTCAAAACAGTAACCCAAAATGACAGTAAAATAGCCTGTCTACCAATAAGAGAGATATCAATTCCATCAATAACATCTATTGAACAGCTTCAGATTCTCCTGGCAAGGCCTGTGGGACTGTTTGCTCCAGCATCGTGGCTGTACACTGAAATAAAGGAATGATGTGGTACAATTACTGCCATGTCAGAGAATGTGTATGCTGGTAAAGGATAATAATCAATAAGGTCATCTTGCTTAACACAGCAGTAACATCCCTGCACTGGAGTAAAGCCATAAATACCGACATCATGAAGAAACACAGTCCTACATTTTTCAGTGAGAAAATATACTGTTGAATGATTCTGTATCAGTATAATGACAATCTTTCCAACGACAAGACCCTCAGAGTTCTCATCTATTGACACAAGCATGTTTTTCTTGTATTTTGTGCCTTTGACAGTTGCCTCATTGGCAATCAGTGTATTGTGAGGGCCAAAATCATAGTTTGAAACAGATTCCCTGATGTAGTCATTGAAGTCCTCAAGAAAAAACTCAGTTGCCTTTTCTGCTACAACAACGGGTGCAAAGAGACTACCAGCCTGCAGATAAGCCTGGAAAAGCTGATGCCTCTCTGAAAGAGTTAAGCAGAGGTTTTTAAAGTTGTGGAGCTTTCTGGAGCACTGCTTAAAGTAAGTGTGCTTGCTTTCAAATCTCAGTGTCCATAACCTAATTAGTGGGCCAAAACACATTATGAGCTCAGGGTAGTGAGAAACATAATGGTGCTTAGGCTTCAGTTTGTGATTTGGGAAAGCCTGGCTCCTGAAACACAAATACTCATCAATGAGGACCCTAAGATAGGCTATCTGTCCAGCTGAAATGGCTGGAGCACAAATGAGAGAGACCATTTCTTGCAGTTGTAAGACAAGTTGCCAAACTTTGTTTTCACTCGGGGACTGAATTTTCTCTCCAATCAGTAGTGGTAATAACCTGAGCAGGCACCAGTTTTGTACAGCATGGCCACTGAGTTTGTCACTTCCTGGGTTAACCTCACATGGTTTGTCATTAGCATCATTGCTGAGATATTTAAACCGATTAATTCTTCGATTTAATTCAAGGTATGTAAACTGTTTGTCTACCTTGACCAGATGCTGAATGTACAATGAGAGGTCAGCGGACACAATGCCTTCAAACAAATCATGTCCAATACATGGTGGCAATCCAGGTTGACATACATGAAAATAGGATAACTCATTGAACAAGGAGTCAAATTTGATACCTCCACTCCACATGTTCTCTGTATGACCGTACTGTGCGAGTAGCGGCCCTACTTAGTGGATCTGCATGGAATTTCTCTCTCTCCATTTCACAATATCTGCAGAAATGGATACTTGTGCTGAAATTCTCAAAGAATCCGCCAATGTTATGTGACCCCAAGTTGTCTCCACAAATAGCATGCAGTATTCCTTTACAGACTTGTCCATCTGGTAAAACTATACCACTTTTCTCAAGTTCTTTCATATCTTTAACCAAGCGACCCAGGACTAAATCCTGGCCAAAATGTTTGAAGTCTTTCTCTTTGCAAAGAAGAACTAATTGCATTTGATCAGTGTTTGACCTATTGTATGGTAAAAGGTCTGCCAGAGAAAGATACAGAGCAAGTACTTTGTGCTTTTTTTTCCCTGACCCAAGTGGGTTTACCACCTCGAAAGCATCTTGATATAAGATCAAGCCTAATGACCCATCTTTTTTAAGTGTGTTGTCTGTTACATTCTCCCCATCCCACACATCCTGAAAAACATTGTCAGTTTCTGTATGGGCATGAACTTGTTTGTACTGCTCAAATACAGACTGACTCTGAAAAAGAGCATTGAGTGTTTGGTCTATTGGGACATAATGGGCAAAGCTGTCCTTGCCGGCTTCATTTTGTCCCAGGCATATTGGAACAGGTTCGACATAACTAAATTGACTCTTGAAAAAAGTCTTTCTCCGTAGATCTGTTTTTAATGTGTGTGTATTGTGAGTTCGGAAAAGATCTTCTGCTCTCAGATCATCAATTAGAGCCCTAATTGAATCATCTGAAATCCCCATCTGACGTAACTTCTCATCCAATTTAGAAAATAACTGAGACTGGCTGAGATCATGTATTGACTGCATATCTTCAATGATTGTCTGAATGGTGGAGGCCGGAAGCAGTAACTTTGCCTGTAGCTTAAGATAAAACAGAGCAAGATTCCTCAAAAAAAGTGAATCTTCAATATTTTCTGGGCTAAACTCCAAATGGTCTGCATTGTCAGCAGCATCAATCTCCACATCACACTGTGAATCACTGTCTCCATGAGGACCACTAGATCCACTTACACCAGCCAGACTGACAACAGAATCCATTAAATTGCCCTCTTCACTTCTTTTATGTTTTCTTGACAAATGAGATGTAAATGTAGAAACCACAGTACATGTTTTATCACATTGCTTGAAGGGACAAACTATAGTTCGTCCTTCTTTGATGTGCACCTTAATATGAGAATAAAACTCAGTCAAGGAGTCACATTTGGCACGGCAGGAGGAAACATGACACGTAAGATCCACTAGCCTAATCGATCTTGGCTGAACAATACTATCCTTATGATGTCTGTAAATATGTCCCTTCAGACCAGCACATTTTTTAAATGTCTTTTGGCAATTAGGCATACAACACTGCCATACTAAATTGGGTATGTTGCTGTGAATCTTTGTGTGCCTCACATAGGCCGCAGAGGTGGCTGACTGTTGTCCACAAATTTGGCAAGAAAACATTATGCAAGCCAATTAGACTTATTGATAGATTAGCAGTAAATTGCTAGATTAAAGCAGGTAAGAAACCATTCAAATTTTCACCTGGTTCTGAGACATACATCCTGGGATATTATCTTGAACACCAGTGTGATCAGGGATGGTAACATTACCCTGCATCTGCATCTGTAATAAAAAAAAAAAAAAAAAAAAAAAAATATATAAAAAAAAAATGTAAACATTTATCTACAACTCAATGATAATCTGGATTTACCTCATTGATAGGCTAAAACCTGCACATAAAATAGTCACACCAGCATGTCTAGTAGCCCAAACAGCTATAATCCATCAAAGAGGAGCAGCTGACATGAATTCATCAAATACAGTCTTAGACCACTATCTAGCATCATTAACAGCTATCAGTAAATAGATTTATGTTAGCCGTTTGATTTTTCAGGATGAATCTGCTTAACCAGACGTGCACATGGCAAGAATGCCACACAAACTTGCTAAATTACTTAAAAGTTATAGGCCTAACGTTTATAGATTTAGATCGTATACATAAATGGACATTAGAATAAGCGCATTGTTTCTAAAATTAATGGACAAACTATCAAAATGTTGCTAGCTTGAATCACCATGGCTCATTAGCTTACTTCATGTGGTGTAAGTCCGTGGCGTTTAACGTTAGTATACATCAACACCACTGATAGATGTTAAAACTATGCATGACTTTGAAGAAACTCTTTAATCTCACCGGATTATTGATATTTTGGTCGATGAAATCACCGCGATCTTCCGACATGGATCTCCGTGTTCGATGCAGGTTCAAATGCCACCTTCAACGTTACGCTCCTTCCCAGAATGCAAAAAAAATACTGTATGAACATGTTATTTCAGATAGTGGCGCCGATAGACAAGTGGCGCCTGCAAGCGTGCTGCGTCATACGGATATTTACACCGTGTTCAGAAAGAACACACACACGCATTGGGAGCGCAGTTCCTCAACTAAATGTCTAGGCCGTCTCGCGTAAAATCCGGAGTGTAGGGTATTAATCTATTTTTTTACAGTCTATGGTATTAATAGGGTAATTTAAAGGCTATACAACCACGATAACAAACACATTTGCGCACGCACAGAAAACACCGCAAACTTTAGCCTGTTATTTCTGTCTGTGAATCCGTCGTTGTTTAGCAACCTAAAAAAAAAAAAAAACGAAATGAAATTGCTAACTTCTCCACTGATAAATAATAACTTTTTTTTTTCTTCTTTTTTTTTTACAATAAGCATAAAAGCATTTATATCCAAACATAGCCTACATATCCGACATCTTTGCTTGAATTTTCGATTTTGCGGTTAAATAACAAAAATGAGGTGTTATTTAACAATGAGGTGTTAAATAACAAAAATGAGGTGTTATTTAACATATATTTCCTAAAATTAACAGTTAGGCACAGTTATTAAAAATAACAGGTAAATCATGTTGAAATTTGGGTGTAAATTAACAGAAACATTTAACAGTGCAGGCGATTTTACAGTATTTGTTAATAATATACAAGATGTTAAGTTTCTGCCTAATGCACTTGATGTTCATGAGAAGGCTTCATCGTTCAAGCTGAACTGGGATAAAACTGCCATCCACTCTGTGGCATAAATTTAATGTGCTGCAACCACCAGCAGGTCTAATTCAAGCGATTCAAAGGCACTTAGTGACTTTTTTTTGGTCAGGATACCATTGGGTCCGATCTGCTGTACTGTATCTTCCTATACAAGAAGGGGGACAATGCCTGGTGGATATACGACTTTTCGTTTACAAACCTCTCAAAGACTGCTATACAACAGCAATTTTGCTTGGATGAACACAGCCCTTTTGCGGAGGGTAGGTGGAATGGGACTTGATAAGCATTTATTTCTTATGCATTTACAAGAGTCTGAATTAGTAGACCTTACGCTCTATTATAAATCTATGCTTGAGGCTTGGAAATTTTTTACTGTGTCAAGATCACCTGATTTATCAGCTGGGCCTTGGCTGTTGGAAGAACCTTTGTTTTTTAACCTTCTCTTTTCTTCAAGATTTTTATCATCTGCGTGTTTATGTTCACGGCTGGTGGCTGCTGGATACATGAAGTTGGGCCATGTACTGAGCAGCAGTGTGGAAGTCATAAGTCAAAGGACTGAAGTGAAATCTGCAAGAATGATAACAGCAGTTTGTTGCAGAAGTACATGGAGAGTTAAGAAAGGAGCACAGAGATCTTATGAACAATAAAGAGATGATTCATGAGTGGACAGAAGGGCTTGATTATGAATTTCCTTCACTCATTGTTAGTGCTGCTGTAGAGAATTGGGAAGATGATGATCACTGTTTGTTGACGTTTAAAAAGCCAGTTTTGGACTGTTTCATGTTAGCTTGGAAGAAGGCCTTGTATCTGACTGTGAAAGTGTCAAATGTCGGGTTTTTGACTGGTGTTTTTTCAACAAAATGGAGGGACTTTTTTGGACTTGACTCTTCTCCTAAAGGCTGCTGGCGTACTCTGTACAAATGCCCAGTCAATAAGCGGACGGGTGACTTCCAGTAGAGAATTGTACATGGAGCTGTAGCTACGAACAGACATGTGGTGCATCTTAATCCTAGTGTTGGGGTGGGTTGTCCCAGGGCTGGACTGGGACAAAAAAATCGGCCTTGGCATTTTTTGGTCTTGGTGGCTCACCACCATATATAAAATATATATATATATATATATATATATTCTAACGGGAGGAAGAATCACACGACACGGATGGTCAATAAATGCCCCGAAGGGTGATTTTATTGTGAGTGTTTGTGCGTGCCGTCGTGCTCGGTAGTGAGATAGTCGTGCTCCAGGATCCACTTGTGCTTCTGTGCTCGGCGTGAGTGAGGCTCCCGTGTCCGTGTCGTCCGTGTGCAGTGGGCTAGCCGGTCAGGAGTCGCTCTCTGTGGCAGAGGGAGAGGGAAGTCAGCGATACAAAAACTGGAGTTATATCTCACCCTCCTCTGGTTCTGGCGTCCTTTTATCCTCCTGTTAATTGGTATCAGGTGCGGCCGGCCAGCCCGTGCTAATGAGGTGCAGGTGATTCTCCTCTGTTTCCAGGGCGATGCTGACGAGGTCCCGGGACACGTGTCACTATATATATATATATATATATATATATAGTGATGATCAGGCCGTGTGGCAGGTGAACATCGTAGTGAAGATGGGACGGAAGTGGAAAGCCAGCGGAGCTCTGAGTCAAGTCAAGTCAAGTCACCTTTATTTATATAGCGCTTTTACCAATACAGATTGTGTCAAATCACTTAACAGTATCAAATTGGAGGACAGTGTGTCAGTAATATATAATGATAAGATTAAACACTCAATTTTCAGTTAAAGGCATTTCATTATTGAATTCAGAGATGTCATTGTCTAGCTCAGTTTAGTTTAAATAGTATCTGTGCAATCAAATCGGCGATAATCGCTAGAAATTAGGTGTCCCCAACTGAGCAAGCCAGAGGCGACAGCGGCAAGGAACCAAAACTCCCTCTGTGACAGAATGGAGAAAAAAAAACCTTGGGAGAAACCAGGCTCAGTCGGGGGGCCAGTTCTCCTCTGACCAGACGAAACCCACAGTTCAAAAGTTCTAACAATATTAGTATTATGTAGTTAGGTGTTTTATTATATTTTTAGTTATATATGTTTTTTAGTTTTATTGTATTTTAATTGAGGGAAGTGGAGGAGCGCTTACAACATGCTGATATCATGGGCACGGTGACACAGGGGAGGCTGGGTCTTGGAGTCATCACCCGAGCAAGCTGGAAGGAGGCAAGGGCAAAGGACCGGAAAGGGATGGTGCAGAAGGAGATTCGGGCTGTGGATGAAGAGAGCAGACAAGCCAGGACAGTAGCCATGAAACAGCAAGGCAGCTGGACCTGGTGGGAAAGTGTCCGAGGAAGATCCCTCAGTTGGAAGGACATCTGGAAAATGTAGGGGCATTGGATAAAGTTCCTCCTTAGCTCCGTGTACGATGTGCTGCCAACTCCAACAAACATCCAAAGATGGAGACTGACAGAGGATCCCTCCTGTGTGCAGTGCAAGAGACCAGCAAACCTGGAGCACATTCTGTCGTCCTGCCGGGCAGGCCTGACTGAAGGGAGGTTCAGGTGGCGCCATGACCAGGTGCTGGCACAAACTGGCCGATGGACTGGAGAAGGAGAGGAAGCGGAAAAGAACTAAAGTCCAAGACAAGGGTACCCGCTTCATTGGTTTCCTCAGGCCTGGGGAGAAGGCAGGCAAGGAGGACAGATGTTCAGGAATTCTTGGTACGGCAGAGGACTGGGAGATGAGAGTTAATCTTGGAAGGAAACTCAAGTTTCCAGAGGAGATTGCCGTCACCAGCCTCTTACCAGATATTGTGCTCTGGTCCCAGGCAACAAGGCAGGTGGCCCTAATAGAGCTGACGATACCTTGGGAAGAAAGGATCGAGGAGGCACATGAACGCAAGTCAGGGTAGTATCAGTCCCTCATTTCTGAGAGTCAGCAGAGGGGTTGGAGAGCCTGGAATCTACCGGTGGAGGTGGGTTGTAGGGGGTTTCCGGAGCAGTCACTTTGGAGAGCATTGGGGATGCTTGGGGTTAGAGGGGCAATCCGTAAGGACCTGGTGAACAATTTATCAAAGCAGGCAGAGACAACATCCAGATGGCTGTGGCTAAAGAGAAGTGAGCGGTGGCTAAACCAGGCTGGCAGAGGGAGCAGGGGACAGAGTTGAGTGGTTGAGTCCTGAATGGCCGAGGGAGCAGTTCCAGGATGCTGGTCCTGCTGTCAAGCCCCATTGAGGTGTCGTGGGCTAGTTGACA
Organism: Acrossocheilus fasciatus; assembly: GCA_036784905.1. NCBI lineage: Eukaryota > Metazoa > Chordata > Actinopteri > Cypriniformes > Cyprinidae > Acrossocheilus > Acrossocheilus fasciatus. The sequence goes on along the minus strand of CM071955.1, from coordinate 22,310,072 downwards.
AAACACCGGTGAGTTAGGGTGCCCACTTGAAAACCCAATGAAGTCAACAGGTCTGGATCATTCAGCTGTGCCCTCAGGTGAAGACGTCTGAGGGGAGCAACTTCAATGCTAGCCACCCACATAAGGAGCAGGACGTATTTCTTGTCAAGTGCGGTGCGATGTACCCTATCATTTAAAGACACACACACATATACATATATATATAAATATATAGGTGCATCTCAAATTAGAATGTTGTGGAAAAGTTCATTTATTTCAATAATTCAACTCACAATTTGGAAACTCATGTATTAAATAAATTCAGTGCACACAGATTGAAGTATTTTAAGTCTTTGGTTCTTTTAATTGTGACGATTTTGGCTCACATTTAACAAAACCCCACCAATTCACTATCTAAACAAATTAGAATACTTCATAAGACCAGTAAAAAAATATATATAAATAAATAAATAAATAAATATATATATATATATATATATATATATATATATATATATATATATATATATATATATATATATATATATATATATATATAAACATTTTTAGTGAATTGTTGGCCTTCTGGAAAGTATGTTAATTTACTCAATACTTGGTAAGGGCTCCTTTTGCTTTAATTACTGCCTCAATTCGGCGTGACATGGAGGTGATCAGTTTGTGGCACTGCTGTGGTATGGAAGCCCAGGTTTCTTTGACAGTGGCCTTCAGCTCATCTGCATTTTTTGGTCTCTTGTTTCTCCTTTTCAGATTATCTATGGGGTTTATGTCTGGTGAGTTTGCTGGCCAGTCAAGCACATCAACACCATGGTCATTTAACCAACTTTTCGTGCTTTTGGCAGTGTGGGCAGGTGCCAAATCCTGCTGGAAAATGAATCAGCATCTTTAAAAAGCTGGTCAGCAGAAGGAAGTATGAAGTGCTACAAAATTTCTTGGTAAATGGGTGCAGTGACTTTGGTTTTCAAAAAAACACAATGGACCAACCCCAGCAGATGACATTGCACCCCAAATCATCACAGACTGTGGAAACTTAACACTGGACTTCAAGCAACTTGGGCTATGAGCTTCTCCACCCTTCCTCCAGACTCTAGGACCTTGGTTTCCAAATGAAATACAAAACTTGCTCTCACCTGAAAAGAGGACTTTGGACCACTGGGCAACAATCAAGTTCTTCTTCTCCTTAGCCCAGGTAAGATGCCTCTGACGTTGTCTGTGGTTCAGGAGTGACTTAACAAGAGGAATAAGATGACTGTAGCCAAATTCCTTGACACGTCTGTGTGTGGTGGCTCTTGATGCCTTGACCCCAGCCTCAGTCTTGAATCGATTTTGCTTGACAATCCTCATAAGGCTGCGGTTCTCTCAGTTGGTTGTGCATCTTTTTCTTCCACACTTTTTCCTTCCACTTAACTTTCTGATAACATGCTTGGATACAGCACTCTGTGAACAGCCAACTTCCTTGGCAATGAATGTTTGTGGCTTACCCTCCTTGTGAAGGGTTTCAATGATTGTCTTCTGGACAACTGTCAGATCAGCAGTCTTCCCCATGATTGTGTAGCCTAGTGAACCAAACTGAGAGAACATTGGTTGGAATTTGGTGGGTTTTTGTTAAATATGAGCCAAAATCATCACAATTAAAATAACCAAAGACTTAAACTACTTCAGTCTGTGTGCATTGCATTTATTTAATACACGAGTTTCACAATTTGAGTTGAATTACTGAAATAAATGAACTTTTCCACGACATTCTAATTCATTGAGATGCACCTGTATATGATATACACTACCATTCAAAAGTTTTTGAACAGTAAGATTTTTCATTATTTTTTTTGAAAGAAGTCTCTTCTGCTAACCAAGTCTGCATTTATTTGATCCAAAATCCAGCAAAAACAATAATATTGTGAAATAGTTTTACTGTTTAAAATAACTGTTTTCTATTTGAATATATTTTAAAATGTAATTTATTCCTGTGATCAAAGCTGACTTTTTCAGCATCATTACTCCAGTCACATGATCGTTCAGAAATCATTCAAATATTCTGATTTGCTGCTCAAAATACATTTATTATTATTATTATTATTATTATTATTATTATTATCTTGAAAACAGCTGAGTATAATTTTTATTCAGGTTTCTTTGATGAATATAAAGTTCAGAAGAACAGCATTTATCTGAAATAGAAATCTTTTGTAACATTATAAATGTCTTTATCATTATTTTTGATCAATTTAAAGCACCCCTGCTAAATAAAAGTATTAATTTCCATAATTTCTTTCCCAAAATACAAAAAAATTATACTGACTCCAATCTTTTGAATGGTGTGTTGTATAATATTACAAAAGCTTTTTTTATTTCAGATAAATGCTGATCTTTGGATCTTCCTATTCATCAAATAATCCATTAATAATAATAAATATTTCTTCAGCAGCAAATCAGCATATTAGAATGATTTCTGAAGTATCATGTGACACTGAAGACCGGAGTAATGATGCTGAAAATTCATCTTTGATTACAAGAATAAATTACATTTTAAAATATATTCAAATAGAAAGCAGTTATTTTAAATAGTAAAACTATTTCACAATATTACTGCTTTTGCTGTATTTTGGATAAAATAAATGCAAGTTTGGTGAGCAGAAGATAATTCTTTAAAAAAAACATTCAAAATCTTACTGTTCAATAACTTTTGACTGGTAGTGTAGATATGTATCATTGTATCTAGTTGTTTCGGATAATAATTAAAAAAAAAAAAAAACGTTAGGTCTGACAATGTTGTGTCTTTTCTAATTTAAATCTAGATTTATTCGCATTGGCCCATGGAAACCTCTATGAACACACTTGACATGACTTTGGCCAAAAAATTGCGGTGGACGAATTTACGTTTTGTGACGGGAGGAGCCAACGACAGGGTGTGGCGTCAGGCCTCGGAGAGGCTTTTATTAAACAAAAATAATAAAAGAAAGTGTCCAGGGGGAAGAAGTGTCCAACAAAACAGGGGGGATCTGGTGTCCTCGTTGTGCTGCGGGGCTCGTGAAGGAGGGCAGTGTTCCAGAAGGGAAGGGTCCAGGCAAGGGTCCAGGCAAGGGGCGGAGTCCGGTGGCCGCACGCGCTCCCGCTCTGGTCCGATTTCGAGGGGCGGCGGCTTCTCTTGAGCGGCGGCTCTTCCTCGGCCTTTTGGCGGGACTTGAACGGCCCGGCATCCTGGCCCGTCGGCCGTAATACGGGTGCGGCTCGCATGCTGACTCTGGAGGTTCTTCGGCGGGGCGATGTCCCTCAACACACCCATCCTGGACCCATGAGTACACCAGCGTGCATGCACGGGGGAAGAGACCGGTCTCCCGAGGAGAGGCGCGCTCGGCATTTAACGGCGGCGGTGATGAGGCTTCATTTAGTCCAGCTGTGCCTCATCACACGCCGCCAGCCCACGTTGATCCCACGCCCCTCCTCTCATCCACCCACTCGCGTCGGGAGCCTGGTGAAGGGCGGCGAATAAAGGACGGGGTGGTGATGATAATGAGGGGGAGGGCCACCGATCCGTCACAGTTTTATTAAAAAGTGTTTGTGTATTCTGCACTAATGGCGCACGCACACAGGATAGATGCCTGCCTCTGTTGCGAGTCCCTATCAAGCACTTTACTGATTCAACTGCTCTCCTCTCCTCCTCCTGCCTGGCTCTTTACGCCACATCACTCAGAGCAGAGCAAGCCTGTTCTTGATAAAGCTGCTGTGAAAACGTGGGAAAAGCTGACGAGGAAGTAGTTAAGGTGAAGCACTCTTTATATAGGTGGAGCAAAACACTTCATGGCTCCGTCTATAGCACATTGTGATCAGGGCTGGACTGGGACAAAAAAATCGGCCCTGGCATTTTTTGGTCCTGGTGGCCCACTACTATATATATATATATATATATATATATATATATATATATATATATATATATATATATATATATATATAGATATAGATATAGATATAGATATAGATATATATATATTAATGACATACATATGATATACACTACTATTCAAAAGTTTTTGAACAGTAAGATTTTTCATTATATTTTTTGAAGAAGTCTCTTCTGCTAACCAAGTCTGCATTGCTTTAATCCAAAATCCAGCAAAAACAGTAATATTGTGAAATATTTTTACTATTTAAAATAACTGTTTTCTATTTGAATATATTTGAAAATGTAATTTATTCCTGTGATCAAAGATGAATTTTCAGCATCATTACTCCAGTCACATGATCGTTCAGAAATCATTAAAATATTTTGATTTGCTGCTCATTTATTATATATTTATTACATTTATTATTATTATTATTATTATTATTATTATTATTATTATTATTATTATTATGTTGAAAACAGCTCAGTATATATATTTTTTTCAGGCATTTATCTGAAATAGAAATCTCCTGTACCATTATACATTTTTTTATTTGATCAATTTATAAAAAATTATACTGACTCCAATCTTTTGAATGGTGTATTGTATAATGTTACAAAAGCTTTTTTAATTCAGATAAATGCTGATCTTTGTATCTTTCTATTCATCAAATAATCCATTAATAATAATAAATATAGCTGCAAGCAGCAATTACCGGGGTTCAAGCATTTAAGCACATAAGAAAAAAGATTTTGTGCTTACATGGCTGTAACCACCTAAATCAATGATTAAAAATAGCATTTTGGGCAAATGCAGGTAATTTAGCAAAGAAACATGATGATTTTAAACATTTATGACTGTTATAACGCCACATATGGTCCAATCTCCATGAAACTTTGCATGCATGCTATTCATATGTTAACATCTCACTGAGGGAGATGGGAAAGAAAAGAAAAAAAAAAACATTTTCAAGTGCTTATTGTTGAAATGACATTGCTCTCTCTCTCTCTCTCTCTGTCACATACACACACACATACACAGAAATGAAAGGTTTAATACTTAATACACGGCAAGCATGCTAACACACACACACACACACACACACACACACACTCACTTTGTTGCAGATATAAAATAGTGATTCTCAACTCCATTATTAGATACCTTCTGCTCTGTGTTGCCTTATTGACCACACCTGACTCAGATCATCGGCTCATTAGAAGAGAGTTCCATGAACTGAGTGGAGTGTGTGAGATAAGAAATACATATATTATTACCAACGTAGACATATGGCTGAAAGTAAAAGACATCCAAAATGGAGAATAGGCTCCCAGACACATATACACAAAAATTAAATGGTTAAACTATTATATTAATACTCAATAAGCTTGCTTTCACACACACAGAAACACACACATACACAGAAATACATGCACACACATTTTGTTGCAGAGATATATATTTGAAATAAATGATAAGTGACAATACTTATTGCAAGTCTTCTCTTTTTAAGAATATATGTGTCATTTTCAGGTTTAATTTTAATCATAATCTGGCATAATTGTAAAAACAGATATGTCTGTATGAACAAAATGGTAAACTTTGACTAAATGTGATTTCAAATGTTACAACAGTGATTTTATAATGTCTAAGCATGAATCCATCAACAGTACTGTTTAAGAGTCCATTAGTGGTCTTCCGCTGCCATCTAGTGGTAATAAATTGCAATTTCTCGCACAACACTGTGTTTTTAACCTTTATAACTATTATAGTGTTATTTTTTTGCCCAGTCTCTCTTCAAATTTTGCATGCTTATTTAGAATGAAGTTATGCATAATTTTAGACAGTTTTGAGAATTTGTGGGCTTTCTTTTAGTATTAATAGGCCTTTGGGTACACTATGTGAATAGCATATTATAAAATGACCGGTTTATAGTTGTCCAAATGCAAATGTTCAACTTTTTTTATATATAATTATTGACCTAGAGAGTCTAGAGAATAGTACTGCACTGATTTTATTAATTTTCAGTTAAAATCTGAGGGCTAGTTCACAAAAGCAGGTTTTTAAAATAATCTCAAATACTTAAAGAACAGTTTGATTGACAGCAGTGATCCTAGAGGCAAAGTTGTTCAGAATGAGAAGATTTATTGTATGATATGAAGATATAATGTATAAGTGAATATTATGAACATTTTATTGCAATTTGAGGTCATTGCTATGGAAAAATGTTTTTTGGAGGCCTTTTTTAACTATTATAGCGCCACCTATGGTCCGATCTCCTTGAAACTTTTCATGCTTGTTAACAGTCATGTGACGCATGTTTTCACCAACTTTCGTAAAGTTTCAAGTTTTCGTTTAGGTTTTATAGGCTTTTGGGTATGTGTGGCCACGCCCCCTTTTTAAATGAGCCAGTTATAGTTAACCAAAGGACAAAATTCAAAATTTTTTCGATAATTATTGATCTAGAGAGTTCAGAGATTATTACTGCAGTGGTTTGATTGAGATTGAGCAAAAAAACAGAGACTAGTTCGCAAAATTAGGTTTTTAACATATTTGTGAATAATTAATGAGTGATTTGATTGACAGCAGTAGTTCTTGAGGCAAATTTGTTCATTATGTGGAGATATATCAAATGATATACATATTGTGTGGATTTGTGATTACAGAGCCAAAAAACCCGTTAGCGCCAACTAGTGGCCGATTTCTTTCAAAATTCTTACAGACCTTTAGGGCCATGAGTTGAACATGCCCACCGAGTTTCGTTCCGATCAACCTCCGTTAACCTTGTTTAATAAGTGTTTAAATTTCATTGGCCAATGGCGGCCATGTTTTATGAGATAATCAAATGACCTCATATACATGGGTGCCCCTTTGGACCAAGATGCTGCATAACAATTTTCAAGTCGATCGGACTAACGGTTGTGTAGTTATAGCTGTTTTTATGGTTTTTCAGTCTTATAGCGCCCCAAAGTGGCAAAGCTGCGCAATTTTTTTTATTTGACCAAAGATTGAGCTCATACACATTTGTACTGAGTTTGGTGCAGATATCTCATTCCAGAGTTATGCTTAAAATAACATTTGGCTAATGTTAGCATAGACGCTAATTGATGTACCGTTTTGCGTATCAACTTTTATTTGATACTTATTGATATTCAGTATCCATAGAATATTTCTGCAGTGGTTTGGTTCCAATCAGGTGAAAAACCTAGGACTAGTTCGCAAAAGTGGGACTCAGATATAACTCGATTTTGAGAAAATTTTTTAGAGAAAACCAGGCTTTTCTTCGGGCTGACACAAGGATCACAACGATGTTAAAATTTTGAGTCTACGACAAACGGTGTACGTGCTAGGGCCAAAAATGTGTACAATTTTAGGTTTTTGTGCTGTAGCGCCACCGTTAGGCCGATTGGCGTGAGGCTTTGTATCTGAGTAGTGAGCAATACTACTACGATCTGACCAAGTTTCAGCTCTCTACGCCTTACGGTTTGGGCTGCACGATCAGTTTTACCGGAGAAGAATAGTAATAAAAAAATCCTTACAATTACAAGAGGGTTTCAGCACTTCATGCTTGAACCCCTAAATATTTCTTGAGCAGCAAATCAGCATATTAGAATGATTTCTGAAGGATCATCTGACACTGTAATGATGCTGAAAATTCATCTTTGATCACAGGAATAAATTACGTTTTAAAATATATTCAAATAGAACGCAGTTATTTTAAATAGTAAAAATATCTCACAATATTACTGCTTTTACTGGATAAAATAAATGCAAAATGGGGGGGGGGAGAGAATTCTTTAAAAAAGAATTTGACTGGTAGTGTATATGTATCATTTCATCGAGTTGTTTTGGATAACAAAAAAATGTTAGGTCTGACAATATCGCGTCTTTTCGAATTTAAATCTAGATTTATTCGCATTGGCCCATGGAAACCTATGAACACGCTTGAAATGACTTGGCCAAAAAAATTGCGGTGGACAAATGTACTTTTATTAAAAAGTGTTTGCGTATTCTGCACTAATGGCGCGCGCACACAGGATAGATGCCTGCTTCCGTTGCGAGTCCCTATCAAGCACTTTACTGATTCAACTGATCTCCTCTCCTCCTCCTGCCTGGCTCTTTACGCCGCATAACTCACCACAGAGCAAGCCAGTTCTTGATATAGCTGCTGTGAAAACATTGGAAAATCCGCTGAGGAAGAAGTTTGGGTGAAGCGTTTTTTACATAGGCGGAGCAAAACACTTCATGGCTCCGTCTATTAGGGCTGCAACGATTAGTCGACATTATCGACAACGTCGACAATAAAAAATTTGTCGACAAATATTTTTGTTGTCGAGTAATCGTTTGATCTCACGTGACCTAATGTAAGAGCCTGCAATACCGCGGTTTGACAAGTGTGGCGCTGTAGCGCAATACTGTAATTCAGCTCTCCTGGATGCAATTCAAGAGAAGAAGACACCCGAACCTGAGCGGCGTTTGATGAATATGTAAATATATATTGCGCGCTTTCCTCTCAGTAACGAAATAAACACAACAAAATCTGGCAGCAGTTAAAAATGTATCTGATTATAACGATGTGGATGTTTGAATGAGCTCCGCTTCTCAGTAACGTAACGTTACTCCAGTGAAGTCCGGTCACATCGTATTTATTTATACAGTACTTTATGCAATAGATACCGTAAAGCTGCTTGAATTAAGGCTATTAAACATGAAAAACCAGAGTCAGTGTCGCTTTCAGTTAGAATTACAACTTGATTTTCTGTAAAGCAGCTCTCCAGTGTGAAGCTAGCTAATGATAAAATATTTTTATTAGTGGGGAATAAATAATTTCATTAAAGTGATAGTTTGGTTTACAGAGATCAAAGCTTGATCTAGCTCAGGACTGTTTTGGTTATCATAACCCTATAAGGTATTTTAAGACATGTTGTGAATAAAATAGTTTATCCAAAGCGTCTTATCACTTACCTTTATTTTGTTTTTCTTATCTATATGACTTACAAAAGGAGATGTTAAGCAGAATGTGAAAGATGTGTCATTCAGTTACTTTTTCATATAGCTAATTAAATGATGAGAGAGTGTCTCTGTCTGCCATCTCATTTTGTGTGCCAAATACATCTATTTGTATAATGAATTGGTAACACTTTACAATAAGGTTTAATTTGTTATCATTAATGTATTAATTAACATCAATGAACAATGCATGTATTACATTTAACTATTAATCTTTGCTAATGTTGGTTAATAAAAATGCAGTTGTTCATTGTTTGTTCATGTTAGTTCACAGTGCATTTACCAATGTTAAAAAAACACAACTTGTGATTTTAATAATGCATTAGTAAATGCTGAAATTAACATGAACTAAGATTAACAAATGCTGTAGAAGTATTGTTCATTCTTAGTTCATGTTAACTAATGAACCTTATTGTAAAGTGTTACCAATTAATTACATAATATGCTTTTCTAAAGCTGAAGTGACCTTTATTTATGTTAGAATGTGTAACTTAATATTTTTAACTAGTTGCAAAAGCTGAATAATCAATCAAAGTCTACTGATTAACCAGTGAAATAATCGACGATTAGTCGATTAATCGTTCTAATAATCGTTAGATTAATCGATTATCAAAATAATAGTTTGTTGCAGCCCTACCGTCTATAGCCCATTGTGATTGGGGGGTTTACGCTGTCAATACAGGAGACAAACCAATGGGCCACTGGCTGCTCGTAGTCCCTGTGTGATGGTCTTTGGCAAAAACATAAAAAATAAAAAAATTCTGTCGGCCCCTTCAGTGCGTTGGCCCACCGGGAAAATGCCCGGTATGCCCGATTACCAGTCCAGCCCTGGGTTGCCCCTTTTGTTCAGAGGTAGAATCTTTGTTTCATTTATTTGTGCAGTGCTTACATTTAGGGGATTTGTTTTCCCTTTTAAGCAATTGTTTTTTTATCTTTGGGTGAGGTGTTTTCTTTCAAATTGTTTATTTATGGGCCTAGGTATTCAGTTCAAAGGAAAAGGAATTTGATTTTAATTAACTTTTTTATCTGGCACTGCAAAATTATTAATCTGGAAAACAAGAAAAAATAAACTTCAAGGGCAGGATGCAATAAGTGTGGTTCCTATATTTTTGGGACTTGTGGAAGCTAGATTAAAAGTAGAGTTTGCTTACTACAAGATGGTGGACTGTTTACCAAAGTTTGTAGATATCTGGGGTGTTAATGAAGTATTGTGTACTTTGTGACAACAATGAAATGGTGTTGACTTTTTAAACATGTATGTGTGAGAAAAATAAACAAATAAAATAAACATGTTTCTGAATGAATTGTGAAGAATTGTGCAAATTAAGAGAAAATTGTTATAATAAAGATATATTTAAAATTAACAACAACAACAAAAAACTCTCTCTCTCTCTGATATTTAGGATTCTTGGGTTGGGTTGGAATTAATAGTTAGGAGAAACAAACAAACAAAAAGGGAAATACTCGGAAGTGCTTTTGTCACTTAAAAATGTATATCTTGTTTTGATAAAAGTCTAAAAAGGTCTAGCTGCTGCATTTTGAACTGTTTGCAGTTGAAAATGGAAGATTGATTAGTTCCCTTATGAAATGAGTTACAGTAATCTTGAGGATATCACAGTACTACATATTCAATCATTTTAAATGTCAAACACGATTTCATTGTGCCTAAATTACACAAGTGAAACTTTGGGTCCCACTTTATATTAGGTGGCCTTAACTAATATGTACTTCTATTTAAATTAATCATTTGGTACAATGCACTTATTGTGTACATACATGTTTTTACATTGTACTTATATTTTTAAAAATACCTATATGTAATTACATCTGTAATTAATTTCTGTAATTACATTTATAATTACACTGTTGACCCATCCCTCACACCTTAACCCACCCTTAAACCAACCCAAACCACCAAACCTGTCCCTAACCGTTCCTGTATCCCACCTCAATAGCAGAAATAGTGTTTTGCAATACAATATGACCACAATAAGTACATTGTACTTATTTTTTGATGTAAGTACATAGTAGATAAGGCCACCTAATATAAAGTGTGACCAATCTTTGATTTTACAAAGGAATAAACCTGTTTACCCAACTTGAAGGAGCTGTCAGTAAAGAGACCCAAGTTAACACATTTTGACATACAGAAACTTTGTATTCAAACACAAAAAAAGTTGTCACTGATTATACAAATATTATTATTATTTTTTTTTAATATCTCTCTCGTCGGCATAAAAAATGTTCATAAAATCCTGCGATTGCTGCTCACAGTAAAATAATCACACTTTAAAATTATTTCTATTTATTATTTTTATTAGCATATATTTTAATAACATACTGAAGACAAAGAATCAATTACATAAGTCCTAAAGTGGGTTTAGTGTGTGTATCTTGCATTCTGTACATTATGGAGACCCAATAAGTATAGCTGTACCCACAGTAATGTCAGTAATTTTTTTGGCATTTTTGGGGCTTTTTTTTTTTTTTGGTACCCATGAGAAAACAAGCTTATAAATCATACAGAATGAAGTTTACTAAAAATGCAGAAAGTTTTGTGTGAGGGGTAAGTTTAGGGATATGGTTAGGGTAAGGAGATATAAAATACAGTTTGTACAGTATAAAAACTATTACATCTATGGAATGTCCCCATAGAACATGGAGACTAGTGTGTGTGTGTGTGTGTACTTGTGTATGCTACATTGTGAGGACCAAATGTCCCCACAAGGATAGTAAAAGCTCAATATTTTTGACATTGTGGGAAGCGACCTGCAATCCCCACGAGGGAAAAATAAATAATAAAAATAGTAAATTATGCTTATCTGAAAGTGTAACAATGCTAACAAGGGTTTAGGGTTAGGGGATAGAAAATATTGTTTGGTCAGTATAAAAGTAATAGGAGTCTATGGAAAGTCCCCACGATTCACAGAAACATACATACGCGTGTGTGTGTGTGTGTGTGTGTGTGTGTGTGTGTGTGTTTGTGCGTGTGCGTGTGATTACACAACACCAATGCACAGGAGAAACTGTGGCAGCTGCAGGTGTTCAGGATGGGATATTAAAATAGTACCAGCAGCTGAGAGAAGCCAGTGGTCAGACCGCAGACAAACTGTTCAAGCAGACAGATCTGACCCTTGTGACCACACATTCCTGCTTCTCTATTCCTCAAGCACACAGACAATGTAAGCATAAAAGCATTCTTTTTTATTACACTATAGACAAGACCGGAGATAATCACACAGAGAAAACAAGAGTCACCGATAAAATGAAGATAGAGCAAAAAGCTGAAATCAGATTTAGTGTTAGTTATGACTCTCAGCTAATCCATGTTTACCTACCGATCACAGTATCCATATATAAAGTCCATTCAGTATTATTCAGCAAATATATTGCTTTGCTCAGGCGCTAATTACCCCCCTCCATTCCCAGCTCCTCCTCCACTGTAAGGACTTGGCCTTCTGATATTCCTCATTGAATCATAATCCTTTATATTGAATTATGTTGTTGCATTAAATTGTCATCAAAACATTAATGATATCTGCTACATGTGATTCTGTTCTGTTTACCTTAGGGCATGGGTCCTCAACTCTGGCCCTTGAGGTCCACTTTCCTGCAGAGTTTAGCTTCAACCCTAATTCACATTATTAACCCTCTGGGGTCCGAGGTCATTTTGGGGCCCTTGAGATGTTTTGACATGCCCTGATATTTGTGCTTTTTTCAGCTACTTAAAACATACTATTGACCAACATGTAATTTTTTTTGTATTCAGCACAAACTGTGCTACAATAATATGTGACCAAGATGGATGTACATGTTTGCATTTTTTAGAAAAAAAATATTATGCGTGGTTAGTACGTTTTGGGAAAAAAAATGTAGCTGAAATAAGGCCTTAAAACCCACACTAAATAGTCCTGAATAAGACTTTTGAGTAATCAGTCTTGTAGGCTAGAATATTTACTTCAATATTATGTGAAAATCATTCTGCTTACTCATTCACAGAAAACAATATATTGATTTAAAATTTTCAAGACATGTTTTGTGATCGAGGGTCTATATGCGAGGGAGTGGTAATGGCCATGAATATTGAGTGAGTCTCACCTGAGAGACAAAGGGCCCTCCCCTATGGGGCCCTAATGGCCCATCAGTGTGACTGTGACTGTGAGACAGGTAAGAGAGAATGTGAGGAGACTGAAAAAAAGTTTTTTTTAAATTATTTGTGTTTTATTTACAACACAGTATAATCAAAACATACATAATGAAGGTCAAAGACACATTATTGTGCACACTGATCTAACCACAGAGATGTGAACTGACAACAGATTCTGTTCAACAAGTAAATCATACCTGATATTTATTTTAAGTGTTTCTACTTCTTTCCATGGATTCAAGAAGAAAAAAACATAATCAGTAGAAAAGGAGCTTGTTTTAACATAGAATATCAGTGTAGTTGAACATCTGATGTTGGTGCAGCGCTCTCAAAGGAAAACAGTTTGAAGAGACATCAGGATTCATCTGGTGCTGGTATCTGATTCAATAAAATACAAACAAAAAACATTTGTGAGCATGTTAATATCAGGAACATCTGTATATATATATATATATATATATATATATATATATATATATATATATATATATGTATGTATGTATTGTAGCCATTGACTCACACATGCTTTGTACTATCATAAAAAAGAGAAAGAAATCTTATATCTGAGAAACTAATTATTATTGTTTAGCACGTTATTAAAATCTATTTCTGAACAGAGTAGGCTATTAATAATAAACATGTACTAAACATACTTAGACTCGTAGCATTCATCATGTTACAGTGTACACTCATATTACTTTTATTGTTTTATATAGAGCATGAAAACATCATCGTGCCGTAAGAAATTTAAATACAATGAATTGCCCCTCATATTCAAAATGTTTTACACGATTTCAAACATTGTAGTCAGGAATTATAGTTTGGGAAAAACCCAACTATGATTTTGTAGTCATATAGTCTAGTATGTATGATTTTATAGTAGCCTATGACATGATTCTGAAGCCACAGACTCAAGCATGCTTTGTACAATAAAAGGATGTACTTTGTACTATAAAAAATGATATTTTATATCTGAGAAACTAATTATTATTGTTTAGCACGCTATTACAATATATTTGTGAACAGAGTATTAATAATAAACATGGTCTAAACATTCTTAGACGCGTAGCATTCATCATGTTGTCGTTTGGGAAAAACCCAACTAACTGTTTAAATCTGTTCAAGTTTATGACACAATAACACGGTAACTAATGCAAAAAAGAAACATAACTTACTCATCAGATCGAACGCCTCTTCTGGATGAAATCGTGTTCTTCTTTCGAGGGAAATCCTTTCTTTACTCAGCGTGAACAGTAACAGTAGCCGCGATGAGGACCTCCGCTCTTTGTTTGTTTTGGGCGTTTACACGCGCTCACGCACCACGTGGCTATTTACATATGAACGGCGCGAGGAGCGCGTGGGCGTGAACTCATTAGAGATAATGAGTCAGACGGGAAAGATTGAACATCGTGTTGGTTTCATACGGATTACTTCATGACAGAATGTTTGTTTTCGATAGGACTTGCTTCATTTCGAAGTAGACACTTCAGGCTTTCTATAGATATAACTCCCATGTCTCTGTGTTGAGTATTCGCTGAGTTACACAAAACAGTTTGCGGAGACGGAGAAGACAGAGAGCACACCCTGTTTATTTTCTTATTTCTCCAAAAGCACAAAGTTGTGTTGTTATTGTGAGTGTACTCAAAAAAAAAGTAGACACTTAACAGTTTTGATTGATGTATAACACTTATTTGTGTGACCAAAATCAACAGAGTATTTTTAGTGTCTTTTGCACTGATCTTAAAAAAAACGAGTTGGTCTCGCCGGCGATACAGCCGACCCCAGAGAGTTAATAAATAAATAAATAAATAAACAAAAACCAAAAACATATACTCACTTCTTCTGTAGGTGAAGCTGGATCACAAATGATTTGCGCAAACATGAACACATATAGGTAGATTGGGGGCCGCATTCCCTTCCAAAACCAAGGTAAGTTAATCCTCTGCATCTTCAGCGGCAAGCTACAGGTGTATCTCAGTAAATTAGAATGTCGTGGAAAAGTTCATTTATTTCAGTAATTCAACTCAAATTCTGAAACTCGTGTATTAAATAAATTCAATGCACACAGACTGAAATAGTTTAAGTCTTTGGTTCTTTTAATTGTGATGATTTTGGCTCACATTTAACAAAAACTAAATCTCAACAAATTAGAATATGGTGACATGCCAATCAGCTAATCAACTCAAAACACCTGCAAAGGTTTCCTGAGCCTTCAAAATGGTCTCTCAGTTTGGTTCACTAGGCTACACAATCATGGGGAAGACTGCTGATCTGACAGTTGCCCAGAAGACAATCATTGACACCCTTCACAAGGAGGGTAAGTCACAAACATTCATTGCCAAATAAGCTGGCTGTTCACAGAGTGTTGTATCCGAGCATATTAACAGAAAGTTGAGTGGAAGGAAAAAGTGTGGAAGAAAAAGATGCACAACCAACCGAGAGAACCGTATAGCCTTATGAGGATTGTCAAGCAAAATTGATTCAAGAATTTGGGTGAACTTCACAAGGAAAGGATTGAGGCTGGGGTCAAGGCATCAAGAGCCACCACACACAGACATGTCAAGGAATTTGGCTACAGTTGTCATATTCCTCTTGTTAAGCCACTCCTGAACCACAGACAATGTCAGAGGTGTCTTACCTGGGCTAAGGAGAAGAATAACTGGACTGCTGCCCAGTGGTCCAAAGTCCTCTTTTCAGATGAGAGCAACTTTTGTATTTCATTTGGAAACCAAAGTGCTAGAGTCTGGAGGAAGGGTGGAGAAGCTCATAGCCCAGGTTGCTTGAAGTCCAGTGTCAAGTTTCCACAGTCTGTGATGATTTGGGGTGCAATGTCATCTGCTGGTGTTGATCCATTGTGTTTTTTTGAAAACCAAAGTCACTGCACCCGTTTACCAAGACATTTTAGAGCACTTCATGCTTCCTTCTGCTGACCAGCTTTTGCTGAAAGATGCTGATTTCATTTTCCAGCAGGATTTGGCACCTGCCCACACTGCCAAAAGCACCAAAAGTTGGTTAAATGACCATGGTGTTGGTGTACTTGACTGGCCAGCAAACGCACCAGACCTGATCCATACCACGCCGAATTGAGGCAGTAATTAAAGCAAAAGGAGCCCCTACCAAGTATTGAGTACATATACAGTAAATTAACATACTTTCCAGAAGGCCAACAGTTCACTAAAAATGTTTTTTATTTGTCTTATGAAGTATTTTAATTTGTTGAGATAGTGAATTGGTGGGTTTTTGTTAAACGTGAGCCATAATCATCACAATTAAAAGAACCAAAGACTTAAACTACTTCAGTCTGTGTGCATTGAATTTATTTAATACACGAGTTTCACAATTTGAGTTGAATTACTGAAATAAATAAAATTTTTCACAACATTCTAATTTATTGAGATGCACCTATATGTCATAGCTGTATATGGGGTAGAGCAGGGGTAGGCAACGTCGGTCCTGGAGTGCCGCTGTCCTATAGAGTTTAGCTTCAACCCTAATCAAATACACCTGCACATGCTAATCAAGGTTTTCAGAATTTCTAGGGCTACAGGAAGGTGAGGTTTTTTCAGAGTGGGAGCTAAACTCTGCAGGACACTCCAGGACTGATGTTGCCTACCCCTGGGTAGAGGATGCTACCGCAGTAATATGAGATACTCATGACAATCTGATGTCTCAATGTCTACATCCCAATGTGCATACTATCCATCCTAAATTCTATGTGATATTAGTAATTTTCAATACTATTTGAGGTGATCAGGTGTATAGTTTGCACATTGGCATGCAGGATAGCTCTGCTGTTTCCAAGGCAGTATGATTAGCGGAGCAGAGCAGGATGCTATCATCCAGGCACTAGTGAATGAGGCTTACTATGAGGTAAGACAGAGGGATAGTTTCTGGTTGTTGTGGGGTTCTTCTAAGGAGTAGATGCAGGAGAAAACATCAGACTGAATGAGGCTTGAGTGATTTATATAGCGCTTTATTGTGTATTGCTGTAAACCCAAAGCGCTTTACAATCATGTGGGGGGGCTTTCCTCAACCACCACTAGTGTCCACCTAGATGATGCAACAGCAGCCACAGTACAATGGCGCCAGGGCAGTCACCACACACCAGCTACAGGTAGGGAGAAAAAAGAGTGATGGAGCCAATTAAAGTTGCGATTTTTGAAAAACGCTTTTGACAACAGCCTCGGACCGAGTCCCAAAACACACTTGTAGCCAGTGTTGGGTAAGTTACTTTCAAAAATTAATTAATTACAGTTACTAATTACATCATCAATATTGTATTTAAATTACTTTACTGAAAAGTAACTTAGTTGCTCAATAAGTAACTTAATTATTCAAATCGCTAATTAGACTACATCTTAAAATCCCTATAAACCTTAATAGAAATTAAACTGTTTATTCTTTCAATTTGAGTCAAACATAGAATAGTTTAGCCTTTTAGCTTTAACACAACTTTAATACTTAAATATTTTTATAAAAAATGTTAACCTTCTTTGGTTAACAAATATACATACTCTGCAAAATATCTGAATAACAAAAAAGCTTAAAAGTTAAACAATACATTTCAGTTTGGTAAGATGTTCATGAAAAGCCCAACTAGTAAAATCCATACAGGTTTATGTAAAAATAACACGTTAATTAATGTAAGAATAAATTACAGAAATTATATTCTTTTTTTTTTCATTAAGTTAATTTAGAAAAACGTTTGGAGTATTTTTGTTCATTAAATATAAGTTTTGTATAATGACCAAGCGGCCAGCGGCATACAGTGAGCTGATCATAGCCTATGTTTGATAAATTTAGCCTTCTCAAATCATCACGACTTGCCTAAAATAAAATCTATAGATATACTAAAACAGTTCAAGCATATAACAATGTTTAAACGTTAAATCTGCGCTATAATAATAATGTGTGCTAGCCTATATCCAAGTCTATGCGGAGAGTAGAAGCTAAAGCACGCTCTGCAGGGCATGGAGGCACCAGGAAAATCACTTGCATTTTTTCAGTGGAAACAACTTAAAATAGCCTACGCTGTCATATTTTTTTTCTGATAAAGGTAAGAGTAATACATCATTCGGAACTGTAAAGGGTCTACTTTTATTTGTGTGCAATCACAATATCAACAAAAGGTTGTGCTTTTATTAAACAAAGAAAACAAACATGATGCATTTTCTGCCGTCTCGTCTTGAACAGGAGCGCTTCACAAAAACGAACCGAAGCTGAGCGAATACATGCCTCACAGACATGATAAATATATCTATAGAAAGCTTTAAATTATCACGTAACGAAAAAAAAATCGAAAACAAACTTTTATTATAATCTTAATCATAGTCAATAAAGATGCACTTCTCTCTAAAGGCACGTCTAATGAGGAGACGGCGAGTCAAGATCAGCAACTTCATCCTTGCGACACGGACTCAGAAAACATAGTTTATTAAATAATTCAAATATGTCCTTACTATTTTCCATGGACACATTCATGGTCATCTTTGTTGGGGCTTTGCGGCAAGCTTCAGCCTATTCCGTGCATTTGAACGCAGAACTCTTCAGCTGCGCTGAAGTCACTTGCTCTCACTGCTGCTGCGGGACACTAAACACCATCGAGCCGCTCTGTCACGGCAGCACGGTCTCGGCTAATACGGGATGGTTGGCAACCCTTATATGTATCTGATTATTTAAGGTTTCTCTGTGAATCAGGAAAATCTGAAACCAAACCGGTGTGCGGAGGGTTAACGCCGCTGCATTCAATTTTATCTTTAGATGGTACATTTAGATTTCAAATTCAATATTGATTTTAGAACTGTTGAAATTATTTAGTGTATGTAACGCAAGTACTTTATAAGTAACTGTTACCTAAAAATGAACAGCAATCCCTTACTTTACTTTTTCAGTGGATAAGTAATTTAATTACAGTAACGCATTACACCCAACACTGCTTGTAGCCAATCAGCAGTAAGGGGGCGTGTCTTGTAATGATAGAGAGAAGAGAGCGCTTAATTTGAGTGCACAGGACGGATGTTAGCAGATTGACTATAGAGAGAGATGGCAGATGAAAAAAGAGGAAAATATCTGAGAAACCAAACATTAAGAAGGGTTACGATCATGCAAGAGGTAGGACCCGCGTAAATATCGGAGCAGCTTTCCAGTGGTGGAGAGAACTCAAGGAGCTGTTAATAATCAGTCTACAGAACCAAATGCTAATTCAAGTAAATGCACTTTCTATTTTTGTTTAAAATAACCTAATAACGAAGCCATCTGAGATGTAGAAGTAGCTTATTCCAGTGCTTCGGAGCTGCTACTGCAAATGCCCAGTCACTACTCAATTTCAATTTAGTCCTTGGAATGTCTAGGATCATTTTATTTGCTGATCTGAGAGACCTGGGTGGTTTGTATATACGACGCAGATCCACTAAATAAGGTGAGGCCAAATTATGCTATGCTTTATAACAATCAATAGTTTAAAATCAATTCTACACTGCACTGGCAACCACTGAAGTGATGCAAAATTGGTGTTACATGTTGTTTTTTACGAGTACCTGTTAAACGCCAATTGAAGACAATTTAACAATACTTGGCTAATACCCACATACAGTGAGTAACAATAATCCAGTTCTACTGAAATAAAAGCATGAATAATCCTTTCAAAATCACTGGAGGTTTAACCTTTGCTATTGATCTTAAATGGAAGAAACAAGATTTGACCACAGTGTTGATCTGTTCATCAAATTTCAAAGAACTATCAAAATTTGACACCAAGGTTCTTCACCACAGGTTTACAGAAGGGAGCTAAATTGCCTAAGTCAAAAGAGTTTTGGGTGTCAGGAGCCCCAAACCAGATTATTTCAGTTTTACTTTCATTCAAATTCAGATAGTTTTGTGACATCCAAGATTTAACTTCATGTAGACAACTAATTTAGTGACTCAAAAGAGTTTTTATCCTGTTTCTGCAAAGGTAGATACACCTGAGTGTCATCTGCGTAACAATGAAAAGATACTCCATGTTAATGCAATATAGAACATAAAGGTAACATATATAATGAAAAAAAGATTGGGCTGAGAATGGATCCTTGTGGAACTCCACTGGACAATGGGGATGTTTTAGAGTAATATTGACCAAAATGGACTGACAACATCCTATTACATTTACATTTAGTCATTTTGCAGACGATTTTATCCAAAGCAACTTACAATTGGGGAATACATAAAGCGATTCATCTTGAAGAGGCAATCAGACAAACGAAGTGCTTGTAACACCAAGTCTCAGGCATTGTTTAAATAATTACAAGCTAGCAAGGGAAGGAATAAGAAAATATAGTTTTTTTTCTTTCTTTTTATAAGTGTAGGATGAAGTCAAGTAGTGTCGAAAGAGATGAGTTTTCAGCTTTTGCTTGAAGATTGACAGGGATCCAGCACACCAGATAGGGGTGGGAAAATCAATCCACCAGCCAGGAACGGTGAATGAGAATGTTCTGGAGAGAGATTTTGAGCCTCTTTGTGATGGTACCACGAGGCATCGCTCACTAGCAGATCTCAGACTTCTGGAGGGGATGTAGATTCTTAATAGTGAATGCAAGTAGGCGGGTGCTGAGCCTGTGGTTGTTCTATAAGCAAGCATCAGTGTCTTGAACTTGATGCAAGCTGCAACTGGTAGCCAATGCAATGAGATAAAGAGAGGTGTAACATGGGCTCTTTTGGGTTCGTTGAAGACCAGTCGTGCCGCCGCATTCTGAATAATTTGTAGAGATTTGATTGTGTTTGATGGAAGTCCAGCCAGAAGAGCATTGCAGTAGTCCAGCCTAGAAATGACAAGGGCCTGGACAAGAAGTTGTGCAGCATGCTCCATCAGAAAGGGCCTGATCTTTCTGATGTTGTGTAGTGCAAACCTGCAAGATCGAGCAGTCTTTACAATGTGGTCTTTGAAGGTCAGCTGGTCATCAAAGATTACACCAAGATTTCTGACCGAGGTTGATGGGGTAATTGTTGATGAACTTAACTGGATCCTGAAGTCATGCTGTAGAGTCGGAGTGGCGGGAAAGACAAGAAGCTCAGTCTTTGCCAGGTTGAGCTGAAGGTGATGTTCTTTCATCCATGCCGAGATGTCCTCCAGACAACCTGAGATCCTTGCAGCTACCATTGGATCATCTGGTTGAAAAGAGAGATAGAGCTGTGTGTCATCAGCATAGCAGTGGTAGGAGAATCTATGTGCCTGTATGATGGGACCCAGTGATGTAGTGTATGTGGAAAAGAGGAGGGGTCCAAGAACCGATCCCTGAGGAACCCCAGTGACCAGTGGATGTGCTTTGGATACCTCCCCTCCCCAGGCCACCCTGAAAGACCTACCAGTGAGATAGGATTCAAACCAGCGAAGTGGAATTCCAGCGATGCCTAGTGATAAGAGGGTGGACAGGAGTATCTGATGATTGACAGTGTCAAACGCGGCAGATAGATCCAGCAGAATGAGGACTGATGATTTGCAATTCGCAGGGCTTCAGTGACCGAGAGAAGCGCAGTCTCAGTTGAATGGCCACTCCTGAAACCTGACTGTTTTGCGTCCAGTTTGTTGTTCTGTGAAAGAAACAATGAGACCTGGTTGAAGACAACTCGTTCAAGTGTTTTCGCTATGAATGGAAGGAGAGAGACAGGTCTGTAGTTTTCTATAAGAGAAGTGTTTAATGTAGATTTTTTGAGCAGTGGGGTTACCCGAGTCTGCTTTAACGCAGTGTAGAGCCCTGCATTTCAGCCCGTGCCCGACGGGCCCTGACTTTTTTACGTACCTAGGGCCGGGCTTCGGGCCAATTTTCACGTCATAGTTCAGACGAGGGCCGGGCCTCGGGCCTGTTTTAGTTTTCTCCTTATTTTTATATTTTAGACATCCATCAATGTCTAAGCCAAGTGCTTAGAAAAGTGCTATATAAATGTAAGGAATTATTATTATCAATTAGCGATGAAAAAAAATTGCCGCGCTGGTAGAAACAACACGAGACCGTGCCGTGACTGTGAAGAGTGGCTCGACGGTGTTTAGTGTCCAGCAGCAGCGATCGCGCCGTCAGCGCAGCTGTTCAGTGTTCAAATACACACAATAAAGCTTGCCGTAAAGCCCCAGCAAAAGTAATTACCATGAATGTGTCCGAGGGAAATAGTAAGGAGATATTTGAATCAGTGTGGATTCATCTCCTCATTAGACGCGCCTTTAGAGAGAAGTGCATCTTCACGGATTATGATTATGAATGAGTTTTTGTTTTTGTTTTCGATTTGATTTATTTCGTTAAGTAGTAATTTAAAGCTTTCTATAGATATATTTATCATGTCTGTGAGGTATGTATTCGCTGACTTTCGGTTCATTTTTGTGAAGCGCTCCTGTTCAAGACAGGATGGCAGAAAGCTTATTGTTTTCTTAAAAGCAAGACGTTTTGTTGATGTTGTGAATGCACACAAATAGAAGTAGACCCTTTACAGTTCCGAATGATGTATTACTCTTACTTTTATGAGCAAAAAATATACGGCCTATTTTAAGTTGTTTCTATTGAAAAAAAAAATGCAATTGATTGCGCTGGTGCCTCCAGTCCTGGGCTTTAGCTTCCAGTCTCCGCACAAACTATTGGATGTAGAGCACATTTATCTAGGTTTAACCTTTAAACATTGTTATATGCTTGTGGCTCAGGTCGGACTCGGGCCGGTAATTCTGTTAAGATGTCGGACATGGGCCGGGCTAGGGCCTGAGCATCTCGGGCCAGGGCCGGGCTAGAGCCTAAATTTGAGGCCCGTGCAAGGCTCTAACGCAGTGGGGAAGATGCCTGTGTGGAGGGATGTGTTGATGATGTGTGTGATTGCCGGTAAGAGTGTGGGAGAGATTGTTTGCAGAAGGTGCGAGGGGATTGGGTCAAGAGGACATGTTGTAGGATGGTTGGAGAGGAGAAGTTTGGATACTTCAGACTCTGTCAGGTGACAGAAGGAGAAGATGGGAGTTTTAGCAGTGGATGTGGTTGTTTTGGGGTCCTGTGTGCGTGGAGGTGAGAACTGATCACTGATCGATCTAGTTTTGTCTGTGAAAATAGTTGCAAAGTCATCAGCTGTAATAGAAGTGGTGGGAGGTGGTGGAGGGGGACAGAGGAGAGAATTAAACGTTCTGAAGAGATTACACATGTCTGGAGCGCTGTTGATCTTGTTGTGGAAATGTGTGGACATGAATGAATGAATGAATAAAGCATTTATATAGCGCTTTATTGTGTATTGCCGTACACCCAAAGCGCTTTACAATCATGTGGGGGGGTCTCTCCTCAACCACCACCAGTGTGCAGCATCCACTTGGATGATGCGACGGCAGCCACAGGACAACGGTGCCAGTGCACTCACCACACATCAGCTACAGGTGGAGAGGAGAGAGAGAGATAGAGCCAATCAAGTGGATGGGGATTATTAGGAGGCCATGATTGACAAGGGCCAGTGGAGGGAATTTGGCCAGGACACCGGGGTTACACCCCTACTCTTTACGAGAAGTGCCATGGGATTTTTAGTGACCACAGAGAGTCAGGACCTCGGTTTAACGTCTCATCCGAAAGACGGTGCTTTTTTACAGTATAGTGTCCCGTCACTATACTGGGGCATTAGGACCCACACAGACCACAGGGTGAGCACCCCCTGCTGGCCTCACTTGACATCAGCAGAGAAAGATGAGAGCAAAGACTGATACCTACTCAGGCCCGACGGATCGTTTGATTTGTGCCATTTTCTCTCTGCCGCTCTGAGTTTAGTCCGATGTTCACGAAGAACACCAGATAACCAGGGGTTAGAAGGGGCAGCCCGTGCTGACCTAGAGGAGAGAGGACAAATGTCGTCTAGACAAGAGGTTGAGGTAGAGCATAGGAATGCTATTAATTTTGTTTTGTTTCACATAACTTACTCGTGTTGGCTTTAGTTTGAATATGCTTGTGTGTCAACTTCACTTGTTTAGAAGCCTCGCCCCTAGAGTTTACGACACGGAAAAACGTAACCCGGCCAAAATGTGGAAGTATTCTCATGAAAGAGTAGCTATAATATTTTATATTAACCCTCTGGGGTCCGAGGTCATTTTGGGGCCCTTGAGATGTTTTGACATGCCCTGATATTTGTGCTTTTTTCAGCTACTTAAAACATACTATTGACCAACATGTAATTTTTTTTGTATTCAGCACAAACTGTGCTACAATAATATGTGACCAAGATGGATGTACATGTTTGGATTTTTTTAGAAAAAAAATATTATGCGTGGTTAGTACGTTTTGGGAAAAAAATGTAGCTGAAATAAGGCCTTAAAACCCACACTAAATAGTTGTGAATAAGACTTTTGAGTAATCAGTCTTGTAGGCTAGAATATTTACTTCAAAATTATGTGAAAATCATTCTGCTTACTCATTCACAGAAAACAATATATTGATTTAAAATTTTCAAGACATGTTTTGTGATCGAGGGTCTATATGCGAGGGAGTGGTAATGGACATGAATATTAAGTGAGTCTCACCTGAGAGACAAAGGGCCCTCCCCTATGGGCCTCTAATGGCCCATCAGTGTGACTGTGACTGTGAGGCAGGTAAGAGAGAATGTGAGGACATTGAAAAAAAGGGTTTTTTAAATTATTTGTGTTTTATTTACAACACAGTATAATCAAAACATACATAATGAAGGTCAAAGACACATTATTGTGCACACTGATCTAACCACAGAGATGTGAACTGACAACAGATTCTGTTCAACAAGTGAAACAAGTAAATCATACCTGATATTTACGTGTTTTATTTAAGTGTTTCTACTTCTTTCCATGGATTCAAGAAGAAAAAAACATAATCAGTAGAAAAGGAGCTTGTTTTAACATAGAATATCAGTGTAGTTGAACATCTGATGTTGGTTCAGCACTCTCAGAGGAAAACAGTTTGAAGAGACATCTGGTGCTGGTATCTGATTCAATAAAATACAAACAAAAAAAAAAACATTTGTGAGCATGTTAATATCAGGAACATCTGTATATGTATATATATATATATGTTTTGTAGCCATCGACTCACACATGCTTTGTACTATCATAAAAAAGAGAAAGAAATCTTATATCTGAGAAACTAATTATTATTGTTTAGCACGTTATTAAAATCTATTTCTGAACAGAGTAGGCTATTAATAATAAACATGTACTAAACATACTTAGACTCGTAGCATTCATCATGTTACAGTGTACACTCATATTACTTTTATTGTTTTATATAGAGCATGAAAACATCATCGTGCCGTAAGAAATTTAAATGCAATGAATTGCCCCTCATATTCAAAATGTTTTACACGATTTCAAACATTGTAGTCAGGAATTATAGTTTGGGAAAAACCCAACTATGATTTTGTAGTCATATAGTCTAGTATGTATGATTTTATAATAGTCTATGACATGACTCTCATGACACAGACTCAAGCATGTTTTGTACAATAAAAGGATGTACTTTGTACTATAAAAAATGATATTTTATATCTGAGAAACTAATTATTATTGTTTAGCACGCTATTAAAATATATTTGTGAACAGAGTATTAATAATAAACATGGTCTAAACATTCTTAGACCCGTAGCATTCATCATGTTGTTGTTTGGGAAAAACCCAACTAACTGTTTAAATCTGTTCAAGTTTATAACACAATAACACGGTAACTAATGCAAAAAAGAAACATAACTTACTCATCAGATCGATCTCCTCTTCTGGATGAAATCGTGTTCTTCTTTCGAGGGAAATCCTTTCTTTACTCAGCGTGAACAGTAACAGTAGCCGCGATGAGGACCTCCACTCTTTGTTTTGGGCGTTTACACGCGCGCACGCACCACGTGGCTATTTACATATGAACAGCACGAGCAGCGCATGGGCGTGAACTCATTAGAGATAATGAGTCAGACGGGAGAGATTGAACATCGTGTTGGTTTCATACGGATTACTTCATGACAGAATGTTTGTTTTCGATAGGACTTGCTTCATTTCGAAGTAGACACTTCAGGCTTTCTATAGATATAACTCCCATGTCTCTGTGTTGAGTAGTCGCTGAGTTACAGTTCATTTTAGTGACGCGTTTCTCAAAACAGTTTGCGGAGACGGAGAAGACAGAGAGCACACCCTGTTTATTTTCTTATTTCTCCAAAAGCACAAAGTTGTGTTGTTATTGTGAGTGTACTCAAAAAAAAAAGTAGACACTTAACAGTTTCGATTGATGTATAACACTTATTTGTGTGACTAAAATCAACAGAGTATTTTTAGTGTCTTTTGCACTGATCTTAAAAAAAATGAGTTGGTCTCGCCGGCGATACAGCCAACCCCAGAGAGTTAAACTATGAATTAAAACACAAATTAGGCTGTAGTGGCATTCATTATTAACAGAATACAACGTCAAGCTAAATTTAATTTATTAAAGCGAAACTAAATGGCATTGGGCTCACAAGCCTCTCTCATTCGACATCCAAAGGTTTCCATTTTTGCCATGTAACATTTGGTTGCTAAATTATTATCTATGTACTTCACTTATGTTCCAATATCCACGTAAAACATCATCCTTCACATGAGCAATACATACTTGTTTCGGTGCTGCACGCTGATTTTACAGTGGACCTTGTAAATTGTGCAGTGTAACTTTTTATGTTTGATTGACTGCATTTTAGTTTGATTAATGGCTGAAATGAAAGTGGCCTATACTTGTCAGGGATCAGTCACAATCATCACAGTCACCACCCAGCACAATCACCCGCTCACAGTCACCTAACTACTGATTGCACACACCTGCTGTCACTAATCATCACCAGTATATACACACACATCCCTACCCCTCATTGTCTGGTCTACCGTTCACCTTGTTGGACTGCTCTGGACTCTCTCTATCACTTGACTTAACTGTGACACTTACCCCTTGGATTCTCCACCGATCATCCCTTGAAGCCTGAGACACCCGATCCAAACCTGCAACCAAAGACACGGCATCAAGACCACAGCTAAGCAAACTGAAATCCACTCAATCTTGCTCACTCACCTGCCTTTTGCCACTCTTGTTCCTGTTCCCCAAGTTCCCTTCAATAGACCTGCTTGTTATTCATTCACCTGTTGTGTTGGACCATGTTTTGTGACAGAAGACCGGACCAGAACCGTCAACCAGATGGATCCCCATCCACACCAGCGGAGGTCCTGGAGGAACTTGTCACTACCCTCCGGGCGTCCCTGGTTCCCCCAACACCTCCGCGGTCTGCCTCTGTCAGTCCCATGGCCTTGCCTGCTACCTACGCGGGCGACGCAGCTGAGTGTGGCAGTTTCCTCCTTCAAGTGGCGCTCTATCTGGAAATGCAGTCCCAGCAATTTTCAACCGAACGGTCAAAGGTATCTTTTCTTTTCTTATCTCTCTTCTCCGTGGCAAAGCACTGTTGTGGGCAAAAGCCATATGGGATGCAAATAGTGCCATAACCAACTCATACAGTGTGTTCATTTTAAGGAGGTGTTTGGCTATGCTACAGGAAAGCCAAAGGAATTGCTGCTGCTGTGCCAAGGTACTTCTTCTACGAGTGACTATACCTTGGAATTTCGAATGCTAGTGGGTGGAATGAAACCGCTCTGCTCAGCGCCTACTGGCAAGACTTGGATCCCCGCATCCAAGCGCAAATGGCCATATATGATGACTCTGTGGGACTCGAGAACTTTATGCAGAGAGCCACTCGCATTTCCCAGCGCCTCACTGCTTCGCACGTCACCGAAACCGGCCATCAGTCTGTCGTGCCTGCTATGGGTTCCCCAGTTCCAGAACCTATGCAAGTGAATAACGCTCGACTCGACCCCTCGGAATGGGCACGCCGCTTGGCGGCTGGATTGTGCCTCTACTGTGCTGCTACTGACCACTACATCAGGACCTGCCCTGTCCGGACCCTTCAGTTGGATCCTGTTGTTTCAACTCTGTCATTTACTACCAGTTCAACTATTCACCGATAATCATTCCGTTGCAGTATCCGTATATTCAAATGGACCAGGGGAAGGTAGATGCAGTGAGGAAATGGGCCCCGTCCCCAGACCGTTAACTCTCTGGGGTCAGCTGTCTTGCCGGCGAGACTAACTCGGTTTATTTTGTAGATCAGTGCAAAAGACACTAAAAATACTCTGATTTTGGTCACACAAATAAGTGTTATACATCAATGGAAACTGTTAAGTGTCTACTTTTATTTGTGTACACTCACAATAACAACACAACTTTGTGCTTTTGGAAAAATAAGAAAACAAACAGGGTGCACTCTGTCTTCTCCATCTCCGCGAACTGCTTTTAGAAACGCGTCACTAAAATGAACTGTAACAGCAAATACTCAGCACACAGACATGGAAGTTATATCTATAGAAAGCTTGAAGTGTCTACTTTGAAATGAAGCAAGTCCTATCGAAAACAAACATTCTGTGATGAAGTAATCCATATGAAACCAACACGATGTTCAGTCTGTCCTATCTGACTTATCTCTAATCAAAAGTCAAAGATGTTGCAAATAAATATTTATTAAAACTGGCAGAAAGACATTGCAAGGCTTTTACTGGTAAAAAATAAAAATGTCAGTCTTTCAACAGTTAAAATCTTATCATAAAAATAATATAGCATCACAAAATAACTACAAATACCTGTTATATCCAGTGTTGGGCACGTTACTTTAAAAAAGTAATTAGTTATAGTTACTAGTTACTTCTCACAAAAAGTATCTGAGTTAGTAACTGAGTTACATCATTATAAAAGTAACTAATTACCAGGGAAAGTATTGCTTTACTTTTTTTTAAAAATGTTCAAATGTCAAATAACTTTGGATGCCCCCAATATTAAATATGTTAAATTAATGAAATAGACGCTAAAAATAATAAATTATTATTATAAAACATTGTACATTATACACTATTTATCTACTGATACTTAGTATCAGTCAGTCA
Source organism: Acrossocheilus fasciatus (assembly GCA_036784905.1). Classification (NCBI taxonomy): domain Eukaryota; kingdom Metazoa; phylum Chordata; class Actinopteri; order Cypriniformes; family Cyprinidae; genus Acrossocheilus; species Acrossocheilus fasciatus. Next base: position 22,281,097 of record CM071955.1, on the reverse strand, counting down.
AGCATTATAATATAAAATTATGATAATTTAATATTATATGATGATAGAACTTTAGTAATTAGAATAACCAAGCATGAATACATATTTGTCATCAATATAAAACGCATTAAGGATTAATGAGCTGCTGGGTTCATGAATATTAATCACGTTGTCTGCATGCTCGCGAATTTATTTGTTTAAATCAAAACAGTGATGATAATAGGTGAGCGCCAGCCAATGAGATTGTCCTTTGCGCATTAATTGAGACACCCCTCGCTGCAGACTGTAGCGCGGTGACGTCAGGTATCTACGTCACGTATATGTTTACCGCGCATATGCAAAGTGACATATGGTATGTCTATGACACGCATGCGCATTGCGTGTGTCATTTGCATTACGTGGTGACGATAGGTGTTTTCGCGTCGTGCGTGACGTAACACGTCATAAAAACGCATGCGCATACTTAACAGAATACTCTAATAAAATGTAAAAGTATTAAGAATGCTAAGGTGGAAAAAAAATAAAACAATAAAATGTAATACAGCACATATACACGATTTTAACCATGTCTCATCTCAGGTAAAATGATACGGAATTATAGAGTTTATTCTGTAATATCTGTGTAGTATATTTATTAACATTCTGTTGCACTTTACTTCACGGTGTATATTGTAATATTACCCTTTAACGGCACCTTATATATTTCTTATTAGGCTAGCGAACATTACAAAAGACAACATCAGTCATCAGCTCTAGTAGTGCAGATGGTAAAACGCGTGGATTTCACATTTTGACGCGATGGACGCAGGTTCGAATCCACCTTTTAGCAAAGTTTTTTCTCCCTTTTCAAATATCAAATCACATCAAAAAAGCATTTATTTTCAATAAAAATTAAGGAAATAATCAAAAAAGTTGTGAGGGAGGGCTTTATTGTCCCAATAAGGTGATGTCCATTTAATAATTTGAATTAAAATTTTAATTTACACTCAATAAGTTATTACTGCATACTGTTTTATAATGTACTACAATACTGAGGTACAGGTAATTACCACTGTTTGCAATAAGTAGTTTAAATAGCAGAAAATCCTGCTATCACTTAGTGCAAATAGCTGCTGCCTTTCTTATTTCAATCTGTCCTCTGTCATGGTTCTTGTTTATTTATTTATTTAGTATAATTTTGGACATTTTTCTTTTGCTTTGGCAATTCTGCATGTGAAATATTTAAGCCAATAAAGTAGTTTTAAATTCAATTGACTACATACAGTATATTTTCAGTGTCTGCCTCCCATTTTATGCATGGAGCCTCCAAAAAAACCAAACTGATAACAGTGATCTTTTTTTTTTTAATTATTATTATTTCAAAGAACAAAACAGAAAATATAATTGTATATACAAATATAGATTAAGACCATAGACTATAAACATGACACATGAGAAAGAAAAAAAAAATGCATCTACTCATTCTGAAATTCACCTCCATCACTGATAAAACAATCAACCGAGCAGTAGCCCTCAATTTCTCTGAATGAATAAAACCCATGCAGGACTCCCCTCCTGTCATTTCTGACATACCCAGGTGTGCAGTCTTTAAATACAGTATCTCACTGCACCGTAGGCACTGGGTCAGTGAATAAGGTACCCGGCACTCCTGTCTGTATTGTGCAGAAAATGCACTCCCGTTCACGACACCTAATTTACATAAAAGAACAAACAATATTAAATAATTTTGAGGAAAGGCAAAAGAGCCATACAAGGAAAATATTTTAAATGTATGTAAAAAAAGAGTTGTTTGCTTTGTCTGTAAAGTACCTAAGAGATTTAATTTATAATCAGCATTAACCAACTAAATTAAAAAAGTTTGTCAAGTCAAAATTTAGGTTGGCTTGGCTTGAGAAAGCATAGCCTGAAACAATTTGAAAGTTTTACAGTTAAGGGCAATACAGTCTATCAGGGGGAAAAAAACAACAACAAAAAAAAAACAGATAATTGAGATGAGACAGACTGAAAGATGAGAAGACAGACACTCAAATACTTTTTTACAGTATTCACTACATGTTAAGGGGTTAAAGAACTATCTGTCTAGACATATGAAGTGGGCCTCTTCTCTGAATTTCGTCTCACTGACAATGTCCCTAAAAAGTCATATGAACATGAAGGTAAATTTAAGAGGTAACACTTTACAATAAGGTGTCATTGGTTAACACTAGTTAATGTATTAATTAACATGAACTAACAATGAACAATATATTTGTTACAGTATCTATTAATTTTTGATAATGTTAATGAAAAAGATGACAAATATGAAAAACATACTTACATACATACATACATACACACACACACACATACATATATGCACCAGAATCCCTCTCACTTCGAATACTAACACATATCATAAAGCATGTCATAAATGTTTGAAATGGCACACATTTGCAATGACACTCTCTATGATTAAGACCAAAGCATCCTTACAATTAAAAGTCAACACAAACACACATTTTTAAGAAAACAAAAGTAAGTAAATATACCGGAAGTGAATGATCCATTATTGAACCTGTGTTGTTTTTGTTTTTTTTGTTTTTTTATTAACAAAAACAAGTTACATGTATATAACAAACATTATACGAGCAATTCCACCGTTACGGACGTGACATTTGCAGTCAAAATCTGAAATATAAATTCTCATAAATTATATTTATTACCAATATATTAAACCATCTCTTTATATTTTTCTAAACCCCCTAAAATAGAGTCCAGACATGAGAAAAGTATCAGTCTATAACCCTGTTTTATATGTTAAATGGGGGGAAAACACATGCGTTACGGACGTGACAAAAAATAACACGAGTTTCTGGGAGACAACATATTTTGTAAACTTTCTGCGAATTACAATGCACAGCCCAGAAGCGACAACATGTGCCGAATGGAGAAGGGTTGACTATTTACAAAGCATTAAACATCATCAATTTTGTTAAAATTTTCGTTGTTGTGTTTCAGAGGAAAAAATCAATGTTACGGACGTGACATCTCTCCGTTACGGACGTGACCAGTCTGAAACAGAATTCATCCGACTATGAAAAAACATATAAAAATGCTTTAAAAACTTTAACAGAGACGTCTAGTGAGTATTTAATAGGGCTGCCCCCCACTAAAGATTTTTCTAGTTAACTAGTTGTTCGTTTAAGCCATTAGGCTATTCAACTAATTGCACATTTTTTATTAAATTAATAGACCTACTAATCCATATGAGCTTCAATATATTCAAGCACATGTATAAAATTTGCCACAAGGCACAGGCAAAAGTAGCCTAAGGATTATTAATGTATAGAGGAGACATTTTAATGATTTACTAATAAACTAAAGTTCATTACGGCTGCAAGAAGAAATTCATAGTGCCGACTCTCTAACCTCCACAGTATGGACCACTGGACGCGCCTTGCAAGAAATGGAAGAAATGCAACCTTCATACATTTAATTTTTTATAACGCGCAAAATCTTGCACTCCCCAGGTGAAAAACAAGTACACTTCCATAATGTACTTAAAGTGCTCTATTTTCGCGCACTAATTTTGTACTTAATATACTAAAAATGATCCTTTAGTACATGGTCAACTTAAGATCATCTAAGAACTGTGCTATTTTGAGACACCATGAATATGAACTAAAATGCACTTTTAACATAGGCTACTATCTTTGTATTTAAAAATGTATTTCGTTACCACTTGTAACACTTGAACCTTTCTTTCATTCACCAGAACAGCGACAAGAGTTATTTGAAACACATAAAATGTTTAAACAAGATAATATTGACAATGACATTTAAAATGGTTTTGGCGGGCTGAGAATGCGATTTCTAAAATGTTATGATACGGTAAGCCTGACACAGCAGTAGACCTTTATCAGTCAGCAACGAGGCAAAAATGCGCGCCGGTATGCATATGATTTATGAAGCTTCCGTAGACTACAATAGATTTACAATACACAAACCAGAAACGTTTAAATCCTATTAAAGTAACATAATAGCCTACTCCATAATGAGCATATTCCGTGCTCAAGCATAAAGTTTGCCACAAAGCACAAGCAAAAGTTGCCTAATGATTATGAAAAAAGTACACATTTTATTTTTTATTAATAAACTAATGTTTTCATGAGTCCTTGTCAGCTGCAAAATTGAAATTCACGAAATTTCCACTGGACGCGCCTTTAGAGAATGCATTCACAGATTACGTAATCAGGGAGTATTTGATTTCATTTTGAATTGATCGTTCAAAAGTAGACAAGCTTTCTGTAGATATATTTCTCAGGTATGTAAGGCACCCAATCAGGAAAAAATGCAAGTGGTCACGCAGGCGCCTCCCTGTCATTCTTGAGCATTAATTATTTTCCACACAAACACTTGAATATGCATAATAGCCTATATAGCACATTTATATTAGGTTAACGCCAGGGGCGCGGGAAGTGGGGGTGCTGAGGGTGCTGCAGCACCCCCTGTTTTTTTTTTTCTGTGGGCAACTGTTTAATTGTTGGGAATATTAAAAAACAAAAATCAGAGTGTCTATTTAAGTGCAAATAGCCATGTTGTTGGCAGAGGCTATTTACACTAACTCCACCCACAAACGTATGATTGGGATAGTCAAATTTGTAAAAGACGATCGTCATCGTCGTGATAAAACGTATGTTACCGTTCATTTTTACGCGATCGACTGGGGTTCGAATCTGCCTTTTGGCAAACTATTTTTTTCTCCTTTTTACATTTCAAATCACATCAGAAAAGCATTTATTTTTATCGGGTAGAGTTAGGGTAGGTGTAGGGAGAGCTTTTGTCCCAATAAGGTGGCATACATTTAATAAGTTGAAATAAAATTAAAAAATTACACTCAATAAGTTATTGCATACTATTTTATAATGTATTACAATGCAGAGGTGCAGATAATTGCCACTATTTGCAATAAGTAATGTTTTTCTCTAAAAATGTTTTTTGCCATAATTAATCATACCCTTTTATTCAATATTTGCAATAAGTAATTAGCAGGATCCTGCTATTTTAACATAGAATAAATAGAATCTAAAGCTATTTGCACTGTGTAAATAGCATATCACTAAAGTATACTGCTATTTTCACTTAGTGTAAATAGCCTCTACCGCAACACACCAACACCCCTGTTTCAAGCAAACTGTAATTTTACCTACTTTACTGGTTTACATTCCTTGTATGTCATTTTGCAGAAAGCATAAATTAGACCCTTCTTATGCCACGCTTGACTGCTGCTTAGAATTTCAATTGTTAACATTACAAGCTTGATAATTTGAGTAACACCTTAATTTATACCATGGTCTGTATGAAGGTGAACGGTTTGTGTCAGGTGATTCTTTGACTCCATTCCATGCATTGAAATATAGTGTACATATTCATCTTTTGTTCCAAATAATGTTAAAGGTGACAAAGGCAAAAAAAAACCTTGATGAATGAGGAAGAAGCCTTTGGATGAAACACTGTACAAATGTCAATTTGATTTAATGCCTCACAGAATTAATGATACTGACAAACCCCAGACTTGATTATGACAGTTTGCAGCACACTTATTCTAGTGAAAGAAAATTCACCGAGCCTGTAATAAATTTTAAATAATATCTTTAAATCTTTAAATAATAAAACATTAAGGACACACTTTAATGTATTAACTGCTGAAAGCATCGAGTTGAGTTGACTTTATTCACAACATAACAGTCTCTACATAATAACAGTCTCAAATAAAGAATATAAAGAGCTCTAATAGAATAATCAATAACATCTGCAATAAAACAAGGTGCAGACCGTGCATGGCAGACACAGGTTATAGACTGCACTTAATGAAACATTGTTGCAAGATGAGTGTGGGATTGATGGTGGGCTATAGGTAGATCTGTGCATCTTAGGATGAACCAGTGTGTCATTCCTAGTGTGTCTGGTGGAGAAAAGAAATAGAAAAAGATGTTAGAGCATTTTATAAGGAAACAATGTACAAGTTACTGAAGATGTAAACAATAATACAATATCAGGCAGTGAACACCATGTACAATGCAGCAACATGCACACAATACAATAAACAACCTCTGTATTAGATACTACACTAAGCTGTGCCACTGAAATCAGACTGATGAACATGATTGTCACAATATTCATTTATTTGAATAAAGTTTTTGGGTAAACCATCCCTTTAAGGTCCACGTTTGATGGCTTGATAGTGATACTTGCTCATTTAACAGTATTGCTGTGAAAGCTGACAGTAATGAATAAAACTGAACAACATTCCAACTACTATACATTAAACGGCACAGAGCAACAAACCCAAAGCTGCCCTGTGCATACGTGCCCAAACTGATCTAAGACAAGCAGAAAGCAGAAATAATTTGTACAAGTTGCTGACAGATTTTAGCTTTCACATTTAGCTCATCATAACTGAATAAAAAATGTTATGCAACCATTAAAGAAGGATTGTTACAACTGCTAGACTAATGCAGGTATAAGGGACTTAATCCTTTAATGAGCAATCAGCAAATCCTGCTTAAAAATTAAAGATTAAGAATTTCAGTGGGCCCCTACATCTTGCCCCATTTTGTCCTCCAAACAACATGAAAACTGAAGTTAAAGAAAACAAATATAGTGAATGTATTTTTGTAGGCTGTGCTACACATTCACAAAAAACAAAACGTATTTAAAATGCTAAAAACAAAACACAGACTGGTTAACCGGTATGGGGAACACATATTCACATGTATATACACGTATATTCTGAATATAGTAAATGAACATAGCTGCTAAGCAATTGTTTTACATGTATCAACTGTAGTAATTACATGTATGGGTACTAAACAGAATATTAAACCTACATTTAAAGTAAATATTTTAGAAAAATGTAAATTTTAGTCAGAATTATTATGCTCCTATTCTCTTCAATTATTTCCAAATTAGACAAGGACACAACCATCAAATGTAAGTTATGCACTGGAGAAACAGGACTCAAGTCCACACGCATCTGTCTGACGGGGCAAAACCCCAAACAATATTTGTTTATTGAAGCACTTTCTCTGCTCCTTTCAAGTTTTGTGCTCTGTATTTGACTCAATCTCATCTACTCCAGTTATAAAAGATGCTGCTGGTTCAGATTTAACAGATGAAGTCATGCCTTGACTGGACTCTTGTTGTGCCAATTGTCTTAAGATTTTTAGTAGTATGGCTGTCGCCATCTTTGATAACACTTTACTCACCGTTGCTATAATTAGAGGCAATAATACTGCTTGACTTCAGTTACTTGTGCATACAGACAGCATCCGAAACACTATTGTAAGCAGTTGTGTGTAGAGAACATAGAGACTCACATCTGTAAGTAAATGCAGATGTTACTCCCAAACAGTGACAGTGTAAACATAGCCTACCTATGAGTCATAACAGTTTGTCCTTTTGTTTTTCTTTACTTTTATAATTAATTGGGTTAAACTGTCTTCTGCTTTTCAACTCTGGACAAACTTTATTTTATAATTTAGAATTAAAAGAGGTAGCACTTAAAGAGGTAAAGCTTATGTAGTACAGAAAACACTGTATCATAAGCTAGATGTGTGTAGATGATCACAGTTTTGGGATTCATTCTGAAACATGCAGCGATATTTAATTATATACACCACATCACGACTTCAGTTTTATTCTGATTATTCGTGCAACCCGATCTTTTGCATCTTGATTATTACATTGGGACTTCAGTTTTGAGCTGAAGCAAAAATATTTATATATTTACATATGTACTAGGGGTGTAATGGTTCAAATTACTCACATTTTGGTTTGCATCACGGTATTAGGAGCCCAGCTTCGATAGGGTTCAGTATGTGCTATGTACAGAGAAAAAAAGGGCTATTGTCAAACAAGTACAAATAATCAAACTACAATCAGTAGCACAAATAAATACAAAGCAAACAAACAAATAAAATGAACAGCGCTTTTCAGGTAGGTATTAACAGTAGTTTTCAGGTACAGAAATTGAAAAAACAAACAAACACTCATATCAGCCAAAGTTATCAACAGCATAAGGAACTGAGGAACCAACATTTTTGAACGGTCACTGTTGGCCTATAATGGAACAAAAATTGCAAAAATCAACAGATTTTACTAATACATACAATTTCTGTGTAAAAATAATATAAAGATGCAGCTAGTTTTCTAAAGTCATTTTTACCCTCCTGTAATTTATAGGAGTACATTGAACACCGGTTTCGGTGTATATATAGGTCCAAGAGTTCGGTGTTCAATAAACACTGTAAAAAGTGTAAAATATACACTCTCTAAACAGAGTTACATTTATACACCTGGAGAGTAAAAATGTACTCTTATAACTACCACTTATTGACACCGTTTCAGTGCTTTTGAACACTTGCAGTGTAAACCTAGAACCCTCAGTAAGAAAAAGAATTACTCCAATGTCAGTGCTTTTGGCGCACTTTGCAGAGCTCATTATTTAACACTTGTAGAGTACAAATGTACTCTAAAGCTTTTCTCTTTTTTTTTTACCATGTTTCAATAGTTTCCAACACCTGCAGTGTAAACCTAGAACTCTTAGTGAGTGAAAAATACTCCAAGTCAGTGCTTTTTATGTATTTTATTTAACAATTGGAGTGAAAATGTACTCCACAGGTCATTTGTGTCACAGTTTTAACACTTTCAAACTTCAGTGTACATTTCAAATCTTGAAAACATGTTTTATATTCAACAATATTTGACACAAAATGAAAAGTTCAAAGGCTGACAGGGAAGACTTGCCCTTGCAGGGAAGGAGATCACCATCCAATGCAATGTAGTACTCGTGGATGTGCTTTCTTGTTGTCCCAACTGCCAGGATGTAGGGCTGCCTCCGCTGGTTTGGACCAGAGTGCTCCTGAAGGCTGCGACATGACTGTAAGATAACAATTTTGATGGATAAGTCCCACTCTGATAGAAACCTTTGATGGCAGTTGGCTTTGCCCATGCAGGATCTATCTAGCATGTGAAAAGACAACCAAGGTTTTTACACAATTGCCTTTTTGAGATCCGGACACACTGACCTTATGAAACTTGACAACATGGTCCACAGCTTCCCGGGTACTGATCTTCACAGCTCCCTTTTTCCCCACTTGGAGGTGGTGGCAGGAGGTAGACCAGCAGTAGCAGTGAGCCCATGTCACTATCCCAACCTGAAAAGGCAGGAGCACCTGCTTTAAATATGATATAAACTTGACCAAAGGCTTTGATACTACATCAATATTAAAACTCAAAACTCTTTTCAATAACAAGACTAGGGCTGCAACTAACAATTTATTTCATTAAATATAATTATTTAATTATGTAAAAATTATTTTAAATTTGAAAACACTTTGTAAGCAAAATTGAAAGCAATTTTCCCGCAGCAGCTAACTGGAACCTCTGCTGTTTTTCAGATGTGTTTTATCCATAGAAATGCGTGACATCACTGACTGCGATTTTCCAGTGACGTCACAGACCCAAATAATCGATAATGAAATTCGTTCTCGATTATTTTCATTATCGATTTTATTGATTAGTTGTTGCAGCCCTAAAAAATTGTTGTTCTTGACATTGCAAAAACATAATAAATGTGCTTACAAATAAACTTACCAGGCCTTTTGTGTCAAGGAACCTTGGGAACACAGTAAGCACTGTGCTGCATTGCTCAGGATCATGGATCAACTTTTGTCTGTGTTGGAAGGTTTCTCTCATTTTCAAGAAGATCTGTTCGTTGTCTGTGGTGTGTTTCAGTAGAGATATGGCCTCACGACACTGGTCTCCCTCCAACTGCTGCACTTTAGTCACTTCTCTCTCTAAGTTTGGTCCGCTGTTGTTCGTAGTGTGAGAGCTCCTTCTCCTACCCCCACTGGTACCTCCATTGCTGAGTTCTCGCTGTGTGTTTTTAATCTTCCAGGCAATGTAGCCCTCATTGCTGTCTATGTCAAAAAAGTGTTCCTAAAGACAGTATCATCAAAGATGGAAATGTATTAAAAAAATTGTTTCAGCATAAATCAATAGAGATCTTTAGAAAAGAAGTTTGAGACTTCTAAAATGCACCAGAACATTATTAAATTGTTTATTAAGATTAACCTTTCTTTTAAATATGTACTCACATAGCCTTTTTCGGATTAGGGATCTTTTAGAGAGGGGAACAGTGTTACTATCCCCAATGCATACTGTGCTCTTTTCTCCATAGGGGGAGTACGTCTGTGGAATAAATGTTGTGTATTAAAACCAAAACACCAGAAAACCACAGCTCATTGGCCAAGGTTGTCATTTAATGATAATCACCTAATTTGACAAAAAAAATAAAAATAAATAAATAAAAAATAATAATAATAATAATAATAATAATAATTTGATTACAACCACCATATCTGCAATTGAATATTATGAATATATACTTTACCAAATCATGCACCATAAAGCATGTTACTTACCCATACTTATCAAACATTTCAGCAACAACAATGCTGACGAGATCACGGCGTGCTCGGTCCTTCATCTCTCCTGTCATTGCATATTTTGCAAGGATTTTCTCCCCTCCAGGCTTTTGTTCCAGAATTCTTTTGACAAGCTTGACAACAGGATAAAAAAACGTTACGAAAAAAAGAAAAAAATGTTATGCAAAAAAATATACAATACTTACAACATAAAGAGAAATGTTCTGAAAAAACATCACCTCTTTGGCTTGTGAGGAACTGTCATCAGTTTGTAGACTTTTTGGGGACATCACAAAAGCGTCATCAATGCGCTGTCTTTTCGGGGACATCAGAGAAGCATCACTGTCCGATGAGCGTGATGATTGTGACAAGGTGTCTGTGCACGAGGACTGGACGGGAGAGTCTGAAAAGGACAAACAGATAATCATTTAATAATTTTTATTTCAGTCAATGTTTCCACAGGTTTAAGTGAGGAGAGGTGAAAGAGTTTTGGTAGCTAATGTGGCCAGATTTTAAGCAGTTTAGGCCATGATACATTACCTACTAATTGGCAAGACTGACTGTTTTTCTGATAATTACTAGGGGCGACATTTTATCTCAAATGTAGTATTTCACATATCCCCAATGTGAAAAGATAGAGATAAGGTTGGAAATCTGCAAAGTGGTCCATAGAAAGTGCAAATCGGACATTGGTAAGAACCTACTGAAATCAAGCATTTTTAAAACTTTCAAGGCTGATTCTTTCAGATGTGTCACTGCTAGAAAAAAAGAAAATCAGCCAATGACGGAAAACTCATTTGAAAACTAACGTTACCTCTGATCTAAACTTCTATTATCGAGAGAACGAACAGAAGAATGCATTGTCATGAAGAACTATATACGTTAGTGTATGTGATGAATGTTGTTAACGTTAACGTTACATGAAGCAGAAACATTAACTTACCCTCCCTGAGAAATTCTGGATATGATGCTCCATTGAGTTTGATGTACTTCTTCTTTCCTTGGTACTTTGAAAAGCATTGCTGTAGTTTTCCTCACATGTTACTACAACATAAAAATGCAATTTGTTTATTGCACACGCACAATACCAAATGTAAGTTAGTGCAAAAAAAAAAAAAAATCAGACTCAATCATTTCAAATAATTAACATTACGTTAGGCTAGCTTTAGCTAGCCAATTTGGCCTGCACGCGGCCCGAGATCGGGACAGAGAGGCAGCTAAGTAACAAATGAATGCTGCATTTTCATTTTGAATTAACGTTATCACTAAAAAATCAGTTTTACCAGATTAAACATTCGCAATTACTTTAGCTGCCATTAGTATAGTAAATTATCTAGCCAGACGTCACGCCTCTTCACTTCTACATTAGCGTTTTTAGTGTTTTAGTTATTATGAGAATTAAAACAAGAAGATAAACAGGAATATTCGGCATTATTCACTTGATGGTTTCTTAATTTACCTATAACGTAGCTCCGCGGAGTCAAAATGTCGATGTCTTTGGATGCGTCAGTTGGAAACTGGTCTCCACGAGGCTGCTTCATGATTCAACCAATGACAACGCGTAGTCGATCTGATGACGTATCGAAACCTAAACTCATGTGCGGACGGGACAGATTGACTCTCAAAGAGTTCATCATCCCACCATAAACACCACAACAGCTCCACATCAACACTACTCTGACACTACCAATAGAGCTTGGCAAACTACGTCACGCCGCGTCGGAATCCGCCATTTTTTAGGTCACGCTCAGGAGCACACAGCTTGAACAAATGCAAATCACCACAGAAAAAGCCGACCGTTTTACATTCATATTTTTGAAAAACATCTTACATACGCTTAGAATAAAACAGACTAATATGTAGATCTCTTTAAATAATAAAAAAATGCTCTGTTGTTTGTCTGAGAGGCTGCAAATATTCATTACTAATCAGTCTCCTTCACTACAGTGGTACTGATATATGCTAACTGCTAAAACACTTACAACAATTGACCATGGTTTTTCTATAGTAAACGTGTAGCGACCGTGTTTTTGGTGTATGTATTACCATTCTTATAACCACAATCTTATTAAATACCATGGATAAACTATGGTTAGAGTAGCAAACCATGTCTAATTTTGTAAGGGGAGAATATACAACAGCTAGATCTCAAACAGTGGATCATTTTATATCATCAAAAACTGCCTGGTAAAACTGCTCAGTGTTAAGAGTTAAGCCATTATAAAGGTAACAGAACTTACTAGAAGCTGCTTTGAAACGATGTGTATTGTGGATGCTATGCAAATAAATACATTGACTTGACCGAACCAAGTTGAAGATTTCTACTAGAGATGCCGAACAACGATGCAAGCGATCAAATAAATGAAGGAAACTTAATCCATACAAAAAGTCGCCAGGTATTAACGAGCTGCCGCAAATAACATTTCCATATATGATTTCCTTAGTGGTGTGAGGATTTACAGTTTAATGCAAATCACTGTATCTATAATATATTAAATCAACAGAGATGAATTATAAAGCCACATTTTATTTTAGATATTTACCATACCGATTTTCAGTTTAATTTTCATCTGAGTTCCGTAGTGAATGTAGACATATTTAATGTATGATTTAACTTAGATCGCGTTGTAATGATCAATTACCACAGCCTTTATCATCAATGTCTGCAGGTAAAACCTCTGCTTTTTCGGCTTTCTAACGCAGAGAAAGCACGTTTTTCACACCGGCTGTGCAAAAGGATATGACAGTTGATGATACAGTAAGCATTAACCACTGCAACGCGATCTTAAGTAGAATAATTTAAACATTAAATAATATAAAACGTCTACATTCACTACCACTCAGTCTCCGCTGTAGCTCCCGTGACCTAAATTCCCAGAATGCATTGCCGCTGTGACGACACATTCCCAGACTCTATAACCTAACTCTAGAGAGAGTTTCTGGTGAAACCTGATAAGTGTACTTTAAGCCCATTGTACTCCAAAGTGTATAAATTATACTCTGGTCATCACAACTCTGGGATTGTAACACTCTGACATTTGCTGTGTAGGATTGTAGTTTTTATTTATTTATTAATTTGCATACTATGATGAATCTGGCAAATCAGAGATGCAGGATGCTAGTTTTTATTTTTTTTTTAAAGAATTGTCCCTTTAATGTCTTCATTAAGAAATATTCAAGAAAATGTCCCTTTCACAGCAAAATGCAATAAATATTATTATTATTCTGAATAATATTCTCTATATTGCAGGCTTAGTGAATAACTTTCTTAAAGGAACACTCCACTTTTTTTGGAAATAGGCTCATTCTCCAACTCCCCCAGAGTTAATAAGTTGAGTTTTACCGTTTTTGAATCCATTCAGCCGATCTCCGGATCTGGCGAGAGCACTTTTAGCATAGCTTAGCATAGATCATTGAATCCAATTAGACCAGTAGCATCGCGTTCAAAAACGATCAAAGCGTTTCGATATTTGTCCTATTTAAAACTTGACTCTTCTGTAGTTATATCGTGTACTAAGATCGGCGGAAAATGAAAAGTTGCGATTTTCTAGGCTGATATGATTAGGAACTACTCTCATTCCAGCGTAATAAACAAGGAACTTTGCTGCCGTAACATGGCCGCAGCAGGCGCAGTGATATTACGCAGCACCTGAAAGTAGTCCCCAGCTACCGGCTGCTTTGATGCCTTTAGGTCACATGGGTTTGGAATTTAATGGATTTATAGTATTGCATGCATTTAAATTTCAAAAATTTTATAAAACAAATATATTATTTCAAATTAAGAATTTTGCTATGCATTTACGTGTATTGGAGTTGATTTGGGAGCAAATGTTATCTCTGCTGCTTACTTAAGAAACGCGGAGCTACAACATATGGTCGAGTAAAACGGTTTAAAATGAGTTCACTTTTAAAAATATGTTACAACAATCCCACCAGTGACAAACATACTATTATAAAACCATACATTTCCACCTATCATACTATGCTTACCTCTCACCCATTAAAGTACCATACACAGTGAGTGAAGAGATCATAGTTCTAATATACGTAGACGCCTCATGACATGCTGGAACGTAATCCAGCGTTGCCGCCATATTGCTTGGGTCTCCTCACTCTACGCTAGCACTGGAGTCAATGGAGAGCGAGCAATTTATGCCCGTATTTTGTGCAGTTTACTGTTGCAATAACCCGCGCAGATACCAGATCGCGTGGGATTACCTTTCACAAGTAATATTGAACAATAATTTTGGTTATTTTACCATTTATAATATTATGTCATCGTAACGTTACTTACGTGTAACATTATTAGGCTACAGCAGGAACTGGTACTCTCTCTCATTATCTCTTGCTGTATTTTTTTTCTGTTCTTCAACTTTCAGAGGATGTGTTCTTACCCGGGCAGCACATCATTTCATGCTTGTGTCATTTGTCAGTGGCGCCTGCAGGTGTACGGCTGGACGCCATGTGCGTACCATGAGCGCTCAGACTGACCTGTGATTTGCCCCGCAAACATTTAAGCAGTAGATTATAGCCGTATTTCTGTCGACTGATTCAGCTATGCCATTAATAATGAACGTATCAGTCTTTTGCATGCCAAAGTCCATGTCTGCTTATAAACAGGTCAGGTTAGACTACCACAATTAATTTGTAGCCTATTTTACAAATGGGAATACAACGAAAGTCATGACAATGTTTTACATTCAAGCTACCCGTAAAATTTATAGTGAAAACGTTCTTTAAAATTATCTGGAATGCAATAAAGTCATTTTTACAGCTGTTTTTAAAGCATTTTGTTGCATGGATTAAAAAATAGGCTAATAAATAATTCACATATCATGCAGACAAAATTACGTTGCAGAAAACCCTTTAAATGTTAAGGAATTAAGAGCAGAGCAACGTAAAAATCAGAAAAAAATATATAATCGGGCCTGTTTTAGGCTTTTCCTTATTTTTATATTTTAGATGGTGATCTCCTCATTGGACGTGCCTTTAGAGAGAAATGCATCTTTACGGATTACATAATGAAAGAGTTTTTGTTTTCGATTTGAATTATTTCGTTTTAAAGTAGTAATTTAAGGCTTTCTATAGATATATTTATCATATTTGTGACTCAATTCGTTTCAGTTCATCATTGTGAAGCGCTCCTATTCAAGACGAGACGGTAAGCCATCCTCTGTTTTCGTATTTATTTTAATAAAAGCACAACGTTTTTTTATATTGTGAATGCACACAAATAAAAGTAGACCCTTTACAGTTCCGAATTATGCATTACTCTTACCTTTATGAGCAAACATTATGGCGTATTTTAAGTTGTTTCTATATTATTTTAAGTTATTTTCACTTGTGTGTGAGTGTGAGTGTGTGTGTGTGTTTGAGTGTTTGAGTGTGTGCGTGAGAGAGAGAGAGAGAGAGAGAGAAATTCAAAAGAACAATCAAACTTGTTTCTTTATTAAAATATAAAATTCATTCATTTATCAATATGCCATAGCCTACCATATGTCTTTGTTAAAGAGCATAATACAAAGTCTTTTAGCATGAAAGCACGTATTTTTCAATGTGTGACAGTGTCCTGTATCATAACTAAATATCTGCAGTTTGTAACAAACCAAACCGTGTGAAAATCCGGTAAAAATTTGGGGAGTTATGATTATTGTAGTTGGTGATACACATTCCTCGCTGTAGAAATTAATGCGGGGGGGCGCATTGGAGACCCATCCAAGATGGCGGCCGCGCTG
Source organism: Acrossocheilus fasciatus (assembly GCA_036784905.1). NCBI lineage: Eukaryota > Metazoa > Chordata > Actinopteri > Cypriniformes > Cyprinidae > Acrossocheilus > Acrossocheilus fasciatus. Next base: position 22,264,914 of record CM071955.1, on the reverse strand, counting down.
TACGTCTGCTCCAATAGGCAGCGCCAGTCTATGAGGCGTCTACGTATATTATGTCTATGGAAGAGATCGCGTGGCTAAATGCGTGACTGGCTCTTCTTCATCCATTGGCTCATTGGCGACTCGCGTGCGTACATCGCCACCTATGGGGTTGCTCAACTATATTTAACAAAGAGGGACTCAAACTGGGAGACAAAGAAAGTAATGTTAGTAAAAAAACTTTTTTGGTAACACCATTGCTTTGAATATAGTATGAACACACAAACACCACACTATTTGAAAACCCTATGTTTTTTTACGTTTAATACCAAGTTAACGCAGTGTGTCATTATATAATTGTACATACATTTAAAACATAAATAAATAAATAAAATAAACTTTTCTCTCAATATTTAAATTCTTAGTCGCGTGCCAAGCCCTCGAACCGTGCAGCGGGCATATATAAGCCGGGTCTGTGCCCACCTCGCGCACAGCTGACTCCCCTTCGAGTGACATCCCCAGCAGTGCGTTTTTCTGAGGTGAATTACTCTTGACTTAACCGATTTAGTTAAATTACTTTTTAAAAGTATGGGCTGACAACAAAAGTAAATGACATTTAAAACTAAGAAAGAAATACAATTTAATTATGAGTAATTATAATAACAAATAGTCCTGAGCGGGAACAGTTTTTCTGATGGGAATAACCGCTAAAATAAATAGCAGGCGTTTTCACTCATGAAACCCATTAAATTGTAATAAAAGTTGGACTGTCTTTTCCGGTAAACGTATCACATCTCACATAGACAACGATTTTCCGTCTTTTTTGCATAAAGTCTGATCAAAAAAAAAAAAAAAAAAAAAACACCGTTAAATGCCGTTACATCAGTGTGACGTCATTGCCAATGGAGCCAATCCGGTCCGTTTGAGAGACGCTCTTTCGTTTGCGAGTCATCTGTCATGTTAACGTTACTTAAAAAGAGATAAATTATACAATTATTCTTAATAATATCTTCATTATTCATATTTGTATGGATAGTAGTGCCTTGTCACAGGTTTGACTGCGAGCGCCTGAGCTCTCTCTCTCTCTCACATGATGGCGCGTGCACCTATGGAGAGAGACTCATAAACCTTTACACCTGTATAGATGAAATCTGTCATCCCTCATTTTGTAAAAAACATAATAATAATTGTTGTTATTATTGTTGTTGTTTGTTGTGATTCTCAAGAATGAAAATGCATCTTACTGTGGCTTATTTGTTAGTGGGCTGTAAGGTCTCTGCATTCTTCTTCTCATCTTGCATTATCAGATGATATTATATTCATCAGAGCCTTTATAAACTATGGGAATTCATTATCTATTTAGACTATCATGAAAATAATTATTCTCTTATCTCTTTTTTCAGTGTCGATTGCCGTCTGATTGTTGTAAGTGAAAATAGTAAATCATACATATATACATAAACAAATAAATAAATAAATAAATAGCATCCTGCGTCTCTGATTTGCCAGATTCATCATAACATGCTAATTAATCAATAATCACTGATAAAACTGAAAACATTTTAATTTGTAAAGACATACCTCACTCATATTCATTCTTCTTTTTTTCTCTTTTGTTGGTGTCTACAGCAGCTACATACACCCCAAAGGCTCTTTTCAGAGCCACATCACGAGAGCGTCTTTGGCTTTGTGAGTATATATTTTGACTGACTGTCAGATACCTCTCAGTATTTGGGTTTAGATCAACTAAAGAAACATCATGCAGCATGATAGTAATGTCTTAATGAAGACATAAAAGGGTTAATTAAAAAAAAAAAAAAATAAATAAATACATAAATAAAATTTACTGAATCTGCCAGATTCATCATAACATACTAATTGAATTCTTGATATCAGCAATTCACTTTTTTAAGTGAATCAAAGTAATTATTGATATGAACAAAGGCAGTTGATATCAGAAATTGCCCATGCAACTAGTGAAAATAGTTAAATATTCTAAGAATAGCTATGGTAATGAGTTAATGAATATTAATGAAATCTGCTTTTCCCATAATCTTCTTTTTAGCGTCAGTGTAGGTAAAAGATGGAGGAAGAATATCCATGCACATAAATGGCTCCTCCTTTATTTATTTGTTTAGTCAATGAAACATAAAAATGATATTATGGCTAGATTTATTTATTAATTTTTGTTAATGTTTAAAAAAAAAAAAAAGTTTCATCCTGTTTTTATTTATTGGTCACTAAGTCCACTTAAACCATATCTCGGTAGCAGAAACAAAAATCCCTGAAACATTAAAAGTAATAATAATAATAATAATAATAATAATCCTTAGGAATAGAACTGGGCCCTGCTTACATAGGCCCTTCAAAATTTGTTCTGATGACACTCACTGTCCCATGACATTAAATTTTGGGCAGATCAAAAATGTATTTTTACATTAAATATTGACATTTTGACCATTCTTTCGAGTTTAGTCCTAACCCTCATCCAGCAATCATCAACTGATTAGAACTAGAGATAAAATTCTTCAGGTATCGAGCCCTTCAAAAAAAAAAAAAAAAAGAGGTTGACACCCTCACCTTTAAATTTTAGTCACAACAAAGTAACTAGCTGAATTAAATGGATAAACCAGGGTGGCCGCGGGTCCTTAAAAAGTCTTAAAATGTCTTAAAGGGCATATTTCAGGTTAGAGACTCCAGTGAGTCGATCTATAGAAAAATAACGTAGGAACTAGATTTTCTTTAAAATATACTTTAAAATACACTATTAAGGCTTCTGGAGTCCTTTTTGTGAGAGAATTTTACTTCCGCATCTGAAAACCGCCAAAACCGGAAGTGACGTAACGAGAGGGAGAGCGGTCCATGTTAACCATAGGAAAACAATGGATGGCAATGACAGTTCGGATGCTGTGGAAATTTTAAATGTTTATTTACACTCGTATGACGGACCACAGATACAATTATGAGCCTGTTATGCAGCCAAGAGAGCAGGACAGGCCAGGATTAGACAGAACAACGGTCAGAGGAGACGAATTGAGTTGATGTGTGAGGAGAACACAGGTGTCTTGGTGAGAGACCAGTGTTAGCTTACAGATATACACATGTTAGCTAACGATATGTAATAAGGCAATAGCAAAGCTAGTATTGATCATCTATGAGTATTTATACTTACCAGTGACGAAAACTAATTAGCGTTGATCAGGAGTGTCACGCTCGTTAATATTCGACACTAACGTTATGTGATATAGCGGTGTCTCATCACCGCAGGAGAGAGAGAGAGGGAGATAAACACGTTTTTGTTTCATTAAGTCTTTGTGTGGTAAATGCAAGGCCATGGTCACAGCTGAGGAAAGTCAGTGCTGCAGGAAGTTAGATGCATACTGGTCTTTAGTGGAGAATGTGACCCCAACACTTGATGTGCAGTGTCTGCACCCAGGCTTTGAGGCTTGCTGTCTGAATCCATGTGCTACAGATCACCTATATACACTTCAGACAGGACTATAAACCTCTCCAGGCCAGCAGACATTAGTGTGTTTAGGGCAGAGATCATTTATTACTCTGAGCTAAATACTTGTATGTATAAATACACAGTATATTAAAGATTTGAAAACCATTTGAATAATTTTGTCTTCTTCAATTACAAGTTGCCTATATTTAAGTAGGTCACAACTACCTGTAAGTCACACTTTTTGATGCCATTGGTATAAGACAATCAGTATTGACAGCATACAGACAAGTTGTCCGCTGGGCCTGTGGTGTTCTGAGCAGCCCTTTCCTGCATGTGTTGAGTCAGACATTAGAAGACAGAGGAAGGAGGACTTTATAAAGGTTTTGAACGGCCCCATTTTGTTGACCATCAATAAAAAAATAAATCACAATCACAAATTGTCTTACTGTATAAAAACTTGTTTATGAAGTTTACATTAGATATATATCAAGCAGATCTGCATTTATGGTTAATTCAATTCAGTTTTATTTATACAGCACTAAATCATAACAAATATTATTTCATAGCACTGTTAATACCCAACTAAAAACACAACATTGCAGCTGTTAATTAACATACATATACATATGTGCACCAAACATATACAACCGAAAGAAAAATCTACCATCGGACCCATTTAAAAACATTTAACAATCTTTCAGTCTGGGCATCACACTAATGTGTTGTTAACGTGTGTTAAATGGTGAATGCTGTGCTAGATACACGCCAGCAGCCTGATGTTGTTGATACTCTGGAGGGATCTGGAGAGAGGATCAGGTGTAGTGGAAGACAAGACAGTGCTGTGTTCTCGTGGAGCTGGTGGTGACCTGCAGTATTCCTCTCTCAGACGGCATATGCAGGGAGAAGCAAGCACAAGTTTAGATCACATTAACTGCTGACCATGCTTCTCCACTCGGCCTCCTTCACATCTGCATCTCCATCAGCAGCAGAAGCTGTAGTCCAGTAGAGGTGTTAATAACAGCTGGCCTCCGCTGCTTCAGATCTTCACACTCCCATCATCCAAAGCCTCATAAACACACCACATGACAAAAAATTACCAATCAGCTGTGCAAACAATGTTACTAAGCTTTAACTTACCTGCTAGGTCTTCTCATATGGTAACGTTTTTACACGGTTTTTAAAAATATAACGATATCGCTAACGCTTACAAGCTAGCTGTGGTGCTTTACAACAACTTATTTACATCTCGTTGTGTCTCATTATTTAAATAATTATGTTCACTGATTTGGTAGTTAGCAAATGTTAAAAATCAAGACTTACGGTGTACAGTTGACACTTTCGTGGAGCAGCATCTCTGACCGATCCGTGAGCATCATGTCTCCCGCCGGCGGCCGAACACAGGCGGACCGGGACCCGATGAAGGAACCGCACCAGCTCGGAGTCTCACTCGCTTCTTGTTTCGATATCCCGTGCTGAACTGCATCATATCGCCAGGATGATAATCTTCTGGTATATAGTGATCGCTAAATTACACACCACCGCGTTGTTTAAGCAGATGCATTAAGTCTCTTCACCTGCACAAACGCACCGAGGCTCGGAAGATACCGTCCTATTTCTTGTAAGGAAACCTGTGGACTCGATGTCCTGACAGGCTGGAGTTTGTGCAACCTCCACAAACACAATAATTTACCATGAAGATGATAGACCGAAAAAAATAACTACCTAAAACACACTGACCCACTCCCGCTCCACTGAATACCAGCAGCGCGCGGAACACGACTCCCTCTCGTGACGTAATATGACGCGATGTTGAAAAAAAAAAGCGGTTTTTCAGAACTGTCAAGGAATGCGTCACTTTTTCTTCTAAATTTGTGCCCTCACGCCTTGTAAAACATTGTCAAACCCTGCAATAACGGTTCATATTGTGATGTTTCAAGAAAGCAACTTGTTTCGTAAGATGTCTCCTATTTATTAACATCAAAACGTTTCAGCATACAGGAACACTTGTGACTACTCAGACAGCACAAAACCAACAGGTCTCCCAACTCGTGCCAGAACAATAACAAAACTTCCCTTATTAAACCCTCTATCGCCACCTAAGGGATAAGAGGCATATTGCAGAAACACCATTAAACTGTTTATACTACATCACCCCTCCTTATGAGTTACTTAACATTTGTTACGTTGAACTGGGAAACTGTAGGTTATAACAATATTCAATTTCACATTTTCTAATTTCTTTTCTTTCTCATTTTATTCAAATTTCACACAAAATCTCTGTATCTCTGTGGAATCGTAACGGCGCGTCCAGACCTAGTTTTCACCCTCTTCGGTGATGTTATCATAGTATGGCTGGAATCAGACTCAGGTAAGCAAGCTTCTGATTGCTCATTTTGCACTTGAATGTCTGGGGCATGAGCAGGTGTGGTGGTCACATCTTGATCATTAGTTTCCTCTTGTACCAGTGGCTGTTCTTTTCCACTGACTGTGGGCATTAGATGTCTACGATTTCGCCGGAGTACTCCAGTCTCTGACTGAACAAGGTAAGACCTTGGTGTCTCACACTTTCCCAGTATAGTACCCGAATTTACCCACTCTCTTTCATCATCCAGTTTCACTGCCACCGAGGTACCGGTTGGAATCTCAGGCAACGATCGGGCACTGTTCCTCTTGTTGTAATACTTTCTATAGCTCCGTTTGGCCTTTTGATCGGCCTTTCTCACTTGCTGAAGATCGGGCCACTCCGGCTGCAGGTGCGACTCCAACATGGGAACTGTGGTTCTTATTTGTCTACCCATCATAAGCTGTGCAGGACTAAAACCTGTAGCTTGAATGGGTGTAGCTCGGTAACTCATCAGAGCTGTGAATGGGTCAGACTGTTTCAGAATCTTTTTAGCTGTTTGCACTGCCCTCTCAGCTTCTCCATTTGACTGGGCATAATAAGGGCTCGAAGTAACGTGCTGGAAATCATAGTCTCTTGCAAAGTCCTTAAAAGCCCTTCCGCTAAACTGCGGTCCATTGTCGGTAAAGAGAACGTTAGGACAGCCCCATCGTGCAAACATGTTCTTTAAGCAAGCACGTGTTGTCTGCCCTGACAAGTCCTGAAGGTGAGCCATGTCTATATATCTTGAAAAATAGTCCACGACTATCAAGTAGTGCTGCTTATTCACTTCACAGATATCAGCACCAATTCTCTCCCACGGACGGTCTGGCAGGGGAGTAGTTAGAAGTGGTTCCTTCCTTTGGGTAGGCCTTGACTCCAGACAGTCCTTGCAGTTGTTTACAAGCTGCTGGATTTCTTTACTCAAGCCTGGCCACCACACACTACATTTGGCTTTCTCCCTACATTTCACAATGCCTTGGTGACCACTGTGCAGCCTTTGGAGTATATCGTACCTCATCTTCCGGGGAATTATGATCCTGTCGTCATACAGCACTAGGTCCTGGAAAACTGACATGTGATGACGTGCACTGTAGTATGATTTTAAGACTTGAGGGACATTAGCTGCATACCTGGGCCAGCCATCAGTCACAAATTTCCTCACCATTTGTAGCTCGAAATCTAACTCTGTTTCTCTTTTCACAGACTCCATCTTTGTTTGGGAGATTGGCCACGCATTGCTGACCGCATTCTCATAAGTCTCTACTTCTTGCACTAGTTCGGAAACCTCTGTCGAAATGGTGGCCTGAGGGTGTCGTGACAGCGTATCGGCAACCACCAGTTGTTTACCGGGTACGTATTGTGCAACAGGATTGTATCGCATCATTCGTAGTAACAGTCTTTGACATCTCAGGGGAACTGAATCAAGATCCTTGGCATTAATCAACGGGATGAGTGGTTTATGGTCGGTTTGCAGGACGAAACTCTCTAATCCATACAGAAACCGTGAAAACTTTTCACAGGACCACACAGCCGCCAGGCACTCTTTTTCGATCTGGGCATACCTTTTTTCAGCATCGGTCAGCACCCTGGAGCAGTAGGCCACTGGTTTCAGCTCCCCGTCATAGTCCTGCAGCAAAACGCCCCCCAGACCGTAACTGCTCGCGTCTGCGCTGACGACTGTGGGCTTTGTGACATCATAGAATTTTAAAACAGGAGCTTCCGTGATTAGACGTTTTACATTATTGAACGCCTCCTCTTGCACCGGACCCCAGTACCATACTGCATCTCGTTTCAACAGCTCGTTGAGAGGTCGAATGACATCGGAGAGATGAGGAACATACCTGCCCAAGTAGTGAATCATTCCAAGCATTCTCCTTAGCTCTGAGATGTTCTGTGGCTTTTCCAGGTGTGTGATAGCTTCGATTTTGGTTGTATCTGGGCGTATGCCCTCCTTGTCTATGACGTGTCCTAAGTACCGGAGTTGACCCTGTCGCAACAGACATTTTTCAGTGTTCAACTTGAGACCTGCTCGGTCAATGGCTTCCAGCGCCCTATGCAGTCGGTGCTCATGTTCTTCAGGGGTGTTGCCGTACACTAAAATATCGTCCATGAACACTGCAACCCCTTCTAGGTCTTTAAGGATGGCTGACATCTCCCTCTGAAAGATTTCAGGTGCGCTGGTGATCCCAAAGGGTAGTCTGCGGAAGAAATATCTCCCAAAAGGAGTGATAAAGGTTGTTAGCTTGGCACAATCTATATCCAGTGGCAGCTGCCAGAAGCCACTAGCTGCATCGAGAAGTGAGAAAAATTGAGCTTGTGCTAGCTTAGGAAGAATGTCATCAATTGTTGGCAGCACAAATTTCTCTCTTTTTACAGCCTTATTCAGTTGTTTTAGATCGACACAAATTCTAATCTGCCCCGTCTTCTTTGGGACAGCCACCATAGGAGCGCACCACTCAGTAGGCTCTGTGATCTCCTCGATGACACCGCATTGTACCATTCTTTCTATCTCTGCCTTGACTTTTGGAAGCAAGGGCACAGATACCCGTCTTGCAGTGTGCACACTGTACGGTACAGCATCCTCCTTCAGGCAGATTTTTATGGGTTTAATCTTTACTAACCCCAGTTCAGAAGAAGAAGAAATGGGTTGAAGCTCTTCAAGCCTCTTCACCAAACCCATTGCACTGGCAGCATCACGACCAAGAAGATTATTTACATGGTGACCAGTCACAACGAATGTTTCAAAACTGTAATGCTTATCTTTAAAGACAGTCGAGGCGTTGAATTGTCCCCTGCAGTGCAATGCGCCCCCTGGGCTCTCAAGTTTCACATTTACCCTTTTGAGTTGTGGCTTGCACTTCAAAAGGGAAAAGGTTTTCTCAGAAATGACACTTATGTCTGCGCCTGTATCAATCTTAAAGTCTATTTCTGTGCCTTGTATTGGGAGAGTAACTTTCCATGCTCCACTTTTATCATCAATGTGAGTTAACTCACCCAGAAAGTGTGTTATGCCGCTGCCCTCTTGTGGTCTGTTGACTTCATGGACTGTTCGGGTTCTACAAACTGCAGCAAAGTGACCCTTTTTCCTGCATTTGCGGCACTCTGCACTTTTTGCTGGACAGATTTCCCCTTTTCCATGATTTCTGCCGCATCTTTTACATCTCCACTCAGTTGCATGCTCTGTCTGGTTTCGTTTTGAGCCACGGTACTGTCTACCTCTTTCACTGTGATGGAATTTTCCCCTGGCGCCGGCCACTTCATTGATTTGAGCACTAACGCAGGCAGCTTGTTCATGAACATGTCCACGAACTTGTTCAGACTGTCTCACGAGCTCTATGGCATTTCTGAGTGTCAAATCGGGCATCAATTGAAGCTTTTCTGACAACTTACGATCTTGAATCCCGATCACCAACCTGTCGCGAACATTTTCATCTTTCGTGGCTCCGAAGTCACATGTGTTCGCTAGCTCGTGCAGGCTGCGAATATATTCCTCAGCCATTTCACCTGGCTTTTGAACCCTCATGTGGAATCGTGCACGCTCGTGAATGACGTTAACTTTGGGTATGAAGTAGTCATTGAGTTTTGTGATTACAGCATCATAATCCTCTCGATCTCCCTCTCCGAACGTAAATGTCTGATACACTTGTTCAGCTTCTTTTCCCATTGAATAAAGCAGCGTACAGACCTGTACTTCAGCCTCCTCCTTGTCCAGTTTAGTGGCTATCCTGTAGCGGTGAAATCTTTGACGCCACTCTGGCCATCTTTCAGGGTGGCTAAAGTCAAAATTGTCCGGGGGCTGAAACTTTGCCATGGCGTTAACAGCGCTCCACTTCTGACACCATGTGATGTTTCAAGAAAGCAACTTGTTTCGTAAGATGTCTCCTATTTATTAACATCAAAACGTTTCAGCATACAGGAACACTTGTGACTACTCAGACAGCACAAAACCAACAGGCCTCCCAACTCGTGCCAGAACAATAACAAAACTTCCCTTATTAAACCCTCTATCGCCACCTAAGGGATAAGAGGCATATTGCAGAAACACCATTAAACTGTTTATACTACACATATGATATTTTCATACTAGGTTATATATTCAGTTGAATTTTTTTTTAACCTGCAATATGCACTTTAAATTCAGATTCAGTGGGTCTTAAATATCTTTGGTCTCATTACCGCAAAAGTTTCACCAGTCTGACGGACCCAGTGACTGTTTACAATCATTGGACAGACGGAAGATTTTTATTACATTCAGCGTAAACAGCGATTGATAATGGATAGTGTATTTCTGGTATCAATGTTGCGCTGTTGAGGCTCATGCTGCCTGTCTCTGTGAGAGACTTATGGAGAAATCAAATCAAATGAGCATAACGGCAAACATAAAGAAACTCACAGAACAAACATACTGAGGTAAAAATAGTTCCAAACAAAGATCAGAAGTATTGCACATTCTCCAAGCAGCAAGTGCAACACGTTTGTTCCTGAATGATTCAGTGTTTTGAATGAATCGGTTGAATGACTAAGTGACTTACCGCCACCTACTGGTGGTTTAGTTAGTTTAAAAGTATGCATTTTTCCACCGACATTTCTTATCTGTATATTCAAAAAAATGTATTTAAAACATTAATCTCATAACATTATTTATTGTGGTTGTAAATTTTTTGTGCAAATTATTTAATTTGATTGCTAACAGCCCTGTTGTGTATATTAAATTTCTTCATACATACATTTGATAAGGTTAATAAATATTGGACTTTATGCAGGTAGATAACAACCTGGGGTAAATATTAAAAACATGCAGATTTAAATATGTAAAAGCTGAATAGAAAACTGATGAAAATATTGCTTCATTTACACCACCAAAAATATTGCTGATGCGGAGCTTTTGAGGGATATTTTGTATGGGATATTGTCCTCAGATATGAAAAGTTCTCTATATACCGTAATAATAAATAGCATTTTTGACAGCGATGATATTTTGTTTCCTTTTTAAATTTAAAAAACACATTAAATATTACATTTACATATGTAATATAATGTGTATTTCCTTCACAGGTTTGGTCTTAAATTTTACATAAGGTGGTATTAAAAAGGTCTTAAAAAGTCTTAAATTTAACTTGTTCATATCTGTAGACACCCTGTAAACGTTATCTAAAATAAGTGATCACACACACATTTATTAAGCTTTTGTATGCTATTTCTAGGCACACATTTAGGTCCAATACTTTAAACAAAATGACAAAACTGACATTACCTGTTATACTGCTTCCCCAATTACAGAGAGTTCTCTACAGTCAACCACACTCACTCAACGACGATATCCACAGTTCACACTCTCTGTCAAAAACAAGGTATGTGTATTTACTGTGATAGAATTATTAGACATTAAGCCAGTGGTTCTGAATTCCAATCTTGGGGACCCATAACACTACACATTCTGGATGTCTCTCTCATCTAACATGCTCTATTCAGTTTAAGGAGCTTCTATTATATCATGAGTTGAATCACGTGTAAAAGACATCCAAAATGTGCAATGCAAGGGCCTTCCAATACTTGAGTTGAGAACCACTGCATTTGGCTTAGCAGGTTAGTGCAATGCATCTTTGTGTGTGTGTGTGTGTGTGTGTGTGTGTGTGTGTGTTAATATCTCAGTACCATGGATAGCAAAAAGCAGTCTTACTGGACATTGCGGAGAAAAGCCAAGGCTAAGGTGGACAAACAACTTCAGTCAATGGAAGCATTATCACCATCATCATGGAGGGAGGAGTATGGTGGCATGCACAGTGACACAAACAGCACCGTTGATGACAACAATGACTTTATGGACGGTTTGTCCCATATCGATGAGCCTGAATGTGTCACCATGGCAAGGGCTTCACATAGCAGTGAATCTGACACAGACACAGACTCAGACACAGATTCTGAATTGCATCCAAGTTCCCTGAATGATGACTTGGCAACCTGGGCAACAGAACATAAAATAACACATGTTGCACTAAATTCATTACTGAGTATCCTCTGCAAGCATGATCTGAATCTGCCGAAAGATGCCAGGACACTATTAGGAACAGTGCATTCAAACAGTCCAAAACAAGGCTGGTGGCCAGTACTATCATTTTGGTCTACTGGAATCCATTTCAGGGGTACTCTACAGCAACATGGACATTTTGCGGAACATGAGCAATCTGAAGCTCCAGGTGAGCATTGACGGTTTGCCTCTCTACAAGAGTTCAGCAACTCAATTCTGGCCGATTCTTGGAACTGTGCAAAACTTGGTGCAGGAGGAACCTGTGACAATAGGTTTATTTTGTGGTGAGAGTAAACCAAGCTCACTGGATGAGTATCTTGAGGACTTCATCTGTGAAATAAAACACCTAAGTCATGATTTTGAATTTGAAGGACTTAAGTTAACTTTACAGCTTACCTCAATGGTTTGTGACGCACCTGCACGTGCATTTCTGAAAAAAGTGAAAGGCCACGCAGGCTACCATGGATGCGAAAAATGCATTCAGGATGGAGTGCACCTGGAGAACAGGATGACATTCCCTAGAAATGACATGCCTCTTAGAAATGATGACAACTTCAGAAATAAGACCGATCCAGAACACCACCATGGCACCTCACCTCTGGAAGAAACCTCCCTGGATATGGTCTCTGGATTCCCCCTTGATTACATGCACCTTGTGTGCCTTGGTGTCATGAGGCGACTTCTCCACTTGTGGCTTTGACTGGGTCCTCTAACTTATAGGCTGTCAGGATTTCAAGCCACTGTGCTGACAGAAAGGTTGGTTGGTGCCAAGAAAAATGTGCCTATGGAATTTGCGCGCAAACCAAGGGCAGTGAGGGAAATAGATCGATGGAAGGCGACTGAGTTTAGACAGTTTTTATTCTACACAGGCCCTGTTATGCTGAAAGACCTACTCAGCACAGAGGTGTACAAAAACTTCCTGCTGTTTTTTGTGGGAATCTTCATCTTGTGCAATAACAGCCTAATTGGTGATCACATCGACTATGCCAATGATATTCTGCGACTTTTTGTCACACACTTTGGACAGCTATATGGTCCCAAATTCCTGTCCTACAATGTCCACTGTCTTGTACATCTTGCAGAAGATGCAAAACACCATGGTGTCCTGGACAACTTCAGTGCTTTCCAGTACGAGAAGCACCTTAACAAGCTGAAGAGACTCTTGCGGAAACCTACACGTCCACTGAGTCAAATTGTGAGAAGGTTCTCAGAAATGCAAAGCAGCAGCAAAAAAAAGGAGAAAAACAACCCACCACTGCTCAGAAAACCACACACAGCTGGCCCTCTACCCGAATTTCTTCATGGAGCTTCACAGTACAAAGAAATAAAAACATGTTCTTACACTCTGAAACTGGACCAGGCCAACAGTTTTGTTTACATTGATGGGAAAGTTGCAAAGCTGCAAAACATAATTTCAGCGAGGGATGACATTTACGTGGCCTACACTACCTTCAACAATCATGAGCTTTTTTTTGATTATCCCCTTCCATCTTCAGCACTTGGTATTCATTTAGTTGATGGCATCTCAGGACCAACACATTTCTGCAAGTTTGAGAACATTGAGGCGAAAGCTTACTTAGTTCCTTATGACCGTTATTTTGTTTCAGTCCCTCTTTTACACACACAATAATTATTTTTTCCCCACTTTTTTCCTTTTTGACTTGCTACATATATTTTGGTTAATTAAATCATCCATATGAACAACTGAAATGTAACAGATGTCGTTACACATTATGGGGCTCTAGGTTGTTGCAGCCAAAAAAAACAAAAAAGACATGTACCTGATAGTGGAGTTCGTCGGAGAAGGGAGTACCGGTCCTGTAGCAAAGTCCTGGTACTCAGATGGCCACTCATGGTGGCCTCCATACAAAGAGATGGACCGGTTACTGAAGAGTGTCAGGTCGATGGAGGCACCACAGCCAGATAAGGGTTGGACCAAGCATCAGGCCAGAATTCTACACGAGTCGAGTAAGCAGGTTAAACTACACTTTAAATAAACATTAAAACAGACAGCAAAATCAGTAATACATGACATTCCATGGCTTAATGTTTTTATGAATTAAGTTCACATACTTTGGATTTTTCAGCATCTTTTGACAACATTTCCAAAAAATGGAAAAGGGCATGCTACACTTCTGACATCTCAGAATCTGAAGTTTCTATAAAAAGAATGCACAAGTAAGTTGTAAAAATGCATATTTCACTTTGAAAATAGATACATTGAAAAGTAATAAAAAAAACCCCAGCAATATTCAGTCTTCTGAAGCTATACAAAGTTTATGTGAGCAACAAAGATAAATTTAAGTTATTTACTATTAATCTTGAATTCAGCCCCAGCTTTCACATGTCATTCACAATTAGAAACCAGGTATGTTCAGTTACTAATGTGTCATCAATTGACCCTTTGCAAAGACCCACCACCCTTAGTTACTGTTGCTATGTCCGACAAGCCATGGCGCTCTCACTGTTCTCAAGCAGCGAAAAATACATTGCGGTGGCAAAGAAGAAAATGTCAATGCACCGGCAGACAAGACAGAGCAGGTTACTTTAGGTATGAAAGAAAGTCTCAGCTTTAAACTGTTAAATTTTTCAAACAATAAATAGCATTTTGTGGCTCTTTAATGTGTCGTGACAGATCGCTGTAGTGCTTCAGTTTAAGTGGCATGTGAACTGATCACCTCTTCCTCTTTACTAGTTCCAGCATGAAATAAACTTGTATGAGCATCATAAGGTATCTTGTTTTAACACGAAAAGACGTCAATACAAAATTTGTTTTAGTCCTCTGACGTTAATCCAGTCATTACTCTCCGGTCTGGTTTGTTTGTCGGACTAAAATCCTTATGATTGGTCAGATCGCCTGTCAAACAAACTTCCTGCGAAGGGTCAATTGTGCCAGATTCAGTTTTTTTTTTTTTTCTTTTACACTATATTTTGGCCTTTTCCTAACCTTCTTAAGTTATTGTACGGTGTCAGAAGACTTGTATATATACCACAGAAAGTACAGTAGTATGCATCCTTTTTGGAGTTTGAATTGCGAGAGGAAATTACATTGTTCTTATTGTTTTTTTAAAGTTTTTTTTTTCTTTCAATTGACAAACATGCCAGTGTTATTATCTATATAATCCGGTTTTGTAAAATAATCTAATTCCCTTATTTTGCTCTTAGAAAGAAAATATACACATCAGGTGATGAGCCTCATTGTCACGGTTTGGTGCGGGAGAGATGACGGCGAAGGAGGATAGTGATAAACAGTCTTTATTAATCCACATAGGAAATCCAAACACAAGGGAAGGCACGACAAACATACATTGACGAGATCGGACAACGGAACACAGAACTGAATGCAACTTATAAGGGGAAGGTAATTAGTGATAATGAGGGGACACACCTGAACATAATGATACAGTAATGGAAGACAGAAACTAGGTCACACACGGGGAATGAAACAAATAAAAGTCCAGGGGTGTGACACTCATGATACCCCCCACAAAAAAAAGAAAATTAATAGAGAGAAAGCTCCACCTACACCAAAAGTTCTGCCCGCACCAAAAGTCCCGCCTGCACCAAAAGCTCTAACACCCCTAAAACACATCAAGACAAAAGGTAAAAATACAATAAAGCCAGTCAAATGACTGCTGGACAAAAGTGTTTGACTGATGAGTGTTATTTTTTTCAGGTCCTGTTGTACGACCTCTGCTTACATCAAGCAAAGCAGTGAACTATTTCAGCAATTGTAAGTTTTAAATTTAGAAAACTGATATTTATGGATGTTTTAAGCACGTTGTGCCATGCTCATGAATGTTTCTTAACCATGGTAAAATCAATGTATTGCACAGTGTCCTGTGACTTGTCGGTTTACATCATTCTTTTCTTTTTCAGCTTCACCCAATTCTATTGCCATTTTAACAGTTTGGACAAATACTATCATTACGTTCATAACTTGAGGATTTACATACTAAGCATGATTTAATAATAAACACTTGATTGCTAATTAGAAGCAATAGCACTCTCAAGCTTTAGTAAGGCAGTACAAAATCTTGTTTTGTGAGGCAAACATAACACATCTACATACCAATTCTTTCAACAGCATTTGTTAATCACCACCAAAGGGCCATGGAAAAGCCACAGCAGGCCTGTTCTGAGACTTTCCTCAGCTGTCAAGGTAACGGGCTCTACATGAGTACTGTAAACACAATGTAAAAGCTGTAAATTCACAGCATTTATGATAACTCAAAAGGCTGACTCCATGACAGGGTGGGTCAAGTTTCTGATCGCCGAACAGACATCGCTGACATGCAGTTTGTGCACAATTATTATGCAAGTTGATATTCTGATCATATTTTTATTCCAAGTACATTTTACCAATTCCAAATAACAATCTCAAAAACTACTAATAATTTATACAGTAAGTGTTCTATAATTGTTAAGAGCACTGGAAGTAAAAAACGTTTTGTTTTCAGGTGTGCAAAAATAAGCATTTTTTCTTTTACAGATAAAATTGGCCAAAAAAGAGATTTAACTCACAATTTAAAGTAAAAAAAAAAAAAATTAAATGTCCAGGAGAAAGATGCAACACTACAGCAATTGCAAAATTGAGGTGTGACCATTGGACAAGAAATACTCATTAGTGAAGCAGGATCACAAAAAACAGGTTGAGAAGAAAATATATTAACTGCATAAGACTTTAGTAATTAAGGTGAAGGATTACGTTTGAAGCCATCAGGAGCTTTAGCCTCCAGTGCCAGCACAAGTACAATGTGTCAGTCTTTGCTAAGGTAAAGTCCTGAAAAATGACCCCTAAATAAGACGAAACACAAGCCGAAGTGTTTAAAAGGCTTTATAAACATAGGTTGAGACTGGGTCTTGAAGGACCACCACATCCTCTTGTACCAGTTTGAAGAATTTGTCTCTGGCAGTAAGTTTTGGGAGTTAATTTTAAGTCCATCTCTTACCCTGAAAGGTCTGTCTTGCTCATTGTTAGTAGCAGCTCACACCATGACTCCCTCGTCACCGTCACTGTCATCTGACTTGAACTATCTATATCCAATCCATAAAACTTTTTAAAAAAATCAGTCTTCATCTGTTTCATGACCACATAGCTTGTGGTTATGTGATATGGTTTGTAATTGGTAAAATGTACTTGGAAAAAAATTTGATCAGATATATGCATGCGTAATAATTATGCACACACTGTAGATGTTTAGTCATGTGCTTATTCTGCCTAATGTCAGAAGTTGCAAGACTCTTTAATGAATGAAAACCAGCCATTAAAAATGAAAATGTCATGTCAAATTACTTAATTACAAACTAAATTTACCAGTACCATCATTCTCAGCTCCAGATGTTCCCATGAGCTTCTACCAGGCAGACGAGCCTCAAGATGCTTGGGGTGAACACTCACCTAACATTCAAGGTAAAAAAAGCATTAAGTAGTATTTAGTAAAATAAATCAAAAGGACAATTACTGCAAACACGAGCCTCACACTAGGTAATTCAGCATTTTTTGTTCAATCCATCAGTAAGTAAGTTGTATGTCTCATAGGGCTGTGCAATTAATCGCATGCGATTATCATTCACATCTCGTCAGTAAAGACGGTTCTGTGATTGGCACTAAATCGCCATCACCTGTTTTCAAATGGAGCGGCAGTTAATACACAGAGCCTTAAGCCCTATTCGGACTGGATTAGTTTCACAAGGGTAGATGGAGTAATGTTAATTTACCACATGACGTCTGTGATATTAATGGACAATTCGCACTGGATAAGAAATCTCAGTAAAACTACCAGAAGTGGGAGGAGTAACTCGATTTACACACTGCTGTCACCTCCCTGTCTTCATGTGCGTGCTACATTGATTGATTTGCTAATTAATTGAATTCTGATTGAATTCTGTTTGCAATAGGCACTTACCTAAAACTAACAGAAATTTCGTGCCTCTAACAAGTGCTTTCATCCTTCTTTTTGATCTGAATGGAATGCATTGTCAAATGCAGGAAACATTCGAGGTTTGCCACCTAGAACGCAACTGAATGCTTTTTCAAGCGTGAAAAAAAACAACACGGAAAACTAATTTTGAATAGGAAATTACAGAATCTTTACAGACATAGTTACAGCTATTCGCACAGGATTAGAATTACCTGAGGTAATTCTTCCGGACCTTTTTACGGAAGGTAAAATTTGCCGTAATCTTTACTAACATCGTCCGTAATGATTACTGAGATGTCACATTCGGATGGGACTAAAATCACTGAGAAGCTCTGGCAAAAATCACTTTGCCCCACCTCTCCATGTAAAAGTAATCCTGTCCGAATAGGGCTTTAGTTCACTGACAAGCTAGGCAACATCGCGTTCATAATCGAATGCGATTCATGTTGCGATTAATTGCACAGCCCTAATGTCTCACTTTTGGTAAATACTGTAGCATTTCATCTAGGGTTACTATAGAAAATGTGTTTGTAAGAATAGCAAGAATGTAAAACTAAATAAGCTAAAATACAAAGCGAGAGCACAATTAGGTTGCAGCAGTAGAATGATTACCTTTTGTAATGTCAATTAAGCTCATTTAACAGAGAGCTTCTTTCTTGCAGACCACCAGCTGGAAACTTGGGAAGAACACCCATCTACCACTCAAGGTAAAAAGCATTAATTACTTATGGAGGAAATCAAAAACACATTCAATGCAAATGAGTCACAGCCTAACACAAGCTAATACAGAAAAAAATTCTGTATAATTAGAGAACACATTCTCTGTCCTGAGACTCTCTCAAGACCAAACACCATCAACCACCACACATCAAGGAAGAATGGAGAGTAAGTAAAGAATAATAATAATAAAAACATCTGTCAATTTCAGTCATTACTGGGGTATCACTTAAGAGCCCTTGGACCAGATTTACTAAACAAGCCAAATTAGCATTAGAGCGCAACTCCATAAAAGTGCCGATGGGAGGGAAAATTCTGCGTGTGATTTACTGACAATGCACACATTACAGAACAGATAAAGCCAGATCATTTCCATAATGACCAGCACAATCTACCAAGAGCAGCGCAAATTACCGCCTGCTTCAAGACATGCCCTGTTTGGGCATTAAAAATGGAGCAAATACCAGTAATTTGACGAGCGCAAATGTTATTAAATCGCATTGCATGATTCATTTTAATACTCTCCTCGCATAAATTTTGCGTCTGAAAGGAAAATTCCTACAAATGCATATTCAATAAGGTCAGGCGCAAAAAACAATTGTCCACACCTTTTCAGCGCTAATTCTTTACTGCCTCTTCTCTATTCCTCTTTAGTAAATCCTGACAGTACTATTTTTACGCCAAAAGTCAGTTTGCGCTGTTAGTAAATCTAGCCCATAGTATATCAGTTTCATGCACTGTCATGGTAGCAAATGCAACTTACCAACTTCACCTTTCTCAGCTCCAGTTGTTCCAGTGAGCTTGACCAATGAAAATGACCAAGAGCGTGTTTGGGGTGAACACCCATCTAACTTTCAAGGTAAAAGAACATTCATAAACGCACGCAGGAAACACATACACTGCAAATTAATAACACTAGGTAACATTAAATTTTTCTGTATAATCCATCAGAGGACACAATTTCTGAACTGAGGCCCTCACGTACCCACCAGGCAAGAACAAATAGTAAGTCATTTGTATTTTTAAATGGGCAGTTACTACTGCAGAGTGGATTATTATTTATGCACATCTAGCTGTGGATTAATCACAAGTAATTAATGTATTAATTACTTAACTAACATGAAAATACAATGATCAATACATTTATTAAAGTATGTATATTGTAATGGTAAAGTGTTACCATTTTTACTTTAGATTAGGTTATGGAATATTGGAAGATTTCATTATTTAAGTGTTTCAAACCAAATTCTTTTGGACAATAATTGCATTGGTATTAGGAGTTCCTTAAAATGTTTATAAATAAGCACTTAATTAATGACATTTTCCAATTTTCTGTAACAATCTAAAGTGAGAAATGTTTATGGTTAATAAGTTGTTAACAAAGCATTCTCTAACTCATTACATATGAGCTAATTAAACAATAACACATTGTTAATTACAGTGACAATGAATGAAGAACTCACTATTTATATGCAGTATTAATGTATTAATTACAGTTTATGAACTATTACCAATTAACCAATGGTTTGAAAATTATTTAGAAGTGCTTTGTTAGTGTTATGTATACTTATTATAAAGTAAGCATAGTGCTCAGGAAAATGAGATAGTTCACTAATAGCTAATCAATAACTACAATTTTTTTATAGGACTATACAAACTACTATACTATATGGTATTAATGTAAATAATGTTTGTATATAATTTAGCACAGATCATGATAACCCACTAATAATGACTAAATTATTAACAAATCCTTCTAAAGAAATTAGTGACCCAATAATCATGGAGCAGTATTCTAAATTGTTACCAAAATTCCTTCTGCACAAATCACATAAATTTCATATTTTGGGTTCAAAAAGACTAAATTCGCAAAATTCAATGACTTTGTGGCACTAATAATTTTGTAGCTACAAAAATTTTACGAATTTCATTTCCATTTTGCTCAGAAAACTGAGAAGGACCCGTGGTTTGATGCCTCTGACCACAATATGGAAACACTGACCACGAGGCTACCGGCTCCAGCCTGCTTTGTTTTTGTTTTGTTTTTCATTTTTTTAATTCAGTTTTACTTTCCCTAAATTTAGTTTTGTGTTTTTTACTTTTCTGGATCCTGTGATTTACAGTTTAATCCAGCTTAATCATGGAAACTGCGTGCAATCAAATGGATATAGTTACACGTTTTTAAAAATGTAAATAAAATTGTTTTAGGCTGATGATACACATGGGCAACTTTTTTGAGAAATGTTGCTTGGGCACTTTCCCATTGAGAATGGGTAACAAATTTCTATTTGGCTTCTTTAGATCGGTCGTGGACCCTGTGTCTCACTTGGTTGCCGGTTGACAGCAACGTTGCCCAAAAAGTTGTCCGGTGTATCATCAGCCCAAGGCTTTAAGCATGTAGCCATATCTTTAGCAACATCATTCTTATGATGTGTTAGTGTTTATCACATTTAAAACTTTTTGTGCTTGCAGGTGCTTCTGGTGTGAGACGATGGAGCTGCATCACTAATCAATGTACACGTACGTTAAATTGAAATACTAAATTTGTATAATTATACATTTTATAGTTTAATAAAAATTCTCTCCCAGATAAACCTACTGTGTTTCAGCTGTTGAGAGGGCGATTCTGGAGGCACTCAACGAACTGGACATGAAGATCAATCATCTAACTTCAGTGGTCCAGTCCCTTGCAGCTAACAGCCGTTCCAATGCTCCAGTGCTGGTGGTGGACAGTGAGGATGATGTCTTTCCTCTCAAAACCATGGAGGAACTAGACAAACTAGAAAGACAACTATCAGAAAAAGCACTTATGCAAAAGATGGTAAAAAAACATTGACATTTGTAGGTTTAACAGTTGTAGTGAAGTAAATAATGTCTA
The DNA here is from genome assembly GCA_036784905.1 of Acrossocheilus fasciatus. Classification (NCBI taxonomy): domain Eukaryota; kingdom Metazoa; phylum Chordata; class Actinopteri; order Cypriniformes; family Cyprinidae; genus Acrossocheilus; species Acrossocheilus fasciatus. Next base: position 22,243,560 of record CM071955.1, on the reverse strand, counting down.
TTATATACCCGGTTTCACAGACAAGGCTTAAGGCTAGTCCCAGACTAAAATGCAAGTGTGAGCTGTCTTAACTGAAAATAACTTGCAATGACATACCTTGCAATATGTCAGTGCCATTGTTTTGTCTCAAGATGCACACAGCATTTTTATAAAAGCAAAACTAAGACCTATAGTCTTGATTTAAACTAATCCCTGTCCAGAACTGGGTAATAACTGATTACATGTAATCTGGATTACGTAATCAGATTCCAAAAATTAAGTACTTGTAATTAGATTAAATTACATTTTAAAATACTCGTAATCAGACTACAGTTACTTTTTTATGGATTACATGATTATTTACATAATAGCAATAGATTATTCAGAATTTAATTTCCCCCCCAATTAATCTTTTTCATCTCTTAAATTTTCCTTTCTAAAATTTTCTAGCCTGCTGCTAATATACATTCAGAAAGGCTTCAGGTTTTGTGGACATTCACACAGAGATCAATCATTAGTCAGGTGGCAATACAGAGTTTGACCACTGAATTTACAAAAATAATTTCAGGTTTAAGAACATTGCATCTACTTATGATGAACACATTCATTTTTATTTGAATCATTACCCTGTAGGCTGTTTAACCATGTATGTCTATGTCTTTGGAAGGCTTTTGTCTTTCAAACAGTAAAATGCACAAATTCAAAAACTTTTTTGTCATTTCATTTCCTCTTTCACCTAATATATTTACTTGAAGTACTCCTGAGATTTTAAAATAAATATTTTAATAATTAAGTATCCCTTCTGCATGTCCATTGGTTCTTTGACATTGGTTATGGTCACATGAAATGCAGGTAAACAAATAAAATATAGAATTATTTTAGTAATTTGTTTTAATTTATTTTAAAATGCTTTAATTTTAATATTTTTAACATTTAATATATATATATATATATATATATATATATATATATATATATATATATATATATATATATATATATATATTAATTGTGATTTAAATCATTATTAGCTTTTCATTAAACTCATTAGCCCCATGCAGTTCCTTCACAAACACCAGTTTGGGAAACCTTGATATAATATAATGTTTAATGCACTTCATGCTGTTAATAACAACAGCTAAAATATATTTACTTACTTTTTGTATTTTTATGTCCATATGGTACTATGATTATCCTATTTAAATCAATGTGATAGACGAGTTAGGTCAAAAGTAATCTAAAATAATTCTAAAAGTAGTCTGATTACATTATTTAAAATGTGTAATGCAATGGATTTAATTGCTAACTACCCAGCTCTGTCCCTGTCTGTGAAACAGGGCCATAATGCTTGTGCTTGTCTGTAATGTTTTGAAATTACCTTTTATTTTTAAGGTGAACAGGTTATCCATCAGTGGAGGACACACACTGAAGAAAACCATATGGAGAATATGCTCCAAGGTTTTTGGTCCTGTAGCCAAACAACCGAACTGGTGTGGAAAGGGAGAAAAGCGAGGGATCAGGAAAACAAACATAGGAGCACTCCTAATAGGTACGTCCAAAACGTTTTCCAATGTACAGTGTACAGGTAACACTTTACATTAAGGTTCATTAGTTAACATTAGTTAACATGATCTAAGAATTAACAATACTTTTACAGCATTTATTAATCTTAGTTAATGCTAATTTCAGCATTTATTAATGCATTAATGCATTTATTATTATTAATGTTAACATTAGATAATGCACTGTGAATTAACATGACCAAACAATGAACGCCTGTATTTTTATTAACAAATAATAACTAAGATTAATAAATAGTGATAGTGTAACAAATTTGTTGTTCATTGTTCACTAATGCTAGTTAATGCATTAACTAATGTTAACAAATGATACCATATTGTAAAGTGTTACCAGTGCATGCAGTACTTTTAAAGATGGAACTGTTGATACAGCTTCATAAAGCGTGATTACTCCTTGTGAGCTTTTCATACAGACTTAGGCCTACATAATATCTTTATATTAAGATGCATGTGCCTACCAGCAGATAAATCCCGTTTAAACAGTGTAAAATGTTGTTTCATACACACAAGAGCATTTTAGAAATGGAAACTTTTGTTTTAACATTAACACAATTAGGCTAAGTGACCGAGAACTGTTGATGAACTACAAAATCTGCTCTTACCGCGACTTGATTAAACCATAGAAACACCTATCTGTCAAAATTGAGGTAATACTTTATCTGTTCGATTTACTTTATATAAAATCAAATATATATTTGGCTGACCACCACGTATATTAATGACAATGAATCAGGCTACTTACCTCAGTTTTCCCGCGGCAAAGTCTTCCACGTCGATTCCTTGAATCTGACCAGCCCAGTTTTCGAAGTAGACTTTAAAATGATTAATATTCGACTCAGGCTGTCTCCCCACTAATTTGGGAGTCACTCTAAAAGAACCTGAAACCGATTACATGAGAGACAATAGCATAGCGAAGTTTAAAGTTTTTATGACTGAAGCAGAATTTCAGCACTATTAGAAATGAACAGCGACCAATCAATTTGAAAGCACATGTTATATTACAACCTAAAACGCTGACTGACAGTAAAAACAATTGACAAGCATTAACTGCACATCAATTTTCTATATTAATTAGATTTTATTAACATAGGCTGATCATTCTCAGGCAGTAACTCGGCCCTCGGGATCATATGAACAATTAAATAGACGTATGAGACTAAATAAATGTCTTATTTTACATTATTTTGCGCAGTTAATGCATGGATTTGTATGGGTCGGCGTACACTTTATTCAAGCACGAAAAATATGACTAATTCGAGATCATTTAATTGATACTGACACAGAGACATTATGGCTTTACTAAAGGAAGGATGTTGCAAACATTTTTTATGTTTTGCTTATGTATATCATTGTCCAAATTCATAATAACCCAGTTAAATAAAACCTATTTTGCGGATTTAAGTAACCAATAAGTGAAAAAAGTTGTCTTTGTTAAACTTATTCTAGTTTTACCTTTTTAACATACAGGAGCAGCTATGAAGAATCCCGTGCTTCCCTCGCCAACTGAAGCAGAGGCTGAAAAACATATTAAGGATTATCTCCGCTTGGCTCCAGGGAGAACGCCATCTTAATCAACTTGCTTTTTTGTTGTTTGTTTCTTTGTTTCAGGATTAAAATAATAATAATAATAATAATAATAATAATAATAATAATAAAACAAGTGACTGCTTATTTTCATTCACTGTTAATAAAATGATACAAATCATTCAACAGCTGTTGTGTTCTTTCATTCTGAGTGGAAATACTCGGGTTTAGTTATCATACTTATCAAATATGTGTAGACGCAAGTATAATCAGTGTAGCGGCAGCTGTTATCAATAGCAGTAAATATGAATGAACGTCTAAAACATCTAATTATGAACGACATCTATGCTATGTCAGATGTCAGATGTCTCATAGACGTATCAGATGTCTCATAGACGTAACATTCTAATAATTAACGTGTATAATACGTCCACCAGATGTCCTTGGAACGTCGGGAAAGGACGTCTATGCGACGTATTCCAGATGAGCAAACGCCCTTAAAAATACGTCTCCCAGATGCAAACACACACATCGCACAGACGTCCCCGCGACGTACGTGTGCTATCTGGGAGGCTACTCTCTTTCTACAGGGCTTACTGTTCTCATATCATATATAACTAATGTTCTACAAAACAACAAGCTTTAAAACGATTCAAAATACAAATTACTCCCAGAGGAATAATGGGACTGATTTACATTTATTTTTGATATTATTTAGCTTATTCTTGCATTATATTTATTATGATTAAACTCCCGTTTTGTATGTTCTGTCATTGCAGTCGATCACGGAGGATATGACAAGTTTGATCAATCTAGCAGGGCCGCTGCTGGCCAAATGGGTGCCCTAAGCAGAATTGTATTATTGCATTTTTTATAATTATATATGTGTTAATATTTATATATTTTTTTATGCATATGTATAGCCTAATTGTACTTTTTTTTATTATAATTGTAGTACTAATAACGAAAGTTTTATATTTATTTATAACAAATGGTAGTTTATTTCTTGATGTAGTGTAGGCCTACTCAGTTCGAATAATTAACATCAATACACTAAATACGTTGACCATATTTTCTTCTTTACTGTAGGAAATAATTTTTCTAAGAGACACCTGGGGCATCATTTATAAGCAATCATTTCTTAAATGTGCATGTAATTCAGACAAACGAAAGTGCATATAGGACTATAAATAGGCGTAAATGTTCACTTAAAGATAATGGAATTAAATTCATCATTACATACGTTTTATTAGCCATCCATTTAACATCCACTGATCTCTATTGTAAGAGGACATTTTATCCATATCATCTGATTTCAAGTTGCATCAAGTCAGCCATCATTCATATAGGCTAAACACAGCATATTTTGGACATACTTATTATCACATTCACAACATTCAAATCTTCATCAGTGTGGTTAGAAGAAGCCAGCTGCACACAGTCAGAAAAGGTCCTTTGACAGTGTTCTAAAACATTTCTAAGAGCCATAAGCTGTTGTTTTTTCTACCCGCGAAAGACCGTTAAACTAAAGAGAGAAGAAAAAAAATTATGACATAAGACTGACATCACACACAACGTAGCAATGCATTATCCTCACGAACAAATATTACGTCTGACGTTTACATACGTATATGGCAATGTACCATTATGACATACTTCACGAACAAATATTACGTCTGACGTTTGTATACGTATAGCCCAACGTATACAAACGTCAGACGTCAAGTTTGTTTGTGAAGAATAGGCTTGTTTGAGATGCGCCTCGCCTCGCTTGAAATGTAGGCGAGAGTAGGCGGCTGCAGTGAGGGGAGGAGTGAAATAAACACAGTCAAGACGGACAGTTCTGAGCTCTCGAAGTGGAACAGATACCTGCGAGATCAAAGGCAGATATCGTGTTATTCTCACTCATATGCTTTGCTGCTGATAAACATGATATAATTTCAGTTCTGTTGCGTTTATATGAATATAAATATGATGAACAAGACACTCAAAGTGCTTGCTATTTAATTCCATACGAAAGGCGTATTTGTCATCCATTTCTACTTTAATACAAACATGTATTTTAGATTTTTATTGAAATATGGCAACAATAACATATCCCACACCGAGATCACAATGTCTTAGTGTTTGGAAATATTCATGCATAATTTAGATACATAATGGCATGAAATCAGATTAAAAAAATAAAACATTTTAGAAGAGAACGCAGCATCATGGTTGTCTGAACCAATGTGCATTTAGCTGTGACGTCAGTCAGTCATTTCCCATCATGCTTTTGATCAGCGCAGTCGGTGGAGAGCAACTGCGTGCGACTGCTCAATCCTACACAGCTGCCTCGCCGTCGCGACAGTTTTTTGGCACACGTCAGCATGACATCAGAGCAAGGCGGACTTAACTCGGACACTTTTCTAACCGGCATGCATCTCGTGGTGATCACGGTGATCGGTTCTGCTTAGATTTTGCTCATCTCAAACAAGCCTACTGTCGTAATGGTACACTGACGTATACGTATGTAAACGTCAGACGTAATATTTGTTCGTGAGGATAATGCATTGCTACGTTGTGTGTGATGTCAGTCTTATGTCATGATTTGTCATACTACATCAGTGCATGTTGCTTGTTTTGCTTAACTTTAGCTATAGCCTCAGTTGCTAGCGGCAATCCTGTTCATAGTTTTTAAGAAACGTCATAGATTTTCAACACAGGACCACATGAGTTTTAGCAAATATTTATTATATCCACTTAAATTTCTTTTGCTCGACAGATTTGCCTGCTTTAATACTGCAGAGACAACAAACCCACAGCCCATTCACAGAACCATTTCACACGGGCTAAGTGTTTGCCTGATCAGACTACAGAGAATGAAACCCAAATGTAGATGTGCAGTTTACCCTTGTAGGTACAAAGCTGATGGTTGAAGTCCATCACTGTATGTAAGCGTGGAAAATAGAATCCATGCGCGACTTCAAAATGCAGTAATAGGCGTTCTTCAAAAGACAATGTGGGGAATTATTGCAGTAAAAACATAAGCAAAGTTTTATAATTAATAATAACATTAATAATAATCATAGGCGTAATTTGTGGGTGGAACGGGTGGGTGAGACATGCCCCCACCAAAGTCGATTCTGTCCCCCCACCGCTTTTTCAAAGCCGCTGAAAAAATATAGCATGCAGGCAAACTAAAAGTAAAATCATCTCCAATCAGCGGGTCTTTGTAATTTAATTCTTACATGCCCAGATCTTGTCATGCACATAACAGGATTTAACAGTAAATGTTGTAATTAGACTATGAGCGCAGCAGCACTCTTTTACTGTGTAATAGATGAAGTAAACTATGCTTTATATTTACACATTTAGATTAAATTTACATTTACATTTACATTTAATCATTTAGCAGACGCTTTTATCCAAGGCGACGTACAAATGAGAACAGTAGAAGCAATCAGACCATCGAGAGTGCAGCAGTATTCAAGTGCCATGACAGGTCTCAGTTAGTCCAGCACAGTAGACGTAGCTAGTTTTTTTTTTTTGTTTTTTTGTTTTTTAAGACAGACAGACATAATAGGCCGAAACCACAAGCAGTTCTGTCTTGGCAAGGTTGAGCTGAAGGTGATGGTCTTTCATCCAGCTAGAGATGTCACTCAGACAAGCTGCAATGCGAGCAGCTACCGTCAGATCATCTGGTAGGAATGAGAGGTAGAGTTGAGTGTCATCAGCATAGCAGTGATAAGAGAAGCCATGCTTTTGAATGACCGATCCTAATGATGACATGTAGATGGAGAAGAGAAGTGGTCCTAGCACTGATCCTTGAGGAACCCCAGTAGCCAGAAGTTGTGACTTTGAAACCTCACCCCTCCAAGACACCCTGAAGGACCTATCTGAGAGGTAAGACTCAAACCACAGGAGCGCGGTTCCTGAGATGCCCATCTTTCTGAGAGTGGACAGGAGGATCTGATGGTTAACGGTGTCAAAAGCAGCAGACAGGTCCAGTAAGATGAGTACAGAAGATTTGGAAGCTGCTTTTGCCAGTCTCAGGGCTTCTGTAACCGAGAGTAGGGCAGTCTCAGTAGAGTGGCCGCTTCTGAAGCCAGATTGGTTGTCGTCCAGAAGATTGTTCTGTGCAAGAAACAAAGAGAGTTGGTTGAACACAACTCGCTCAAGTGCCTTTGCAATGAATGGAAGAAGGAATACTGGTCTGTAGTGTTCTAAAAGTGCTGGATTTGGAGAGGGTTTTTTAAGCAGTGGGGTTTCCCGAGCCTGCTTAAATGCTGTGGGAAATGTACCAGTGTGAAGAAAGGTGTTGATAATGTGAGTAAGCGCAGGTATGACTGAAGAAGAAATGGCCTGAAGGAGGTGAGTGGGGATAGGATCTAGCGGACAGGTAGTGGGATGATTGGAAAGGATGAGTTTGGAGACCTCCGCCTCCAAGAGAGGAGACAAGGAGGTGAGAGAGTGTGTATTTTTTTGGTAAGAAGTTATCAGTTTGTGGTGGGAGGAATTGGTCACTGATGGTTCTTGTTTTCTTTGTAAAGAAAATTGCAAAGTCATCAGCTGTAAGAGTTGATGAAGGAGGAGGGGGAGGAGGACAGAGAAGAGAAGAGAAAGTTTTGAAAAGCATGCGAGAGTCTGAACAGTTGTTGATTTTGTTGTGGTAGTATGTCGTTTTAGCAATGGAGATATTTGCAGAGAAGGAAGAGAGGAGTGACTGATACGCACTGAGGTCAGTAGAGTTTTTGGATTTGTGCCACTTCCTCTCTGCAGCGCTTATATAACACTTTTAACTGTTTTAACTGTTACACTTTTAAATATAACACTTTTAACTGTTATTGTGCAAAAAAAGACTTAGGCTACATAATAACAGTTTGTGTTTCATGGGAAAACCCAAACCCCACGTAAAAATAACTAATATTTATTTTTTATTAATCATTTATAATAAAACTTTAGGCCTACTTAAGTTTTCACAGTAATAATTAGTCTACTGCAATGTCTTAAGTCCCAATTCTAGGCTATACTTTGGAATTATGAACTGAAGGGGTGTACATGCGTACAAGGTGTTTCAGGGCCGCTCGCACATTCAAAACCAATATTAAAGCATTAAAAAATTATATTAAAACATTAAAGCATATTCTAATTTTTAACCCATGAAAAAAAGAGACAAATCTAGTTTCATTTCTGTTCAAATGACCAGCAGGTACACAGACCTTGGAGTAAGAGTATCTTATAAAAATAAAATAAACAACAAAACTCTTTACATCTCATTACATTTATTCGGCCTACTTAATGACACCATAAACTAAAGCAAGCATTAATATGAGGGTAATATAGATTGTAATGCCTTAAATTCAAAATTGCCACCTTAACACGGCCAGAATGTGCGCGTTGAGAAACACCTTCAAATATGTCGTCTTAATGCGGTCAAACTGTGCGTCTTTACACACACCAAATAAACGCGGCAAAAATCGCCGCCTTAACACGGCCAAAATGTGAGTGTCTATACGTACAGAAGAAACGCGTTTAAATTTGCCGCGTTAACGCGGACAAATTGTGCGTGTTGACACCGTTAAATTTCACGCGTTCTGTTTGAAGACTTTTGGCCCCGTCGGCCTTCCATAAATCTGCACGCGAGCGCAGATCTAAACACATGCGCGAGTAATTTCTACACGCGCAAGTTGAACCCTTCGCCCAGGAAGTTTTGACAGTCAGGGGGCGGGGCCTAAACGTATGCTTGTTGTGTTGACAAATACTATTGGCTGCTAGCCAAATCCTTTGATTGGCTGCTCGTGGTCTGCCTGGCTGTTGATTGGCTGTTGTTAGCCTTCTCCTGAGGAGACAGAAAGCCGGGAGAATTTAAATTGGACGATGGCAGATAGTAAAGAGGTAAGTTTTCTTTCTAATTTCCATTAAAGATATAGCTTTTAACACCATCGTTAACAAATCTAAATGTGCTATCTCCTTAGTTGCTTCAGTAACTGAATTTTTAAGTGGTTTTTCGTCGTCTTTATTTACAAGGATTTCGTTTGACCTGTGTTTTTGATGGATGGATATTCTTCTGAAATGGCTAACCCAAGTTTGCATGTAAGTGATTTAAAATATTTAACGTTAGTCAAATGTTTATATAACTGACTAGGGATACTTTATTAACAACCATCTCTTGGTTTTATCTACCTTTCTCCTACGCCTCATGACGCTTTTTGCAAATTATGGGAGTGACTTTTACACTGTAAACCAGTGATTCCTCAAATCTGGCTCGCAAGAGCCACTTTCTAGCCGAGTTTAGCTCCAACCCTGATCAAACTTGCCTACCTGTGATTTTCTAATGATCTTGAAGACATTGATTAGCATGCTCAGTTGAGTTTGATCAGGGTTGGAGATAAACTCTGCAGGAAAGTGGATCTCGGGAGCTAGATTTGAGTATCCCTGCTGTAAACAATAAGCGAAAGATTCGCTCTTTGAACCAATAACAAATGTTTTCAAAAACTGGGTAGAATGAGGTGAGGTTATTCTACATACCCTTCAACCATTGATCATTAAAGGTGCCATAGAATGGAAAACTGTATTTGCCTAGGCATAATAATAATAATGATGAATAATAAGAGTTCGGTACATGTAAATGACATACTGTGAGCCTCAAACTCCATTGTTTCCTCCTTCTTATGTAAATCTCATGAATGCAAAATGACCACTGAAAAATAGGCGAATCAGAACATAACACCGACTGTGACATTACAGCCCCCAATATTTGCATATACCCACCCATGTTCTATGCCAGCCGCTAGCCGAATCATCAGAAGTTCTGTATTGTGAAGAAACAAGCGAGGACAACAGCGAAAATGGCAGATCATAGTTATGTTCCAGGCTGCGCAGAGGATGTGAGCACTTTCCACACCCTTCCCACAAAAAGGAACTGGTTGATGTTCATCTATAACTGGATACCGTAACAATTCAATTCAAAGTTGTTAGTTTGATCTGCCCATTTCACCACTGACAATTTTCGAATCTGGGACAATATCAAGCAGGCTTCGCTCAGCGTTTGATACTGAAGAACGGGGCAACTCCAACTATATTGCCATTACAACCACTACCACAAGCAGTAAGTAATTATTGTATCAACTTCTTGACTGTTGAAGCCATTTTTGTTTAAATTGAAAGTTTCTTAGTGAGCTAACTTAACAAAATTAACGGTAATTTACCCTGTGTTGTCGAGATCGAACGCAAGATGATACTAGAGTAATGTTAACCTTAGTTAACTAGCAAAACTCCAAATAACTAGCATAGGTAACTAAATGGTATGACGACCTATTTACGCGGAGGTTAATGGGGGATATTTCCTCAGCAGTCATTGATCCACAAGATTCCACATATGATACTGCACGGTCTGTTACAACTGAGACAGAATTACCACAGGTGTTGTAAGTACAGTTATATTTATCTAACAATTCAGAAATATTTTTACACAAACTATAACTTTATTTTCAGGTTTTCTCTAACAGGCATAATATTGTCTTTGTTTTTTCTTTCAGTGCCACATCAATGCCATTCCATAAGGATGCAAAGTTCATAGTTTTTGAAAAATGCCTCCTTAGCCTGTTCGAGAGTTGTCCTGTTTGCACCAGGGCTTGTAATGTCCGCCCATGCCGAAGGGGGACCTTCATAGCCATTGACCAAAGGTGCCCTCACTGTGACTTCTTTAGACAGTGGAGGAGTCAGCCTGTCATTGGCAGCACCCCTGTGGGCAACCTTCAGTTGTCTGCTGCCATCTATTTCAGTGGAGCTTCCTTTCTTAAGATGCAAAGGTATCGTATCCTTTGTACACACCAAATTAGTCAAAGCTAGACAGGACAACAATTTTTTTTTCCAAATATTTTAAAAGGGGTTCAGAGCGATGCACCTGAAAACACATACATATGATGCTTTGAGAAGGCATGCCAGTACATACCTTGAAACTGCTATCATCCACAAGTGGAATGAGGACCAAAATTTGCAACTGCACTGCCTGAGCCAGAACAAGAATGCCATTCTTGGTGGTGACATGCGAGCAGACTTGCCAGGTGCACATATTTATTTAAGTTTATCTTACTATTTAAACAAGCATGCATTGCACAAGGCCGTGTAAATATGCGTATGATGATGTGTTTCTCTTATACATAACTCTGCTGTATTTCAACATGATTAGGATTTATTTTTTTTGTAATTGCAGGACATTCTGCAAAGTATGGGAGCAACACCTTGATGGACTTGCAGACCAACAACATTGTAGACATACAGTTGGTGCATGTATTTGAAAATATGTGGACTTCAACAGCAGACTATGGAGAACATACTGTTATGTTCAACTACTTAAAAATTGCTAGTATACTAATTGAATGTCATGTCGGAAGTTGACACCTTTGTCTGTAGTATCAATTTGTAACAAATCTGAGTACATTTCAGAGAGAAAATACAGCATACTTAACTTCATCACCAATTTTTAGATGGAGCGGAAGAGACTTCTATTACTTTTCATACTCCCTTCATAATACATATGCAATTTATGGAGATATTACATATACATTTGATGTTTGTGTGTTTGTACACAGAGCAATGAGGTAGGGGGAAGCTACCACATGGAGAAGGAGGGCCTTAGAAGAAGCTTGGATCGCCTGGAGGAAAGCGGTGTAAAGTTGGACTGCATTGTCACTGACCATCACCCCCAGATACAAAAGTTTCTAAAGGATCTCTTTCCAAAGGCCAAGAAGGGAGGACATACTGTCAAACTAGTAAAGACAGAGCCAACATTTAGTAAGTTTTTCGCTTGCGGGCTGTGTTTATGCGCTTGCACAGTTTTGTCCCACTTTTAACGCCATACAGCAGAGAAGGCCCTCCACTGTGTATTTGAGAGTACACTCTAGTGTGTACCTTCACACTAGAGTTTATGGTACGTCAAATACAGCTACACTGCGCCTCCATTCAGATGAACTGGAAAAATTAAATTCTAATAATATAATATAGTAACCCCACATTTTATTGTCTGTAATGGGAAAACAGTAATTCGTTTGATTTCTCGTTACTGAAAAAAATAACGCCATTAGTAATGCCGTTTATTTATAACACCGTTATTCCCATCACTGGTTATATCACAAAAAAATAAGCCATATTCTCAGTAGAACATTAACTTTCTCTAAAAAAACATAAGGTCAATCAACAGAATTTGTATAATTTTGGTTAAAAGAGGATTAAAATAAAATGCTGGAATCAACATTATACCACAAATTATGTTGTTTGAGCTTATGTTCTATTTAATTTAGAATATTCCTGCAAAAAAAAAAAAAAAAAAAAAAAAACAATTTAATAAATACATACTGAAAGTCCATCAACTTTGAGCACACACATGAGGGTTGTCCCTCTTCTCTGAGACCTTTCAACTTGTTTTGCCTCTATGTATCCATCTTGTATCCAGTGAGTGTTGTGGTTCCAACAAAACATCTGCACATAAAAACAAGCAGAAGTTTTAGAATAAAGTAGAGTATTGAATGAAACTAGCTCAATAAAATGAATGTAAAAATGCCACTTATAAAATACAATCAGCATTTACCAGTACTTAAACTAAATAAGTAACCTTTTTCACAAATGAAATTACTCGAGTAAAACATGTTACCTTTGAAATAATTCAAGAGTGCAAAAGATGCCTGCTCCCAGGACGCCAGACTGAAGTTGTAATAAGACTGCAAATCCAGCCACAAAGTTGAGGTGTGAATTCACAACCATGTGACCCTCGAATAGGCCTAGTCAAAAGCCACTGGGTACACCTGAAGTGAATAAATATAAGCAATAATGTAACCTACAATACAGTATTTCAATATAAAATGTAATCTAAAATACAAGTTTATCAAATGATTTACAACAGAATTAATAAGAATTAATACATTACCTAATATAATCGGCTTCAGAGAGTCTTGAAGCATCAAACATTTTTCCACATCAGCTGCTATTCTTTGCACCTACAAGAAATAATGAAAATTATCTTGTGATTTAAAAAAAAAAAATGCATTTACACAAATGAGACCAAAATGAACACCCAAATAGGCATATATTTTAAAATAAACAAACTCTTACATTTGATTAATAAATTCAATTATAATAATACATTGTAGAACTGTACTACCAATCAAATTAAATAATTTATAATGCAAAATTACAACTGTATTATGACATTAATGTTTTACATTAATTTTTGAAATTACAAATAAGAAATATTTTAAAAATGCAATGAAACTTTTTAAACGTGAAACTAAACCACCATTAGGTGGCAGCAAATAACTTAATGAGTGAGTCAATTGAGTCATTCATTGTACCGATCCGTTCAAAGTGCTGAATCATTCAGTAAAAACACCGTTGAGTTTTGCTTTTATCTTTGTTTGGAACTATTTTCAATGGTGAAATAGAACAGTCAATATTGTGTATGAAAAGTAAGTAACTTAATGTTAACTAATTGTTTATTGAACTATGTAACATTTGCAATCGTGATAATCAGCAACAGATCACTTGTTATGCTACTGACCAATATCAGATGTTATAAATAAACTCAACAGTTTGAACATTTACCTCATGTTTCTTCCGTGAGTTTATGTGTGCCGTTAAGGTTATTTGTTTTATGTTGAATGTAATAAAATCAGAATCAGTCTTGCATTTCGATGCTTCCATAGTTATTTTTTTTTTCAATCAAGTTTTAATCAGGCTAACTTGTCCAATCGGGCATGTAATGTTAAAGATGTTTTTTACTACAAAATTGTCCCGGACAAGCTTTAATGTCAAGTACAACTAGAGGTCTACCGATAGTGGATTTTACTGATACCGATAGCTAGGTTGGACCATACTGGCCGATACCAATTAATCAACCGATAGTTTTGAAAATGGATACTGAAAGAGAGCTAGTGCTTTAATATTTAAAAAAAAAAAAAAAGCAGCAACAGTACTGAACCATACTTTGTAAATGAATAAAAATATTTATATTATTTACTATATTGATCATTAAAGTTACTTCATAGTTTGCTAATGTTAAAAGAAGAAACTTTAAAATTGTAAAATGTAGCCTATTAGTAGCTAATAGTGATTGTTGAAATGAAAACACTCTAACAAGGAACAATACTTCTACAGTTTTCACTAATGCTACAAATGGACTCTTATTGTTAAGTGTTACCATATAATTTCAACAGTCATGCTTAAAGATGGTCATCTTTAAATACCTATACCTAAGGCCATAGCATTAAAATTACATACATATGGATAATCACACACTTTATTTGCTTCAATTTTTAACACTTGATAATTATCTAATCAAAAAAAAAAGGTTAGTCACACACCGGACAAAAGCACAGCGCTGCGTCTAGGAGAACTCCGAGGTATCACACGCACACACACACACACACACACACACACCCACCCACCAGACGCTTTGCGTTCAAATCAAGTGCGGTCTAAAACAATTTATTTAATAACCAAATGGACATAAGTTTGCTTTAAGAATGAACAATGTGGCATAAATGAGTTTGAAGTTTGGTGTTTAAAAAAAAAAAAAAAACAGCAAGCGGAAAGAGAACGTACGGTCTGTATTACAGCTCTCTATATGAAGCATACAGACTTTATTAGAGCCACAGAAAGACAAATGTTTTGCTGAAAAATGCACAATACATAATTCATAGCCTAGGGTGAAGTCATTATGTACATTCACAACGATTTGGGACAAATATAATGTAATTTAATAGAAAACTATGTGAATGGCGCTCTTTTCCGCGGCAGGCTTTTCTGTCGGCTGTATTTAAATGTGACTCTGGAGTTTCCCGCTCTGTGCAGCGCGCAGTGTCACGTGTCAAAATAAACAACACGTGTTGTCAGTGATTTCTGCCTCTAGAGGCCGCTCTTGTACTGCAAAATGCCAGCGGACCCTTCTCAGCCACTCCAGCAACTGTTGCAAACCGGAAAACTATCGGCATGGATTTTTGCCGATAACCAATAGTTGTGGCAATCAACTATCGGTGCCGATTAATCGGCAAAACCGATGAATCGGTCGACCTCTAAGTACAACTACAGTGGCAATAGACACAATTTCTCATTTACATGTAGTTTCTAATTATAATAAGATGTCACGTCAATATGGGACAGTTGAAAGCATATAAACAAATGAAATTTCACATATTTTGCTGTTCGTCAGTTATTTCGACATTACCATGACAATCGTTCGCGCTGGGCATTACGTTAAAAGTTGGGTAAACACTACTTTAAATGCTCTCAATAAGAAAATGAATCTGTTAAAATGAGAAAACTGTAGCATTCAGCCTAACTATGCTATAATAGCAATTTCCAGCTTACTGCACATAAGTTACCAAGGCCACTTGTCTAAATGTCGTGATAACATTAACTTAAATATAAAAGGAGATATTTCTTAAGTAAAATTAAGTGAATTTACCAGGAATTGTGAATAAAACCTCTAATCTTCAATCGTTCTGGCACTGCTCCAGTCGCTGGATTTCAGATTTGAATGATGCGCGCGCAATCCCATAATGCCACACTACAGTAAAGTACTGTAAAAAGCAGGAGCTACAGTGACAACACCTGCTTCTTGTAAATTAATTACAGTTGACATGGAAATATACTGTTAACAGCTGTAAAACCTTATTTGACCCATAATGCATTGTGAATTACAGCTACATCTTGTAAAATGTTTAAACGGTAAAATTCTGTAAAATTTTGCTGTAGAAACTACAACAATTTTTTTTACAGTGTAGATGTTTAAGGAATTCACCACCTTTCAACCTTAAAGTCAATAGCTTGGAAGAGTGTTCTCAATGGAAGTAATATGACTGTCTAGTACGATTTGTGATGAGTTCAGCTCTATATAAATATATAGATTTTAATTCTGATTTAAGAACATTTACTATTTTGCCTTTGGTCTCACAAAAAATTTTTTTTTAATTCCTTCTCTAGTAGATCAATTTGTTTTTCTAATTCAAAATTATGGCTCTCCCTAAGCTTTTTATTAAAGGATAAAAAGCTTATATATTTACTCCTAATATATAAATATATAAATAATGTATATATTCACTAAACATTTAGTGGTTTCCCACAATAGTTGGGGGTCCGAGGCTAAATCTCTTAGTCTGTAAAAACTCTGTCAGAACTGCGTAAATCATCCGCAAATGTACATTCCTGTAACAAGGAGGTATTAAATATCCAATGATTGTGTCTGGCTCTCAACGATACAGGGGTTAAAGATGTAATTATTGGAGTATGGTCAGATAAAAGGAGTGGTAGAATATTAACTTTACTAATGAAGGGAATAAGAGAAGGGGGCATAAGTAAATAATCAATCAATCCTTGAATAACTCTTATGATGAGCTGAAAAAAAAGTATAATCCTTAGTACTGTCATTTTGTAAACTCCAGACATTGCATATATTTGAATGTCGAAAAAGTAAATTAAAACATTCAGAAATCATTGAATCAGCCTTAGAGGCATGAGCTCTCTCTAACTTGGGATCTAAAACTGCATACAAATCGTCCCCTAACACCACAAGACAGTCCTCTAAACTAATAATTCTTGAAAAAATGAGTAATCGCCCTCGGTGGGTGCATGCCCTATTAAAAAAGTAATATATTTAAAATACATTCATTTCATAATAAGTATAGTTAAAATCTATTAACATATTTACTGACAGCCTTAGTGAAAACAAAAATAAAAGTATACTTTATTGTTTTTGTAATATATTCCCTTTTTTAATAGTACTGTCATGAATCAGACCTCTGTGGCTCTCTCCGATGGCCACCGGAGGGCACCCTCTCATACTACAATTCCCATGCACCCCGTACAGAGACTAATCACCTGCACAGGTGTTTCCCATTCACTGCTCTACTTAAGCAGCATACACACACACACACTCATTCCGAAGTCTTGTTTTGCACTGGCTGATATTCTGAGTGTTTCCCCTGTATTCTATAGCTTCCCTGTGTTTGATCTTGGACCGTTGACTACTATTGATTCTCTGCCTCCTGCCTGGTACCATTTATGTCTCTACTCTGCCTCTGATATCCCTTCTGCTGTTGTTTTACCTCTGCCTGTTTGACCCCTATTAAGATCATTAAATTGAAACTGCAAATGGATCCACACACTTCTGACCCGTCATTACAAGTACACTGCAAATATACTAATAAAAAAGTGTTATATCTTTAAATGTATAAATATTAGCATCGTGCTTTGGCCTATTTTCACAATACAACTTTTAACATACTTTAAAATAATTGTAATTTAGTATATTTTCTAAAAAAGGTTTTACAAAAATATACTTGAATTGAAAGTTCTGTTTATTTTTTTATAAGTATATTTAGTTGCACTTTACTTAAATATATTTTATGATTTTTTTTTTTTTAACTGTGCTGAAAATTATCATTGTAACAGTGCTTTGAAAGTATACTTTCAAAGTACGTTATTAAATAACCTGAAGTTGTAGTATGTTTTAAGTCACATTTTGAGTAATTTTTAAGTTTACTACTTCATGTTTGGAATTCACTTCATTACTTGGACATACATGTCAGGTGTGAGTGAAAGAGGACTCCGATGCAGAGTAGAGACCGGAGAAACTTTATTTCTCGTCACCAAAACACAAAATAACATAATTAACAGCTGCTTAAGGGAGCGGAGATTTCAGAGCTGGCCGGCAGCGTCTGCAGACCATACAAGCTGCTGGATCTCTGTGTTACTAGTCCTGCAGCACAAGGGAACAGAAGGTCAGAGAAAGCAGCGTAAATTGTACACAGAATACTAGCCAGAACAAAACAATCTACTCGCAACGCAGAGCAGGAAAGTAGGGACATATAAGGGAGTGAGGGAATAAGTGACAGGTGGGAGAGAGTCAGCTTGTGATCCGAGCACTCCCGCTGCACCATCAGCGCTGATTGCCCAGACCACGAGCTGCCGAACATGACCATGACAAGACAACACAGACAGCAAGAGGAGCCGGGAAGGCACCCTGACCCGTGACAATATATTGCTTTCAGAGTAATAAAACAAAAAAAGCAAATAAATAAAGCAAATGCACTATAAAGTGTACAGTTAAGTAAACACTGTCTGTATTGCAAGGCCAAAAACTGAAGTTCACTCACTCTGCATTAATATTATATCACTGCAGTATTATAATATATCATTATAAATTTTATGGAGAAATAAAGTTTAAAAATAACAATTGGCATTGATATCTCTGTAAAGCATCTCTAAAAAATGTTTTTTGAACATCTAAAAAAAAAAAATTTCCTACACTTTAGCTAAAACACAAAATCTGTTTGTGGTGGATGCAAAAGATGCCTCATCCGCACACTTAAAAGCCACCAGGGTCAGAATGTTCCATCACTTAACTGTACAACAACAAAGAGTCAAGAAAAGAAAAAGGTAAGCATTTCAAGTTTCTTTATTCCTATTTAAAGCACTTTTGAGTAGCATTGAAATTTTGCAGCAGAGCGATGATATCTCAGATCATTATCTAGTCTCCTGTATATTCCATATAGCTAAAGCTGTAAAGCCAACTCCTTGTTACAAATATGGTAGAACCATTACCTCTACCACAAAAGACTGCTTTATAAATAATCTTCATGACTTATCTCAGTTCCTCAGCATATCCAATAGCTCAGAACAACTTGATGATGTAACAGGAACTATGGACTCTCTCTTTTCTAGCACTTTAGATGCGGTTGCTCCTAGAGGTATTACGTTTAGCTTGGCGGGAAAGTACCCTATCCTACAGAAAAGCATTAAAAACTGCTAGATCTGATTACTTTTCGTCTCTTCTAGAACAAAACAAACATAAACGTCAGTTTTTATTCAATACAGTGACTAAATTAACAAAAAATATAGCATCAACAGGTGTTGGCATTTCCCAAGAGCATAGCAGTAATGACTTTATGAACTACTTCACTTCCAAGATCGATACTATCAGAGATAAAATTGTATCCTTGCAGCCGTCAGCTACAGTATCGCATCAGATAGCGCACTATCCCCTGAGGAACAATTCCATTCATTTTCTGCTGTAGGAGAGGAAGAATTGTATAAACTTGTTAAATCATCTAAACCAACAACATCTTTGTTAGACCCTATTCCATCTAAACTACTAAAAGAGCTGCTTCCAGAAGTCATAGATCCTCTTTTGGCTATTATTAACTCATCATTGTCATTAGGATATGTCCCCAAAACCTTCAAATTGGCTGTTATTAAACCTCTCATTAAAAAAAAAACACAACTTGACCCCAAAGATCTAGTTAATTACAGACCGATCTCAAATCTCCCTTTTCTGTCAAAGATACTAGAAAGGGTAGTATCCTCACAATTATTTTCCTTCCTAGAGAAAAATGATATCTGTGAGGAATTCCAGTCAGGATTTAGATCGTATCATAGTACTGAGACTGCTCTCATTAGAGTTACAAATGACCTGCTTCTATCATCTGATCGTGGTTGTATCTCTTTATTAGTTCTACTGGATCTTAGCGCTGCGTTCGACACTATCGACCACAACATTCTTTTGAATAGACTACAAAACTTTGTTGGCATT
Organism: Acrossocheilus fasciatus; assembly: GCA_036784905.1. Lineage (NCBI taxonomy): Eukaryota > Metazoa > Chordata > Actinopteri > Cypriniformes > Cyprinidae > Acrossocheilus > Acrossocheilus fasciatus. The sequence continues at coordinate 22,223,910 of CM071955.1, read as the reverse complement.
AGTGGAAGCGCCTTAGCATGGTTCAAATCGTACTTATCTGACCGCCATCAGTTCGTAGCAGTGAATGAAGAGGTATCATATCGATCACAAGTGCAGTATGGAGTACCTCAAGGCTCAGTATTAGGGCCATTACTTTTCACACTTTACATGTTACCCTTGGGAGATACTATTAGGAGACATGGTGTTAGCTTTCACTGTTATGCTGATGATACTCAGCTCTATATTTCTTCACGGCCTGGTGAAAACGCACCAAATTGAGAAAGTAATGGAATGCATAGTCGATATAAAAAACTGGATGACGAGTAATTTTTACTGCTAAATTCTGAAAAAACAGAGGTGTTAATTATCGGACCTAAAAACCCCACATGTAACAACCTAGAACTTTATCTAACACTTGATGGCTGCTCTGTAAATTCTTCTTCATCAGTCAGGAACCTAGGTGTGCTGTTCGATAGCAATCTTTCATTTGAAAGCCATTTTTCTAGCATCTTTAAAACTGCCTTTTTTCATCTCAAAAACATATCTAAATTGCGACCTATGCTCTCAACGTCAAATGCAGAAATGTTAGTTCATGCGTTTATGACCTCAAGGTTAGACTATTGTAATGCTTTATTGGGTGGTTGTTCTGCACGCTTGATCAGCAAACTACAGTTGGTCCAAAATGCAGTAGCTAGAGTCCTTACTAGAACCAGGAAATATGACCATATTAGCCCGGTTCTGTCAACACTGCACTGGCTCCCTATAGCTCCCGGATAGATTTTAAAATCTTGTTAATTACTTATAAAGCCCTGAATGGTTTAGCTCCTCAGTACTTGACCGAGCTCTTATCGCATTATGGTCCACTGCGTTCTCAAAACTTTGGCCATTTGATAATACCTAGAATAACAAAATCGACTGTGGGCGGCAGATCCTTTTCCTATTTAGCACCCAAACTCTGGAACAATCTACCTAACACTGTTCGGGAGGCAGACACACTCTGTCAGTTTAAATCTAGATTAAAGACCCATCTCTTTAGCCTGGCTTACACATCACATTAATGCGCTTCTATTATTCAAATCCGTTAAAGGATTGTTAGGCTGCATTAATTAGATCAACCGGAACCGGGAACACTCCCCACAACACGTGTACTCGTTACAACCTAAGTAGAATGGTATCTACGCTAATATTTGCCTATTCTGTTTCTCAGTCCGTATCCGATCAGATGGTGGATCAGCACCAAGAGATGATGTCTACAGCCCTGATCATCAGCGGAGACTATGTAACGTCTGTTAGGATCAGTGATGGCTGATTACACTTTGTTTTTTAAAAAAAAAAACCTTTTAGCCTTTTGACATTTGCATAGAAATTACTGACCTGGCCTCAGCGTTTACATTTATATGGGTACTAAATTGCAGATGGTCTTTATCACTATCAAAAGGATGCAAAAGGATCGACTAGGTATCGTTATCAAGCTTCAAACACATTCCACAGAAGGGGGGTGACCCCCCCGTGCCAGGGACCAGACTACATGTCTGTCTCCACGATTTCCAATACACATCACACACACACCTAAAGACATTTTCTCTATTTAGGCCATAATTAAGCGGTTATAAATGTATCTGGTATATGCATGTGTTGTTTGTATGTTTCCTTATTATATTAGCCTAGTTACCACTCGTTATTCGTATTAGTAAGCTCTAAACACTCATATCCAGGTGTATGAATGTATCTCTGGTTTAATACCTTGTAGACGTCTCTTTCTTGATATCAAAATGATCTGCTCTTTATTCCTCACACAATGTACACTATGTGATTATGAAATGCATCACACTATTTTTACTGTACTGTGGGGAAAATTACACCAGTCTCCCGATCAGTCGTAAAACATGCAAATGAGGTGTCAAGTGGGACAAAGAAACCCTTTTCCCGCTGAAACTATGAGCCTTGTTATTGGTCAAACTAACCAAAATGGATGTTACAGGGAAAACAGATAAAACTTCTCCCACACCAAAAGGTTCGCTTCTCTCTTTACCTTCGGTGCCCTGGAGACACACTTATCACCTTGGAAACCTCGCGGCTCCCCTTCCGGGGGGAGTCCGATGTTCTGGCAGTTTAAGTTCAGTAACTTTGTCAATTCACTTTGGACTAATCAACCCATGGCTGGGATGAAGAAGCTTTTCATTCCTAAAGGAATTCACCAGGAATCTACGCATTATACATGCGCCAGGATGCTTTACTCAACACCCACAAAACCCATGCAAGTAACCGCTTGACTATTTAGATTTCGACCCCCTTTTAATGAAGGTGATGTGATTATCTGATGGTTCGTAACAGATTGTAGTCAGCTGATCCTGCCATTGTCTCTCTCTCTCTCTCTCTCTCTCTCTCTCTCTATGCCTTCCTTGCCTTGGCATCTATGTTTAATGTGTGTATGTCTGTGTCTAGTTCAATGTTGCATGTTCCCCTGTAGTGTAGTTGTATCCATATGTATTCCCACTTGGTTGTCGGTGTCTGCTGCTCTCAGAACGAAGTCACTTCAACGTCCGGTCTTGCTACATGCTCGGAGCAATGCTTCAGTAAGGAAATTATTTGTTGTGGCCAGAGGAAGAATTTTCCTTAGAGTCAATAGAAGGGTCCGTACTGCGGACGAACTAATCATTGTATTGTACTATTAATACTACAGCTAATTCCTGAAGATGGATATATAATTGATAACCTGTTGATTAATTATGTTCATCTCATAAAGCAAATATGCTACAGTTTTGGTGGAGAAATTTAGAGCAACGTTTTAAACCAAGTTCTGTGAGCAGACCCAGTAACAATTGTGAGTTTCTTATGTGTGTTTATTCAAACTATCCAACTGCGTCTTTTTGTGAATGAATGTAGGCTACACGCCCACCTTCCGTGCCTTAACAGTTCTCGAGTTTCTCGCTGAGAAACCAGCTGCTGTTAATGGCTTAAGTTAACTGCAGTTTTATAAATTTGACCCTATAAAACGACGAAACCTTTTATAGTGTGTCTTAATGCTATTTTAACCGCCCTAAATCGAGTGAAGAAAGCCTCTTTTAGCGCGAAGAAGATAGCGAGCGACATTCCTTGCTTATCTTAAAGGAACACTCCACTTTTTTTGGAAATAGGCTCATTCTCCAACTCCCCCAGAGTTAATAAGTTGAGTTTTACCATTTTTGAATCCATTCAGCCGATCTCCGGGTCTGGCGATATCACTTTTAGCATAGATTATTGAATCCGATTAGACCAGTAGCATCGCGTTCAAAAATGACCAAAGAGTTTCGATAGTTTTCCTATTTAAAACTCGACTCTTCTGTAGTTATATCGTGTACTAAGACCGGCGGAAAATGAAAAGTTGTGATTTTCTAGTCCGATTTGGCTAGGAACTATACTCTCATTCAGGCGTAATAATCAAGGAACTTTGCTGCCGTAACATGGCCGCAGCAGGCGCAGTGATATTACGCAGTGCCTGAAAGTAGTCCCCAGCTATATTATAACTAGTTACCTAGCTGGGGACTACTTTCAGGCGCTGCGTAATATCACTGTGCCTGCTGCGGCCATCTTACGGCAGCAAATTCCCATGCATGCTTACATCTGGCTCATGTGCTTCGCGCACACCGGTTGTTAAGCATTCAACGGTTTCTTAGCAACGTCTGACCCCGGAAGGCGATAGCGAGCCCTTTCCGGTTCAAACTAAAGACAGCGCATACGTCACAGACTAATGTAAACAGATCATTGCATGTACGGCAGATCCGCGCTAACGGCCCTATATGGATAGAAGCTAAAGCCCCTTATCTCAGCTGTTAGCTGTTAGCATCCGACTGACACTTAAGTCAAGTCAAGTCACCTTTATTTATATAGCGCTTTTACCAATACAGATTGTGTCAAAGCACTTAACAGTATCAAATTGGAGGACAGAGTGTCAGTAATATATAATAAGTTTAAACACTCAATTTTCAGTTAAAGGCATTTCATTATTGAATTCAGAGATGTCATTGTCCAGCTCAGTTTAGTTTAAATAGTGTCTGTGCAATCAAATCGGCGATAATCGCTAGAAATTAGGTGTCCCCAACTGAGCAAGCCAGAGGCGACAGCGGCAAGGAACCAAAACTCCCTCTGTGACCGAATGGAGAAAAAAACCTTGGGAGAAACCAGGCTCAGTCGGGGGGCCAGTTCTCCTCTGACCAGACGAAACCAGCAGTTCAAAAGTTTCAAGTTCTAACAATAGCAGTATTATGTAGTTAGGTATTTTATTATATTTTTAGTTATATTTTTTTTAGTTTTATTGTTTTTTAATCGAGGTCTCTGGGGGTCATCTCGGTGTCCTGGTCTCCGCTGACGATCAGGGCTGCAGACATCATCTCTTGGTGCTGATCCACCATCTGATCATAGGAAAGAAACAGACAAATATTAGCGTAGATGCCATTCTACTTACGATGTAACGAGTACACCGTGTGTTGTGGGAAGTGTTCCCGGTTCCGGTTGATCTAATTAATGCAGCCTAACAATCCTTTAACGGATTTGAATAATAGAAGCATATTAGTGTGTTATGTGTACGCCAGGATAAAGAGATGGGTCATTAATCTAGATTTAAACTGACAGAGTGTGTCTGCCTCTCGAACAGTGTTAGGTAGATTGTTCCAGAGTTTGGGTGCTAAATAGGAAAAGCATCTGCCACCCGCAGTCGATTTTGATATTCTAGGTATTATCAAACGGCTAGAGTTTTGAGAACGCAGCGGACGTGGAGGACTATAATGCGATAAGAGCTCGGTCAAGTACTGAGGAGCTAAACCATTCAGGGCTTTATAAGTAATTAACAAGATTTTAAAATCTATCCGATGTTTGATAGGGAGCCAGTGCAGTGTTGACAGAACCGGGCTAATATGGTCATATTTCCTGGTTCTAGTAAGGACTCTAGCTGCTGCATTTTGGACCAACTGTAGTTTGCTGATCAAGCGTGCAGAACAACCACCCAATAAAGCATTACAATAGTCTAACCTTGAGGTCATAAACGCATGAACTAACATTTCTGCATTTGACGTTGAGAGCATAGGTCGCAATTTAGATATGTTTTTGAGATGAAAAAAACGCAGTTTTGCAGATGCTAGAAACATGGCTTTCAAATGAAAGATTGCTATCGAACAGCACACCTAGGTTCCTGACTGATGAAGAAGAATTTACAGAGCAGCCATCAAGTGTTAGATAAAGTTCTAGGTTGTTACATGTGGGGTTTTTAGGTCCGATAATTAACACCTCTGTTTTTTCAGAATTTAGCAGTAAAAAATTACTCGTCATCCAGTTTTTTTTTATATCGACTATGCATTCCGTTAGTTTCTCAGTTTGGTATGTTTCACCAGGCCGCAAAGAAATATAGAGCTGAGTATCATCAGCATAACAGTGAAAGCTAACACCATGTCTCCTGATAATATCTCCCAAGGGTAACATGTAAAGCGTGAAAAGTAACGGCCCTAGTACTGAGCCTTGAGGTACTCCATACTGCACTTGTGATCGATATGATACCTCTTCATTCACTGCTACGAACTGATGGCGGTCAGATAAGTATGATTTGAACCATGCTAAGGCGCTTCCACTAATGCCAACAAAGTTTTGTAGTCTATTCAAAACAATGTTGTGGTCGATAGTGTCGAACGCAGCGCTAAGATCCAGTAGAACTAATAAAGAGATACAACCACAGTCAGATGATAGAAGCAGGTCATTTGTAACTCTAATGAGTGCAGTCTCAGTACTATGATAAGATCTAAACCCTGACTGGAATTCCTCACAGATATCATTTTTCTCTAGGAAGGAATATAATTGTGAGGATACTACCTTTTCTAATATCTTTGACAGAAAAGGGAGATTTGAGATCGGTCTATAATTATCTAGGTCTTTGGGGTCAAGTTGTGTTTTTTTTTTTTTTATGAGAGGATTAATAACAGCCAATTTGAAGGTTTTGGGGACATATCCTAATGACAATGATGAATTAATAATAGCCAAAAGAGGATCTATGACTTCTGGAAGCAGCTCTTTTAGTAGTTTCGATGGAATCGGGTCTAACATATATGTTGTTGGTTTAGATAATTTAACAAGTTTATACAATTCTTCCTCTCCTACAGTAGAGAATGAATGGAATTGTTCCTCAGGGGATCTATAGTGTGCTATCTGATGCGATACTGTAGCTGATGGCTGCAAGGATACAATTTTATCTCTGATAGTATCGATCTTGGAAGTAAAATAGTTTATAAAGTCATTACTGCTATGCTCTTGGGAAACACCTGTTGATGCTTTATTTTTCGTTAATTTAGTCACTGTATTGAATAAATACCGAGGGTTATGTTTGATTACTTTTCGTCTCTTCTAGAAGTAAACAGATCTAGCAGTTTTTAATGCTTTTCTGTAGGATAGGGTACTTTCCCACCAAGCTAAACGAAATACCTCTAATTTTTTTTTTCCTCCAGCTGCGCTCCATTTTCCGGGCTGCTCTCTTTAGGGCGCGAGTGTGCTCATTATACCACGGTGTTGGACTCTTATCCTTAATCTTCCTTAAGCGTAAAGGAGCAACCGCATCTAAAGTCCTAGAAAAGAGAGAGTCCATAGTTCCTGTTACATCATCAAGTTGTTCTGAGCTATTGGATAAACTGAGGAACTGAGATAAGTCAGGAAGATTATTTATAAAGCAGAGGTAATGGTTCTACCATATTTGTAACAAGAAGTTGGCTTTAACACCAATAGAGTTTAGAATGTCTATAAATGCTGATCCCAACGAATCTTTTTCAACATGGATATTAAAATCACCAACAATTAGGACTTTATCTGCAGTCAGTACTAACTCCGATCAGAAAATTATTTAATAAATTCTGTATGGTGCCCTGGTGGCCTGTATACAGTAGCCAGTACAAACATCACAGGGGATTTATCATTAATACTTGTTTCTTTGGATAACGTTATATGGAGAGATACTGAAAATATTTCTATAAATTGTAGCAATACCTCCCCCTTTACCTTTTGGATGCGGTTCATGTTTGTAACAGTAATATTGGGGTGTAGACTCGTTTAAAGTAATGTAATCATCTTGTTTTAGCCAGGTTTCTGTCAGACAAAGCACATCTAGTTTATGGTCAGTGAACATCATTGACAAAAAGTGCTTTTGAAGAAAGGGATCTAATATTCAATAAGCCAAGCTTTATCATGTCTTTATCTGTATTATATCATTTTTTTTATTTGTTGAACATCAATTAAATTGTTACTATTACTTTGGTTTGGATGTTTTCTGTATTTTCTAGTTCGTGGAACAGACACAGTCTCTATAGTGTGATATCTAGGTGAAAAAGTTTCTATGTGCTGAGAGTTAACTGACTTCTGTGACGTGAGGCGGCTAGCAGACGATCGGTTTAGCCAGTCTGTCTGCTTCCTGACCTGAGCTCCAGTTAGTCAAGTACAAACTCTAAGACTATGTGCCATATTTCTAGAGAGAAGAGCAGCACCACCCCAGGAGGGATGAACACCATCTCTTTTCAACAGGTCAGGTCTGCCCCAAAAACTCATCCAATTGTCTATAAAGCCTATGTTATTTTGCGGGTACCACTTAGACATCCAGCCATTAAGTGACGACAGTCTGCTATGAATCTCATCACCCCGGTAAGCAGGGAGGGGACCAGAGCATATTACAGTGTCTGACATCGTACTTGCAAGTTCACACACCTCTTTAACATTATTTTTAGTGATCTCCGACTGGCGAAGTCGAACATCATTACCGCCGACGTGGATAACAATCTTACTGAATTTACGTTTAGCATTAGCCAGCACTTTTAAATTTGCCAAGATGTCAGGCACTCTGGCTCCTGGTAAACAATGGACTATGGTGGCTGGTGTGTCTATTTTCACGTTCTGTACAATAGAATCGCCAATAACTAGAGCACTTTCATCAGGTTTCTCAGTGGGTGCTTCACTGAGTGGGGAGAGCCTGTTTGATGTTCTGATCGGAACGGAAGATTGGTGTTTTGACCCGCGACTATGCCGCCTCACTGTCACCCAGCTGCCCTGCTGCACGGGCTCAACCGAAACCGAACAACGTACAGGACTCCCTGAGCTAGTCGCATCCAAAGCAGTATCTACAGCCCTCACATTCTTACTATCCTCAACTAAAGTTTGGATGCGTGTCTCTACCTTCTCTGTCAGCCTAACTATTTCCCTGCATTTATCACATGTGAATCCCTCGCTGCTGACAGAGACAGATAAACTATACATGTGGCAAACAGTGCAAACAACAATAGCAGGAGAAGAAGCCATTACTCACTGTGATGAATGATACCAACTTAACTTACCACTTACCACTGTTGTTTGATGAGCTTGTGAAAAACGGAGCGAGGGGAAAAAATAAAAATAAATAATAGGCGCGAAATGCAAATGGAACCACGAGTGACAAGCTAACGGGCTAACAAGCTGCACTCGCGGTTTTAAAAGCGAACGATCAAATTAGTTAAATTAGTTTGAAGGATAGCACTTGAAATATGGTGGGAATTAAGTTATATGTTATCACTTTAGACAAAAAGGAGTGAAAGTAAGGTAGAGATTCAATAAAAAGCGAAGCTACACGGAGCTACAATCACAAACAGGGACACACTTAGAGACAGTGTGTGTAAAGTGTAATAGTACCCCTACCTCTACAGTTTCTTTCTGTTCCACCTTCTGTTGGGCTATCAATTACTTTGGTCTCCCCCACATGCTTTGGTTGTTTTGTGTATTTTATTTTACTGTGTTATTTGCAGCAATTATTTATTTATTTTATTTGGGCTTATTTTATTTCATCTACACCAGTCTGTAGTTAAGTCTACTTAGATTTTAAATCTATTTAAAACAATTTTCCATTTACTTTCCTACGCAATTAGGACATTTTAACTTTGTTTTCAATTTTATTTTGTTACCCTTTTCCTCTCCATCCTCTATAGGCATAGGAAATGCTAGCCACTGCGGTGCACAATGAGCCTTCAAATTTATTAGTGGCCCACCGTCACACGTCTGATTCCCTTGCTCATTGGCATCAAGCTGCTTCATCCTAGATGCTTGATCTGTCTGTTTTCCCCTCTCAATGTTCCCTGTTAGGTAGCATGCCCCCTGGTGCTTGGCAGTAAGCTGATGACTCATCCATGGGGAATTCTCGGGGATTGGACTCGTCTGCCTAGAGAGCCTCTCTGCTTTAGCATGCCTGGTCTGTCCAGCTATCTCTCTCATCACCTCCCTATGCAGTACAAGAGCCCCACTCCGCAGTCCTTGTCACAGCCCCTAGAGGTGGTAGTAAGCCCTTGATTTCCCACTATTCCTTTCTAAATTTGAACTTTGATTTGTTTTATTAATTTTGGTTCTGATTGTTTTGGTTGTTTTTGTGTGCCTGGAGACCAAACCTGTTTGAACCATCAGAAAATACTTGGTAATAACGTTGATAAACCAAATAGCCTAAGTCATTAAATGACCCCCTAGGTTATCACCCATCAACAGTGTTACCCATAGTTTTCGGGTGCTCACTCACACCAATTATTCACTCCTGCCTTATCAGCCACGATATGTAAGCGTTTAGTTTGCGTCACTAACTGATCACACCAGTTAATCATGCAACACATAGCCTAAATATTTTAGCTCACTAAATCTGTGTGGACTTGCATTGGTGTTTTGTGTTTTTCCCTCTCCACCTGTGTCCAGATCATCCGGCTTGGCTAAGCACTGCAACAGACGTCCTCCGGTCCGGGACCACTCCTGATCTACAGCACCTGAGCGAAACAGCTGGATGACAACCTGAACTGGCAGACAGACCATGATCAAACCAGGGCTACAGCCACAGAGAGCCAGCCAGGATCATCGGTGCTCTTGCCTACAACCGCATCATCCAGTTAAAGCCAAGCGAAAGATGCTTCAACCACAAGGAGGCCCGGAGGACCGGGAGCGCGTGCAGAACCACCAGACCAGCTGAACCAGCAAATGACAGCGGATGAAGAGGACAAGGAGCTACAAGAGGAAGTAGAAAGTTTCAGGATGCCTCTACAAAACCCACACAGACACTGAGCACAGAGAGCACCTGGAATAGAAGCCAGAGAGGCTCCAGCAGGCTAAATTTTTTATTTTTTTTTCTCCTCCATTCTGTCACAGAGGGAGTTTTGGTTCCTTGCCGCTGTCGCCTCTGGCTTGCTCAGTTGGGGACACCTAATTTCTAGCGATTATCGCCGATTTGATTGCTCATATACTATTTAAACTAAACTGAGCTAGACAATGACATCTCTGAATTCAATAATGAAATGCCTTTAACTGAAAATTAAATGTTTAATCTTATTATATATTACTGACACTCTGTCCTCCAATTTGATACTGTTAAGTGCTTTGACACAATCTGTATTGGTAAAAGCGCTATATAAATAAAGGTGACTGACTGACTGGCTAAAGCTCTCTTAAGTAATGACCCAGGCGAACTGAAACAATACCTATGAATGCCACCTGCAAGCACCCCGAGCTGAAATCCAAGTCTCTGCTCAGCGACAAGGCAACTTCAAACACCAACCAACAAAGCCAAGGCGAACTCAATGTCACAAATGAACTGAAATAGGCTTGCAGACCACAAGGTGAACAGAAAGGGAAAACAAAACACAGAATTTCCCCTGACAAGCAGGCCCAGGCCCACTGTTCACACCTCACCAGCCAGCAACCACAGGTGGGGCAGGGACCCTTCCAGAGTATCACTGCAGACACACACACCATGTGGCCCCACAGACCCCAACCAACTGGCCTGCAGAAGGCCACCACACTTGCCTGCCTGCAAAACATGAACTTTTATGCTCGAACTCTGCCCAGTGTGACCACACGAGACTACCTGCTCAGGATCACCTCCAGCCTTGAAACACAACATCCTGTACCAGCAGTCTGAAACGGTCAAAGCGGATTACAAAACTACAAGAAGCCTGCTACAGTCAGCTCTGAGTCTACGGCAGACAACAGAACAGGCCACAAGGGAGGAAGGCTTCAACTCCAGAACCTTCCCTCCTCCCAAAAATCCGCATCGCATTGTGAGTCACCATTCAAGCGCCATGGTCTTCCCCTGCACAATGACCACCTGACATCTGCGGAACTCAGCCCATATGGCCTACAGACAACACAGCGCTGCCTCTATAAAGACTGTTAAAATCCTGCCTATCCCTGCACAGTACCCAGAACTGACTCTGGAGAGCACACGGGTCAGCAACAGAGATCCTGAGGACATAAAATGAACTGATCCTGTGAGTGGCGTCCCCAGCAGCGCAAACAGGATATATCAGACTATCAAACTCCTTTTAACTGCGAGTGGCATAAGAAACTTACCAGAAAGACCCCCTACTAAAAGAAACGCCCAGATCTTGTCAAACAGTCTCTCACCACAGAGACATTCATCCTAATGCCAGATGGTCATGGCACCCAAACAGCACATCAGCAGACGGCTGACCGCCCACGACAAGCCAAAATAAACACACGGTCAACTCTCCTGCACCTGACCATCAGCTCCATGAGACCGTACACCCCGTGTACACAACCCCAAATGAACACCGGCCCTCTTTTCACCAACATGGACCTGTTGTATGGTTTTGAGCCAGAGGGACTTTAAGCATTCAGAGAATTAGCCTCAAGTGCGGGAACGTTCACACTTCCAGCCAGCCAACTCATCTGAAGTGCACAGCCAGGTCACAGAGATAAGACCTGACATCTCAGCTGAGAACTCAGTCTCAAGGTCAGACCAGCCCACGACCCAGACTCCTCCTGCCTTTACATCTTGAAAGGCACATCACTGTGATAGATGCTTCATCAGAAAGTCAACACAGTTCCCAACCAGCAGGAACAGCATAGCCGTGATGGTGCCTCTCTCAAGCACCAGACAGAGCACTGAGCAACAAACCTGAAATCTCATCAGCAGAGACCCTCTTGACACGTCCCAGCTCTTCTCAGAGCTGAACAGTGTGGCTACATCTGGGACAGTAGAGATCTTGAGTATTCTAAAGGAACTCATTCAGAGGAGCCAAAATGGACAGTACGGACTCCTTATGAGTGTGAGAACTGGAATGGATGACCGCCCCAAAATGCCCACCAGCTGAACACACACCCAGATCTCTGCTAACCAGCCACTGACCACAGAGCCAGCCGTTCCATTGCCAGGTAATGGCATCACCCAGCCACCTCAGCTGATGGCTGCACATCCAGAATGATCCAACACCTGTCAGCATACCGGTCACCATACAAACCCGATACCAGGACTTCTGAGAAACCCAATCAGAAAACCAGGAAACAGCATGTTGGAAAACAAGGCGAGACTTGGAGTTCTGCTGACACAGGAGTAAATCCAACTTTTATGTCACTTCCAACTCTTGGGAAGACCCCAAGCTGAAGCTCAGGAACAGAACTGAACTCTTAAGGCCCAAAGGTGTGCACGGAACATGCAGCCATACATGCATACCACCTTCTCAGTGATAAAGAGCTGCTGGGTCACATTGACCCTTTGCTGAAAGTGAGACAGCCAAAACTCTGGGCTGACATGCAAGAACCCCAGCCACTCCAGCCAGACAGGTCACCTAGACAGACTGTCAGGTCACAGAGGTCACAGGAAAATCTCACAGCCAGCCATGAGGACATGGTCTGAAGCCTCACACGCTTCAAAGCACTCACCGAGCACACACCAGACCTGCCTTCGCAAGCAAGTGCACAAGTTTCCTATGAGACCTTGCAACCCCCTGGAGAAGCCCTGTAAAGTGCAAGAACGTCTGGCCAGACGTTTACACTGGCAAAAATATGAGACTGCAGTACCAGCATACACAAAAGGGGAACGGACAGCGACAGTGTGACACACAGACAGCGTGGCCAAACCCTCAAGCACACACCTTCAAGGGGATGGAGGGAACCTGGCCCCACTCTGAGCCACACCCCCTTTTCTAAGAGACATCCTGCACCTGTCGACAACTGCCAGTGCCGAAGCTGCTCTTCACAAGAAGCAACTCACTCAAGACCACATTACATCATCAAACTCAAATGGCATCTGCACTCTACACCATGCCTGATTTACCTTCATCCCAAGGAGTTTCATCTTACAGCTGGATTCACCAACTACTGCCTTAGTCCTGGTCTACACCAACAACATGGCCAGAACTAAAGGGGGGTTGCCCACTTCAGCAGAACACTGCTCCCACTGGGGCACTAACTACTCAGATGACAAAAGAGCCCAGCTCTGCACTTCACAAATCATCCAGTGATTCTCCAGTCTCCCACAGCAACACTTCAAGCTGGACTCCCAGTCATCACAGTACAAGTGACAGCCGTCCTGATCACCTTTTAAATCGCATCAGCTCACAAGAACTGCATCAAAGAACTCCTCAGTTACACAGACTCAAATTATGCCAATCTCAGCTTCACACGCCACCTCCTTGGCAAGGAAAAAGATGAGTTTGCCACAATGAACAGGAAGCCAGTCAAGCACCAACACCTGTACCAGGCGTGCAACAACATCACAAGTGCATGGCATGGTGAGCTACGGCCTCAACCAAGACCCACCCATGACATGGCAGTCGTAACCAGAATGAAACCAACTTTCACCTCCAGGGTACCTGGATAACTTAAGAGCTATCCATAAATGCCATTGCCTAAATGCAAACCTCTGACTGAACAATAAAGCCTATTCTTTACCACCTCCCTGACCCCTCCAACCACCCTATCACATCTACTCGACTTGCTGCTGCTCTAGCCCTCAAACTGCAGCATGACGTCACACACATGCTACATGTGCTGAGCAACATTCCATAATATGTCCCTGATGCCCACTCTGCGCCAAAGCTTGTGGTGACAGTGACAAAGGGGGGTCTGGTTAATGTATACCCACAACACACAATGTGCTGGACACCACAGTACCAGAGACACTTATAAGACACTAAAACAAGTGGCATACGGGGCTGGCATAAAGCAAGATGTGACGGAATATGTCAGAGCATGTCAGGTTGCTGTCAATTCTGAAACAGCAAGCCTGAACCACAAAGCCCCACTACAATGCACTCCACTTTGGTTTTGCAATCACTGAAATGACACTTAGCTGTTTCACCACACATGGGCCGATAACACCATACAGATCTGTGTCAGTCCTCACTTTCCAGTCTGCTAGCATGTCACAGAAAGCAAACCCCACTGCCCAAGGAGGAGATGACTAAGAGGCATTACAGAGAGCCTCACCCAATAATCTGAGTAATAGTCACGATCCGGAAGAGACTCCTGACACACGACTCAAGCCAGAATCACCACCACGGGGAGCTAAACAAGGCCATCAGTTCCTTAAGCTACGCCCTCAAAGCCCAGCTGACACTACGCGACAAGCACAGCACCCATCTGCAAAAGGAACTGACACATGGCCAAAACCTGCATAGACAAACTGGCAGTGAAAGTCCAGGATGGTTTCAGGCATCAGACCACTGAGTTCCTGAGAGAGCTGTTGCACATCTCGCGCTTCACAGACAAGCTCGAAGTGAAGACTCAGGATAAACTCAAGGTACCAGGTGGAGTGAAACCGGAAACAAAGGAAAAAGTTGAACAGCTCCAAGAAGCCCTTGCAGTTGCTGAACGTGACCGACAAGAACTAAAGGCTTCCCAGAAAGACATGAGAAGACATCTACAGTCTGCAGAACAGCTACTAGAGGAAGCCGAAACTGACCTTAAAACAAAGACTCTGAAATAAATGCTCTGGAAGACCACCTGATAAGGAATTAGAGCCAAGAAAAGTGGAGCCCTCATCAGCATCACCACCACTGAGCAGAACGGAGCCCCCCATCCAAGAATTGCTACACACTGAAAGAAGTGAATGGCCACAAACCAAAGCATCGCCAGCCCTTACCACAGAACTCTTCCCTTCTAGCAAAAGAAGAAAGCCTCTCCATGCAGACCCCGAAACTGCACGAGACGACTCCCAAAGACCTTGACAAACTGGCTAAAACATCACCCAGTGTGACCAAACACTACAGAAGGCCAAGATATCCAGAAGTGGAAGCTCACACGACTGACAGAGACAGGTTACACCTCCTCAGACCCACATCCAGTCCTGAGAGTCAACCTGATGCAAAGGTCCATGAGCAGGTGCACAGCTGCACGCCCTCAGATCTTTAAACGGAACCACTGGAGAAGAGAGACCCAGGAGGAGACACTGCTGAACCTGACCAAGGTTAACACCCAAGCTGAGGAAAAGTAGAAACCATATGTCATCAGTCATTTGTGATCCACCTGCCATCTGACCTTCACCACCCACCTGCCATTTAACCATCATGATCCACTGTTGTCTGATGATGCATCAATTCAGAACATCTTCAGCCAAAAGGGGGGGATTCTGTAACGTCTTTTAGGATCAGCGATGGCTGATTACACTGTTTAAAAAAAAAATAAAAAATAAAAAAAAACCCTTTTAGCCTTTTTACATTTGCATATAAATTACTGACCTGGCCTCAGCGTTTACATTTATATGGGTACTAAATTGCAGATGGTCTTTATCACTATCAAAAGGATCGAAGGGGAAAGAAAAAGGGTGGTGTAAGAGCAAGACTGAAACGGGAGACACGCAAACAATGTGCGCTCCCCTCTATCATTATGGCCAATGTGCGCTCTCTCCGTAGTAAAATGGACGAACTGCAACCCAGTGTTTATCATATGCATGAATACAGAACTGCTTCTATTCTTGCATTCACTGAAACGTGGTTGAATAGTAACGATGATGATGACTCGCTGCATATTAATGGTTTTGCTCCTCCACTACGTTTGGACCGGGACAGTAAACTCACGGGGAAACAACATGGTGGGTGTGTGTGTTTATATGTGAATACTGGCTGGTGCTCCACGCTCATATTGAGGGAGAAAATGTGTACTACAGACATCGAGCTTCTGGCTGTTTCTCTCCGCCCCTTTTACCTCCCCAGATAATTTCCACAACTTTTTCTCATTCTGGTTTGCATCCACCCCAGAGCTAATACAACTACAGCTATCGAGCATATTACCAGTACTCTAAATAAAATAGAACCGTTGTCACCAGACTCTCCAAAGTTTATTCTGGGAGATTTTAATCACTGCTGTCCTGATACATTTCTAAAAGGGTTTCAGCAGTATGTCAAGTGTGCCACTCGTATGGGGAAGATATTAGATAAATGCTATGGTTCAGTTCAAGATGCATACAGAGCTCTCCCCCTTCCCTCTCTTGGCTCTGCTGATCACCACACAATCCTTCTTGCTCCAGTGTATACACCAGTTGTTAGGAGAGCAACAAAGGTTACTAAAAACATCAAACAGTGGACACCGGAAAGTATCCAATCCCTACAAGGATGTTTTGAATCCACAGATTTGGACAGTCTTCTCTCCACCTCCAACAACATCAATGAGCAGGTGAATACGGTTTCATCGTACATTTCCTTCTGTGTTGATAACATTGTTCCTTCAAAAACAGTTACTATCTTCCCAAATAATAAACCTGGGATCACCAAAGAGCTTAAAATTGCCAAGATGAAGTATAAGAATAAAGTGGAGCAGACATTTATTGATGGAAACCTCCACTCAGCTTGGCAGGGTCTTAAAACCATGGCCTCCATTAACACTACTGCCAGCATCCCTAGAACCATCCAGGTGGAGGGTAGCAGTCCTACTTCCCTCCCTGATGACCGTAACTCCTTTTACACCAGATTCGAGTCAGATAATTCCACTCAGCTCGAGGTGATAAGATCTGAACTTAATCCTGATAACTTTGCATTTACTTTTAGCACGCAGGATGTGGTGAGGTCCCTCAGGAGAACCAGAGAAAGGAGCTCACCTGGTCCAGACAATATTAGTGGCCGCGTCCTGAGAGTGTTGTTACAGTGTGTTCGAAGATTATAGGTTTGTCTGTTAGATCTCTTATATATATATATATATATATATATATATATAATAATATATGATCAACAGACACTCAGGTTAGCAAGTAAGATTATTAAAGACCCCTCACATGTTCTTCACTCTGCATTTGAGTGGCTCCCCTCCGGAAGACGGCTGCGCTGCCCTGCTTGTAGAACTCAGAGAAGGAGGGGCCACCTTTGTTCCTAAAGCTATTCTGCTCTTAAATTCTCAAACTCAATATTATTTTTTTTATTCATTCTTTACAGATGTACTGCTATTTTTTTTTATTGTTGTTATTTATTGTCATTATTAATGTTTATTATTATTATTATCGTAATAATTTTGTGTATCTGTCTAATATAGTGTTGTTTTGTTTTTGTTTTTTGAAGTGCTGCTCAATATGCTTTTGAATTGCCCCTTGGGGACAAATAAAGTTTTTTGAATTGAATTGAATTGAATTGAATTGAATTGACTAGGTGTCGTTATCAAGCTTCAAACACGATTTCCAATACACATCACACACACACACCTAAAGACATGTTCTCTATTTAGGCCATAATTAAGCTGTTATAAATGTATCTGGTATATGCATGTGTTGTTTGTATGTTTCCTTATTATATTAGCCTAGTTACCACTCGTTATTCGTATCCCACACCAAAAGGTTCGCGTCTCTCTTTACCTTCGGTGCCCTGGAGACACACTTATCACCTTGGAAACCTCGCGGCTCCCCTTCCGGGGGGAGTCCGATATTCTGGCAGTTTAAGTTCAGTAACTTTGTCAATTCACTTTGTCAATTCACTTTGTCTAGCTTAGTTTAGGTTAAATAGTATCTGTGCAAATGACAATTGACAATGACATCTCTGAATTCAATAATTAAATTCCTGAAAATTGAGTGTTTAATCTTATCATTATACATTACTGACACTCTGTCCTCCAATTTGATACTGTTAAGTGCTTTGACACAATCTGTATTGTTAAAAGCGCTATATAAATAAAGGTGACTTGACTTGACTTTTGAAAGTTTATGATTTATTTTCGTATCTTATTATTTTAGTCAAGTCAAGTCACCTTTATTTATATAGCGCTTTTACCAATACAGATTGTGTCAAAGCACTTAACAGTATCAAATTGGAGGACAGAGTGTCAGTAATATATAATGTTTTAACCAGCTCAGCAACGCTAATGCAAATAGGAACTAACACACCATTACATCAAAGTTATCAACGGCAAGTGTTAAATATGCAGTGTTTTACACCACAGTTTGTCAGTGGGAAAATAAGAAAAAAAAATGTTTGGTATTTTTCTTTCTCAGTCGGACACAGACAAACAAGTCCGGTGATTTTTGTCTTTTAAACCAGAAAGACGGCCGCCAGATCTAACCGATACTCGCGCCACAGAAACTAAAGCAACAGGTAAGACAAACAGTTGTAAACTTTGTGTTAATCGTTATTTATGATCCGCTTCATCAGCTTCATCTAGCATGTCCATGTGATGCTAATTTAGTTTACTAATGCAGCCGAAGCCCCTGTAAGTTCAAAGCGGCTCGAGGAGCATTTATGATGGCTGGTTTGCTAACGTTATTTACCATTTCAGACTGATATTTGCTCCTCACGTTTTTTTTATTTGAAACTCATACTTGCATGTTTTTTTTTTAAATCAATCTTTTCAGAGCAAAGGCAGTGTGGAGTGCTGGGATGTCAAAGTCAACAAGATGGCTGCAATACTACGGGCCTAAAGTGAATTAAGTAGAATTCACATTGATTTAATTGATGGGTTTTAGTGTTATGCGAGATGAAACCATCTCTTTATTTTTTTGTTATCAACTGTTTATTGTTTTTTTCACACACAGCATCACAACATCTAAACCATCATTTTATGAAAGTTTTTTTTAAAGTATATTTCTTCATTTTTGGATGAATTGCTATTTTTTTGCAAATGTAGCAGCACAAATGGGTCTTCTGAAGCAGTACAATATTTTAGACTGAAATTTAAATCCAAACATTTATCAGCAATGCATACACAGCCCAGACAAATACTGGTTCTTTCACACCACATGAAGGACATCATGATATCCAAGTATTTTAGATGTAATGTAGTGTGCCATTTGATTCAGACTGTGAAACTGAAATTTAATATGTTATTCATTCAGAGTCATTATGCTTCAGAAGAATACGAGTTGGGTCTTGAAAGTTCTAGTTATAGACGGTTTCAACGGCAACAACATAAACAAATGTTACTGCGCATGCGCGCTTTAGTGGCCCTAACTTAACTTCCGGTAGACATCCAAATACAATCAGCAACAGCCCTCTAGAGTAGATTATGTTTTGATAACACACAAAATATGTTTGCTGCGTAAATCAGACGGACTGAGATGCAGCGATAACCACTTGGATGGACTTATTAAAAATGCAAATTCATTCTCTGCCAGCAGGAGGCGCTTTAAAGCAGGTTTCCCCGGAAACGGCTGTTGGGCTGTACGTTACACAAAGCAGTGCTTAGCTTACAAACGCTGCTTTATCAGGCATATAACATGCAAGATGAAATGAAAATGACATCGAACATTTTCTAAAGACCGTGTTCCTTCAGACATACAGTGATATAAAAACCCCTGCGCCTCGTTTTGATTTTTAAACGTGCATTACGTGCTCATGTTTATTCAACGAAGCCTTTTGGAAAATCGGTCAGTTTTGATATCGTGGGGGGTCGCCACAAATAAATAAATGTATGTGAAACACATCCCACAGCACAACAACCTGAGCCCAACTTCATTACTCATCACTTTAACTTTAACTGTGTTTGTAGCCGGCGCCACTAACAAGACCGATAAACAAACACAGACCGGAAGTTAACTTTGGTCCAGGCGCGTGCGCCCGATGAAACCGTCTATAGGCTTTCTTAATATGGATTACAAAAATGTCTTTTGTGTTATATTTCCACTTGCACTTATCTTAAAGTTGCTTTGGGTTTGTATAAAGGTGTGTTGATTTATCATTTATATTTATTAATTTATATTATTTGGGTATTTTATTAATGAAAAACCCAATTCAATTCAAGCTCAAGAACATTCAGCTGATATACCCCTGAAAGTTTTTTCCAATGAAATTCAGTTGACCGATATCTCTGGAAGACATGTTGTGAAAATTACTACAAGTTTTTGAAAAATACTACAGGGTTTTAAATGGGCACATGCCCTTCTGAATAAACACTACTCTGATCCTTCACGCCGTTCTGAATAAACACTACTCTGATCCTTCACACCTTTATTTTCAATTATGAAAATTTAAATATATCTTTCCACACAAGGGTTAATTTTATGATTTGTGACATATAATAACACTTTTATTTATTTATTTTTTTTTATGCATTTGGAAAAAGGTGCCTGACCAGGTGCAGAAGGCAGAAGTCCCCATCATTGCCGCTGAGGAGGAAGAGAATGTCATGAGGGAACCCACTGGATGTTTTGATTGTCTTTTGAATACAAAGTGGTGATGTCAACCAAGTCTATAGGGTCAGTGCGCTGCTGCTGTTTTTGCACTTAATGCCCTTATTTAGAGTACACTAACTTCTCAAAGCAGCTTTACAGAAAATGCATGTGTCTACATTACAATTTAGCCTGATCTGTACTATAAATACTATACTTTTTAACTTGAATAGTGTTGTATCGTGATTTATAGTGATGCTACATGGATGTACTCACTTCTGTTGTATAATGTGTGTTTGACTAATAAACTGGAAGCAATATTGACATGATATACTAATACATTTCCTCACTGCTAATCATGATGTTCATTCTATTTAGTAGTATGGGTTTAATACAGGATATTTACAGTCTGATGTAGTAAAAAGAAAAAGTTGTATGAACATGCCCTCTGACCTTACCTCTTTTACTTTAACAAATGCTGTTCTTGTGGAGTTTCCACACACAAGTACATCTGTGTGTGAGCGGCCATCAGGTGCAAATGTAACACAGAGCAATTCTTTATAGAACTGCAACATTTTTTGGACATGTATAATTTAAAATAGTTTTGTATTGTTTTTGTTTTGTTTTATTGTATTTATTTTACATGTTTGAAATAAAGTCTCAAAAAAAAATCAATCAAATTCAGCAAAAAGTGAAGTTTGTATGTTGCTGCTGTTACAATGTTTTTTTTTTATTATTATTAATTAAAATCATGGTTGGTGCATTTTATGTTTTGCAATGCTAAAACCATTTGAGATTTAAATAAACACTGTTTGAACTGTTAATAACGTGTCTCTGTTATTGAAGTAACGTATTTATTGTAATGACCTTGAAAAGCATTGGGTAAAAATTTGCATATTTTTACTAAAAAATAATACATTTATAGTATATTGCTTGTGTGTTTCAAAGACACTCATAATTAATTTGTAATGTACTCGGAATACAAAAAAATACACTTTAATATCACTAATCAAGCATGTAAATAGGCATGTACTTAAAGTGTACTTTAAGTGTATTTAGTGTATTTTTTTTTTTATGTTAAATTGGAACAACTTCAAGTTATACTTTACTATAATTTAATTACAGCTAAAATGCACTTAGTACAACAATAGTTGTTCCAAAATAGCACACTTCAAGTTAAGTAATCATTAACAAACTTATATATACTGACAATTAGTCTGGCTGCAAGTATACTTGGTATACTTTTTTTTTCACTAGGGGTTGCTGTTGTAAAGTTATACAGCTACAGTTGTGTTGTAGGGTTTTAAAGCAGGTTTGATTTTCATTTTATTTTTTTCTTCCGTATCACTCTGTATTTACAGCAGTTTCACTATCCACTCTGTTTTAATGTGGATGAATGGCTACACATAGATGTGTGCACACACTGTCAGAGTGGTGTGAGATCACTACCATCCTGCTTTTGTGGGGGTGGGTAGGGTTGTTAAATAATTATTTTTGTTTTGTTTTTTTCCCATATGTTTTTAACATTCCAAAAGCTCTTTACTCCGAAGATAATACAAGCTAGTCAGTGTGTTCAGTAGGTGTAAAGTATTGTAAGTTGCTTCAGAGGTATTGCAAGTATTACGTACAACAATAATAAAACAAGTGCATTGACATAAAAAAAGGAAATGCACTTTTGGTACTTCAGTAAAAGTACAGAAGTACTTGCTTTTAAAAGTACTTAAGTAAAAATCTATGAAGGTGAATTAATGCCTAAAATATTTGCATACGCACGGTAAGTGTTGTGGCAGTGTACATAAGACTTTAAGCATAAATTAAATTTGCACGCCCAAGAGAAGCTTTGTAAAGGTGTAAATCGCGTTTCAAGCGTAAGAAAAAAATGATTTGCAGCATTTTACTGTTACTCGTAAGTGTAATTTATGTATTGTGAAACTGCAGCTTCATGCCAAAGCAAAATAAATATGATTATAAATATGTTTTCCACACTTACACTTTTGGCACGTTGTTTTCGCTAAAATACTGTCAAAAGTACTGCAAGCCTGTGAACAGCCAGCGAAAACAACAGTTTAAAGAACTGCAAAACGGATTGACTGCATAGAACCAATCTGTATGTAAAAAAACAAACTGTTGCAAATGTCTAAATGACTTGCATGTGGGGCAAAAAGTTCCTGAAATAATCAGATATGTATAGCTTTCTCATGTATAGTCTTTCTTTTCTTTGCGCTTACAGTTTTGGTACGATTCTCTCACTCACTTCTCTCAAGTTTTGCAAGCGTGACAGGGAGGGCGGGTCCACCACCTTCTTGTAGCCAATCAAATGAGGCTCTAGCTGACTCTCCATTTACTCTCATCTGATTGGTTCAATAAACACATTTAGTTCAGGAATGGGTGTGTCTCACTCGTCCTTAAAAGTGAAGCTTCGGGCTCTTTGATTGCCCCCTGGTGGCAGCTGCAGTACAGGTCATAAACCCCGCCCTCTCCATGTAAACGAATGGGACTTCAGTCAAAATAAAAAAAATAAAAATTACACTTCCAATACAATTTTCCCGAAATATGATTTTGTTCATTTAATGTAGTTGTTATCACGCTGATATATGTTCGATTGTTCTTTTTTGTGATACTGTTCGATTTTAGCTAGTAATTTGATGCTATAAAAATGGGCGTGTCGTTATGATTGATTTGGCCTGTGGGAGTTTGGGCGGGAGTTTGATTCCGCGGCTCCACCTCACGACACTATTGCGCAGACTCTGGCTCCAAACGAATCTCTACTGCGCAGACTCTTGCTCCAAATGACGTAATATACTCAAGATGGCAGCAGCCATACTGAAATGTATTCCAAAAGAGATATTATGCAGTTCAAAGGACAATGGGGGCCTGGAGGTATTAAATTATGATAACCTAAACAATGTATTTAAAATCAATTGGATTACACAGTACATAAAAATGAAAGATAATATGTGGAACACTTTCCCAAACTTTTTGTTTAAGTCAGTTGGTGGTCTTGAATTTTTGTTAAAATGTAATTATTGTATTGACAAAATTCCAGTAAAACTTGCAAAATTTCATCAACAAGATCTCATGGCGTGGACATTGGCCTATAAACATAACTTTTCCCTTAGAAGATATTATATCTGGAATAACAGAGATATTTTATATAAACATAAATCACTTTTTTATCAAATATGGTTTGAAAATAATATTTTTCTGGTTAGTCAGTTAATGAACAGTGATGGAGTCTTATTATCATAAACAGAGTTTCTTGACAAATTTAAAATCCCAATTAGACCCAGAGAATATGCCATTGTTATGGATGCTATACCCAGTAAGGTATTATGTCTTCTTAAAAATGAATGTAATGAAAACCCTAATCTGGATTATATAACTAATTCAATTTTTATTAATATTTTAAAAAACAACATACCAAATAAATATATACATTAATATGTCAGCACAGTTGAAGAGTTCTGCATTCGAATACACGCAATACACTGAAGCTTGCCCCCAGCAAAAGTAATTACCATGAATGTGTCCGGGGGGGGGGGGGGGGGGGGGAATAATTAGATATTTGAATTATTTACTAATAAACTAGTGTCTTCTGTGTCAGTGTCGCAAAGATGAAGATGATGATCCTGACTCACCGACTCCTCATTAGACGCGCCTTTAGTGAAGTGCATCTTCACGGATTATAATGAAAGAGTTTTTGTTATTGATTTGATTTATTTAGTTTAGTAGTAATTTAAAGCTTTCTATAGATATATTTGAATGAACAAAAAAAAAAAAAAAAATGCTCCAAACGTTTTTGTAAATTAACTTAAAAAAAAAAAAAAAAAAAAAAACGAATCAAAATATAATCACTTATATAATACAAAACTGAACTATTTTAATAGCTGAAACAGTATTATAAGACGGGCTCGACTCGGGCCAGTAATTCTGTTAAACTGTCAAATATGTGCCGGGCTAGGGCCTGAGCGTCTAGGCTAGGGCCTAAATTTGAGGCCTGTGCAGGGCTCTACCGGGAACGCCATTTTGTAAGCGTGGAAAAATGGAAGTCAGAAGAATGCAGATCATATTTATTTTGCGTTGGCATGAAGCTACAGTTTCACAATACATTAATTGCACTTACGAGTAACAGTAAAATTCTGCAAATTATTTTTTCTTATGCTTGAAATGTGATTTACACCTTTACAAAGCTTCTCTTGTGCATGAAAATTTAATTTACGCTTACAGTCTTATGTACACTTCCACAACTCTTACCCTGCATATGCAAATCTTTTAGGCATTCATTTACCTTCATACAAATCTGTCTTTACAACTTTCACTTGTAATGGAGTAATATTTGACCGGCAGTATCTGTATCAGTATACTTTCACTCAAATAATGGAGTTGTGTACTTTGTCTGCCTCTGCTGATAGAACCTTTTAATCAAAATTTCTCTTAAACAATGAGAAATTATGAATTTTCAGTATTTGAATGAAATGTTTACTTGAGAATGTGCATGGATGTTTTAATATTTGATATGTGGCCCTTTTGCTTGATGTGCTAATTATAGCAGAACTCAAGCTGACAAACAATCATTAAAAACGTTTTTAAAACTTTAAAAACTTTTTTTTTTTTAAGAAAAATAAATTAAATGAAATAGAAAAGAAAAATTACTTTTGATTTATAATTTTAATTAGTTTTCATTTATAATTTTCTTATTGAAATTATTTAAATGTGCCTAATAAAATGTTTTGCTGTTAAAGGGCAGCTGTTCTTGCAGGGTGATTTTTAATTTTTCATTTTGTGTCAGAGTGTCCAAGTCTGGAGATAATTCCTGGAAATACGACAATTTGTCTCTAATATTTTGTAATTTTTCCCTGCATTTTAGGAGAAAATGCACTTATTCTCAACCAACTGCAGAACACTGTTCACAGAATATTTTTGTTTGTTTCTGTTTGCCACAGCGAAACCTGTATATGCTCAGGATTTGTGTTGTGTTTTTTTTTTAGACTAGAGTAGGCCAGTCCTGGTACACTCCAGTAGGTGGCACAATACACAATAGAATAAAGTTACATCGATTCCAAGAGATCAGTGGGATGGCTACAATTTTATTTGTATGTGTATTACCTTTTTTTTTTTTTTTCTTCAAAATGCTTACACACAGTTTTTGAAAATATGGCTTCATTTCTCAAAACTCTAAACACAAAACATACATACTATATACAACACATCAAAAACTTATTTGAAAACTGTTTTAACTTTTCTAAAAATGGTATTTTTGCATAGTAACTACACACAGACTTAAAATAATTTGCCACATACACGCTAAACTACACACATATGTGAAAAATGTAAAACTCTCTTGTGTGAGAGTGCAGTGGAGCACAGGAGTTTATCATAGCACTCTCACATACTGTACATGCATATGCACATATACACTGTATATACAGTATGTATGACTGATTAATTTTACACAGTTACGCAACTGAACTGAATCAACACTCAACTGACTTTAGCTGTGGAATGACTTGTTAGAGCTGCTTTACAACAGAATGCAAATTCGATACTATTGTGAAGCTGCTGTGAAACAATCTATATTGTATAAAGCCCTTTAGTAATGAAGCTGACTTTCTGACTTTGCTTGTATGCATGTTCAGGATAGATAGATAGATAGATAGATAGATAGATAGATAGATAGATAGATAGATAGATAGATAGATAGATAGATAGATAGATAGATAGATAATGAATATACATACAACACAGATGCATATTCTCTCTCTGTGTGTGTGTGTGTGTGTGTGTGTGTGTGTGTGTGTGTGTGTGTGTGTGTGTGTAGTGTGTGTGTGTGTGTATATACAGTGCCCTCCACTAATTTGGCACCCTTGATAAATATGAACAAAGGCGGCTGTGAAAATAAATCTGCATTGTTTATCCCTTTGATCTTTCACTCAAAACATTCACAAAATGCTAACCTATCATTGAAGTAAAACAATTAAAATTGGGGAGAAAATCTCATGATGAAATAAATGTTTTTCTCCAATGAATGTTGCCCACAGTTATTGGCACCCCTAGAAATTCTTATGAGTAAAATATCTCTGAAGTATATTCCCATTCATATTTACATTTTTTTAGCACACCAGGATGACTAGGAGCATGAAATTGTCCATGACTTCCTGTTCCACAGGATTATAAATATGAGGAACACAAAGAAAAAATTCCCTTAATCATCGATCACAAGGAGTAAAACCTAAAAATTTAGTTCTGATGTGCAGAACAAGATTGTTGAGCATCACAAAATAGAAAGTGGCTGTAAGAAAAGAGTTAAAGCATTGAAAGCATTTCCACCATCAGGGTAATAATTAAGAGGTTCCAACCAACTAAAGATGTAAAAAAATCTGCCGGGAAGAGGATGTGTGTCTATATCGTCCTAATGCATGGTGAGGAGGAGAGTTTGAGTGGCCAAATACTCTCCAAGGATCACAGCTGTAGAATTGTAGAGATTATTTGAGTCTTGGGGTCAGAAACCTAAAAAATATATATATCAAACATACCCTCCCCATCACCACATGTTGTTCGGGAGGGTTTCAAGGAAAATTCTAATCACTCATCCAAAAAAAAAAAAAAAAAAAAACTCCAGCAAATTCAGTTGTCAGACACGACTGGAACTTCAAATGGCACTGGCTTCTATGGTCAGATGAAACTGAAAAAAGAGCTTTCTGGAGGCAAACCCACCAGATGAGTTTAGTACAAAAGGCGATAAAAAAGTACCCCATGTCCACGGTTAAATATACTGCTGGATCTTTGTTGTGGGCCTGTTTTTCTGCCAGAGGTCCTGAACATCTTGTTCAGATGCATGGCATCATGGATTCTATCAAAAACCAACAGATAAAAAATCAAAACCTGACTGCCTCTGTTAGAAATCTTATAATGGGCCATGTTTGGATCTTCCATCAGGACAACAATCCAAAACAAACATCAAAATAAACACAAAAATGGGTCACTGAGCACAAAATGAACCTTTTACCATGGCTGTCCCTGCCCTTTGACCTGAACCCTACAGAAAATTAGTGGGATGAACTGAGGAAAAGAAGTATAAACATGGAGCTGTGAATCTGAAGGATCTGGAGAGATCCTGTATGAAGAAAATGGTCTCTGATCTCTTATCAAGTGTTCGCCAAACACTTCAGGCATTATAGGAGAAAACTCAGAGCTGTTACCCTGGGAAAAGGACTTTGCAATAATTGAGTGCCAATAATCGTGGCCAACATGAACTAGAGAAAGCATTTATTTTGTCAATTTTTTAAATGAAAGATAAAAAGGATAAACAATGCAGATTTTGTCATAGAATGATAACTCGGGATCCAGCTGCAAGTGAGAGAAGTTTATTCAGGAAAACAGTGAAAACAAGGAATAAGCTGAGGAGCCAGATGATCTCAAGCAGACGAGCAGGTCTCAGAGGCACGGAGACTGTTAGGCACTGACCCAATCCAACACAGCAGGAAAAATCCAACAAATGCTCGGCAGAGTATCCGTACGGTAGGTAATCCGAGGCAGGAAGTAATCAGGAAACAGAAAACACTGGAGAGAACGACAGGCATGAGCAAAACAATGATCTGACAACATGCACAGCAAATGCGAGACAGATAAAGGCAGCGGAATGCACAACAGGTGAGGCCACGCTGATTAGCTCATCGGCACAGAGGTTGCTGGAGCAACGCTGACAAGCAATCAGACAGGACAACACGCAGACACACAGGAATGAACACACAGACCCGTGAACCGTGACAGTACCCCTTCCCTTAGGAGCGCCTCCTGGCGCTTCCAGGGGAACTTACCTGGCGATTGTAATCGTCGATATGTGAATGATCCAATATGTCTCTAGCAGGAACCCAACTCCTCTCCTCCGGACCGTAACCCTCCCAGTCCACCAGGTACTGAAATCTGCGTCCCCTCCGCCTCGAGTCCAGAATACATTTTACCGAATAAGCAAGTTCCCCATCTACGAGTCGTGGCGGTGAGGGAACTGGGGCAGGCGGATTAATGGTAGAATGAAAAACTGGCTTTAATTTGGAAATATGGAAGACAGAATGAATTATCCTGTACGCTGGAGGAAGTTTGAGGCGAACTGCCAAGTCACCACATCACATCACCACACCACATTCTCCCAAGTCACCACAGAAACCACAATTTTCTTGGGCAAGATGAGCTCGGGAGACAACGGGCGCTCAGATTGGTCAAAAACACGGGACAACGCATCAGGTTTAATCTTGGTGACAGTAAACGGGCCAATGCATTTAGGAGCAAGCTTATTACAGATGGAATGGAGAGGAATGTTCTTAGATGAAAGCCACACTTTTTGACCCACGACGTAGATGGGAGGCTTTGACCGTTGGCGATTGGCCCATGCCTTGGTGCGTGACCCCACCTGGAGGATAGACTCTCTAGCTCTCCAGCTCTCCTCCAGGTACAGCGGCACCTCTGGACAAAGGCGTAGGCAGAGGGGACCTCGACTTCGGATTCCATACTCTGAAAAATAGGTGGCTGGTAACCAAAGCTACACTCAAAAGGAGACAGGCCCGTAGACAACACTGGTAAAGAATTGTGTGCGTACTCCACCCATGGAAGTTGCTGACTCCAAGAGGAAGGGTTCTGTGACACCAAATACCGCAACACATGTTCTAAATCTTGGTTGGCCCTCTCCATCTGACCATTACTCTGGGGATGAAAACCAGACGGAAGACTAACAGTCACCCCCAACAAATGACAAAATTCCTTCCAAAATTTGGAGATAAACTGAGGCCCCCTGTCAGAAACCACGTCCATCGGGAGGCCATGAATACGAAAAACATGATCAATGACAGCAACCGCTGTTTCTCTGGCTGAGGGTATTTTGGGCAGAAGGATAAAATGAGTTGCCTTCGAGAACCGGTCCACCACGGTCAAAACTACCGTGTTACTCTGAGAGGGTGGGAGTCCCGTAACAAAATCTAGCGAAATATGGGACCAGGGTCTCAAAGGAACTGACAGCAGTTGAAGAAGTCCAGCAGGGGCTCGATTGGAAGTCTTAGAAATAGCACAGACTGAACAGGCCAAAACAAAAATTTGAATGTCACGGGCCACAGATTGTCACCAGAACCATTGTTTAACAAGAAAAATAGTACAACTCATCCCTGGATGACAAGCAACCTTGGAACAATGACCCCAACAGATGACATCGGACCGTAAATTGTCTGGCACAAACAAACGCCTCGGTGGGCATCCTGGTGGAGGCGTTACCCCTTGTAAGGCCGTACGGACCTTCGATTCGATCTCCCAAGTCACCACAGAAACCACAATTTTCTTGGGCAAGATGAGCTCGGGAGACAACGGGCGCTCAGATTGGTCAAAAACACGGGACAACGCATCAGGTTTAATGTTTTTAGAACCTGGAAGATAAGAAATGCAACAATGAAAGCGACTGAAATATAAAGCCCACCGAGCCTACCTAGAGTTTAACCTTTTAGCAGACCTGATGTATTGAAGGTTCTTATGGTCTGTCCAGACTATAAAAGGTTCCCCCGAACCTTCCAACCAATGATGCCATTCTTCCAAGGTGAGCTTGACTGCCAGCAACTCTCTATTACCAATGTCGTAATTGCACTTGGCAGGTGATAAGTGGTGAGAAAAATACGTGCAAGGATGCATCTTGCCATCAGAAGAAGAGCGCTGGGAAAGAACCGCACCAACCCCCACCTCTGACGTGTCAACCTCTACCACAAACTGACGAGAAGGATCAGGGGCAACAAGAATAGGAGCTGAAACAAAGCAACTCTTGAGTTTGGAAAATGCAGCCTCAGCAGAGCTGGACCACCTGAACGTCATTTTGGTGGAGGTCATGGCAGTCAAAGGGGCAGCTAGCTGGATGTAAATGCAAATAAAACGCCATTAAAAATTGGCAATACCCAGGAACCTCTGCAGGGCCTTGCGGGAATCTGGGGTTTGCCAATCTACTACAGCCTGAACCTTGTCAGGATCCATGTGCACTCCCTCGGACAACACAATGTAACCTAAAAAAGGGACAGACTGTGCATGAAAAACGCATTTCTCCGCCTTGACAAAAAGCCCATTCTCTAGCAGCCTCTGAAGCACTACCCTGATGTGCTGAACATGTTCCTGGAGAGATAGAGAAAAAAATCAATACGTCATCCAGGTAGACATTTAGGAACCGATCAACCATGTCTCTCAGCACATCATTGACCAGTGCCTGGAAGACCGCGGGAGCGTTGGATAGCCCGAACGGCATAACAAGATACTCAAAGTGCCCCCTGGGGGTATCAAAAGCGGTCTTCCACTCATGCCCCTCCCTTATGCGAACCAAATAATAGGCATTACGAAGATCCAACTTTGTAAACAAGGAAGCACCCTGCAGACTCTTGAAGGCTGAAGACATCAACGGCAAAGGATAAGTACTCTTTACCGTGATGCTGTTCAACCCTCGATAGTCAATACAAGGACGAAGAGAACCATCTTTCTTTTCCACAAAGAAGAACCCTGCCCCTGCAGGAGAAGAGGAGGGACAGATTATCTTGGCTGCCAGAGAATCAGAAGTATATTTCTCCATGGCCTCCCTTTCCGGGTGCGGAAAGCGAGTATAACCTGCCCTCAGGCGGAGACATACCTGACAATAAATCTATCGCACAGTCATAAGGACGGTGCTGAGGAAGAGAAGTAGCTCGAGACTTACTGAACACACCCTTCAGGTCAAGATACTCAGTGGGCACATTTGACAGATCCATATGTTCATCCTGAAACACAAAACAAGACACAGAAGAACATGCAGACAACAAACATTAAGCATGACAAAATTCACTCCAGGAAGAAACAGTGTTCTGGCGCCAATTTATGTTGGGATTGTGGCACGAGAGCCAGGGGTGGCCCAAGACCACAGGAGGTAAAGGGGAATCAGTCAAGAGGAAGGAAATTGTCTCAGTGTGATTGCCATAAGTGATGAGACTCACCGACTCAGTGGCATGGGTGACGGGTGGGAGAGACTGACCGCAGAGAGCACTGACAAAGATGTGCGGCTTGAGCGGAACCACAGGAACTCCTAACTTAAGCGTTGCCTTATGATCCAAAAAGTTACTCTCTGCTCCAGAGTCTATTAAGGCTTTATATGTGAATGCAGCACGGCCCATCAGTAGTTGAACAGGGAGAAACGTAGCAGCAGAAGAGGATTTAAAGGCGACTCCACCCGTCTGTAACCTCCTATCTACTGACGGGCTTTAGCTTTTACCGGGCACTGCGCCGCAATGTGACCCGCAGTACCGCAATATAAACATAGTCCTTGGTTCCTGCGTCTCTCCTTCTCCTCCTGTGAAAGACGATTTATGCCCACCTGCATGGGCTCAGGATTGAAAAAATGAGTGAAGTTTATTCAGGAAAACAGTGAAAACAAGGAATAACCTGAGGAGCCAGATGATCTCATGCAGACGAGTAGGTCTCAGAGGCACAGAGACTGTTAGGCACTGACCCAATCCAACACAGCAGGAGAAATCCAACAACTGCTCGGCAGAGTATCTGTACGGTAGATAATCTGAGGCAGGAAGTAATCAGGAAACAGAAAACACTGGAAAGAACGACAGGCATGAGCAAAACAATGATCTGACAACATGCACAGCAAACGCGAGACAGATAAAGGCAGCGGAATGCACAACAGGTGTGGCCGCACTGATTAGCTCATCAGCACAGAGGTTGCCGGAGCAACGCTGACAAGTAATCAGACAGGACAACATGCAGACACACAGGAATGAACACACAGGCCCGTGAACCATGACAGATTTATTTTCACAGCTGCCTTTGTTCATATGTACCAAGGGTGCCAATATTAGTGGAGGGCACTGTATATATTCAGTAAATGCATACATACACACACACACACACACACGTACGCACACACACAGAATATGCATACAACACAGATGCATATTCTGTTTGTTTATATGCACATTCAGTGTATATGCATATACACACACACACACACACACACACACACACACACACAAAGTCAGAAAGTCAGCTTTATTTATAAAGCACTTTGTACAATACAGATACAATGTAAACAGAAATGCAAGGGGGTAAAAATAATTTATTTAAAAAAAAAAAAAAATATATATATATATATATATATTTTTTTTTTTTTTTTGATTACTAAGTGAACAAATGATGTATAAGTGCCTTCACACATGATCACTGTGTGTAGGTCATCAGTAAATGAGTGTAGCATTAAAATGGCAGTGTTTCCCAAATTAAAAAAAAAAAAAGAGCTGCTAGTTTCGAGTGATGTGTGTAATGTAGAGAACTGTGTTTAGAGTTTTGCAAAAAGTTTGTTTTACAATATCAAATTGAGTTTAAAGCATGTAATGTGCGTATTGTTTTTCAGACTTGGTCTAAAGATTAGGTATATGAGTGAATGGTTCCTCTAAGCGGGCCTCAAGTATCATTTTTAGTGTCTTGCGATTTAAAAAAAAAAAACTGTAAGTGAAAATATAGGTATTTAGACAGAAACCAATCCATATTCTTACATCTGAAAATAATCCTTCTACAATCAGAAAACAATGCAACAGCAGTGGTGTAGTCTACGTGATACGCAGGTATACGCCGTATACCCACTAGGAAAGGTCAAGGATTTGCGTATACCTTCTTAAAAAAGTGCACGGGTACGTAACAACATCGTTTTGTGACAGACCTTTCACATGTTCATTCATAAATTCACCCAGTCTGTGTTGCGAAGCACCGTCTTTTTGATAATCACGCCGTGTTTCTATTGATGACTATTGCTATTGTGCAACTCTGGCGCAGCATTGAGTGCACAAACTTGAAATGGACTAATGTGAATCACTAAAGGAGATATGAATCAAACTACACCCTTTCACCCTTGCTTCGGGTGACACTGCAAACAGATGACAGGAACGTTAACATTATAGAAACTACAGAAAATGAGCCAGATAAGGTTGATACTATCCTACGCTGTACAGAAAACGATGCCGATGCCATCATAGCGTTACCTGGTATGTAGTATACATTATCATTAACGTAACTGTAACAGCAGGGATTGTTGGCATATAAGAACAATGAGTGATTTCAATGAACAAAAAGTTAATATTAAGTGACTTACATTGTCTGACTATAACAGTATTGCCTGATTTCATCAACTAAAATAGTTTCAAACAAACTCACAACTGAGGCGCTGCACATCTCCATTCGAACACAGCATTGTTTTGTTATCTGAATCTGCGTTTTAAACAAATCTAGTGAGTCAATTCAATTACTCGTTCATAAAGACAGTCACTAGTGCCTAAGTCCAAATGTGCATACTATCCATCCTAAATTTTATGTGATATTAGTCATTTTCAATACTATTTAGGGCAGACAAGGTGGATAGTATGCACATTGGGACCACTGATCTATAAAAATCAGTGATTGGGATGCAGGGAATTGCTTTGTTCCTGAATGAATCAGCCGTTCGAACGAATCAATTGAATGAATGATTCAGTGATAAAATCAGTAACTTGCCGCCACCTAATGACAGTTTTAGTTTCATTTTTAAAGTATCATTTTGGTTATTTAAATCATTGAATGTTTCTAGAGGCTATAAAATTTTATATTTAAAACATTAATCTCAACATGAATTTATGATGTCAATTGCACACATGCCACCTCTGAGCCTCATTAAATGTCTGTAAATACCTACAAGCCACTTTTGTGTTCTTCTGTGCCACCTCTGTAGTGCAAATTAATTTTGTTAATACTGATTTTATTTGATCGGTAACTTATTCTTCTTACTGCATTGTTTTAATTATAAATTTTGAAAAAAAAAACCCCCATAAAAATACACTTTTAACATAAAAGATAACACTTCGAATAAAGTTGGAAAAAAAGGCCCCTGTAAATCACTTTAAAGGAGTCCAATATTACTTCGTAATGGGAAGGCTAACTTTTGTTATTGATCAGAAAGTGCTCTTGAATTTTTTTTACTGTGCTCCTAATTTTTTTTTTTTTTTTTTGTAATTAGCAGCACAAGTGTTCCTAAAAATAAATGCAAGCGTCGAGTCCTGTTTAGTGAGTGTGCTGGTGATTATGAGGGGCTGCTCTGGGACGGGTGAGTATGAGGCTGGGAAGGAAAAATCACAGTATACTCACTACAAAAAACTAAACTACACCACTGTGCAACAGCATAAATAAAGATGTACACATAGTGTATCAGGAAGTGTTTTAACTCTTGCCCACACTGTAAACCCGAACACTACTACTAATTTATAAAGATTAAGAACACTGCAATTAAAGTCTGTTAAATCGTTGATGCAACTTATAACAATTACATTTTCTGAACGAGGAATTTAGTTTTGTTTTTGTGTGGCTCAACATTTTTGAGTAAACCCTTCTACTTAAATAATTATTTTTAAAGGGGTGGTTTACTGCGATTTCACTTTTTTCATTTTAAATAGTGTGTAATGTTGCTGTTGGTGCATGAACAGTATCTGCAAAGTTGCTGCGCTGAAAGTTCAACGTAAGCGGAGATATCGTCTTTTAAAAATCAGGAAGTTTAATGCCTACAAAAACGACTCATACGGGACTACAACGAGATACTTCCCGGGTTGCATACGAAATAAACCCATCAACCCCTCCCTCCTGAACATGCTAAAAAGGGGGCAAGGCCATGTTCTGCGGCTTTGTAGAAGAGGAAGAGTTATAGTGGAGAGTTGTAGCCATGCCGTCGAAACGGTGTTATTTTCACCCAGCTGTCAGGTCTTCTGTGTTCAGGCTTCCTACAGACGCTGTAGTTCGTCAACAATGGTTAAAATTTATGTTTGATTATGTTCCTGACAATTGCAATCCTAATTCAGCTCTCTGTGCTGCGCATTTTACGGAAGACAGCTTCCAGAATCTACACGAGTTCAATGCCGGATTCACACAGAAACTATTACTAAAACATGGAGCAGTTGTTGTTGGGCCACAACCTGTAAGTAAGATTTCATAATTTTAAATGTATTTGCATGTATAATTTCAGACGTAATGTTTTAGTTTTATCAATGCTGGCTTTAGTAGCCAGTTAGTTAAAAGCTATTTCGTGTGTCTATGACAAACACGTACAAACATTTTGGACCCGAATTTGTAATTATGTACTAATTTTGTAAATGTATTTTCCATGTATACTTTATGACGTAATTTTTTGATGTGATCAAGAACGTAAACACAAGCCAGCGCTGTTTGGTTAGTAGCCAGTTAGTTTGATGCTATATTGTGTGTATAAGACAAACGTGTACAAACTTCAAACAATGATATGTAATCACAACAGCAAACTTCCATTCAGAAAGGTTTGTAAGAGCCGTGCTTGCGGAAGTTCTCTTCATTACCGCTTTCTGGGTCTGATTCTGGCTCAAACTGATACGGCAATATTGACACCATTATTTACATTTGACCGGAGCACGTGCAACAGTCGCTCGTGAAGGTAATGGGCGTGACGTTTCCAGACAATGTGCAGTACGCAGTTTAGCCAATCACAACACACCGGCCCAACTAACCAATCTGAGCCCATCGCCTGTTTCTGAGGGAGTGGTTTCAGAGAATCAGGAAGTCAACTGGTCGTTCAAATGGCAGAGGAGAAAGCGGCTTTCAATAAAGGTGAAATATATGAAAAATAAGGCGTTTTTTAACAAACGAAACACGAAGACATGTTATATTGCACCCCATAAACACAATCAAGCAAAGGAAAAAAGCAGTAAACCACCCCTGTTTTGTTATGAGTAAGAAAATTTAATTAAGCATTAAGTTTAAAGTTATAGAATATAAACATGCTTTACATTTAGTCAGCATTACAGAATCCTAATGCGTTTCTATTTAGGTCATGTTCACTTTAAGATCGCATGATTACAAATGTCCTATTACGCGACCCGTAGTTGGGAAGTAACACTCGCACACTTCATGCGCATTTTCAGCGGTTTGTTCAAGGCTGTCAGATCCTTTTCATTTCTTCTTATCTGTCGTCTCCTTGTCTGGCCTAGCATCGTCGGTATGTATATCTTTATTTTGTGAGATTATCTGGAGGTATTCTTCATTATTTTTGTCAGTAATTTAAGTTTGTAAAGTATAATCTGGAGATGGTCTAATGTACTTTGACTAGGCGTATGCTAGCTCACGTGTATCGTTTATTAATGACCAGAATGTTGTTCACCTGTATTTCTTTTCTTATATTAGTATTAAAATAAGTAAAAACGAAATGCAACTGTAATTGTGCAAATTAGCCTTTATTCATGTGGAATTTAGGTTGATTAAGTTGACGTGACGCTAATTTGTCTGTGTTTTTTTTGTATGTTGCAGTTTCACTTTTCTCTGTAACGCAAATAAACCTGTGGAACTAAGAATTAATCTTCAGAGTCTTGGTGTGGGGAAAAAGTTTAGCTGGCCGTCAGGATATTAAGTAAACATATCGAGGACGGCACAACCCCTTTAAGTTTACTGAGTGACGTAAAGTGACGTCACGACGTTGCTCTAACCGACATTATCAGAAGAATCCATTCAACATGGCGGATAAGAGCATGTTCTGTTAGAATGCACCAGATATAGAAATTAATGGTTAAAACTAGAAAATCAAATTAAGTCTATAGGTTTAAGTGGTTTGTCAATTCAGAATTTATTCAAGGTATTTCAAGATATTATTATAATTTGTAAAGGTCACAAATTTAATTAAAATAATTTTATATATATATATATATATATATATATATATATATATATATATATATATACTACGGGGCTGTTGAATGCTTGAATCTGATTGGCTGACTAACGTTCTAAGGTGTGCAATTATTTTCTGGGAAATGCATGGCAAACGTAGTTCCAGGCAGCTCTTGACTGCATTAGATGACCATATCACTTCGCCAAATGATTTCTGTTATTTCAAAGGTCTTACAACAGCAAAATAACCAAAACCCACAACGACACTGGCCAAACAAATTAATATAGTAAACAAAAGGATAAAAACGACAGATCATGTCCATGTTCTTGCCACAAAATTACGCTTTATTATGTACAGAGAGCACATACTCCCCAGCCAACATGTCCATGTGGGCCCCACGTGGGATTTATCTGGGCTATATGGGTGTCAACTGGGCATGGGCTCAGAGTGGGCACTTTGATGGGCTGAATATGGGCCCCAGCTTGGATAAAACTGTGGGCCCCAGTTAGGTTGCCCATTATTGCTTATTTGTGGGTCCCACATGGGCTATATTTATAGTTACAAAAATTTAGTTTTTTTTGCAGTTGGTTTATTTTTATGCAATTATGGGTAACTTAAGTATTGCATGAGTTTTTAAAGGATTATATCATACTGTATATAGGCTACAACAATCCAATACCATTTACTTTAGGAATAATTTCATTTTATTTATTTATAAGCATCTCCAAAAAAGTAGGCCTACTCAAGTTTTTTTCCTTATAATCTAAAAGCACTTGTGTTATGCAGTCATTGCGTCATGCGAAGATTGGCTTGCATGTCTTCCCGCCCCTTCTCATTTAAAAAAAAAAAAAAAAACGGTTTGCCACTCACCACTTAAACACGGGTACCTGCGTGTCAATGGATAAACTTTAGGCCTAATCTATTAAAGTAAGATTTATATTTAACTTTATATTAGCTGAGTACTGCTGCTTTCATCTACCCTTTAATTGGATATTTTCTTCAACGCGACACGGCTGACGGACCGGCGGGAGACTCATCGTGAAGGCGAAAGTCCTAAGAGTGTGTTAAAGGGGTAGGTATACGTTAAAATGCTTGTATACACTTTTCTTCATTGTCTTGTATGTATTATTTTAATATAACTTGCTCACTTTCCCATTAAAGCGGTGCTAACTGGTATTTTCCTCCCGCAGCGCACTAGCAGACCGGCGGGAGACTTGTGAAGACGAAAAGCTCTATGAATACTTTAAATAGGAGGTAAGTTAGGTAAAGTTTAAAACACTTGCAGTCACATCATTTGTCTTATATCAATGCTATTTGCAATGTATAAATACGTTTGAGTTAATAAATGTCTGTAAGAACATCGGATCGGGACATCGGGTGCTCATTTCTCAGTTAAGCCGTGCTAAGCAGTACTTCTCTCCCGCAGCGGCGGTGGCAGAGCGGCAGGACCATCGGGAGACAGGCGACCATAAACAAGAACGTTCCCTTATCGAGTCGGTCTCTCGACATTACGTATGGGGAAACTCCTTTTCCTCGAAATGCTGAAGCCTGATTGAATCACTCTATTGCTTTGCAATAGCCAATGGCGTCCGAGCATTCGCCTGATTGGCTGGTTTAGCCGCTATATAAGCGATGTTGGGCGCCAAAATATCTCAGAATCTTTCTCCTTCACCTGGAGCCTGTTTTTCGCTGTTGATCTACGCGACTAGAGTGGACAACGCAGATAGCGATCCCCTCTTGCGTTCCGGCGGAGTTATACTGACAAGATGTCTCTTTGCTACATGTGTGGCGGGCCTGTTGACTTTCCAGATGCACACAAGGTTTGTGTATTGTGTCTGGGCCGCGCCCATGCCGAGGCGGCACTGGAAGGATCGGATTGCCAAGCCTGTGAAGAATTGCCAATCAAGATCCTTCGGGCGAGGCTGGCTGTTGTTC
Source organism: Acrossocheilus fasciatus (assembly GCA_036784905.1). Lineage (NCBI taxonomy): Eukaryota > Metazoa > Chordata > Actinopteri > Cypriniformes > Cyprinidae > Acrossocheilus > Acrossocheilus fasciatus. The sequence continues at coordinate 22,184,980 of CM071955.1, read as the reverse complement.
GCAGCGGTAGCCCGCCGGCTCTTGCATCTCCCCCGCCCGCCGCCTTTGAGCCATGGCCCGGCAGATTGCAGGTTACTCCTTCAGGAGGCTCCAACGAGGAACTGACATCAGCCCAGCGCCCACGTCGCCCTCGCACACCGGAGCCTCCGCTCATCTATGTTGAAGAGAGTTCCCGCCCTCCGACAAAAGCGCGGGAACTGGTCTCCTTCGGCTGTGAAGAGGACAACACCATGTCCACGAATGCCTCCGACCCGGATGCCTGGTCGGAGGTCCCTTCAGAGGCTGGCTGCACCCTGACTTCGTTGGATGCAGAACTTATGAACATCCTCACGGAGGCTGTAGCAGATCTGGAGTTGGACTGGGCAGCCCCTGAACAGCCATCTAAATGTTGGAAGGACGGATCTTTTCTCGGTGCGAGCCGCCAAGCTGAAGTGCCACAGAGACCAGCCCCCTTTCTTTCCTGAGCTCCACGAGGAGCTCACTCATTCATGGTGCTCCCCTCACTCAGCCCAAGCCCATGCACAGGGAACTCAGCTTCTCACGACAGTGGAGGGAGCAGAGAAAAAAGGGTACGCACGACCGCCTCCAGTTGAGGATGCCGTCGCGGCTCACCTTTGTCTATCCCGGGGTTGGAAGACAGCTTCATTGCTTTCTAAGCCATGTCGAGCCACAGCTCACATCGCTGAAAAGGCATGTATCTCTGCAGGACACGCAGCCTCTGCCCTCCATATGATGGCAGTCCTGCAGGTATTCCAGACGTGACTGCTGAGGTCCCTGGACGAAGAAGGCCCGGACCCAGAGTCGTTCCGCAAGTTGCGCACAGCAGCTGATCTATCCCTGGCCGCATCTAAAAAGGTCGCCCAGGGAATCGGCCGCAGCATGGGCAGCCTGGTGGTTCTACATCGCCACCTATGGCTGACGCTTACGGAAATGCGAGATGCAGAGAAGAAGCAGCTCCTCGATGCCCCGGTTAGCCCGCAAGGTCTCTTTGGAGTCGCGGTGGAAGCTTTTTCCGAGAAGTACACGGAAGCACTAAAGCAGTCAAAGATGCTGTCACACCTTCTTCCCAAGCGATCTAGTGCTCCTCCCAGGTCGCGATCCAGATCGTCATCAGCTCTGCAATCTGCTGGATATGCTGGTCACGCTCCACCACCAAGCGCGAGTTTGCAACGCGAGCCTGAGCCGCCACTTCGTCAGAGGCAGTTTAAGAAATCCCGCTTCGGAGCGAAGCCGGCACCCCGTCAGCAGGTTCGGCCTGAGGAGAAAAAAGAGCAGTGCTCCTGATGTTCGCGCCAGGAGGAAGAGGGCACGGTCCGTACACGACAACAGGCCAGCGGCCAAGAGGGCATGTTCCTGCCCAGAGTTCGCTCGGTGGCTAGAAGCCAAGAATGTATGTTAAAATGTTATGTTGAAACCGATGGGTTCTGTTGCAATAAACATAAAACATTACATACCTCACCAAAAGAGCTCTTTTCCTCCACTGACTATTACCTGCGAAACCTCTCCTTCGAGGGACGTTTGGCAGAGCGGAAGCTCGGGGCAGCCCGAGTTATCAACGATGTTTCACCGGCGACTGGCACACAGCCCTTGCAGCTGCTAACACCACCGTCCCTCATCACAGGCGCTTTCTGTGATTTGCATTCGGGGGTGTCGCATACCAATTCAAAGTGTTACTGTTCGGGCCGGCTTGGCCCCCCGTATGTTTACGATGTGCATGAATGCAGCGCTCTCGCCCCTGAGACTCATGAGTGGAATGCGCGTGCTGAACTATCTCGGCAACTGGCTGATCATCGCCCAATCGGGGAGTGTGCTCGAGGAACACAAACTCAGGCTCCTCGCCCATCTAGCGAATCTGGGTTTGTCCATGAACATGCAAAAGAGCATGCTTCAGCCCTGCCAGTCGATTACTTTTCTGGGTATGGTTCTGGACTCGCGCACGATGACCGCGCGATTATCAGAGCAGAGAATCCAGTCCATTCACAATACACTGGCCTCGTTTGCGCTAGGCAAGGCGGTTCCTTTGAAAACGTTTCAAAGACTGCTTGGTCTAATGGCAGCTGCAGCCTCCGCCTGCCGGCTGGGCTTGCTGCATATGAGACCGTTGCAACTATGGTTACAGGACTGAGTCCCGCCACGGGCATGGAGAGAAGGGACGAAGCGCCTTGTCATAACGCGTTCATGTCTCGAGGCTCTAATGCCTTGGTTCGGCACAGCTATGTACAAACAGGGTTCTGCAATGGGCAGGGTGGTCAGACGGATAGTGGTGACCACGGATGCGTCATTGTCAGGCTGGGGAGCCCTCTGCGATGGCAGACCAGCGTTCGGTGTGTGGGCGAGAGATCAGAAGCGCTGGCACATAAATTGCTTGGAGATGGAAGCTGTTCGCTTGGCGCTGCAGAACTTTACATTTACATTTACATATTTAGCAGACGCTTTTATCCAAAGCGACTTACATTGCATTCAAGTTACAGTTTTTACATTTTATCAGCTCTTGCTTTCCCTGGGAATCGAACCCATGATCTTGGTGTTGCTAGTGCCATACTCTACTATTTGAGCTACAGAAAACATAGCTCATCTTTCAACATAGAACTTTCTTCTGTTTGTGAAAGACCACCATGTTCTAATCTGAACGGACAACACGGCGGTGGTGGCATACATCAATCGCCAGGGAGGAATGCACTCGTGCGCCCTGCAGGGCTTGGCAAGACGCCTGCTCTTGTGGGCAGATCAGATATTCCTCTCGATTTGAGCAGTTCATGTACTGGGCAGTCTGAATCGCGGCACAGACATGCTGTCCAGGGAGGGCATTGTTCACAGGGAGTGGAAATTACACCCCCAAACAGTAAATCTGATATGGATTCTCTTTGGCAAAGCGGAGATCGACCTTTTTGCGTCAGTAGAGAATGCCCACTGCCCGCTATACTTCTCGCTGACGAATGCTACCCTGAAATGGGATGTGCTGTCGAGCCGCTGGCCCACCGGTCGGAAATATGCATTCCCCCCAGTCAAAATATTGCCACTGGTGCTGCAGAAGATCAGGGAGCAGAGAGATGCTGTGCTTCTGGTAGTGCCGAAGTGGCCCAACCAACCATGGTTTCCGGAGCTGGTGAACCTGTCGTCGGTTCCCCCGTGGCAGATTCCGCTGAGAAGGGATTTATTATACCAGGCGAGGGGCGCCATATGGCACCCCAGGCCGGAATTATGGGATCTGCATGTGTGGCAAGTCAGTATGGAGTGAATCAATTAACCGTCTCACAACGTGTATTGCACACAATAACAGAAGCGAGAGCGCCTTCTACGAGGCACCTGTATAATTTGAAATGGAGAGTGTTTGTGAACTGGTGTGTTAGCAGGCATGAAGACCCGATAAGCTGTGATATTCCGGCTGTTTTGACCTTCCTGCAGGAACGTCTGGATGCTGGCAGTTCTCCCTCAACACTGAAAGTTTATGTGGCCGCTATCGCTGCCTCTCATAATATGCTGGAGGGCCGCTCGGTCGGTAAGAACCCCCTAATATCGTGCTTTCTTCGTGGGGCGAGGCAGCTGAATTCTTCCCGCCCTTGCCAGATGCCAGTATGGGATTTATCATTGGTGCTCAGAGCGCTGTCTGACCCACCGTCATGTCTAGCGACATGAAAGTGCTCTCTTTTAAGACAGTGCTGCTGCTCGCGCTAGCGTCTGGGAAGCGAGTGGGCGATTTACATGCTCTATCAATAAATAGTGTTTGTATGCTGTTGGGCCCAAATGATTGTATGGTCAGACTCACGCCTAAACTCGACTACACACCTAAAGTGCTCTCAACCCCGTTCAGGGCCCAGGTTATCACTATACAAGCCTTCTGTTCCCACGAGCCGAACGCCGATTCAGTGTCACAGAAGCACACTCTGTGCCCCGTGCGTGCGCTGCGTGCTTATGTGGACAGAACTAGCCAGTTTCGGACTTCGGAACAGATTTTCATCTGTTTCGCGGGCACTAAAATGGGTAGCCCGCTGTCGAAGCAGAGGCTGTCTCACTGGATTGTGGAAGCCGTACGCCTAGCTTATGATTCCCAAGGACTCGACTGCCCGTTAGGAGTGCGTTTATAACTTGGATATTCCCTCGTTTGCACCACACATTCTGTCAGTGCAGGAGGAGAAGGCTGAGCAGCCATTGGATGACTGAGTCGCCTAGGACACGCCCCAGCCTGGCGCGTGCTCCAGTCCATGGTTTCGACTAGGTCGTCTAGGCGAAATGGTGCAGAATCATACTTATTCTTTGTGTCCGTAAGTCACCATCTGAAAATGTTTAAAACGTCTCCGGTTACTCACATAACCTGGGTTCCCTGAGAGGATGGAACGAGACATTACGTAGATGGCCGTGTAGGAAAAACCTCCTTACAGTCAATAGCTCTCTCTCAGTCGAAAGATTCTGAGATATTTTGGCGCCCGACATCGCTTATATAGCGGCTAAACCAGCCAATCAGGCGAATGCTCGGACGCCATTGGCTATTGCAAAGCAATAGAGTGATTCAATCAGGCTCAGTGTTAATTTCGTCAACAAAGACGACGACGAAAAATATTCGTTAACGAACCTTTTTTCTGTGACTAAGACTAGACGTTGACGAGCTAAAAATAATATTTGATGATAAAACTATGACGAAAATTATGCCGCATCTTCGTTAACGAGACGAGACGGGACTAAAATGTTATTTGAGGACTACCGGACATTCAAAATGCATCCTATAGGCTAAGTTAACTGTCTTGTCTTTCAAAATGTGCATCCCTGTCATTGGATTACAATCAGATGAGGGGCGTTTATATCTAGTCTCAGTATGGCAGCCGCGGACGGATTGGCTACCAAAACGCGAACTAGCGATCTGAAACAATGGCCTCAGCACCTGAAGGGTTAGCGATAGGGTGACCAGACCGTCCCGTTTTTCCCGGGAGTCACAATTCGTTGTTGATTAACTTAAAGTTAGTGAAGGCGGGATAGGCGGAATCGCGCTGATAGAAGCGCGCGCTCTCTCTCGCGCACGCTCCACTTCTTCAGTTCTCATACAGGGCGCGATCAGTTCTCGGTACTCGGTACTCAAATACACACACAGCAGTCCAAATGTCTATTGTGTACTAGAATATCTCACCTAAATACAGTCGGATATGGCTTAAGTGAACGTAAACAGGTGGGTGAAAACTGAATGTGTGTCAGTATTGCATGCATCCGTTTTAAATGGACAACATTCCTATTAAATACCTATATGTGTCATTAATGTTAACCAACGAAAAATATTAAATAAATGTATACTTGTCATGATGACAATACTGACAATACTACTGTATCTGAAAAATGAGTTTAATTTGTATATCTACCAATAAAAAAAATATTTATTCCAGTTTTTCCAGATTCAATCCTTGATTCAAATTTCTCATAAGCTTAATTGATTTAAAGAGAGATTAATTAATGACTATTTTTGTTTGAAGACTACATATAAAATGGCTACCAAAATAAATGTTGGTAACTGCAATTTGACTAAAAGTAATGACTAAAAGTTGACAAAAATGCAATGACTTTTCGTCGACTAAAACTAGACTAAAACTATGAAAGACTCGAATGACTAAAATGTGACTAAGACTATTAAGCATTTTCGTCTCATGATAAAGACTAAGACTAAATCAAAAATGCCTGCCAAAATTAACACTGATCAGGCTTCAGCATTTCGAGGAAAAGGAGTTTCCCCATACGTAATGTCTCGTTCCCTCCTCTCAGGGAACCCAGGTTACGTGAGTAATCGGAGACGTTTTAAACATTTTCAGATGGTATGCATTCTCTGATTATTGTATACTCTTGCTAATTAAGTACTTTAACTCTTCAAACTTTTATTCTTATATTTAATACATTTATTGGTCCCACTTTATATTAGGTGGCCTTAACTACTATGTACTTACATTTAAATTAATAATTTGGTACAATGCACTTATTGTGTACATACATGCTTTTACATTGTACTTACATTTTTAAAAATACCAATATGTAATTACATCTCTAATTAATTTGTGTAATTACATTTATAATTACACTGTTGACCCATCCCTTATACCTTAACACACCCTTAAACCTACTCAGACCACCAAACCTGTCCCTAACCTTACCCATATCCCACCTCAATAGCAGTAATTTTTTTTCTGCAATACAATATGAATACAATAAGTACTAATTTTTTTATTTAAATACATAGTAGTTAAGGCCACCTAATATAAAGTGTAACCCATTTATTTTCCACTGGCACAACAATGTGCTGTTAACTCTGATTTTACTTTTAGTTTATACACTACCTGTCAAAAGTTTTTTTTTAATGTTTTTAAAGAATTATCTTCTGCTCACCAAGCCGGCATTTATTTGATCCAAAATACAGCAAAAGCAGCTATACTGTGAATTATTATTATTATTATTTTTTTTTTTTTTACTATTTTAAAATAACTGCTAAAACAGCAGAGTAGAATTTTTGTTCAGGTTTATTTGATGAATAAAAAGTTCAAGAACAGAATTTATCGGAAATGGAAATCTTTTGTGACATTATAAATGTCTTCATCACTTTTGTTCAATTTAAAGCATCCTTGCTAAATTAAACTATTAATTTATATAATCCCCCCCACCCCAAAAAAAAAAATATATATATATACTGACTCCAAGCTTTTAAATAGTGCATATTGTTAGCTTTTTATTTTATTTTAGATAAATGCTTATCTTTGGATCTTTCTATTCATCAAAGAATCCTGAATTTTTGTTTTACTCAACTGTATTAAATATTGATATTATTAATAAAAAATGTTTCTTGAACAGCAAATCGGCATATTAGAATGATTTCTGAAGGATCATGTAACACAGAAGACTGGAGTAATGATGCTGAAAATGTAGCTTTGATCACAGAAATAAATTACATTATAACATATGTTCAAATAGAAAGTAGTTATTTTCAATAGTAAAAATATTTCACAATATTACTGCTTTTGCTGTGTTTTGGATCAAATAAATGCAGGCTTGGTGAGTAGAAGATCTTTTTTTTTTTAATTAGAAATCTTGCTGTTCAAAAACTTTTGACTGGTATATATTCACTGAAATATGGTTAATATGCTGGTAATTCTGTGTGATTGAAGTTCAGCTTTGAAATATAAAAGATGAATCATGAATAAAGCTGTTGGTGTGAAGCAATAACTTGTGTTACTGAATATGTAACAAAATAAAAATTAAATAAATAACTCTGTACTTAACTTTATAGTGTGCTTAAATCTACTGCACTTAGTTCTACAGTGGTATGAAATACAACAACTTCTTGATAATTGTTGCCAGTAAGTTACTTTTAATTTGACGAGCATTTTACGGTTATACACTCTTTTGAAATCAAACTGTTGCATTATCATGTAGGCTATTTTACAAAAATAGCTCCTAACACATAATTACATTTCTTAACTGAATAGTGTCACCTTTAACTTGTTCATATTACCTTTAGTAATAACTATCCCTTTAAGTGACAGTTTTGTCACATAGGGAAAAGCACTGGCACGGCTTAATTATAACCACACATGCCTTTTAACCTGGTAGTAACTTCAATTATGAATTCCAACAATTATGAAATAAGATAAACGAGGTGAAATGATTAGTGTGTTGCTGCCGCATTCCGTCCAGCACATCTTCCTTTCGTTCACAGCGGTGTACTTTTGTTCCTCCTTACAAGTCCAAACTTAACGACCAAATCAGTCAAATATGTAAGTGTGGTAAAAGTTACTCACACGAGTTAACCTAGAACTAGTTTTTGATTAAGTACTGATAATTGTGAAACTTCCCTGATATTTAAAATTACTACAAACCTGATTCCCAAAAAGTTGGGATACTGTACAAATTGTGAATGAAAACAGAATGCAATGATGTGGAAGTTTCAAATTTCAATATTTTATTCAGAATACAATATAGATGACATATCAAATGTTTAAACTGAGAAAATGTATCATTTTAAGGGAAAAATAAGTTGATTTTAAATTTCATGGCATCAACACATCTCAAAAAAGTTGGGACAAGGCCATGTTTACCACTGTGTGGCATCCCCTCTTCTTTTTATTACAGTCTGCAAACATCTGGGGACTGAGGAGACAAGTTGCTCAAGTTTAGGAATAGGAATGTTGTCCCATTCTTGTCAAATACACGCTTCTAGTTGCTCAACTGTCTTAGGTCTTCTTTGTCGCATCTTCCTCTTTATGATGCGCCAAATTTTTTCAATGGGTGAAAGATCTGGACTGCAGGCTGGCCATTTCAGTACCCGGATCCTTCTTCTACGCAGCCATGATGTTGTAATTGATGCAGTATGTGGTCTGTCATTGCCATGTTGGAAAATGCAAGGTCTTCCCTGAAAGAGACGACGTCTGGATGGGAGCATATGTTGTTCTAGAACTTGGATATACCTTTCAGCATTGATGGTGCCTTTCCAGATGTGTGAGCTGCCCATGCCACACGCACTCATGCAACCCCATACCATCAGAGATGCAGGCTTCTGAACTGAGCGCTGATAACAACTTGGGTTGTCCTTGTCCTCTTTAGTCCGGATGACATGGCGTCCCAGTTTTCCAAAAAGAACTTCAAATTTTGATTCGTCTGACCACAGAACAGTTTTCCACTTTGCCACAGTCCATTTTAAATGAGCCTTGGCCCAGAGAAAACGCCTGCGCTTCTGGATCATGTTTAGATATGGCTTCTTTTTTGACTTATAGAGTTTTAGCTGGCAACGGCGAGTGGCACGGTGGATTGTGTTCACCGACAATGTTTTCTGGAGGTATTCCTGAGCCCATGTTGTGATTTCCATTACAGTAGCATTCCTGTATGTGATGCAGTGCCGTCTAAGGGCCCAAAGATCACGGGCATCCAGTATGGTTTTCCGGCCTTGACCCTTACGCACATTGTTCCAGATTCTCTGAATCTTTGGATGATATTATGCACTGTAGATGATGATAACTTCAAACTCTTTGCAGTTTTTCTCTGAGAAACTCCTTTCTGATATTGCTACACTATTTTTCGCCGCAGCATTGGGGGAATTGGTGATCCTCTTCCCATCTTGACTTCTGAGAGACTGCCACTCTGAGAGGCTCTTTTTATACCCAATCATGTTGCCAATTGACCTAATAAGTTGCGAATTGGTCCTCCAGCTGTTCCTTATATGTACATTTAACTTTCCCGGGCTCTTATTGCTACCTGTCCCAACTTTTTTGGAATGTGTAGCTCTCATGAAATCCAAAATGAGTAAATATTTGTCATGACATTTCAAAATGTCTCACTTTCAACATTTGATATGTTATCTATGTTCTATTGTGAATAAAATATAAGTTTAAAAATATAAGAGATTTGTAAATTATTGCATTCCTTTTTTATTCACAATTTGTACAGTGTCCCAACTTTTTTGGAATCAGGTTTGTAATTTCATGAAAGACTTCATAATGCTGTTCATAACGCCTACCAATAATCATGCTAAATAATCATGATTTCAGTATTGACTAAAATAATTGTGTTCATGATATTTCTGCTATAATTGAGCAGCTCTAACTAGTTTACAAGTTCATCTGTAAAATGTTTATTCTGCTTTATCTTATAGTGGATGAAGTTTTACACTACTGGATTACACCAGCATTATTGCTGTACTAATTCCAAGAACTTTTAACGGGGAGACAATGGAACAGCAGACCATACTACAAGCAGTGGATCTGTGTTGCAAACTTTTCTATGCATATGACATCAACTACCCAAAGCCTATTGCTCCCATTTGGGAGTTTTTGCAGCACAGTCTTTAATATGCCAAGATTTCCTTCAACACACTGCCTCCTCCTTAAAAATGTTTTATTTAGTGATCAGTAAAAACTTTATTTTACTGATCATCAGTCGGTCCAGCAGCCAGCAGACTTGTTTTTATTATTATTACAGTTTTTTTTTTTTCAACTACTTACACACATTTTCAAAACTTTGTCACTTTTTTTCAAAACTTTACACACAAATCCAAGAATTGCAAACACAAAATGCCTCACATCTGTTGCAAAATGAAGCACTGCATTCAAAATATCACAAACACATCTCAAAAGCAACACCTTTGCCATAATATCAATTCCTGTTAAATTGTTGTATGTTACATACATTGTGTGTTGTGTTTTCCAAAAAGTGTTTTATGAAATTGAAAACTGAGTCAAAGGCTGATAATTAGTGTATGGTTTTGCAGATTGTGTGTGTGCTTCTGCTGTCTGAGTGTCAGCTTTCAGAAATTATGTGACAAATAAAGATTTTGTGTATATGCAGTCGTATAACTGTATAACTTGTTTATGATGATTTTTTATTGATATATGTTTGTATGTTATGTTTGTTTTATTTGTGTACTGTATTTGCACATTTGTGTATGTTTTGATATGAATGAATATGAATTGAGACAGATTTGTTGGTTTTGAATTCACTGTACATCTTGAAAATATGTTAGTTGTATGAGCATGTAACGTGGCTGACGAGACGTGAGACGTGCGGATCCATGTGCAAGCTTTTATTTAAAGGCATGGTCATAAATACAGGCAGGGTCGAAACAATGGCAAACAGGTATGGCAGGGGCAAGACAAAGAGTAATCCTAGGGCAAGCGTGGGTCGACGATCGGCGAACAGTATCCAATGGGGCAAGGCAGAGAGATAATCCAGGTACACACGCAAGAGTCCAAGAGAGGGGCAAACAGCATCAAAACGGCAATGCAAGGGTTAATCCAGGGAACACAGGCTAGAAAACAAACAAGGGTAAACAGGCAAGACTAACACAACTAATTGGGCTCCATAGTAGCTATCGCTAGGAGAGGGATAATTGCATACAATACTCGGCAGTGAGGCAGAGAAAGTCCAAGGCTTATAAAGCATGTGTGATCAGTGCAATCAGCAGTGTGATCAGTGCAATCAGCTGTGTGTGCAATCAGTGCAATGGGTGATGGGAAATTGAGTCCAGTGTGATGTGTGCTAGCGTAGTGTAGTGCAGCAGTCAATGTGGTGAGCGAGTGACCTCTGGTGGTGGGTGAACAGAAGTTCATAGGCCGGGTTCGTGACAGAGCACTTTTGTGTTTTGAATTTAATATATTTACACATTCTTGTACATTTATTTTGTAAACATATATGTTTACAAAATAAATGTACTTACTAAAAATGATTTACATTTCAAAATATATTTGTTAAAAGTGTATTATGTGCATATTTAAATAAACAAAATCTGTATTTGAAAACAAAGTAGTTTTATAATGTAATTTTATAAAAAAAATAAATAAATAAATACTGATCTGAATTAATATAAATAATTAAATAAACTGTTGGGTAATTTTTAAACCAAATGGATAATAATCCATAGATGGGAAGGTGATATACCTATACCTATCATAGTTGGGTTATTTTTAATTATTAGTCCAAATTTAAACCTGCTCTGTTTCATTAGTCCATCTCTTTACAGTCCTTAATGCAGGTTTAGCTGATTTCAGTTTCTGCCTGTAGGTCAGTATAAGATGAACCAAACAGTGATCAGAGAGTCCCAAAGCTGCCCGTGGGATAGAGTGATATGCATCTTTTATTGCTGTGTAACAGTGATCCAATATATTACTGTCTCTGGTGGGACATGTAACATGCTGTCTGTATTTTGGCAGTTCACGAGAGAGATTTGCTTTATTAAAGTCCCAGAGAATGATTAAAACAGAGTCCGGGTGTTGTTGTTCTGTCTCTGTGATCTGATCAGCAAGTTTCTGTAAAGCTGAGCTCACGTGCACTTGCAGAGGAATGTAAACACTTACAAGACTGAACGAGCAAAACTCCCGCATCGAATAGAAAGGATTACAGTTAATGAAAAGCACTTCTAGATCGGGACAGCATTATGAGGAGCAAATGTCCCCAAAAATGTAGTAAATAATGAAAATGTTGACATTGTGGGGCCATTCATATATAAGATTAGCTCAGTATAAAAACCATTACGCCTATGGAAAGTCAGTCTATGATATAAAAACAAGTGTGTGTGTGTGTGTGTGTGTGTGTGTGTGTGTGTGTGTGTGTGTGTGTGTGTGTGTGTGAGTGTGTGTGTGTGTGTGTGTGTGTGTGTGTGTGTGCGTGAGAGTTTTTTGTGACAAATGAGGACATAAATTTGTATAATGACATGGGTATGACATAGGTATTACAAGGTGAAGGTGACTTATGAGGACATTACCTCATGCCCCCATTTTTCAGGCTTCTAAATCATTCAGATTGAGTTTTTTTTTGAGAAAGTAAAAATGCACAAAGTTTCCTGTAAGGCAGCGGTTCTCAATTCCAGTCCTCCCGCCCCCCAGCTCTGCACATTTTGTGTGTTTCTCTTATCGCTTCAGACATTTGTTCTATTCGAACATTAGTGCCCTGCGAAGTGGACATCACCGGATATTCCGCCATGATTCCAAACCGAAGCGAGCATATATGTTCCATTTAAAGGTCATTAAAGTGTACGAGACGTGAATTTAAATTGTGTCTATCAGTGTTGGGTAAGTTACTTTCAAAAAGTAATTAATTACAGTTACTAATTACATCATCAATATTGTATTTAAATTACTTTACTGATTACTCTGTCTGAAAAGTAACTTAGTTACTCAATAAGTAACTTAATTATTCAAATCGCTAATTAGACTACATCTTAAAATCCCTATAAACCTTAATAGAAATTAAACTGTTTATTCTTTCAATTTGAGTCAAACATAGAATAGTTTAGCCTTTTAGCTTTAACACAACTGTAATACTTAAACATTTTTATAAAAAAAAAATACCTTCTTTGGTTAACAAATATAAATTACAGAATAACAAAAAAGCTTAAAAAACAATACATTTCAGTTTGGCAAGATGTTTAGGAAAAGCCCAACTAGTAAAATCCATACAGGTTTATGTAAAAATAACACTGATGTAGGTAAGAATAAATGACAGAAATGATCTTCTCTGCTGAATAAAGCCATGTCATATCGCGTTGTTCTTATGAGGTAAATTCCTCATAGCAGGTCTTCTTTCAAAAATGATGAAAATTAGCTGAATCTTGATTTATTTATTTATTTATTTTTTTTATCTAGGTGTGGGCATAGCATTGGGTGAGTGACCGAGTATACACACACACAATGCGTATTTTTCAATTAAAGACTAAACTATGCAGAGCTGTGGCCCTCCAGGGGCCTGTACCATGAAGCCGGATTAGCTGGCTAGCCAGGTAAGTTTCAGTTTAGTTTGCCCCAACTCTGGGTTTTAGGTACCATGAAGGTAGCTCGGCTTTAAGCGTTGTTTGTCGCCATGGTATCTTATGCTGCACGGCTAACCTGCTCCGGGGCAGGTTATGTTCTGGATTTGAGATCTCAGACTGAAATTCGACCAATCAGCTGTGATCAAAGAAACATATAGGTGATGTCACATATCCCAGTGTCGGTTGCAATGGCTTCACCTTTTCTACCAAATCCTGTGGACATCTCCGCACAAATTGTTAGATGAGCACTTTGTAGAGAAAGAGTTTTTAGGGACAGACAAAATCCCCTAGCTTTTCCTGATACTTGTATGAAAGATACAGATTCTCCGCGGAAGGAATCTCTTATATTTGCGAACTTCTTGAGCCGCACATATCAAATGTGACACGTCGAAGTCATGCTCTTACTGTACCGCAAATGGTATGCATTGCGTTGCGTTTTTTTGCAAGTGGTACATACTTGTATGCGGTCGGTGATGCAGAGAACCTTGGGAAAAACACGGTTTGTCGAACCATTCGCAAGGTAGTCCTCGCACTGCAGGGGTACATGAATAGCTTCATAGTGTTCCCTGGACATTTATCGACCATGTCCATAAAAGAGGGCTTTTATAAAATTGCCGGTAAGATTGATAGGGTGACACTACATGAACAGATTTACTTTTAGACATTCACTTTTTTTCTCCCCAGAAAGCAGATTTCACTTAGAACACTTAAATTATACAATACAGTACATGTTCTTATTCTAAATCTTTTAACAAATATATTAATCTTATGATAGGATTCCCTAGAGTCATAGGAGCAATAGACTGCACACATGTTGCAATCTCCACAGCTCTTGGAGAACATGAGGCAGATTATGTGAATAGAAAGTCCTTTCACAGCCTCAATGTTCAGGTAGGTGTACTATAGATTCAAGATGACTTATTTTCAGTGAGATGAATCATTAACACATGACAATGATCTACTGTACATTTCATCTGCAGATAACTTGTGATCATGAATGCATGATCACAAGCTTGGATGCCAAATGGCCTGGCTCAGTGCATGACTCACGAATTTTCCGTGAGTCTGTGTTGTGTCAGCGCTTTGAGGAAGGCAAGTTACAGTACAAAACACTTTAAAGTGTTCTTTTTAATTGACAAAGCAAAACTTATACAATTTTCCCCTTTTCTGTTCTGTGACAGGGCTTTTTGATGGCTTGTTGGTAGGAGACAGGGGTTATGCATGCCAGAGATTTTTACTAACCCCCTATCCTGACCCTCAGACAAGGCCACAAAACCGGTTCAATGTGGCCCTCAGTAAAACCAGGGTCAAGATTGAGATGACCTTTGGCATCCTAAAGGCACGTTTCAACTGCCTTCGGCGGTTAAGGGTGTCACCAGAGTGGGCATCACAGATAGTGGCTGCATGTGCCATTCTGCACAATATAGCCACTATCAGAAAGGAGCAAGCACCACCACTAAACCAGCTTCTCCCCGATGAAATTGACCCAATCACACTTGACCACCCAGCTGGCACAGCTGTCAGAGATGCAATCACCATACAATATTTTACTTAATAAAAGTAAATTGAAACTGCAGATAGGTCTCAAATGGTTTTATTGTTGATGTGGCTAGGGAGGGAGAAAGAGGGAAAGATGCATTAATAAGTATTAAGTGTTCATACTAATGTGTTGCCTGTTTTAGTAAGTTCACATACTGAGATCTGTTTTTCCATCTGTTTAATCTCCAATTTAATTTTTTTAATTTGGAGGCTCCTCAGCTCACAGTCCAGCTCCTTTAGAGTGCAGTCCAATTCTAGGCTCCTTTTGTAAAGGGCCCTGACAGAGTCAGTTTCCACCTGAAACATAATTCCACCACAAACTATCATTACAAGTCTTAAGGTAAATCAAATGACAAAAGGCATGACTTAATACAGGCACAGGACTGGCTGTAATTTATGTCAAGGGTTTAAAGCAGTACCTTGTTCACATTCCTTCTGAAGCCCATTGAGGTAGAGGTGTCAGTTTGTGGGGCAGGTTGTGAAAAATCCTACAATAAAAGATAAGGGCTAGTCACATTTGTGTGACATTAAAATGTGTGCCATTAAAAAAAAAAAAAAAAAAAAAATGCATTCACCTCAGCAATGGTTTCAGAACACACAGAGAGGGTCTCTTCGTCATTTGCTTCACCCTAATAAATAAAAGTAGGCCAATGTAAAGCGTAACTGTTGTAAAGCATATTCATAGTGTTCTGTCTGTTTCAAGCTCACCTCTGTGTGGGAGACTGTGTGAACGTGTGCCGGCTTCAACAGGGACACTGTATTTTCCTCTACTGCAGAACATACAGTCAGCCACATGTACAACTTTTAAAAGGTAGTAATGCATTGCACACATACCCAGTGTCACTTGCTTAGAGGAGCCAGCACCAGGGTCAGATTGTACAGCACCTGTAATACCATCCATAATCGGCCGCCCCTTATTGCTACTCAGAGCCAGCTCCTCTGTTACAGTGTATTCTGAGGTGGCCCTCCCCCAGTTTTCCGAATGTCACACTTTTTTCTGTTTGCTGCAAAAAAGTTTTTGTGAAAATGTTCACGAAAATAATAAAAGGTTATGGTAAATACTCACCACTTTGAATGATATTTTTATATTTTGTCTTTATCTGCTGCCAAGAACGTTTGTAGTTGGGGTTGCATCTAAAAATCAATGAATAACCTATTAATCTATATGACGTAGGCCTAATATACAGTCACATTTTTATACACAAATACGTTTATACATACAGTATACGTATACACACACACACACACACACATTTTAATTTAAGCATTAATACATTTTTAAAATAAAACTAACTGTTAACATACGTCTAATGCACAATGAAGTAACATGAGTAACTTGAAGAACTAATGGAATTAACATTAGATTAATAAATGCTGAAAAACTATCGTTCATTGTTAATTCATGTTAGCTAATGCATTACGTTCTCTAAACAAATACAACCTTATTGTAAAGGCATCATATACACGCGCGCACACACATACATCATTTTTAATTAATATTGAATGTATATTTGTTTAACTTACGCATTAACGCAATCAGCGATCTTTTTCCAACATTATTCTCTTGCTTTGGCAGCAGATACAGTATTACTGCGTGCTTGAAACACATGTTTATATTCTTCATACTTATGAATAATTATTTCTTGCTCCTCCGCAGAAAAATATACAGCTCTCGCTCTATCCATATTGAACGCGATTGGTTGTTCGGTGCCGACGTCACTCTTTTATGTGCACGCGCCCGTGGAGTAATCATAGCTTAAGGATCAAAGCCCGAGTTGACAGAGAAAGTTGATGAGCTGCTTCATGGTACCAATTAAGCCTGATTGCATCGGTTTGGTTTTGTCAACTCAAAACTAATCCTGTAACCCCGAGTTTGTTTAGCCACCATCATGGTACAGGCCCCAGGAATTGAGTTTGAGACCAATGCTTTAAGGATTCATCTATTTATTGTTTGATAAATTTATTCAATTTCTGTATATTTCTGCTTAAGGGCACAGGTAGCTAAAAGGATTTATGTCGAGATTGTTTTAAGTTCACTTAAATTAGAGGTTATTTTTAATCAATGGTCAACTATTGGGGGGGGGGGGGCTATTTTATAGAGACATATTGGTCTCAGTGATACTGGCCTTCAGTCATAAAAAAGATGCCATTAAATATTAAAAATATATTTTCATTATGTTGTTTTGTACATTAATAATGTCACATTAATACATTAATTGTATTAATTGTACATTAATTGTGATTAATTTTGGAATTTATTTTGTTTAACAGTTTACTTTATTTTGCTATCCTCACTTACATAAATTAACTATACTGTCCCGCACCCACTATATATATATAGATAGATAGATAGATAGATAGATAGATATTCATACACACACACACACACACATTAAAATTAAGCATTGCTTGGTAACTGGTTGACCTAAATTGGTATTATCTAATTGTGTACAGCCGACAGATGACAGCTATTCAACCTATATGAACTGATTTGAGAGGAAAGGTAGTCAACTTCTATAAGGAGGGCATTTAAATCAGAAATATAGCAAAAATATTAGATATGCCTAGAGAGACAGTCTTTTCCATTGTGAAGAAATTTAGAGTCTGGTGAGGTGAAGAATTTGCCTGGTTGTGGAGGAAAGTCAAAAAGCTTTGTGCTGCTGAAGTCAGAAAGGCCATTGGCAAAGACCTGTGATCTCAAACCATTAGCAACAGGCTGCATAGGAGGATACCCCTGAAAAACCCTTGATCAGCAGGAGAAATCAAATAAAACGCCTCGTGTTTGCTAAAGAACATTTCAATAAGTCTGCAGAATTTTTGAAATCAATCCTTTGGAGTGATGAGAGCAAATTTAAAGGGTTAGTTCACCCAAAAATGAAAATTAGTATTACAACACTTTTCTCTCACTTCATCTAACTGTGGTATGCGGAAGGCGTTCCAGCGGATGACGTAGGACATTGACTTTGCGTGATTAGTGACGAACGCGGAGAGAGAACAAAACAAAACGCCAGTCACGAATTAGAAGTACAAACCGAGGATGTAGAAAAATGTTGGAGGATTTCGATATAAGCCAAGAGGAGACTGGTTTTCCTTTTCTAAAGTACGGAAACTTTGCTTCTATAAAGAAACTCGTGAGACTAGCATATCTCAGAGGCGCACGCGCTGCGCATAGGTCCTACATCATCCACTGGAACGCCTTCCGTGTATGAAAAGATACCGGAAGTGAGAGAAAAGTGTTTATTACATTTGAAATAAGGATATTTTCTTATAAAAATGCATGGCTTCACTACAGGATGCCTTTGTTCATGCCCCAGAGCTGTGTGAGGCACGTTTTTATTATGGATGCACGCACTTTATTTGATGACTTGTGGACAGTTGAACAGAAACACCCGCCGACTGCAATGATAAAGCTTGGAATAGCAAGGACAATTTTTGGTAACACTTTAGAATAGGGAACACTTATTAATTATTAACAACGACTTTTCCCTCAATAAATTCCTAATTTGCTGCTTATTAATAGTTAGTAAGGTAGTTGTTAAGTTTAGGTATTGGGTAGGATTAGGGATGTAGAATAAGGTCATGTAGAATGAGGCATTTATATGTGCTTAATTACTACTAATAAATGGCTAATATTCTATTAATATGCATGCTAATTAGCAACTAGTTAAGAGACTTTAAAATAAAGTGTTACCCAATTTTAATATAACTCTGATATGATTCATCTGAAAGAAGAAAGTCACATACACCTAGGATGCTTCGAAGGTGAGTAAAACAAGGCTAATTTCCCTTTTTGGATGAGCTAACCCTTTAACATTTCTGGCAGTGATGGCAAAACTAAAGTGTGGAGAACCAAAGGAGAATCCTTGAAACCCCTGTGTCTTACTCCTACTGTAAAGCATGGTGGGGGTAATGTTATGGCGTCAGGCTGTATGGCAGATAGTGGACTAGGTAAACTACATTTTATTGATGGAGCTATGAATTCGGAAATGTGGAAATTCTCCAGAGACAGATGCTTGTTACGTCCTCTGTCGTGTGTGTCATGTGTTCCTGCCTCTTGTGTCCATATTTGGTCTTGTTCCTGTCCCTGTTAAGTGTGATTATTAGTTAAGTCTTGTCCAGCTGTGTTTTGTCCAATTATCAGTTATTGTTATGTGTATTTAGTTCCTGCCAGTTTAGTTGGATTTCGTCTGGTCTACTCGTTATTCCCCGGTGTTTCTGTCCGTCTCAGCCTTGCCTTGTCTTGCCCTGTCCTGATGTCATTATTAAAGACTATTATTTTGAAGATACTCCTCGTCTGCGTGTTCCTCGTTCCTCCCTGCTGTGTGCACCGTAACAGAAGACCAGACCAAAACAGTAAGCGGCGCCCCTTCACCACGTTTTGTTTTTCGTTTTGGAAAGTTTTTATTTTGGTTCCTGTTTTGTTCCTGTTTGTCCTGTCCGTCCCGCGGCATGGAAGTCGCCGCTCGTCCGTCCCGCCATAGCCCGCGGAAGCAACGCGTGGGAGTTCGGCGGGATTACGACGAGTGCTACGAGTCCGTTGGCCGCGAGCACCTCCAGTCTGCCGCCGTCCGCGGCTCTCTTCAGCCCGCCGATCGCGGGGAACTCATCGCCGCCGTTCGCGGGGAAAGCGCCGCCGCCGTCCGCGGCTCACCAAGGCCCGCCGTTCGCGGGAGAAACACGCCGCCGTCCGCGGGGAAAGCCCACCCGCCGTTCGCGGCCCACCAAGGCCCTCCGTTCGCGGGAGAAACACGCCGCCGTCCGCGGCTCACCCAGACCCGCCGTTTGCGGAACATCACGCCGACGTCCGCGGGGAAAGCCAACCCGCCGACCGCGGCTCACCCAGGCCCGCCGTTCGCAGGAGATCACGCCGCCGTCCGCGGCTCACCCTAGCCTGCCTGGAGCTCAAGCCCGCCGGATGCTGCTGACTCAAGCCCGCCGGAATGCCGCTGACTCCAGTCCAGTCGCCGTGGAGTAGTCTACATGTTCCGGCCAGGAGTGCCGGTCTTGTCTTGCCCACAGGAACATTTTAAACTTACCTTGTCTTGTCCATGGAGACTCGTCTGGGGCAGGCGGCTCCTCTTGTTGTGGCCATGGAGGCCATTCCAGCCGCCTGCCCCCCTGTCGTGGAAGTGGAGGCGGTTGCTGAGGGACCTTGGGAGGGCCCCTGACTCCCTGTCAAGCCCAGAAGAAGCCTCAGCTTCGGAGCCTGTTCCTGTGGGCTGTCCTGTCTGTGTGTCTGGCCTGTCCTGTCCCTGTCCTGTCCCTGTCTGTTTAGCCCTGGAGGGCTATCCTGTCCTGTCTGTTTGTCTGGCCAGTGTCCTGTCCGTTAAGCCCTGGAGGGCTCCTTATACCCCCTGGATTCCCCTAGGAAATTTGGGGGGGAGGGGGGTAGTAGAGCTCCGGGTGGAGTGGCCGGGCCGAGGGACCCGAGGCCACGGCCACGAAGACCATCAGCCCTGACCACCTGAGCTCCCAGCCCTGCCAGGGCCTCCCTCTGTCCGTTTCACTCTGGAGGTCCCCGTCCTGTGTTCCTGTCCATGTCTGTCCTGAGGGGCCTCCAGAGTGCCCACCCCCCTCCCTGGTGGAACTGTTACGGCGCGGGTTGCGCCTTTCGGGAGGGGGGAGTACTGTTACGTCCTCTGTCGTGTGTGTCATGTGTTCCTGCCTCTTGTGTCCATATTTGGTCTTGTTCCTGTCCCTGTTAAGTGTGATTATCAGTTAAGTCTTGTCCAGCTGTGTTTTGTCCAATTATCAGTTATTGTTATGTGTATTTAGTTCCTGCCCGTTTAGTTGGATTTCGTCTGGTCTACTCGTTATTCCCCGGTGTTTCTGTCCGTCTCAGCCTTGCCTTGTCTTGCCCTGTCCTGATGTCATTATTAAAGACTATTATTTTGAAGTTAGTCCTCGTCTGCGTGTTCCTCGTTCCTCCCTGCTGTGTGCATGGTAACAATGCTGCCATCAGCCAGGAAGCTCTTGGGCCATCTTTACATCTTTCAGCATGATAATAACGCCAAACACACTGTAAATAAGGTTGGTGATTTCTTAAAGCAGAAGCAGATTAAAGTACTAAACTGGCCACCACAAAGTCCAGATCTAAACCCGAATGAGCATCTCTGGGAGGTGATGGAACGTCGCCACCTGGATGAAGTGCCAAAAAAACCACAGGAACTGAAGAACCTGCTGCAGCGAGTCTGTGAAAATATTGAAGTTCAGGTTTGCATGAACCTGGTTGACTGCATGCCCATGAGACAGGCTGTCATTGAGGCTAAAGGTGCCCCAACAAAGTATTGATAGTTGTGAAAATATTGTCATACTAACAATTGTCTGAATAATTTTTGGTTGATTGTAATACATTACACACATTTTTATCAAAGTTGTCTGATATGATCAAGATTAATTTGTTCTGACACAGTTTAACTCTGAGTTGTTGTCATATTTTATTACCATTTTCTCGCAAAATCCTCACTTTTTTTTTTTTTTTTTAATTAAATGTAAATTCATGTCCCAATCACATTTTCTTGGTTAAAACATTACATTAATAGGCTATTCTATTTATTAAAACGAGTATTCATCTCATAGGTTTAGTGTTTTTTTTTTGTTTGATTTTACATTTTACATTTATTTCAAAATAATAACTCAATGCATTAAGAATTTAAACTATATCTTTCATTTAAACAAATATTTATTGTTGATGTTCAGCTGTTCTGTTTAATAATAAACTTATATTAGGTTCATCAGTCATCAGAGCTATCTAAAAACTATCACAGATGTGGAGATGTACCTTTTTCAAAAAGCTGATTGCTCACTAAAAAACCCAGCACAAATCATGTTTTCAGGCTATTTTAAGTTTGATTTTGACTTGAAAAAGTGGTGATATATAAATGTATGAGTTGTTTACTTACAGTATATTGTTCATTCAGACTAATTTGCCAAAGTGGAATGCGCACGAACGCAAGAGGCAAGATTTATCACATGAACCAGTCATAGCTGGTCATAATCAGTTATATCGAATAATATTGCGATGGAGGTATGCCTCCTCTCATGTGACTTTCCCCCCATTCATTCTTAATTATCCCCTTCCAAACCCACCCCACGCTTTAGGGGTTGTGTTGAGCCTAAGTCAGTGGGCTCAGGGAAGGCAAGATGGATTTGGACTCCTGATGTAACTTTACCTGATGTTGTCGCTGTTGGACAGTTTTACTTTAGAAAAAAAAAAAGTGATTTATACACGTTTTGTGTCATATATTGTAATATTTGCATTGCTTTATTTTTGTAGTGTGATTTTTTTTTTTTTCTGCACTGCACTGCCTCCTTTGCCTTCTTGTAGGAAATGCCCCATTTATGTGTCATTCTACAGAATTGGTCCAAAGTCAGAGTTGGAAATGTCTTGAAAAATTTTTTTTTTCAAAAAAATTGTATGCAGTATGTATGCAAATTGTTTGTGTGTGTGTGTGTGTGTGTATATATATATGTATATATATTAGTGCTGTCAAAGTTAACGCGTTAACGCAAATTCATTTTAACGGCACTCATTTTTTTAACGCACGATTAACGCAGCGCAAATTTTGACCCGTGGCCCACCTGTAGTTGGAGAAATGGAGATGCAGAGTGTTGCCAACTTAGCATCAGTGCAGACTCCTTTAGCGACTTTTTTCCCTTCAAAAAAGCGCCCAAACCTTATTTAGTTTCTGAGAATCGCTGGTACTGCCGCGCGAGCGCGAAGTCTTGCTCTCCCAGCGCGCGCACACCTCTCTCATTTTTATAAAAAATGTTAACCTTCTTTGGTTAACAAATATAAATACTCTGCAAAATATCTGAATAACAAAAAACCTTAAAAGTTAAACAATACATTTCAGTTTGGTAAAATGTTCATGAAAAGCCCAACTAGTAAAATCCATACAGGTTTATGTAAAAATAACACGCTAATTAATGTAAGAATAAATTACAGAAATTATATTCTTTTTTTTTTTCATTAAGTTAATTTTGGAGTATTTTTGTTCGTTAAATATAAGTTTTATATAATGTATAATGACCAAGCGGCCAGTGGCATACAAACATAGCCTATGTTTGATCAATTTAGCCTTCTCAAATCATCACGACTTGCCTAAAATAAAATCTATAGATATACTAAAACAGTTCAAGCATATAACAATGTTTAAACGTTAAACCTGCACTATAATAATAATGTGTGCTAGCCTATATCCAAGTTTGTGCGGAGAGTGGAAGCTAAAGCACGCTCTGCAGGACATGGAGGCACCACCCAGGTAGCAAAAATTGTGCGGGCCGAGAGCGGCCCGATTAAGGCTAAAACACTCGGCCGATCCTCGGCATGAATCTAGGTCCGATTGCTCTGCGAGCGCTCGGTTTTAACGCGGCCCGATTGCGGAACTCCGAGTGAGAGGACGTAAAGCCCCCCCCACCAATTCAGTTCCTTGTTTGGGCTTATTTAAACTTTATTTATTTCCATTTGTGTCAGGTTAATACTTAAATTGCTGAGCAGCCGTTCTTTATGCAACATAAACGGAAAATAAACAGCACAAGACAGTTTTCATGTTTAATGCATTTTTTTTATTGGAGCACACTTCACTCTCCCAATCTGGTAACTTAACTCATTTTTCAAATGGGGCTCAACAGGGCTCCTGATTTAGACAAAAAATAAAAAAACACTTTAACACACACCATTTTTAATAACATATTTAAATATAACAGCATTAATGTAAAATCAACAAGGAGTTCAAATACTATTTTATAATATCAATATTTTTTAACTTTGAAACATTTAATTCTGGCACACTGCATTTCTGAGTTTTGTCTATGTGGTCTGCCTGTTCGCCCTCTGGCTCCGGCCACCATCCCTATCAGAGGCTAGCTGCAGCCACCTGGTGATGAGGAGCTCTATTTCTTTTTCTGTTGAATCTTTGGTCAGGGCATTCCGGCGGACCGCATCTGAGAAAAACACAAGAAAGAATACGGCAGCATAACCATGTGATGTTACTCAGCAACCACCAAAACTTAATTTGGATGTCACCACATTGCAGTTATCCAGCACTGACACTCACCCAGAACCACACACTTCAAAATGAGCCCTTTGAACGCAGGCTTTCGGTTGGCCCCACTCCAATTAATGAGCCTCGCCAGCGAGGTGTTCATTGCTCTTTTAAGGACCCGCCCCACAGTGTCTTTAAGAGTCATACCTCCAACCATTCCAAGGAGAACAGTCTGAAACAAAAGACATGGACCTCATTAGTTATTTAGGAATAGGAATATAGCATAGTATCAGCTAGAGATACTTTTTTTTTTTAAAAGCCGGAAAATCTGGCCACACCCCGGCACTTAATTTATATATATATATATATATATATATATATATATATATATATATATATATATATATATATATATATATATATATAAAATCACATTAAAGGAATTATATTATATTTTAATACATACTATTGTTCTGTAAAAGTAAAAAGCAGCATTTAATAATCATGATAATAATTAATATATCATATAGCATATTAAAAGTATTAATATAATTGTTATTAAAGTACCTGCCAAAAGTTTGGAAACAATGATTTTGAAAGTGTCTTCTGTTCACCAAGGCTGCATTTATTTGATCAAACAGCAATATTGTGAAAAAAGTTTTCTATTTTAATATATTGAAAAATGTCATTTATTCCTGTGATCCAAAGCAATTTTTTTTTTACCCCAGTCACATGATCTTTCAGAAATAATTCCAATTTGATTTGATGCTCAATGAAGATTTCTGATTATTATCAATGTTAAAAACAGTTGTGCTGCTTCATATTTTTGTGTGATTCAGGATTCTTTGAAAAATAAAAAAGTTCAATGAACAGCTTTTATTTGTATTTATCAAAAATATAAAAATGTATTAAAACATTTATTAAATATAAATATTTTGTAATTTTAAATGTCTTCATTCTTCACTCACTTTTCATCACTTTAATGCATGATGAATTAAAGCATTAATTTCTCTCTTTTTTTTTTAAATCTTACCACAAATGTTTGAATGGTAGGCTATCATTGTTTCCACAAAAATGTTAAGGAGCAAAAACAGTTTTTAACATTGATAAAAAATAGTAAATGTTTCTTGAGCATCAATTCAGCATATGAGAATGATTTCTGAAGAATCATGTGACAAACTTCTCTGTTAATTCCAACATATTTATAAACGATTCTAATGACAATTGGTTGCGTTCACAACAAATTAAAGAGTCACAAACGCAGTAGTATTTACAGTGAATCTATATAATTACATCACAGCCATTGCACATTTTATGATAGTACTAAGTAATCTCAAATACTTTCATAAAGTTACCAGGCGAGTAATACATTTCAGCGCTGACTTGGTAACAGCGTCTGCTGTTACTAAGCAACCATGAGCTGCGCTCTCGTGGGTCATTTAATTCCGGATTAATCCGGAAGAATCACATCTCTGAGAGTGGGGACTGACTTTTAGGAATGATCTGATTAATGCATCATTTCACTCACCAAATTCTTCTTCTCCTCTGGATTCTTTAATGTCTCCTCCAAATATTGTAGCTCCTCAATAGTTGAAAGTGGGAGCCCAAAATGTGTTGGGTCTGGCGTGACGTCTGGAACTGCTTGACTGCTGGAGATTTTTTGGAGCTGCACCAGGATGAGCAACTGCTGCTCTCTGATAGAATCAAGTTGGATGAGGATCTCCTTGGCAATTGCTGTAAAACACAAGAAAAAGCAGGCATAGCAGATTAGTAGCAAAACATTGTATGCAGATATGTCGGAGTAAACCGAGAGAGATCACTTTGTAGAATTCCTACCTGTAGGCACAGCCTCCCGAGAAGACCTGTTTTGTGTGTCATGTACTTGTGGGGTGTTCTAAAAGAAAAGAACAAAAGAAAAAGATGTTTTAATCTCATCAAACATATACCAAAATTAATTTTTGTTTTCATGAGCTATAGAATAGCTTTCTTGCCCTTCTTACTTGACATAAAGTTTGGCCTGATGCCTGACTTCTGCCAGCTGCTGCATGGGTTGTGGTGTCAGTAGGAGGTGTAGCCCATTGGCTAGGACCAGCTATCAGGCTGTTGGTAGTGGAGACTGGAGACCACGGCGGTGGACTAGACGCTGGGATGTTCGCTGAAGGGGGAGAAGCCCACAGACCTGGTGCCGAGCTGTTTGCATCAGAAGGATCAACTGTGGTCTCTGAAATATGGCCTGGGGACCAAAAACCTTGACCAGTTGGCTGACTCCATTCACCTAGAGCTGTCACAAAGGTGCAATTGGCCGTTATGTTAGTTTCACCCAGATGCTTAATAAAAGATGAATGGAAACCACTGTAAGAGGCCTACCACCAAGAGATGGGATGCAGGGGGCTGGTGCAAGTGTGGTGTAAGATCTCTTTTTGGTTGGGGCACGAGGTGCAGCAGTCCTCCCCTGCTCCTCTTCCTCCTCCTCCTCCTCCTCTTCACTGCTGCTTATTATTCTTTTACAGCCTCTAACATTGATTACATTGGGATATCAGTTTGTCATTGCAGTGAATAATGAATTATATTTAATACTTTTTTTTTTAAAGTTGGTTTTGTCAGGAGGTTGGGGGGATGCATTTTAAGGCCCTCTAGCTTGCGGCCTAATTGTTTGTCCAGGTGTATTGTAACTTTTGACACAGCCATTCAAATGCTTCGAAGGAAATTATGGGCCACTCCTACCTATTCTTTCTCTTCATGTACTCTGGCCTGTTGTCCTCATCTTCAGTATTTAGATCAGAGGTAACTGTAGCCTCTAGCAGCTTTGCACAGGCAATCTCATACACGTCTGTCAAATCGAATGCAGATTAGGTCTAAATGGAAGTGCTCCTTATGTTACTTGTGCAGTAAGGTTTCAGTTCAATAAGTGTGGAATTGTGTAATTTGAAAATGAAGCATTACTATACCATGTGAATACATCACACGGACTCTGAATCGAGTCCAGTCAGCACCTGGCATCACCCCATCTTTAGTTGCCCTACGCAGCTTTGCAAGAGATACAAAAGGGGGCCAGAAACTTTGGCCTCCTTTCAGCCAATTAGAGTGGACAACTTCAACCTCCTTTGAATTGACAAACTCCACGACATGATACATTCTATAAAGAAGAAGAAATGTAGGTCGCCAGCTATAGAACAACAAAATATTAACATACAGCAACATTTTAAAACAAAATATTAAATGGGGCACCAATTATGATCAGCAATGAATCATATAGTCTAACACAATACGCAAAGTCACAAATCAGGTGAAAAACCTGCCCAACTAAGTGGTAGTCAGTGGCATAAGTAATGAGCCAGAACAATATCTCTAAAAATGACACTTAATCTTACCACAACAATTGAGCCTAATGTAAATGCAACAAAGGCATTCCCACATGCTTGCCTTTGAAGGGGAGGAGGACATATTTACAAAGGCCATCATCAACTTTAACGCACTTCAAACTCTCTGACAACTGTGAGAGAAGAAACACGCCCAGGCTAGATGAACTGAGGGGATATGTGTAGAATGGCTCAACAGCATGGAACTGATAGTACACTAAGTGCATATTACCTTCAAGCAAGATGATATTCTGAAGCAAGCCAATGTCATTACCTATTTTAATACAGTTATCCCCCTCTGTAATTTTAACACAAAATTGATCCTTGTGCAACTCTTTAAACTCCTGTATTCCTCCTTTAACACCTTGTGGTAAGGGACCACCAACATGCTCTTTCCTTAATACAGTTCCAGCTTTCACATGGCCATCATGGACCCTTCTGTTATTGGTGCGCTCAGACAAGCGACGGACAATCTGGGCAACTGGGAAATTTGGCCCCCTCACCATACGCTTTACCTCACCAAGAAAATTCTCAAAAGGGAACCCAGATATCACATCAATACATCCATGTCTCTTAACATCATCGCTCAAATGAACAAGGCCATGCAGATTGTACACCAGAAAGCCCTCACCATAAAGTCTGCCAAAATGTTCAACAAATGACACAAGTAGTGTCTTTGCACAGTCACATATCCCTACATCCACCTCAGGATTAGCCAGCATAAAAATAGCAACCGACAGCAGCATAAAGTTGTGGTAGACTGGAGCAGCCAGAACATCTACGAGAACGACAGGGCCTGTATACAACAAGAACTGTCTTAGCTCCGTAGCCTTCCATCTCCCCCTTTCCTCAAAAGCTCTAGGCTTTCTAGCAAACTCGCACGGAATGTTATTCTTCAGTGCCTGTAGGTTCTGAGATAGTGCTTTAACCAGCTGACCAGACAAGCGAGTTGGCAAAGGCCCACTACACCATAGGTCAAACAACCGACGTACAACCCCAAGACACACCAAATGCATGTAATCGTGAGGAAAATCAAGTACCATGTCGATACCAAGTCCAGTCAGAGGAGACTGTGCTACATGATGATCTTCATCCAACATTTGCCTGAAACTAGCATCCGTTCTTAAGGCGGAGTCAGTCTGTGGAAAAGTCATGCGATTTCTTATATATACACCTGTCTGTACACATTTATCACAAGCTGAATAGCCTGAATGACTCTTTATGCCTTTAACAAAAGCCCGGGCTGGAGCATCACAAACAACAGAACAGACCCGCAGAAAAAACAGCTTTCCTTTGAACCAAAACCCGGACTGAAGACTACTCAACTCACTCACCAGGTCCCTCAAGTACTCAGTGAGTGATTTGGGTTTGCAATCCCCTCCAAAAACACCAATCATGAAGGGACATTTACCTACTTCCTTCAATAAACCTAGAATGGGCCACAGCTGCTGGTTATTACTCTTAAACAATGGGAGCCCGTCAAAGTTTAACTGTAACTGCAGGCAATGCTTGCTAGGGAGTTTCATCCACACATTTTCAAGAAGGTCTGTTATAGCATTCAATACACCAAAGTAAAAGAAGGCACCTCCTGCTACAGGTAGGATTTTGTAGTTGGTGACTGTTTTGAGGAGAGTCCTCCCATCTCTTGGCAAATTGGGGTGGTGAAAATGTAGGATAGACAACAAGGCAGTAAGTGCAACCATGGTGATATTAAACTCCAAAGCCCAATTGACTAAATCATCAGCAAGGTCAGGTTTAGGCTCAGAAGGGCCCTCTCTATCATCACAGTCACTGTCAAAGTTCCAGTCACGCATCAAGTCATCACTGTCGTTACAGTTTACAACAACGTCCAAGTCATGCACAGTGTGGTCATCAATCAGATCATAGTCAACCAGCTTACTGTCGTTCTCAATACCTTGCAGCAAATTAGACACTGATTTAACTGCCTTGCGTCTCAGATTAGATTTGAAAGAATGCATTTGATCAGCCATTCTTACCTTAGAAAAGTGTTTATTTAAATGGGACAGCAAAAGCAAGATTACCTGAGGGAAAAAAAAAAAAGATAAGCATGTTACAAAACCACCCATAATGTCTTAGTATAGTAAAGCACTTAAGCATTACGATTTCCCTTTTTTAGTCCAAGCCACAGTTTGCGCCATAAAAGTCTCGGTCACGCGACCACTACACAGCGCTGTGAGATCCAGTCTCTGTGATTTAAACTAGTTTAAAGCCAGATGAAACAGCGCTGACAAACAGGAGAAACACTCCACAATGATACAGTCACAAGGCTTTTCAATCTCCGTACTTTACCATGGATTTACTGTTGTAACACTAACTGCACCATGGTACTGTGACAGAAATGTGGGATATTCATGTAGAATTGTATTATATTATTAATGTAGACATGTATTAAATAAGTAATGGAATATTACAGTATTTTTTATGATTGAGCTGATAGCATTTGAGCATTTATACTAAATGTTTTTAGGCTACTGTTTTTTCATACAAACACCATAGAAACCATATAGATACATTTACCATGGCAGTCAATTATCTAAGTGTATGATACTATGGAAGACAAATGGTTAATTTTAATAAAACTATTAAAATTAGTTATTAGTACTAAGAATATTTAAATTTTACCGTATTAAAATGAGGTTGTTACAATTTTTACAGATGTCCATGTTTTTGTTAATGAACATAAATTTACATCTGCATCTTCCTAGAGTGTAACGATTTCAAAAACATGAAGTGTATTATCATGTTCTGACAATAAAGAGTTGTTTAAAACCACAAGTGACAGTCTGGTTTCTACAGCTTTCACTTAGGAGCAAAAATCTGCCTTTAAATTTGAAAGAAAGAAATATTTGACAGTTATCAAAATAATTATCGAAATCGACTGATATGAAAAAAAAAATAAATCAAGATAATTTTTTTGCCATATCGCCCAGCCCTAGTCTTCAGTGTCACATGATCCTTTAGAAATCATTCTAATATGATAATTTGATGATCAATAAACATTTATGATTATTATCAGTTGAAAACAGTTGTGCTGCTTCATTTTTGTTGAAACCATTTGTGGTAAGATTAAAAAAAAAATATTCATCAAACATGCATTAAATTGATCATAAGTGACATTTATAATATTACAAAAGATAATAAATGTAATTAATGCTGTTCATTGAACTTTCTATTCATCAAAGAATCCTGAAAAATAAAATGCATCATGGTTTCCACAACATTAGCAGCACAACTGTTTTCAACAATGATTACAATAATAAATGTTTCTTAAACAGCAAATCATCATATTATAATGATTTCTGAAGGATCATGTGACACTGAAGACTGGAGTAATGATGCTGAAAATACAGCTTTGACCACAGGAATAAATTACACTTTACTATATATTCACATAGAAAACAGATGTTTTAATTTGTAATGATATTTCACAATATTACTATAAATATTAAAGGATATTACATAAATGCAGCCTTGGTGAGCAGATACTAAACATTAAAAAGGCTGTCAGTTAGCACTGCATTATTCATACATTTCATTATCAATAAATACCTTGAAGGCTTGAAAAACACACATAAACCATATATTGTCGCAAGAGTGTGTTTGTCGTCACGTTTCATCAGTCAAAGCGATTCTTTTTATTCAGCTGCTGCTACAGCGCTGAATGCCTTTGGATTACTTCTACGAATCCGTTTTGGACTTTCTATGAGAGAGCGCCCTCCGGCTTCCAGTATGAATTAGTGTTGCACGAGAGTGTTAGCGCTCCATTCGCCAAGCTTCAAGGAAACCATGAGCTAACAGCCCAGTTAGTCAATGTTAGCTAGCTTCGTTCGCGCCATAATGAAGCTGGAGCCACTTTCATATTAAGTTACCCCCAACTTGCACTACTTTACTCAGACATGATAAAAAAAAATGTTCTGTTGTCCTAATTCATAATTCTTAATTTAATTCTCAGTTCTGAATTCTTTCTTTTAGTTTCATCTGGAGGGAAGCAAATGTCGAAGGAACTAACTTACACGAACAAAGTTTAAACGGATCGATATCAACATTTAATCAGCAACAGTTCAAAATATGTAGAGTTAATATAGGATGTTAAGGAAACTCGATTGAAACCATGCTTGAAGTGAAATGTTGATGCTTTTTAAGGAAATGGAACACAAGACTTACCTCAAGACCACCGTAATGGCGCGGGATCGAAAAGGGATGATTCTAAGTCAGGCGTTGAGTTTTGTCTCGCCCAAAGTTGTGCACACGTCACTCCAGTGATGAGCTGATCTGCGTGACGCTTGCTGCAGTAACGTTGAAATCGGCTTCATACTGGTAAAAAGGGTCTGAGCCGAGTGCCTAGAGTTTAACAGCCCTGTCAATGCTGGTAAAAATTTGGCCAGTAAAATTAATTGCAGACTCAATGTTGCTTACAAAATTGTACATGTAGGCTACCAATCCTGTAAACACAGGATTATAGTCTAACGTTACATCTTAAAAAAATGATGTTGGCCGATAGAAAAATATTTTTACATCTTAAAAATAATGTTGGCCGGTAGAAAAATATTATTAAAATATAAAATATTATTATATTTATTATGTGAGGTATTGATGCCACATCGCAGGTGGCAAAATGACTTGGCCTAATTACAGTTGCCGCGACTCAGCCGATGCCGCGACTCAGCCGACAGCGCCGCAGGTTTTACGGAAGCGGCCCGCTCCTAATTGCTAGCTGGGCAGGGAAATCACTTGCATTTTTTTCCGTGGAAACAACATAAAATAGGCTATGGAGCGCTTCACAAAAACGAACCGAAGCTGAGCAAATACATGCCTCACAGACATGATAAATATATCTATAGAAAGCTTTAAATTATCACGTAATGAAAAAAAAAAATTGAAAACAAACTTTTATTATAATCTTAATCATAATCAATAAAGATGCATTTCTCTCTAAAGGCACGTCTAATGAGGAGACGGCGAGTCAGGATCAGCAACTTCATCCTTGCGACACGGACTCAGAAAACATAGTTTATTAAATAATT
This sequence comes from Acrossocheilus fasciatus, assembly GCA_036784905.1. NCBI lineage: Eukaryota > Metazoa > Chordata > Actinopteri > Cypriniformes > Cyprinidae > Acrossocheilus > Acrossocheilus fasciatus. Next base: position 22,152,792 of record CM071955.1, on the reverse strand, counting down.
CATATATGTCCTTACTATTTCCCGTGGACACATTCATGGGCATGTCTGCTGGGGCTTTGCGGCAAGCTTCAGCCTATTCCATGCATTTGAACGCAGAAGTCACTTGCTCTCGCTGCTGCTGCGGGACACTAAACACCGTCGAGCCGCTCTCAGTCGCGGCAGCACGGTCTCGGCTAATACGGGACGGTTGGCAACCCTTATATGTATCTGAGTATTTAAGGTTTCTCTGTGAATCAGGAAAATCTGAAAGTGAACGAACCGGCGCGCGGAGGGTTAACGCCGCTGCATTCAATTTTATCTTTAGATGGTACATTTAGATTTCAAATTCAATATTGATTTTAGAACTGTTGAAATTATTTAGTGTATGTAACGCAAGTACTTTATAAGTAACTGTAATTAAATTACCTAAAAATGAACATAATCCCTTACTTTACTTTTTCAGTGGATAAGTAATTTAATTACAGTAACGCGTTACTTAGTAACGCATTACACCCAACACTGGTGTCTATTTACATATGCATTTTTGTCACACTCTAGTAATTTTTATCTATGTGTGAAGATGCTGCAGCGCAAAGCCGTGAATTGAATGTTTTGGAATTTCCCCTGCTCAGGGAGTAGGAAGCAATGAACACTGTGTAGGGATCATGTCAATCGGAACACAGTTCATACACAGAGCTCACTTCTAACGAGCTGGTTATCTGAATCAGATGTAAGGGTGGGGGTGGGGGTGGGGGTGCACGAGGACTGGAATTGAGAAACGCTGCTGTAAGGGGTAGGGTTGGTAGGGTTGGTGTAGGGCAATAGCACATGCAGTTTGAACAATATAAAAACCATTACGCCTATGGGATGTCCCCACTTTACACAAAAACAAACGCGTGTGTGTGTGTGTGTGTGTGTGTGTGTCAAATTAAATTATAAATTAGGGTTTCACTTTATTTTGATGGTCCCTTTAACACATTCTATTGACTATAAGTAATGTTGCACCTACATTTCTACTGACTCTCATTAGAGTGGGTTTGATTAAGTTGACACGTTCTTGCAAAGTTACTTATAGTCAGTAGAATATCTGTTGGGAGACCAACACAATAAGGAGTTAGTAGATATGAAGCAGACAGTCTACTAATACTCTTATGAGAGTTTGTTGACATGTAGTTGCAACATTACTTAGTGTCAACAGAATGTTCAAAAGGGACCATCAAAATAAAGTGTTACCTAAATTAGTTACTCTTCTAGGTGCCCTGTGTAAGCTTGAGTAAAAAAAATATATAAATTAATTAAAAAAATGTATTATAGTAAAATAATAATAATAATAATAATAATCTTTATCAGTTGATAAAGTCAGGGAGCAAAAGTAATGAAGAAACAAAATTAGGGAAGGGGGTTCATACAAATGTTGCCAGCCTTAAGTTGCCAGATACTTTTTGGAGATACTTGCAAATTATTTACTTCATTATAACACCGATTTAGAGTAAGTAATATCAACAGCAGCATGAAAATGTACTGATATGAATGAGCTGATATATTTAAATAAAATCATAAATAAAACAAGGATAAAGTGAAAGTTTTTTTTTTTCTGTTTTTCTTTATTTTCTTTTGTCTTTATAACAAATCAACACTGAAACCTTCATGACAAAGCTGGAGATGAAAAAAAAAAAGAAAATAAAATTTTTTTATTAGAAGTCAAAATGGAAAGCACCATCCTTGGTGTTTTGTGTCAAATAATTTAAGGAATTGTTTTATGAGTCGTCCCCTCTGAATATCTTTGAAAACAAACCTTTAAAAGGAATCAGCAGAGATAAACAGAGCAGCAGTTATGACACACTGAACTTTCCCTGGAAACCAGTATAGAGTCAAGAAACAGCAACAGAACAGGCCACACAGACAACCTGGCTGTCTGGTCACTGTCTCAAACACACACACATAAAGAAAAGATGGACAGACCATGGTGTGGAAGAGGAAAACTTGAGCAGTTTTGTTCCAGAGTAATTGAGTCTCAGAAAAAAAATATATACATGGAATTTTCCCCATGAAAACAATGGTGCCACACTGGGCATATATGCAGTGAGATGTTTCGATATCAAGTCAAGTCAAGTCAAGTCACGTCACCTTTATTTATATAGAGCTTTTAACAATACAGATTGTGTCAAAGCAACTTTCCAATATCAAAATAGGAAAAGAGTGTCAATAATGTAAAATGAAAAATGTAAAAATGTATTTTTTATTTTATTTTTTTAAATATTATGAGCATATATTTTAAAAATGCTATAATATCCCATGTAAAATACTTTAATCAGATACATGATTTATTGGAAAAGAGTAGAATTGCAGTGTGAATGCCCGCAGCACACACACTCACACCTACCACAGCCAGAAACACACACATACACACACACACACATTTGTTTTTGTGAATTGTGGGGACATTCCATAGGAGTAATGGTTTTTATACTGTACAAACCGTTTTTTCTATCGCCCTAAACCTACCCCTTACACAGTGCTGACGCCAGGGCACCTCAGTTGGGGGGGCACTTAAATTCCTGGGGGGGGGGGGGGGTGGCTTGGTGATGTCACGATTCATGGATTCATTGACTCTCTCTCGCTATGTGTGTGTGTTGAGTGAATGGGCGCGGCTCATCAGCTGGCTCGTTCCACTGATGAGCCGATCAGCGCCAGCTGTTCTGAATGAGGATGTCCTATATATTGTTGCTCACTCGTCTTGTCCTTGTCAGATGGTTGTTGGAGGTTCTCCTGGTCTGAGCTGTTGTTTCCCTGCTCTAGTCCTGATTCTCGGCTCTGCACCAAGGATCTTCTCCACGTTGGATCTGCTAGTCTGCTCACTGAGTCCCTGCGTTACCTTATCTCACCGAGTCACCTGAGGATCCGTTTTGGTTACTCTCTCTGAGCTCGTCTCCTGTGTTTGCTGCCGGTCTACTTGAGTCTCTTGTCTTCTCAATTGACATTAATAAATACTTATTCACTCGCATCTGAATCCTTGACTATTTTCCAGCGCACCATGACAGAACCATCTGACCACTTTCTCATGGATTCAGCGAGTGCTCCAGGAGTTGAGCAGATGTTCGCCGGAAACCACGCCCGGATGGATCGCCAGGACGAGCAGATCGGAGCTTCGGGACGGGCGATACAGGCTTTGGTAACGCAGGTGTCCGAGCTCACCTCTCAATTTCAACGCCTGAGAACTCCCACTCCGCCAGCACCGCCCCCGCCTGTTCCCCAAGGGATTTTCCATCAACCAGAGCCGCACATCCCAGCCCCAGAGAGGTATTCGGGCGAACCCAATCTTTGTAGAACGTTTCTAACCAAGTGCTCAATTTATTTCTCGCTTCAACCTGTGACATTTGCTTCTGAGGAGTCGAAGGTAGCCCTGGTGATGACACTGCTTTCTGGTCTCGCGGCTCAGTGGGGAACAGCGGTGTGGCAGAACGGACATCAGTGCTGCTCCTCGTTCCAGGCACTCGAGCTAGAGATGACACGAGTGTTCGACCGCGCCGTCGCTGGACGCGAGGCGGCCCGCCAACTCGCCGACCTTCGCCAGGACCAACAGTCAGTCTCTGACTATTCCATAGAGTTCCGGACATTGGCGGCCGAGTGCAAATGGAACGAGGAGGCGCAGTGGGACATGTTCCTGCATGGGTTGGCTGACCGCGTTCAGAGGGAGATTTATACCTTGGACCTGCCCAAGACACTGGATGGACTGATCGAGCTAGCATTACGGGTCGATGCACGTCATCAACAGAGAGAGAGCCGACCGTACCGGATGACTGCGGCCGATTCCACTATGAGTTCCAGTACTCGGAGTATGAACGCGGTCAGTCCCTCTAACGATCCTGAACCCATGCAGGTAGGTCGAGCTCGGCTTTCCCGGGAGGAGAGAGAACACCGACGCTCGAGGGGGCTATGTCTCTACTGCGGGGAGCCCGGTCATTTCATCAACACCTGTCCTTTAAAAGGCCAAGCCCGGCGGTAGGACGGCGGCTACTGTCGGGCGGGCTCTCCATGTTCGGACCCTCGAGCGCCACTCTCCTCCCGGTTAGACTCCAGTGGGCGGAACACTCCTTCAGCTGTCAGGCGTTGGTGGATTCGGGAGCGGAGGGGAACCTTATGGACTTCTCACTGGCACGTAAACTTCACCTCCCCATCACTGCTTTAGAGAACACGATCACCATCAACGCACTCAATGGGCAAGAACTCCCGGGTATCACTCACTCCACTGGACTGATCACACTTATCACCTCGGGAAATCACACTGAAAGGACTTCACTCTACCTCACTCAGTCACCCCACACTCCTATTGTCCTGGGTCACCCGTGGTTGGTGAAGCACGGACCCAGGATAGAGTGGGGCCAAAACTCTGTTTCTGCGTGGAGTGTTGATTGTTATGCCTCATGTCTTTCGTCTGCTGTCCCGTCTGTTTCTCGTTCTGTGTTACAGGAGGAGTCAGTGAATCTGTCTAACGTGCCACCGGAGTACCGCGACCTGAAGGAGGTGTTCAGTAAGTCTCGGGCTGCTTCTCTTCCTCCTCATCGTCCCTATGACTGTGCAATAGATTTACTGCCAGGTACGTCTCCGCCTAAGGGCAAGTTATATTCACTTTCTGCTCCAGAAAGGGAGGCTATGGAGAAATATATTTCTGATTCTCTAGCTACTGGGTTCATCCGCCCTTCCTCTTCTCCAGCAGGGGCGGGATTCTTTTTTGTGGGGAAGAAGGATGGTTCTTTGCGACCTTGTATTGATTACCGGGGGTTGAACGACATCACGGTTAAGAATACTTATCCTTTGCCGTTGATGTCTTCAGCCTTCGAGAGGTTGCAGGGAGCGTCTATCTTCACAAAGTTGGATTTACGTAATGCATATCATTTGGTTCGCATCAGGAAGGGGGATGAGTGGAAGACCGCTTTCAATACCCCCAGGGGGCATTTTACCCGAGACCCTATTTGTCTCCACACTCACATGGGAGGTCGAATCGAAGGTCAAGACGGCCTTAGAAGGGGTAACGCCTCCGCCCGGTTGCCCACCGAATCGGTTATTTGTGCCGGAGGGATTACGGTCAGACGTTATTCAGTGGGGGCATTGTTCCAACGTAGCTTGCCATCCGGGAGTTAATCGCACCAGTTTTATGGTCAAGCAACGATTCTGGTGGCCACGTATGGCACGCGACATTCACAGTTTTGTTTTGGCTTGCTCTGTCTGTGCCACGGGTAAGACTTCCAATCGACCCCCAGATGGGTTACTCCAACCGCTGCCTGTCCCTTCGAGACCCTGGTCCCACATTGCGCTAGATTTTATCACCGCCCTCCCACCCTCTCAAGGGTACACGGTAGTTTTGACCGTGGTGGACCGATTCTCGAAGGCGGCTCATTTTATTCCCTTGCCCAAATTACCCTCAGCCAAGGAGACAGCGGTGATCGTTGTAGATCACGTCTTTCGTTTACATGGCCTCCCGATAGACGTGGTTTCCGACAGAGGACCCCAATTTGTGTCCAAATTTTGGCGAGAGTTTTGTAGATTACTGGGAGCGACCGTTAGTCTGTCCTCAGGGTTTCACCCCCAGAGCAATGGCCAGACCGAGAGAGCCAACCAGGATTTGGAGAGAGTGTTGCGTTGTTTGGCTGCCAGAAATCCTTCCTCTTGGAGCCAACATATCTCTATGGTGGAGTACGCCCACAATGCATTACCAGTGTCATCCACGGGCCTATCTCCGTTTGAATGTAGTTTAGGTTACCAGCCACCAATTTTTCCCAGTCTGGAATCCGAAGTCGCGGTCCCCTCCGCTCAGGCGTTCGTGCAGAGGTGTCATCGCACATGGACCAGAGCCCGTGAGACTCTGCTCCAGGTGGGGGCGCGCACCAAGGCTAAGGCCGATCGCCACCGGTCGAGGCCACCCGTATACGTCGCTGGTCAAAAGGTGTGGCTTTCTACTAAGAACATTCCTCTCCGTTCCGTCTCAAATAAGTTAGCGCCTAAATTCATTGGCCCGTTCACTATCACCAAGATTATTAGTCCGGTGACAGTCCGCCTCAACCTTCCTCTAGCGTACAAGAGAATTCATCCCGCTTTTCATGTCTCCAAAATTAAACCCGTCTTTCGATCGCATCTTAATCCGCCTGCTCCGGTTCCCCCCCCGCCGCGACTCGTAGATGGGGAACCTACTTATTCGGTTAACCGTATCCTGGACTCGAGACGGAGGGGACGCGGATTCCAGTACTTGGTGGACTGGGAAGGTTACGGTCCGGAGGAGAGAAGTTGGGTTCCTGCCAGGAACATTCTGGATCACTCCCTTATCGATGATTACAATCAACAGGTAAGGGTGTCTGGGAACGCCAGGCGGCGTTCCTAGGAGGAGGGGTACTGTCACGATTCATGGATTCATTGACTCTCTCTCGCTATGTGTGTGTGTTGAGTGAATGGGCGCGGCTCATCAGCTGGCTCGTTCCACTGATGAGCCGATCAGCGCCAGCTGTTCTGAATGAGGATGTCCTATATATTGTTGCTCACTCGTCTTGTCCTTGTCAGATGGTTGTTGGAGGTTCTCCTGGTCTGAGCTGTTGTTTCCCTGCTCTAGTCCTGATTCTCGGCTCTGCACCAAGGATCTTCTCCACGTTGGATCTGCTAGTCTGCTCACTGAGTCCCTGCGTTACCTTATCTCACCGAGTCACCTGAGGATCCGTTTTGGTTACTCTCTCTGAGCTCGTCTCCTGTGTTTGCTGCCGGTCTACTTGAGTCTCTTGTCTTCTCAATTGACATTAATAAATACTTATTCACTCGCATCTGAATCCTTGACTATTTTCCAGCGCACCATGACAGGTGAGCTGTGATCGCGTGCAATTGCTCGCGAAAGTGTGCCTTTCTTATATGCACTATTTTTTCCAATTTCACTTTCGAAAAACGATTCGAACACAAATCACTTGCAGCAAGGAGGGGAGAGGATGTTAAGGGATGCATACCCAACCCCAGACCCCAGTTATATTATTAGCATTAATATATCATGAAAAGAGTTTGTAACCCTATTAAAGGGGTGGTTTACTGCTTTTTTTTCTTTGCTTGATTGTGTTTATGGGGTGCAATATAACATGTCTTCGTGTTTCGTTTGTTAAAAAACACCTTATTTTTCATACAATAAAGGTGAAATATAAGCAGCTTTCTCCTCTGTCATTTGAACGAGTGGTTGACTTCCTGATTCTCTGAAACCACTCCCTCAGAAACAGGCGATGGGCTCAGATTGGTTAGTTGGGCCGGTGTGTTGTGATTGGCTAAAATGCGTACTGTACATTGTCTGGAAACGTCATGCCCATTACCTTCACGGGCGACAGCTGCACGTGCTCCGGTCAAATGTAAATAATGGCGTCAATATTGCCATATCAGTTTGAGCCAGAATCAGACCCAGAAAGCGGTAATGAAGAGAGTCAAGCAGAACTTCTGCAAGCACGGCTCTTACAAACGTTTCTGAATGGAAGTTTGCTGTTGTGATTACATACAATTTTTTGAAGTTAGTACACATTTTATACACACAAAACAGCATCGAACTAACTAGCTACTAACCAAACAGTGTTGGCTTGTGTTTATGTTCTTGATCAAATTGAAAAATCACGTCATAAAGTATACATGGAAAACACATTTACAAAATTAGTACATAATTACAAATTCGGGTCCAAAATGTTTGTACGCGTTTGTCATAGACACATGAAATAGCATTTAACTAACTGGCTACTAAAGCCAGCGTTGGCATTTGTTTACGTCCTTGATAAAACTAAAACATTACGTCTGAAATTATACATGCAAATACATTTAAAATGATGAAATCTTACTTACAGATTGTGGCCCAACATCAACTGCTCCATGTCTTACTAATAGTTTCTGTGTGAATCCGGCATTGAACTCGTGTAGATTCTGGAAGCTGTCTTCCGTAAAATGCGCAGCACAGAGAGCTGAATTAGGATTGTAATTGTCAGGAACATAATCAAACATAAATTTTAACCACTGTTGACGAACTACAGCATCCGTAGGAAGCTCGAACACTGAATACCTGACAGCTGGGTGAAAATAACACCGTTTCGACGGCATGACTACAACTTTCCACTATAACTCTTCCTTGCCCCCTTTTTGCATGTTTCCGGAGGGAGGGGTTGATGGGTTTATTTCGTATGCAACCCGGGAAGTATCTCGTTGTAGTCCCATATGAGTCGTTTTTGTAGGCATTAAACTTCCTGATTTTTAAAAGACGATATCTCAACTTTCAGCGCTGCAACTTTACAGATACTGTTCATGCACCAACAGCAACATTACACACTATTTAAACTGAAAAAAGTGAAATCGCAGTAAACCACCCCTTTAAAGCACGGGATGAAACACAGTGAGTGAGTCTGGTAAATTGTGAATTAGCTGTCATCATCAGAGCTTGTGCAGCCAGCTGAGCTGGAGAAACTGCGATGACTGCAACCAGCGTCTGCTCGCAGATCCCTCTTGCTGTAACCTACTTTGATAGGCTATACTGCTTCAAGTCAGATGCTGATTAATCTGATCAAATCTAACACAATTTTATGCGCTCTGCAGACAGTGCACCCATGCTCCTCCAATTAATTATCCGGTAACACTTTATTTCGATAGTCCACTTTAGACATTTTACTAACAGTAAGTAACTTTGCAACTACATGTCAACTAGCAGTCATTAGAGTATTAGTAGAATGTCTGCTTAATAACTTCTAACACTTTATTTTGATGGGTCCACAACATACAACATACTGACTATCAGAAACTTTGCAAGTATGTCAACTTATTCTACTGACCCTAAACCTACCCTACTGAGAGTTAGTAGACATGTAGTTGCAAATCAATGAGAATTAGTTGAGATGTAGTTGACACATAGTTACAAAGTTACTTATAGTTTGTAGAATGTCTAAAGTGGACTATCGAAATAAAGTGTAACCAATTATCCATTATCCATTAACGGTTTAATTAAGGCCTGGCGCAAGACCTGCCCTTACAGGAAACTTTGTGCATTTTTACTTTCTCAAAAAAACAACAACAACAACAACAACAAAAACATTCTATATGATTTATAAGCCTTTTGAAATATGGGGACATGGGGAAATGTCCTCATGAATCACCTTCTCCTTGTAATACCTATGTCATACCCATGTCATTATACAAATGTGTGTCCTCATGTGACACAAAAACACGCGCACACACACAGTATTCTAACTAGACTTAGACTTCATTAGAGAGATATATCTCACACACACAAGTGTATTGCAAAGAGTTTGCTCTTTTGTAACTTTTGAGACGTAATAGAGTTCTCAGTTAAGTATCATCTCGGTTACGTATGATAACCCTCATTCCCTGATGGAGGGAACGGAGATGTTGTGTCGAGTGTACGACACTAGTGGTCACTCTTGGGAGCCCAAACACCTCTGACATATTTGAGAAAAAGCCAATGAAATTGGGTGTGCAGAATTTGCATGGCTGTCCACGCCCCAGACATCTGGGTATAAATAGGCCAGCGTGGCATCTGCTCACTCATTCTGTTCTGAGGAGTCGAGAAGCGTCTCAACCCATTCAGAGGCAATTCGGAGTTGTGGCATGAAGGCCACAACATCTCCGTTCCCTCCATCAGGGAACGAGGGTTACCATACGTACCGAGACGTTTCCTTTCTGTCATTCACTCTGACATAGTGTACGACACTAGGGGTCCCTATACTAAACGCCACAACTGCCGAACTGCATCACGAGTCCACAGGGGCGCAGATGTTGACAAGCCAACGTGTCACAACCAAATGCACCTCTCCTCCTCATAACCTTCCAACGCCCAAGGCTTAAGACCTCGCTCTCCAACATCTGGGAGAGCCGCCATAGAGGCAGAGGTCCCCTCAGCTGGAGCCTTTTCCCATTTAGTAATACTCACCAAAATATAACAACTGAAAAGTCTTGGTAGCAACATTGGGACAGTGACTATTCCCCTTAGGAAAAGGCACTACGGAGATTACATCCTACCCGATGGGAAGGTAACATGTGACGATCCACCTATAGACTTCAAAAGGAAGTACCAGATAGGGAAGGTACTGGGGTGGGCTCCGCGTAAGGGGAGATCTACTAGAACCCAGAACCTAATGAGCAAATGTCTGTCTAGGGGAACACTGAGCCTCAGGGCAATACAGTGGAAAATACACACATGGGGCCTCGAGAGGAGCCATTATATGTGGAGCACTAACCCAATATAAGAGTTCACTCAAAGGAACCTACCTCATAATGACTTCTAATTGCACGTTCCTCCGCCAAACATGCTAAGAAAAAAGTGCTTATATGATGGAAGGGTAGTCCAGAGTTCACTAAAGGAACCTAAGCTGGACTGAATAACACCCTGCCCGTCTCCTGAGTCAAAGAACTGACATTCAGAACTCTAGAACAAACCGGTTCCATTCATAGATTATAAAATCTAGCAAATGTATTAGGCATAACCCAACCTGCAGCTCTACAGATATCTGCTAGAGAGGCCCTGTTCGCCAGGGCTGCTAATGCAGTCATGCCCCTGGTAGAGTGAGCCCTGAGTGCAGTCAGGAGGGCCATCTTCATAGAGAGGGCACTGAACTCAAATGACTGAAGGGGCTCAAACGGATCTCTCTGTAAGGCCTGCAAGACCACAGTGAGATCCAAGAAGGAATGAGAAGTGGCCTCGGAAGGTTCAACCTCCAGGCACCTCTGAGGAACCCGATAACCAGATCGTGCTTCCCCACCGATTTGCCTCTCATGGTGTCGTGGTTAGCCGCGATCACGGCCACGTACACCTTAACACTCTGGGGTCTGAGGATGTTTTGTGGCCCCGGAGAAGTTTTGACATGACCTGACATTTCTGCTTTTTTCAGTTACTTATAAACATTTTAATGGCTAAAGTCTAAAAACACTGTATTCAGCAAAAACTGGGCTACAATAATATGTGAGCAGCATGTACGTACGTGATTGTGTTTTTGAGAAAACGACGTTTATGCGTGTGTAGCCGATGGATTGAGACATATAAAAAACAAATTAACTCGGATATGTAAGGAGAAATGTTTTATAAATTAGTTAACTTCATCAAAACTTGCATTTAATGTTCTATTTTTCAATGGTTCCAATTGAGAGTTCCTATCAATTGTTGTAGGTGGGACCTTAATTAGTGGGACACCGAAGGCAAATATATCACTTCTCCTTTAAGCGTTCGTGCTCAGACGCATAACGTATGTGAACGGAGAAGCAGAGGTAGTTTTACTCTCTCACATTTATCTTGCATTTACTGTCTCTTTGTAATCGTAATCGCTGCATTTATGATGTTAAAGCACTGTTAAGAGGTTCTGTCATAACGTGTATCAGTGTGATTAGCGTATTTTCATTGAAAGTAGCGCTTTTAACCGTGTTAAATTTTAGCGCTTCATTCGCACGTGTATTTCTCCATGCAGGGTTGTGAGAGTAGGCCTTCTTATGTCCGTGTGTACTAATCTTGCCTCACTACTCTGTTTAAGGTATGATATCTCAATTTGTTGACATTAATTTAACTGGTTATTGTGTAATTCGTGATTGATAGGCATGTACACTTCTGTGTATGCTGGGGTTTTTTTTATATACTAATTGTCTTGTGGTATATATTCATGCAATGACACAGGTAGTTGGTGCAAAAATAATTTTATTGTACACATAGTCTACAACCAGAGTTTAATGCAATTTAGAGTTACAGTTCATAATATATGTGTTCCAATGAGTTTACAGCATATTTGAATGTTAACTTTTACAAGTATGTTACGAATTAATGTAACTGCCACCTTTCATTTAGACTGTTATGTTATGTGAGGTAATTCAGTACCTACATTTGCATAAGTTAACAAAACTATATCCGGCGCGCGGCGGCCGCGGATTCTTTAGCTAAACGGCCCTAAACCGTTTCCCATTCATTCTCAATGGTAGTGCTGAACCACTACGGATGCAATATACTTTCGGCCGCTAGCGCTTCTCGTGGCGCTCTTCCGCGTTTCGGCACCCGCGGGAAGTTTGAATTCGCAGAAGAAGAAAACAGCCTCGGTTGTTTATTTCTACACGTTCTCAACGCATCTGTCAAAGGTAAGATACTTCATGTGACATCAATTTACGTTTAGTTACCGTTATGCTGAAATCACGTTAGTAAACTTTGTTCGTTTCCAAACTTTACCCTGTCGGGTTTTGTTTACTATCGTAGGTTGATTGTTTGCACGCCAAATTATGAATGAACATGGCTGTAATTTACGGTTCTGTGTATTGTTTGTCATCATGAACACGTCATCTGTTGATTACAAGTTAAATTATGAATGGGCGTAACCATTATTCTCATTTTTGTAATGATATCACATGTATTCCACAGTTCAGAAATGTTTTCCGACCATGGTTTTACTATAGTAACCATAATTTAGCCATGGTATTTTAGCAGTAGAGTCACAAAAATAAATTTACCACTGTTGTTACTGTATTGGCCATTATATTTACAGTACAGCCATGAAATTGTAAATGAATATCAGTCTGCCAAGAACAGCAGGAGTACTACAGTATTATTGTGTGTGTGTCTGTGTGTGTGTGTGTGTGTGTCTGTGTCTGTGTCTGTAATAGAATTATTGCTTTTCGTAATATTTCTATTGTGATGTTCTTGTAGAGACCACTGTTTCTACACTGCTGTCATCTTCTCCTGGTACCCATGCAGATCCTCAGTCAGATACAGGTAAATATTGGACACATCAACTACGTCATACACATAGGGTTTCTGCAGGTTGTTAAGTCTTAAAATGTCTTAATTTACCCTTACACAAATTAATGCCTTAAAGTTTTAAATCAGAGCAGAAAGCCTTAAATTCATAAAATGTTGGATGCAAAGCAAAAAGTGCATGAATCTCTTCCTCTGAAAGATGTTTGATATTTGTATTGGAAAACAAGACAAAATACAATCAAGATATGTCTTGAAAATGTAATGAAATTAAAAGAGTTTATTCTTAAAACTATAACAAATATCAGTCTATGAGCTATTAAAACTTCCCTTTAAATTAAGGTTACTTTTTTGCTAAATGGCAGATATTAGTTTTTGTTTTAATCACAAAATCACTTCAAACAAGACTTTGTATTTTATGTCATTTTGTATCTCCAGTAAATGTATTTTATTTAAGAATCTTTAGGCATTTGCACTGAAAAACAAGACAAAAATACTGAGGAAGAACATCACTTTTTTGCAGGATGATCTGAAGCTGCAGTAAAAGATATTTCCATATTCTAGCGTCTGGAGAAGAGTGTTTCAGTGCGTTTTTGTAAAAATGAATTAAAAAAATTATGAATATCCGTTGGAAATTGTATTTTCAAACTCTGAAGTTAATACAACTCATTATGTTTCTCTCCAGACATTTACATTCTACAAAACATATTTTTGTTTTTTTTCTCATTTGTTCCTCAAATTTGCTTTACTTGGTCTTAAAAATGTTTTAATTTAACCTTCATAAAACCTGCAGAAACTCTGTTTTCTTACACATTAAACTGAATATTCAACTTGTTGCAGACACCACTGGTACACTGCCTGTGCCCTCGCTGTTTTCATATCATGGTTCCCACGTGGAGCCTCTATCAGAATTTTCAGAAAGCAGAAATTAATTCATTTTTTTCCCCTCTGTGTAGGAAGCACATATACGCCACCTCTGCCTATGCTGGCCTCACCTGAGACCCCCTGGACCTGTGAAGACTGGTGGCAGGGTGTTTGTACTGGAGCACAAACACAGAGCCCATTGACAACTTGCTTAATAAACACCGCGGGAAGAAGGACATCCTCAGGAGCATGCAGTAACGGTCCACAATTCCTCTACTGATCCAAACAGCATGCTCCATTCGACCACAAAACTGCACGTTTCACTGTATGTCAAGCACCTGGCCAAACTGCTGAACACCAGTTCTTCTTTAAACAACTCCAGAGAAACGTCTTGAAAGCAGGTAGTAAAACAACCAGTGTGCCGGTGGTAACAATGAAGCCTGCGGATGTAAACCCACCAGCACCTGCTCTGACCACACTCCTAACTCATGAGACCATTGAGACAATTGTATTTTGGAGAGGCAGCAGCAACCTGAGCAGGAGAAGGCTTGTCTTGCTTGTGGACAGCCAAAAATGGTTCCTCTATCCACTTTTTTCTTAATCAGCAAGGCCCTGTCAGGTACTTCTACTGTTCCACAAAGGTTTTTTAATGCTTACAGTGATTAAGGACTAACACACCCCAGAGTTATTTAAGAGTGAACTTGAGGACACAAAGAAACGGGTGCAGGACAAAGTTTAAAGAGTCTGCATTTTATGAGATGAAAAGACAGAGATGTGTGGCAGAAAAAAAAAGAAATAAATGACATTTCTTGTTCTTTTGCCCCCTAGTAATATTTAACTCATGTATATACTGTATATTTTGATTTGTTTATTTTTCAGTGTGAGACTGTAATATGTATATTTTGTCAGAATTCTATTTTTCTCTGTACTTCATTATTTTGGATCAGTATGTAACGGTGGCGGCCCCAAGTAAATAGTTTCGGGGGGGGGAATAAATAAAGTGACTCGCAAAAGTTCGGGCGCCAGACAGGAATAAGCCTGTCAAAAAAGGAATTTAACCCAGATAGCTTTGAAAAAGCCACCAGTTACATACAATAGATACAACAGCAAGAAATAAAAATAATGCAGCTACACTGGTAATAAATGCAAAAGGAGAAACAATTTTTTCCTTCAGTTCCACTTGTATTTTTCACAAGAGAGGGAAAAAAAACAATAATAGAAACAAACGATTATGTCACATGAATGTATTTACACATTGCACATCCATCAGGAAAAAAAACCTATAAATAATCGCAAGTAGCCTACTGCAGCGACCGAGAGCCTCCAGTCTAAGTGGGTATTCGCAGCGGCAGTTGCGATAGTCCAGTTCTCAGTTTACAATGTCCAAACCGGTAACAAAAAAAAAAGGAAAAATACAAAAAAAAGATTAATTTTAGTCACTCACTTCCTTATACAACTTCATGTAAGACGACAAAAAGAAAATACTCACATTAAGGGAAGTTGTACATTACAGTATGCGTGAGCGAATGTGGTGCGAGTGAACTTTGGGTGTGGGTGCATGTGTGTGTGGTACGGCAAGCCAGAAGCCATCGGACCGGCCGCTCGTTCTCGTGGGGAAACAGTTTTACAAACAGTGAATGGAGGTGGATTTTCTCCAAGAGGAAAAACAGCATCTGGGTTGGAACACTTCCCTTCGCTCCCGAGCCACACACGCCTCTGCGCTGGACCCGCAGCTCAGATAACGATTTCTGTGAAACCCTCCGGCGAAACTCCAGCATACACAGTGCGTGTGAGTGCGCTCAGCTGAAACCAGTGCGACTTCCACCCTAATTCCTCGCAACTTCTTTGTTCAGAAAACCACCACCCATCTTTGATTCTGGTCCACTATATATAGACACCTCACTTCCTTCCCAAATTAGACTCTCGTTCCCATTCGCTGGTGGTCACGACAATTGTTTTGGTTTCACTTTCCCAGTTCCGCCTTTTACGTGCCGCCACAAGTATTTACTAATCTTAAAAAGTGCTTAAAGCATTTAATAAAAACAACTGAAAATTACAAATTGCTTCATGAGTGCAGTATTCTTTTTCATAGGAAAAATATTTTACAGTTTCTATGGTTTTGGAAACACTTAATTGATTATTTAACTTAAGTGTGACTTAAATTATTCCATCACTCATTCAATTTTAATTTAGTACTTGAATATTACTTAGTTTGAATTAAATTTAAATGCCTCTTATTTTCATTTCAAAAGCCATTTAATAGAGACCATTCATGTATAATATAACCATTATTATATAATTCATGTTTGCATATAACCATGTAATGTATACTATTATTTTACTGTATTTCTTTTAATACTAATCATCTATTCATAATACACAAATTTTAAATACTTTGCAGCTGTAATGTATTGATAAATTTTACAGTTTGATAAAAGCACAAAGCTGTGTTTGTGTAATGGTTTAGACCTGCGTGAGTGGGATTCGAACCCAGGTCCAAATAAATGCATGAAAAAATCTGATTGGCTGTGACATCATTTCCGCTCTTTGGCTAGCTGTTGAAATGCTTCAATTTCATTGGCTGTCACTGCGTTACAACTATCCGCGGCTGGCCCCCGCGTGGTGGTTGTGAGATCTACCACTGAGCCACAAGAGTGGTGATGTTGGACACAAACGAAACACTTAAGGCAGTATTCCAGGAAATGAAGGTTTATTTCTTTTCTTTTAAAAAAAAAAAAGGTCTTTGCAGGAATAATACAACAAAAGTTTTTCTCAGACCGAGGTATTAATAACATAAAAATGGAAAAAGCCAAAAGAGAAAAACAAAACTCCACGAGGGGAGAAAACAAAGCCAGGGAACAATAACAATCAAAGAAACGAACTTACTAGGGGCAGCTTAGAGAGGCTTAAGAGAGACCAGGCAGGAAACACAGGGCACAGACTCAAAAACCGAGTGAGGAACCAAGGGAAAAATACACAACTTAAATACACTGGGGGAAACAAGGCACAGGTGAGCTGGATAACGCTAACAAGGCCACACGAGGAAGAACTAAGACAGAGGAGAACACAGGGGACCTCTAGAGGCACGGAGACAAACTACAGGAGGAAGGATGCTGACAGGACCCCCTTCTCTAGGAACGGCTCCTGACGATCCTTCCAGAACACCCCTGCCTCCGGGTGCGAAACTCCCGGATCAAACTTGGGTCCAGGATGTCTTTGGCTGGAACCCAGGAGCGCTCCTCTGGGCCGTAGCCCTCCCAGTCCACCAGATACTGCAGTGAGTTCTGGACCCTCCGGGAGTCCAGTATCCGGTGGACTGTGTAGGGTGGTTGGCCATCAATGATCCTGGGAGGTGGAGGGGGTCTGCGTGGGGGGGCAAATGGAGAAGACAAGACAGGTTTTAGCAATGAGACATGAAACGTGGGGTTAATTCTAAGTGAACGGGGAAGAAACAAACGATAGGAAACAGGGTTAACTTTCCTTGCTATGCGAAAAGGGCCAATGTATTTCTGGGAAAGCTTCCTTGATTCGACCCGAAGGGGCAGGTTCTTGGTGGCTAACCAGACTCTTTGACCAGCTCGGAAATTAGGGGCCGTCCGGCGGCGCCGATTGGCCTGACGTTGGTATCTCTGGGAGGTCTGAAGAAGGGCACGTCTAACTTTCCTCCAGGTCTGCCAACAGCGTTGGACAAAACGCTGGGCCGAGGGAATGTCAACCTGTGACTCTACCTCAGGGAACAATGGGGGGGTATACCCGAACTGGCATTCAAAGGGGGATAGCCCAGTGGCCGAGGACTGGAGGGTGTTGTGGGCATATTCTGCCCATATGATGTAGGTAGCCCAAGAGGTGGGGTTATCGGCCGCCATACACCGCAGAGTGGTCTCCAGATCCTGGTTAATTCTTTCCGTCTGGCCATGAGACTCTGGATGGTACCCAGACGATAGGCTGGCTGTGGCCCCAACCAGCTTGCAGAAGGCCCCCCAGAACCGGGATGAGAACTGGGGCCCTCGGTCGGAGACAATATCGAGGGGAATTCCAAACACCCGGAAGACATGGTTCATGAGGAGCTCTGCTGTCTCTTTGGCCGAAGGCAATTTGGGCAGGGGAATGAACCGTGCAGCCTTAGAGAACCGGTCCACAACCACCAGGATGACAGTGTTGCCCTGGGATGGTGGGAGTCCCGTGACAAAGTCAAGAGAAAGGTGCGACCATGGCCTATGGGGAACAGGTAAGGGATGGAGCAGTACCTGAGGTCGCTGACGTGTAGACTTTCCCTGGCTACACACGGGGCAGGCCTCCACATAAACTTTAACATCTCCCTTGATGGATGGCCACCAAAACCGCCGCTGAAGGAAGTCAAGAGTGCGAGCATTTCCCGGATGGCACGTCAAAGGAGACTCATGACCCCACTGCAAGACCCGGGCCCGGGCAGATTGAGGGACGTACAAGCGTCCTGCGGGACCACCTCCTGGGTCCGGCTCTTGGGCTTGAGCCTCTTGCACCACCCTCTCCAGTTCCCACTGAAGGGGTGCGACAATCCTAGACCTCTGAATAATCGATGCCACAGGTTTCTCCTGTGTCTCGGGAGAGTAGGCTAGGGACAGGGCATCCGGCTTGAAATTCTTGGTGCCGGGTCTATAAGACAGGAGAAACTGGAATCGATTAAAAAACAAGGACCATCGGGCCTGCCGAGGGTTCAGCCGCTTAGCCTGCTGGAGATATTCCAGGTTCTTGTGGTCTGTGAGAACCTGGAAAGGGTGTTGAGCCCCTTCAAGCCAATGACGCCACTCCTCCAAAGCAAGTTTAACGGCAAGCAACTCTCGATCCCCCACGTGGTAGTTGCGCTCCGCATCCGACAGGCGACGAGACATGAAGGCGCAAGGGTGTAATTTTCCATCCTCACCCCTTTGCGACAGGATGGCCCCTACTCCCACCTCCGAAGCGTCCACCTCCACCACGAAAGGTCTTTCTGGGTCGGGGATTGAGAGAATGGGAGCGGAAGTGAAGTGGCGCTTGAGCTCCTTGAAGGCCCCTGCTGCCTCCGGACCCCAGTGAATCTTGCTTCCTCCTCCCTTGGTCAACGCCGTCAAGGGGGCCACCACAGAGCTGAAGTTTGTAATGAACCTCCTATAGAAGTTTGCGAAGCCGATGAAACGTTGAACCTCCTTAACTGTGGCAGGAATAGGCCAGTTGAGGATAGCTTCAACCTTCTTAGGGTCCATCTCCACGTGGCCAGGAGTGATGATGAACCCGAGAAACTGAGCCTGGGTAACATGAAACTCACATTTCTCGGGCTTCACATAGAGATGATTGTCAAGGAGTCTCTGGAGGACCCTGCTGACATGCCCCTCATGCTCCTCCAATGACCCCGAGAAAATGAGGATATCGTCAAGATACACAAAGACGAATAGATTAAGCATGTCCCGGAGAACGTCATTTATCAGTGCTTGGAATACAGCGGGGGCGTTGGTAAGCCCGAATGGCATCACCAGATACTCATAGTGGCCCGTGGGGGTGTTGAAGGCCGTCTTCCATTCGTCCCCTTGTCGGATCCGCACGAGATGGTAAGCGTTGCGCAGATCCAGTTTAGTAAAAATGGAAGCCCCCTGTAGTAGCTCGAAAGCAGTGGCCATGAGAGGAAGGGGGTATCGATTCCGAACCGTGATCTTGTTGAGGCCTCGGTAATCGATACATGGCCTAAGACCCCCGTCTTTCTTCCCCACAAAGAAGAAGCCTGCCCCAGCCGGGGAAGTAGAGGTGCGGATGATGCCGGCTGCCAAGGATTCCTTAATGTAGGTATCCATAGCTGTGCGCTCTGGGGAAGACAAGGAGAAGATCCGACCCCTGGGAGGGCAAGAGCCAGGGAGTAGCTCAATGGCACAATCATAGGGGTGGTAAGGAGGTGGCCCGGGACTTGCTGAATACTGCCTTGAACTGATGATAGGAACTGGGGACTCGAGACAGATCGATGGACTCCTGAAACTCAGAACTAGGGACTGAGGGACTCAGGCAGGTGAGATGACAAGTGGAACCCCAGCTTAGAATGGTGCCAGCGGACCAGTCGATGCAGGGATTATGTCTGCGCAGCCAGGGGTGGCCCAGGATAACCGGATATTCGGGAGAGTCAATAAGATAAAAGGTCTCCTCCTGCTGGTGTTGATGGATGGTAAGTCGCAGGGACTGAGTGGCCTCTGTTACTCTGCCCGGTTCCAGAGGTCTGCCATCCAATGCTGTAACTGCCTGGGGATGAGGAAGAAGATGGGTAGGGATCCCAAGTTCCTTAGCCAAGGAGAGATCCAGGAAGTCACCTGCGGCGCCGGAATCAATCATGGCCTGGACCAGATGCTGGTGGCCCTCCCAGGACAGAGTGGCTGGAACAGCTAGAATGGCGTTAGTAGGAGGAGCTCTAATTTTCCCCATCACAGCCCTCCTGCAGCTGGGCAGGGATGACCGTTTCCCGAGAGCTCGGAACAAGTGGAGCGAAAGTGGCCGGAAGCACCACAGTAGAGGCAACGTCGCTCCCTCATGCGACGTTCCCTCTCGCTGGGAGACAGCCTGGAACGACCCAACTGCATCTCCTCCGGGGAATCACGGAGCTGTTCAGGAGCCGGAGAAGCCCTGGATGCAGGAATACGAACTGGGGAAACGGACCTGCTCACAGGAACTTGGGACTGAAATGCCTTGCGGCGAGCCAACCTCCGCTCTCTCAGACGATTGTCAAGGCGGATGGCCATCGTAATGAGGGACTCGAGATCAGCAGCTGGCTCTCGGATGGCTAACTCATCTTGAAGGGGCTCGGACAGCCCTCCCTGAAAGCAGACCATCAACGCCTTGTTCCATCCGCTACCTGACGCGATGGTCCGAAACTCGATGGCAAAATCTGCGGCGCTGCGGGAGCCTTGATTAAGAGTAAGCAGGCGCTTGGAAGCTTCCCGACCACTGACTGGATGATCAAACACTCGCTTGAACTCCTCTTCAAAGGCTGCGTAGGATTCAACACAAGCATCCTGGGATTGCCACACCGAGGAGGCCCAGGAGAGCGCCTTGTCTGAGAGAAGAGTAATTATGTAAGCAATCTTGGAGCGGTCTGTAGGAAAACTTGAGGGCTGGAGCTCGAAGGTAAGGGAGCACTGGGTGAGAAAACCCTGGCAGGAATTAGGATCCCCAGCAAAGGCCTTGGGAGGTGGTAATCGAGGCTCTGCAACTGAAGTAGGCCTGTTGCCACTCAGAGGTGAAGCACCCGGGAGCCGTTCAAAGAGCTGGCGGATGGAACCCATCAGATCAGCCAGGAGTTGAGAGTGTTTGGCCATTAGCTCCTCCTGATGGCTGAGAACGGCTTCATGGCGCTGAAAAGATGACTCGTGTTGGGCAACCACCGCCAACAGGTCCTTTGAGGTGAGTGTTTCTGGCCCGGCTTGTGACAACTGTAGTAGGCCGACTCTGAAACCAGACCGAAAAAAAAAATTGCTTGAGACTTAGCTGTATGAAACTTTTTGTGTTTTTCTTTCTATGATTTGTTCGTGTTCATCATATTCGTCAAAATTTATGTGGATTTCCTTGATTTAATAAAATATTTAACAAAATGTTTGGGTAATGTGTGTGAATATAGAATGTGATCATTTAAGATTGAGAATAATAATACAATTAACACATTAACATTTTACAGGAGATGTGAATGTGAGTTCTTGGCTGATTTGTACATTATTAAATTAAAATAAATCTATTAGAAATTGTCATGAACTGAAGGTGTAAACAAAAACACTGTGCATTTAACAGCGAGATACTTTTAACGCCTTGTTCACAAGAAAAACATAAGATCGTTGTGAGATATAAACCGCAAAGTTTTTCATAGCGTTACGCTTTGAAACCAGAACCGTTTTTTTAAGTTTCCATGACTTTGTTCGCTCTTTCTGTTTGAATTTGTGTACCGTGGTTTCACCATCCTTATCTTATTTTCCCACCTAATTGTAATTGTCAGGCCTTACGCTTTGTCTCGTTAGCTCCGCTTTGTTCGCATAAGTCAATATTTCTACGAATTTGGTTGATTTAATAAAATATTGCGTCTTCATTCGAGACATTTACGTTATATTATCATATCATCCTAGTTTATATCAGATATACAAGATTGTTTCTTATTAAATATTATTAAATTTAAACCCACAGTTCAAAAGTTTCAAGTTCTAACAATAGTAGTATTATGTAGTTAGGTATTTTATTATATTTTTAGTTTTATTGTATTTTAATCAAGGTCTCTGGGGGTCATCTGGGTGTCCTGGTCTCCGCTGATGATCAGGGCTGCAGACATCATCTCTTGGTGCTGATCCACCATCTGATCATAGGAAAGAAACAGACAAATATTAGCGTAGATGCCATTCTACTTACGATGTAACGAGTACACCGTGTGTTGTGGGAAGTGTTCCCGGTTCCGGTTGATCTAATTAATGCAGCCTAACAATCCTTTAATGAATTTGAATAATAGAAGCGTATTAGTGTGTTATGTGTACGCCAGGATAAAGAGATGGGTCTTTAATCTAGATTTAAACTGACAGAGTGTGTCTGCCTCCCGAACAGTGTTAGGTAGATTGTTCCAGAGTTTGGGTGCTAAATAGGAAAAGGATCTGCCACCCGCAGTCGATTTTGATTATTCTAGGTATTATCAAACGGCCAGAGTTTTGAGAACGCAGCGGACGTGGGGGACTATAATGCGATAAGAGCTCGCTCAAGTATTGAGGAGCTAAACCATTCAGGGCTTTATAAGTAATTAACAAGATTTTAAAATCTATCCGATGTTTGATAGGGAGCCAGTGCAGTGTTGACAGAACCGGGCTAATATGGTCATATTTCCTGGTTCTAGTAAGGACTCTAGCTGCTGCATTTTGGACCAACTGTAGTTTGTTGATCAAGTGTGCAGAACAACCACCCAATAAAGCATTACAATAGTCTAACCTTGAGGTCATAAACGCATGAACTAACATTTCTGCATTTGACGTTGAGAGCATAGGTCGCAATTTAGATATGTTTTTGAGATGAAAAAACGCAGTTTTACAGATGCTAGAAACATGGCTTTCAAATGAAAGATTGCTATCGAACAGCACACCTAGGTTCCTGACTGATGAAGAAGAATTTACAGAGCAGCCATCAAGTGTTAGATAATGTTCTAGGTTGTTACATGTGGGGTTTTTAGGTCCGATAATTAACACCTCTGTTTTTTCAGAATTTAGCAGTAAAAAATTACTCGTCATCCAGTTTTTTATATCGACTATGCTTTCCGTTAGTTTCTCAATTTGGAATGTTTCACCGGGCCGCGAAAAAATATAGAGCTGAGTATCATCAGCATAACATTGAAAGCTAACACCATGTCTCCTGATAATATCTCCCAAGGGTAACATGTAAAGCGTGAAAAGTAACGGCCCTAGTACTGAGCCTTGAGGTACTCCATACTGCACTTGTGATCGATATGATACCTCTTCATTCACTGCTACGAACTGATGGCGGTCAGATAAGTATGATTTGAACCATGCTAAGGCGCTTCCACTAATGCCAACAAAGTTTTGTAGTCTATTCAAAAGAATGTTGTGGTCGATAGTGTCGAAAGCAGCACTAAGATCCAGTAGAACTAATAAAGATATACAACCACGGTCAGATGATAGAAGCAGGTCATTTGTAACTCTAATGAGAGCAGTCTCAGTACTATGATACGATCTAAATCCTGACTGGAATTCCTCACAGATATCATTTTTCTCTAGGAAGGAATATAATTGTGAGGATACTACCTTTTCCTAGTATCTTTGACAGAAAAGGGAGATTTGAGATCGGTCTATAATTAACTAGGTCTTTGGGGTCAAGTTGTGTTTTTTTTATGAGAGGCTTAATAACAGCCAATTTGAAGGTTTTGGGGACATATCCTAATGACAATGATGAATTAATAATAGCCAAAAGAGGATCTATGACTTCTGGAAGCAGCTCTTTTAGTAGTTTCGATGGAATCGGGTCTAACATACATGTTGTTGGTTTAGATGATTTAACAAGTTTATACAAATCTTCCTCTCCTACAGTAGAGAATGAACGAAATTGTTCCTCAGGGGATCTATAGTGTGCTATCTGATGCGATACTGTAGCTGACGGCTGCAAGGATACAATTTTATCTCTGATAGTATCGATCTTGGAAGTAAAATAGTTCATAAAGTCATTACTGCTATGCTCTTGGGAAATGCCAACACCTGTTGATGCTTTATTTTTCGTTAATTTAGTCACTGTATTGAATAAATACCGAGGGTTATGTTTGTTTACTTCTAGAAGCGACGAAAAGTAATCAGATCTAGCAGTTTTTAATGCTTTTCTGTAGGATAAGGGTACTTTCCCGCCAAGCTAAACGAAATACCTCTAATTTAGTTTTCCTCCAGCTGCGCTCCATTTTCCGGGCTGCTCTCTTTAGGGCGCGAGTGTGCTCATTATACCACGGTGTTGGACTCTTATCCTTAATCTTCCTTAAGCGTAAAGGAGCAACCGCATCTAAAGTCCTAGAAAAGAGAGAGTCCATAGTTCATGTTACATCATCAAGTTGTTCTGAGCTATTGGATAAACTGAGGAACTGAGATAAGTCAGGAAGATTATTTATAAAGCAGTCTTTTGTGGTAGAGGTAATGGTTCTACCATATTTGTAACAAGAAGTTGGCTTTACAGCTTTAGCTATATGGAATATACAGGAGACTAGATAATGATCTGAGATATCATCGCTCTGCTGCAAAATTGCAACCCCACTAACATCAATTCCATGTGACAGTATTAAATCTAGAGTATGATTTCAACAATGAGTAGGTCCTGACACATGTTGTTTAACACCAATAGAGTTTAGACTGTCTATAAATGCTGATCCCAACGAGTCTTTTTCATTATCAACTTGGATATTAAAATCACCTACAATTAGGACTTTATCTGCAGTCAGCACTAACTCCGATAGAAAATCAGAAAATTCTTTAATAAAGTCTTTATGGTGCCCTGGTGGCCTGTATACAGTAGCCAGTACAAACATCACAGGGTATTTATCATTAATACTTCTTTCTTTGGATAACGTTATATGGAGCACCATTACTTCAAACGAATTATACTTGAAACCCGAACCTCTGAGAGATACTGAAAATATTTCTATAAATTGTAGCAACACCTCCCCCTTTACCTTTTGGACACGGTTCATGTTTGTAACAGTAATCTTGGGGTGTAGACTCGTTTAAAGTAATGTAATCATCTTGTTTTAGCCAGGTTTCTGTCAGACAAAGCACATCTAGTTTATGGTCAGTGAACATATCATTTACAAAAAGTGCTTTTGAAGAAAGGGATCTAATATTCAATAAGCCAAGCCTTATCATGTGTTTATCTGTATTATATCGTTTTTTTATTTGTTGAACATCAATTAAATTGTTACTATTACTTTGGTTTGGATGTTTTCTGTATTTTCTAGTTCGGGGAACAGACACAGTCTCTATAGTGTGATATCTAGGTGAAAAAGTTTCTATGTGCTGAGAGTTAACTGACTTCTGTGACGTGAGGCGGCTAGCAGACGATCGGTTTAGCCAGTCTGTCTGCTTCCTGACCTGGGCTCCAGTTAGTCAAGTACAAACTCTAAGACTATGTGCCATATTTCTAGAGAGAAGAGCGGCACCACCCCAGGAGTGATGAACACCATCTCTTTTCAACAGGTCAGGTCTGCCCCAAAAACTCATCCAATTGTCTATAAAGCCTATGTTATTTTGCGGGCACCACTTAGACATCCAGCCATTAAGTGACGACAGTCTGCTATGAATCTCATCACCCCGGTAAACAGAGAGGGGACCAGAGCATATTACAGTGTCTGACATCGTACTTGCAAGTTCACACACCTCTTTAACATTATTTTTAGTGATCTCCGACTGGCGAAGTCGAACATCATTAGCGCCGACGTGGATAACAATCTTACTGAATTTACATTTAGCATTAGCCAGCACTTTTAAATTTGCCAAGATGTCAGGCACTCTGGCTCCTGGTAAACAATGGACTATGGTGGCTGGTGTCTCTATTTTCACGTTCCGTACAATAGAATCGCCAATAACTAGAGCACTTTCATCAGGTTTCTCAGTGGGTGCTTCACTGAGTGGGGAGAACCTGTTTGATGTTCTGATCGGAACGGAAGAGTGGTGTTTTGACCCGCGACTATGCCGCCTCACTGTCACCCAGCTGCCCTGCTGCACGGGCTCAACCGAAACCGAACAATGTACAGGACTCCCTGAGCTAGTCGCATCCAAAGCAGTATCTACAGCCCTCACATTCTTACTATCCTCAACTAAAGTTTGGATGCGTGTCTCTAGTTCTAAAACCTTCTCTGTCAGCCTAACTATTTCCCTGTATTTATCACATGTGAATCCCTCGCTGCTGACAGAGACAGATAAACTATACATGTGGCAAACAGTGCAAACAACAATAGCAGGAGAAGAAGCCATTACTCACCGTGATTGATGAATGATACCAACTTAACTTACCACTTACCACTGTTGTTTGATGAGCTTGTGAAAAATGGAGCAAGGAAAAAATAAAAATAAATAAATAATAGGCGTGAAATGCAAATGGAACCGCGGTTTTTAAAGTGAACGATCAAATTAGTTAAATTAGTTTGAAGGATAGCACCTGAAATATGGTTGTAATTAAGTTGTTATCACTTTAGACAAAAAGGAGTGAAAGTAAGGTAGAGATTCAATAAAAAGCGAAGCTACACGGAGCTACAATCCCAAACCTCTCAGCAGCGCGCAACAGACTGAAGCAATCAATCTCAGATCTCAGATGAGTGAGAAAAAAACAAAACAAAAAAACAATTCATTCATCCATTCATTTGCTTGACAATCCTCACAAGGCTGCGGTTCTCTTGGTTGGTTTTGCATCTTTTTCTTCCACACTTTTTCCTTCCACTCAACTTTCTGTTAACATGCTTGGATACAGCACTCTGTGAACAGCCAGCTTCTTTGGCAATGAATGTTTGTGGCTTACCCTCCTTGTGAAGGGTGTCAATGATTGTCTTCTGGACAACTGTCAGATCAGCAGTCTTCCCCATGATTGTGAAGCCTAGTGAACCAAACTGAGAGACCATTTTGAAGGTAAAAAACCTTTGCAGGAAACCTTTGCAGGTGTTTTGAGTTGATTAGCTGATTCGCATGTCACCATATTCTAATTTGTTGAGATAATGAATTGGTGGGTTTTTGTTAAATGTGAGCAAAAATCATCATAATTAAAAGAACCAAAGACTTAAACTACTTCAGTCTGTGTGCATTGAATTGATTTAATACACAAGTTTTACAATTTGAGTTGAATTACTGAAATAAATGAACTTTTCGACATTCTAATTTATTGAGATGCACCTGTATATACGTCACCATGTTTGGTCTGTCTTTGTCCGATTAGTGTTGCTCACATCCACTTTTTTTCTCGTGCAGTTTCTGCTGTCTCCCGTTTTCCTGCGTTCCAGTTTCCTACCACTGTTTTGGAAATTTTGAATATTGCACCCACGATTTCTTGACTCTTGTGTTGATTGATTGCTTGTTTCCTAATAAACTGTTTAACTGCACTCGCAAGTGAACCTTTTGTCTTCTCAGTTGTAAATCACAGCATTATGCACAATTCACACCTTCTCGCATACAGGCTTTCTAGACAAAAAGTGACTTCGAAAATTTAAATGAGTATATTGTTTTCTGTGAATGAGTGAACACGATGATTTTCATATCAGTTTGAAGCAAAAACTCTAGGCTTCAAGATTCAGTTCTCAAAAGTCTTGTGAACGAATGTTCTGTATGTGTTTTATGGCCTTATTCAAGTGATTTAAAAATTTTAGTTTTTCACTGACCACACATAAACTTTGCTTTCTCAAAAACACAATCATGTACATACATGCTGCTCACATATTAATGTATCCCAGTTTGTGATGATTACAGTGTTATAAGACTTTAGCCATTTATATGTTTATAAGCAAATGAAAAAAGCACAAATGTCAGGGCATGTCAACATTTTATGAAGGTATTTTTGGTGCAAAACGTCTGATACAGCAGAATTTGTAGTTGTAGAGAATAACCACACATTTGTATCAGTAAATTTGAAGTCACAGACAAAAGTTGCAGACTTGTAGATTTTTTTTCTCTCTCCCACAAATACAACACAACAGTTACACCTTCTCGATTTGTCATCGCAGGTGCACAAATCCTGTTCTACGAATCACAAATCAAGAAACTCGTACGCTCACGTTTTGCTACTATTGCTGCAATGAATGTGGTGCAAAACACATTCACACACCGGCATCAAAAACATGAAGTCACAGACAAATTTTGTACATCCGCAAATCAGTAAGTGAATTCATGCAATGAGATTTGCACACTTGTTTTCTTACATATACATACATATATATACATACATTTTTTTCTTCGATGCTTTTTCTAGCACAAACACAAGTGCATAATTACAATGGCTTGAATCTGCTGCTACGAGTCTCAAACGCTGTTTTTCGCTTTTTCGCAAAACAAGTTTTGTGCACCCTCCCTTTTGCACTACAAATCTGTGTGAAATATGGAGAAAAAGTTTTGTGCATCTGTAGAGGCAACGGTGGGCATTCTTCAAAGATCACAGCATTTTGGCCAATCAGAAGAGCTCATTTGGGCACCTGTCAGCAGGGAGGAAAAGAAAAAAAGAAAAAAAAAATTGTTTTTTTTTGCGTGAGCATCTTCCGGAGCGGACAGCGGCAACCAGTATAGGTGCATTTTATTTATTTTGTTTTAAATCACTCACCGCTATACTGTACATTTGTTTATAGTTTAAATATTAAATGAGTTTAGCTCCAACCCTGATAAAACTCACCTACCTGTAGCCTTCTAGTAATTCTAAATTAGCTGGTAGAAGTGTGTTTGATTAGAGTTAAAGTTAAACACTGCATGACAGTGGCCCTCCAGTACCAAGTTTGCCCTTCCCTGTTTAACTCGCAAAGAGGCTTTATAATAGATCAATTAACCTGTTAATTAGATTATTATGAGAGTGTCATATACAAGATGATTAAATATATTTGTTAATATATTTACATCATTAACAAATGTACAGTATAACAGTGAGTGATTTCAGAAAAAATAAAATAAAATAAAATGTACCTTTATTGCTATTTGCTGCTGTCAGCTCCGGAAGATGCTCGCAACTTGTGAACGTTTTTATTATTTTAATTTTTCTCCTGCTTGTTCGGATGCCAACTGATAGGCACCTAAACTACACTGTAAAGAGGTTGCTGTAAACTTTACAGTAGCTGGATGTATTATTACTGTATTTTCATTTAAATGATTATTACTGTATTGTCAGTATTAGTACTGTTCAATTTATGTTTTTTTTTACCTGTATAAAACAATCCAATTGTGGTACAACTCTGTATACCATATATTTTTTACAATCCCAACCCCATAAAAATCACAATAACTCATTAGCATTTGTCTTTATAATATTCTTTTTAAATGTTGAACAATATCTCTAGCATGCACTACCTGAAAAAAGGGCATCACAACAGTCCCCTGGGGATTTTGTATCTATAGTATGGCAAAACAGGCTTTACAGAAATAAAATACAGTAAAAATTTGTTTGTGTTGTGTTAAATTTCAGTAATTTTGTCAAAGTTGACCAGCTCTTGGATGAGAAACACCATGAGGGGATTGAGGCTGATGCTTTTTCTTTACACCCTCTTTCCAGAACTCCATTTGATCTGTGAATCTGAATGGCATGTTGTGCCACCAAGGTTGATTCTTGGAATGAACCTGCAAGCACAAGAACAAAAAAAATAAATAAATAAATAAAAATAAATAAAACAAGTGTTTACAGAATTTGCTCCAGCTGCCAGACTTTGTGTTATATGTGGTCTGAGATTTAATAAAAAGACTATATACTATCTGAACGAACATAAAAGGTAGGTTCATAATTAGTTGATAATCATTAAATTATTAAAGCTCCATTCCTTATAATGCATTCTTGTAGATCAAACAGTAGAGCAAAGTCAAGTCACCATTATTTAAATAGTGCTTTTTACAATGCAGATTGTGTCAAAGCAGCTTTACAGTATTAAACAGGGAAATAGTGTGTCGAAATAATGTGTCATTCTCCTCTGGCCAGACCAAATTAGCAGTTTAATTCTAGGCTGCGACAAAGTCAGATAGTGTAGAGGACTCATCTGGTTTGTGGTCTTGTCCTGATGGCCGTCTAGGAGACAAGGTCTTCACTGGGGATCTGTCTCTGTGGCTCATCTAGTTGTCCTGGTGTCCGCTGACATTCAGGGCTGTAGAGGTCATCTCTAGGTGCTAATTCACCATCTGGACTGGATACAGACTGGATCTGGTGGCTACGGTGACCTCGGAATAAAAATGAAACGGACAAATATTAGCGTAGATGTAACAATTCTTCTTACAATGTAACAAGTACATTGGGTGTTATGGGAAGTGTTCCCGGTTCCAGTCAACCTAATTAATGCAGCCTAACAATCCTTTAATGGATTTGAATGATAGAGATGTGTTAGTGTGTTATGTGTAAACCAGGTTAAAAAGATGGGTCTTTAATCTAGATTAAACTGACAGAGTGTGTCTGCCTCCCGAACAATATTAGGTAGATTATTCCAGGGTTTGGGCGCTAAATAGGAAAAGGATCTGCCGCCCACAGTTGATTTTGATATTGTAGGTATTATCAAACTGCCAGAGTTTTAAGATCGTAGCGGACATAAAGGACTATAATGCAATATGAGCTCAGTCAAATACTGTCTAAACCAGTATTACAGTCTAAAGCATTCAGGGCTTTGTAAGTAATTAGCAAGATTTTAAAATCGATACAATGTTCAATAGGAAGCCAGTGAAGTGTTGGTCATACCTTCTGGTTCTAGTAAGAACTCTAGCTGCTGCATTTTGGACCAGCTGGAGTTTGTTTATCAAACATGCAGAACAACCACCCAATAAAGCATTACAATATTCTAACTTTGAGGTCATGAAGGCATTAATCATTTTTTTCTGCTTTTGCCACTGAGAACATAGGGTTGATTCCCAGGGAATGGATAACGATAAAAACAAAACAAACAAACAAACCAAAAAAAAAAAAAAAACTTGAACTAGTTTACTTCGGCTAACTTACCGGTTCATGTTATCAACGTTATGATGGCAATCACAAGAAAAGGCTCCAACTGGAATGCATTTCAGATGACATGATCCAGACCACAAACTGGAAAATTAAAAAGAAAATAAATGCTTGAAAATAATGTTTGGGTAACACGACTCAAAATGTGTACCTAATGCAGTACATGTTGCTTTGGATTAAAGCATCTGGCAAATGCATGAATGTAAATATAATGTAAAATCAAATGCATTTTGGGTTACCTAATTTCAATAAAATTGACAGCTGGACATGTAATGATTCTGCCCCTCATAGTCAGCATCCGTGTTTTTACTTGGAGAAATCTCCTGTAACAGAGTCACAACCAGTGGTGTAGTCTAGTTTTTGTAGTGAGTATACTGTGATTTTTCCTTCCCAGCCTCATACTCACCCGTCCCAGAGCAGCCCCTCATAATTACCACCACATTCACTAAACAGGACTCGACGCTTACATTTATTTTTAGGAGCACTTGTGCTGCTAATTAAAGAAAATAAAAAATTAGGAGCACAGTAAAAAAATTCAAGAGCACTTTCTGATCAACAACAAAAGTTAGCCTTCCCATTACGAAGTAATATTGGACTTCTTTAAAGTGATTTACAGGGGCATTTTTTTCCAACTTTATTCGAAGTGTTTTCTTTTATGTCAAATTCAAAAGTGTATTTTTATAAGCTTTTTTCAAAATTTCTAATTAAAACAGTGCAATAAGAAGAATAAGTTACCGACCAAATAAAATCAGTATTAACAAAATTAATTTGCACTACAGAGGTGGCACAGAAGAACACAAAAGTGGCTTGTAAGTATTTACAGACATTTAATGAGGCTCAGAGGTGGCATGAATGCAATTAACATCATAAATTCATGTTGAGATTAATGTTTTAAATATACAATTTTATAGCCTATAGAAACATTCAATGATTTAAATAACTGAAATGCTACTTTAAAGGAAACTAAAACTGATTTTAGTTACTGATTTTATCACTGAATCATTCATTCAATTGATTCGTTTGAACGGCTGATTCGTTCAGGAACAAAGCAATTCCCTGCATCCCAATCACTGATCTATATAGATCAGTGGTCCCAATGTGCATACTATCCACCTTGTCTGCCCTAAATAGTATTGAAAATGACTAATATCACATAGAATTTAGGATGGATAGTATGTACATTTGGACTTAGGCACTAGTGACTGTCTTTATGAACGAGTGATTGAATTGACTCACTAGATTAGTTTAAAATGCAGATTAATTCATAATGAAACAACGCTGTGTTTGAATGGAGATGTGCAGCGCCTCAGTTGTGAGTTTGTTTGAAACTATTTTAGTTGACGAAATCAGGCAATACTGTTATAGTCAGACAATAAAAGTCACTTAATATTAACTTTTTGTTCATTGAAATCACTCATTGTTCTTACATGCCAACAATCCCTGCTGTTACAGTTACGTTAATGATAACGTATACTACGTACCAGGTAACGTTACGATAGCATCGGCCTCGTTTTCTGTACCGCGTATGATAGTATCAACCTTATCTGCCTCATTTTCTGTAGTTTCTATAATGTTAACGTTCCTGTCATCTGTTTGCAGTGTCACCCGAAGCAGCAGCAGCTTCAGGGACAGGCTTACGAAAACACTGAAAGGGTGTAGTTCGATTCATATCTCCTTTAGTGTTTCACATTAGTTCATTTCAAGTCTACGCACTCAATGTTACACCAGAGTTGCACAATAGCAATAGTTGTCAATAGAAACACGGCGTGATTATCAAAAAGATGGTGCTTCACAACACAGAGTGGGTGAGTTTACGAATGAACGTGTGAAAGGTCTGTCACAAAACGATGTTGTTACGTATCCGCACGCTTTTTTAAGTGAGTATATGCAAATCCTTGACCTTTCCTTGTGAGTATACGGCGTATACTTGTGTATCACGTAGACTACACCACTGGTCATAACAGCATGTTAGTGTTATTAATAGGGATGTGCCCGAAGTCGAATACTTTATTCGGAAAGGCACGGATAATGGCTTCAAAAACGAATAACGGAAAATGGATAACAAATAATTCTGCCCGAATATTCGGCTGAGGCTGCAGCACACTCTGGTGTTTGTTAGGTAACAGGTGAGGCAGGGGATCAATGCGATATTTTACACAAACCTCTGAAGTTGCGCAATAATGAGTGTGTGAAGTGAATGAATGTAGATTTTATGAATGAAAAGAGTGCAAATCAAACACATCATTGCTGTTGCCTCTCCGTGCATCTCTCAGAAATCAGAGCTTGGCAAGAGTAATATCAACTAAAATAATACATCATACAAGTTCTACTATTTGTGTATATTTAAAAGGCAACAATTTAAACCTTATAGACTACGATATTGTTGTGCTCTCTGTAACATTTGTTTATCAGTGTCCGTGGAGCCATGAAGAGAAGCACACAACAAAGATAATCCATTGCAGGAACTTTACTTAATAAAGCATAACTTTACAACACCGGAGTTTATGCTCTTGCCCAGTGCTGATGGGTTTGACAACCATCCACACCGGAGCCTGCGAGCATACTGACGCTAAACATAAACAACCAGTCAACTAGTCCCCGTGTAATGACGTAATTGGACAATACAGAACTCATTATTAGTATATATGAAATAACTGTAACTCAACTTATATTTAATTAACTAACACTATAACACAACCACGCCCCCCTTTTTCTTTTTTTTTTTTTTAGCTTGGCAGAGTCCCTTCTGCACTATAGAGGGTGAGAAGTTAACTTTTCTTCTTCTTTTTTTTCTGTTAGACAGTATAACGACTTGGGGCCCGAACAAGTCACCCCCTTTTTGTCTTTGTCCCCTCTTTTCCACAGAGATCTGGATCATTGTTAAAATCCATTGTGAGAAGGGTCTTATGACAAAGAGTTGTCAGAGGTTGAAGGATTTGACGCTTTTGCCACAGTGACTACAGGTTCCTGGGCAGTTATTGGAACCAACGAGCCTTCCTCAGTGCCGGTGTATTTCCATCGCAGCCGCTGCATCCAGGTAGGGATGTGATCACTTAGATAGGGTTGTAACTGATCATGATGCAGTACTCTCTCACTTCGTCTGTCTTTGACTCGGTAGAGCACTGGTCCAAGGCATTCTGTGACGACAGTTTTGGACTGTACCCCTTTTTCCTGCTACTGATCCTCACTAAAACAAGATCACCCACATTGTAGGTCTTCTCTCTCTTAATACCCTGCTACATTCCTTTGAACAAGTGGCATCTGCTTAGTCATATCTCCTAGCTTAAATTAAATAAGGAAAGCCATTCTTTCTCTCTCTGTCTCTTCTTGATTTTATTTCAGTTTTATTTATTTGATACCTTCATAGTGACCAAACCTGTGAACCATCAGTGCTTTGAGTAATACTTTGACCACACGCATAGCCGGTCATTAGCTGACCCCTGCTTACAGCCTCGTCAACAAAGTTACTCAAACCCTCTCCTTGCGTTCTTAGCACCCTACCTCACTTGCTGCCCCTCACCAGCTATTCACACCTTACACGGCCTACAGAGCCGTTCCCCATACAGATAGCCTAACGACTCTGTATGTACTTGCACTTGCCTTTGCCTTCTGCCTCCCTCTCTCTGGTGTTCTCCCAAGTGTGCCAGTGTGTCTCAGATATTCCACTGACATCCAGCCCTGCCAGCTCACCAGGACCACCTGAAAACCTGGCAGAGCACGGTGATGGACATCCTTCAGCCCAAAGCAGCCAACAACCTGCAATGGCAGAGAAAGGAACAGCGAGACTGTGACACAAGTGAACACCTGACACCCAGCCTGAACCACCAGGAGCCGACCAGCATCATCTCGTCCTTGGTCCACGATCTCCTGGACCTGAGACAGGAGGTAAATGAACTGAAGCTGCAAGTCACAGAGTCCTACAGGGAACTGACACCCGCTCAGCAAGAGAAGGCACAGAATGGATATAAAGAACCTTACAGAATGGCGCAACAGAAGGAAATCACCAGTCTTCAAGAGGCTCTAACAGCTGCTGGACACCAAGCGCAGGGTGAAAAAGCCACCAGACAGGACCTGGAAAGAGAAAGTTTCACACAAAGACACTGTTAAAAACAGCGTATGTGGAACTTAATGAGAGGGACACCAGAACTAAGGCCTTAGAAGGCCATCTACATGCAGCCAGAGCTGAAGTCCAAACTCTGACTCAGCAATTCTGCAGCATTAACGAGGAGCTTGACCTGGTTCAGAGATAACTGAAACAGTCCTGCCGGCTGTGCATGGATTCAAATAAAAGGCACCCTGCTGCATGTCACACAGCCAGCAATGCAAATCCCCTCACTCCTGTACACAGATATGAAGGGGGGAGCCAAAGCCTTCTGCCTGACATTTCACAAGTCAGCTTCCTGAAAACCTCTGCAGCTGCAGAAGGAAAGG
Source organism: Acrossocheilus fasciatus (assembly GCA_036784905.1). Lineage (NCBI taxonomy): Eukaryota > Metazoa > Chordata > Actinopteri > Cypriniformes > Cyprinidae > Acrossocheilus > Acrossocheilus fasciatus. The sequence goes on along the minus strand of CM071955.1, from coordinate 22,117,634 downwards.
GATTTATTCAGGCGAGCCCTGAAACAGCACATGGAGTGACACTCAAAGACCTCAACCGAATGGCCAGAATCATCCCTGCATTCACGCCAGAACTTGCAGGAGAACATGATGTTTACGCTTACTAAAGAGAGACTGACTTTTTCCTGCAGTCGTGGACAAGTGTGAACCACCAAGATAGACTCTATCTACTCTGGATCACCTGTAGCCCAGAAGTGCGACGCTTCCTGGCTCGACAGCCAGGACACACCCAATCAGACTACCAGCAGCTTAAACAGGCCATCATAAAGGAATTCTCAGATCCAGAATTTGAACACGGACTGATCGCTGCCTTAGCCATCGAACAGGGCCATCATGAAACTCCCCAGGCGTACTACCACAGTCTTCGACGAGCTTACTTCGGAGCTCGCAGTGAACCTGGGATGGAGGAGCCTTTAAGAGCCTTTTCCTACGAAACCTCCACCCCATTGTAAGTCACCATATAGGCATTATGGCCTGCCCCACAATGCCTATTCAACAACTGCGTGACCTGACAAAGAAGGCATTTAACAAGCACAAGGCCTCTACCAAAGGTGTTTGTAAGACCCCACTGATTCTGAACTGCACAACCCAGAATCCAAAGCAGGCGCCAGAAGGCACCCAACATTGCCACAATGCAAGGCCCTTCTACAAGAAAGCCACTAGCCAGCAGAGCAAAGAGCCGTTGCCATGGCAACAGACCCAGGTCCCAGACCAGCCACTGGCAGGAACCATGGAAAAGGCCATCCTCATCCTGCGAACACCATGGTATGTTCAACGACAGTCCCCCACAACATCCTTCTCCACACCGTTCACGCAGGTGCCAAATGGATGCTGCACCAGGACAGATGGACACGCCTACTTCTGAGTTACAGGAGCTTCTGACACTGGCAAAAGAGCTCCTTGAACAAGACTCAACTGAGGTGTACTGCGAAGGACAAACTTCTGACTCCTTGCCTGACGCAACACAGCATCAGACCCCTCCAAGGGAGGAGCATCCCTTAAAACCAGTTGACACCCCAGAAGCAGCCAGACAAAGTTGGATTGAGCAACGGGCCCACATGCCCAACAGCAAAACCTCTACCAACATAACTATTCACTAACTCAGGCAAACTCAAGTCGGTGCCGCCACAAAAGCAAAGCGACACCGCAAACATCAGACTTCTGGTGATGTTCCAGCAGAACAGAGGGCTAACAACCACCTGCCATCATCATTAGGTCAGTCTGAAACTTTCTTCGCACTACAAAATCTCCATAACAATTCCCTGCAACCCCTGGAACCACCTGCACTCTCACCAGTGAGAGTCTAACCCAGCTGTTCCACACCACGGGTACCACAGATACATAAACAACCATCTGACCCGGACCAACTCACTTCAGGATGACAGCCGACACTGCCTCGACACCTGCTGCACCAGCTCGAGGATCCCCACCTTGCTACAGCCTACATTCCCACAGCTTTCCACCTGACAGCATCCACCACAGCACCACAACCACTCCTGGAGGCAACCAGCAGCCAGAGAGCCACCACTGTCTCCCAGCCGTGGGTGGCAGGTGCATGTTTGATTGTTCTGCATCTTTAACGTCGCTCGCTGTTGTCCATTGGACAGACAACAACGTTCAAAAGAGCGGAATTATGTAGCCTTTGGACCAATCCAACACACAATTTTGCATTTGATTTAACAAATCAATTAGTTATTAGATTAACAAATGGTCACAGACCCCTCACCCAATAAACATACTTTGTGCCAGTAGGACTGTCAAGGACTTCAGGCCCCCGGTCCCATGGCAACCCATCAGATAACACTAGTTTTAGGGGTGTGCAGTGGAGCCATTATTTGTATCTGTATCTGTATGTGACAATCTCAATATTATTTGTATCTGTGTCTGTATTTGGATAGATCATTAGGTCTTTCTGTATATTATTACTGTTCTTGTATATGTTTTTGTGTATTGTATACTGCTCTATCCATTCTTATGATAGATCACTAGTTAATATCACTCTAATTGTAACATGTTTGGTCTCTATCAATTCGTCTTCGGATGATCTAAGTGAGAGTGAATATTACATGTTGATACCTATGCAAGATATTTATGTCCTAAGAATCTTTAATAGTTTGTATAAAAACTTTCAATCCAGCCCCTTTGCAAATTAACATGTTCTCAGACAAAGAGTCATAAACCCCCCTAGTACTTCCAAACTCCCACTTGGAAATTCAGCCTTTCTCATTGGTCAAGCCCATCCTGAGTGGCGTGACTCTTCGCAGACCTTAAAGGGCTCACGCACAGTTCCGCAGCACTCTTCTGTAAAAACTCTACTGCTAAATCTCCGGATTGCTGCCCATGTGGAGAGCCTGGGCCGGTATCGGCGTGCCCGGTGGGCTCCTACATATCTCAGTTTTGCGGTTCTGTTAGATCCTAGAAGAATGTGAGCTAGAACTCTTTAAGTTTTGTGCCAGGCCTTGCGGCCTTGACTTTCCATACAACCAAAGCTCCACGGAACTCAGAACCAGAATAACCTCTTTGGAATTCATCACTCTTCAACCCTGAAGAACGTGATCGCGAGTCCAAAACCTTGAAACCATCAAGACTTTTCATCCGAGACTGCATTCCAGACACACGCCATGGAAGTGCAAGTATGGTACATCTAACTGTGGCATGCGTTATGGTTGCGGGTTGTGACGTCAGTAATTAGCGCCGTGTTATGCACGTATATAAGCGCCACATACCGGTAAGCTCAGGTATGCGACTCCCCTCTGGGATGCGGCTGTTCCTCCTGGCCTGGTTTCTCTGCTGTGGCGTGCTTCAGCTCCACTTTCCATCCTTCTCCCCGTGTGGCTTCGTTGGCCTATAAGCGAGCTTTATACCAGCGCGTGTCTGCTTTCTTTGTCTTTCAGTTTCCTGGCATGTATTCTTCTCTCTGCTTGTGCACGCAAATGCGGATGCATGATTCCTTCTAAACGGAATGTTTGAATGTTTCGACTACGTTCCGAGTCCCGCAACGACTTGCTGGAGTGCGGCTTTTCTGCCGCGACTGTGCCGCTGCTTTGTTCCTACGTGGAATGCACTGTCGAGTGTTCGTTTTCATCTCACCGCCTTGAGTCTGGAGTGTTACATTTGTCCATCGAGGCCTCCGGGACATTGGGGGTGGCGGTGTGGTTGAGCCTTGCAGGACATTTGTTTGTTTAATTTGGTTTATATATTGATATTTGATTTATTTTGTTTTTTTTAAGTTGTTAATTGTTTTCTTTTTGGTAATTTATTTTTCTGTTTTTTGCTGTGTTTGAAATATTGTTTGCTGTGGCTGATTTTTTTCAGCTGGTTTTGTAACTTTATGTCAAGTAATTTTGTTGTGTTGATTTAATTTGAGGTGGATGTTGATGATTGTTTATTTTGTTTAATTTGAACTTTTTCTTTGCTATAGCCTACTTAATTGTCTGGTTGTAACATCCAAATTTATTGATTTACTAAATTTTTTTTTTTTCTCTTCGTGTGTGTTTTCCCAGGAGCTGCAGGTTTACTCGGGGCGAGAGTGTGTGGCTAGCCTCTTTTGCGGAGGTGGTGTTTCTCACGGATTGCAGTGCTTTGCCGTGTGCACGGGGTTGTGCGTGTGTACGAATAGGAATTGATCTTTGGCCTAGTCTACCCCGAAGTAAGACTGCAGCCCTGTGGGTTGTCTGTGTGTGTGCTCTAGCTTGAGGGCAAGCGCTGTTTAATTTTATTCGATTGGTTTGTCTTAAAATAAAATTTTGTAATTTTGTACGGAAGCCTGTGTCTCCCATTACTAGTGACTGCCTTGGGTGGGGAACCTGTGTTGCCTTGGGGAATAATTCCTTGGGTGAAATTCCCGAGGTGGCGTAGTCGGTATTTTGGTTGGGTTAATTAGTCAGAGAAGGTCGCTACAATCTGGCGTAGTCAGCAGGAGCCACCCTGGTTTAGGCAGTTTTGTGGAGACACAGGTTTTGGTATATACATTTATTTATTTATTTATTTTTTTTTATATTTGTAGACTTTGATTGGTGGGAACAAGGCAGCGGTATAGGTTGAATCAAGTGTTGATTTTGTTTTTTTATAGGTAACTAGAAAGCAAAATGGAAGAGATGCAGGAGTTGCAGGACTTGATAGCTCAATTGAGAGCTGAGAACGAAAGTTTGCGATTGGAACAACTACCCACCCGTTCTACAGGTACTGCTCCAGTTAGTGAGGCTACTGTAGCGGATGGGCCTCTTTTAGGGGAGGCCAGTGCTGGGTCCACTGATAGGTTAATTTTCGTCCCGAGGAACAGGAAGTGTCCAAAATTTAATGGAAAGTCAGGTATAGATATAAATGAGTGGGTCGATGAGGGCTTGTATAAGGGCCCGTTGCATCCCCATAGCCGACCAAGCTTTTTTCCTCTTTGATCAGTTAGAGGGGGAAGCCCGGGAAGAAATTAGACATCGTTCAGCGACAGAGAGGGGGGATCCAGCTAAAATATTTGCCACCCTCCGTGAGTTGTACGGTTGTTCATTGTCGTATGTAGCTTTACAGGAAGCGTTCTTTTCTCAGAGACAGCAGGAAGGGGAGACGTTATTGGAGTTCTCTCTTGCCTTGATGAGCCTTCAAGAGCGGGTAAAGCAACAGTCGCCCACTGCTATGCCAAATGCTGAAATGCTATTGCGTGACCAATTTGTGGAATTTGTTGTAGATCCTGCATTACGTCGCGAACTTAAACAGTATGTGCGTCGTCAGCCAATGTGCACCTTTTTGGAGGTTCGTGGCGAAGCCATTCAATGGGAGCGGGAAGGGGTGCCGGGAGGAGCAAGGTAGAAGTCAGTCGCTTCCACTAGTGTATGGGGTTCAGTATGGGGTGCAAGGGACGTCACATGTGGATACTAATGGTTCAACAGCAAAATCGGAGTTAGGTGAGCTGAGAGATATGTTAAGGCGTCAGCAGGAACAGCTGGAGCAATTAGCACAGGGTTTTGCGCGGATGCAACGCCCTCAGTTTCAAAATTCTGGTCCTCGTAGGAGCCCTTTGATATGTAGGGGGTGTCAGCGTGCTGGGCATTTCGCTAGAGACTGTGATGGAGAGCGTGTTCCTCCCCGTTCTGGGCTTTCTCCCCGGCCTGCATTGGTCACCAGGGAACAGCAGTCACACTTCGTCCGGCCGTCGGAAAACTAGTTCCCACCGAATTGCAGAGCCACCGTTCGGATGGGGAGTCTATTGGCTCTATTCCAAGTTGTATTGAGTTTGCACCTCAATTAGTTTCATCATGTCCGCATCTCAGTGTCCTCTTTGGAGGAGCTCCAATTCCCTGTCTAATAGATACTGGGTCAATGGTGACAACTCTTACAGTAAGTATTTTGACCCTTTGGGGCGGGAGGGGCTTAAGCCTTGCCAATGGCTTCAATTGCGGGCTGCTAATGGGCTTGAGATCCCATATATAGGATATGTGGAGCTAGATATTGAGTTGTGTGGCAGTTTGGTGCCAAAGTGTGGGGTGTTGGTTGTCGCAGATCCTCCTGGTGGTCTGTGTGCCCAGGTCCCTGGTGTTCTGGGGATGAATGTCATCCGGCGTGCTACCAGGAGCTTTTTGGACAGCATGGACCTGCATTGTTTAGGTTACCTGCTGTATTTCAAGCCCCAAATGTTATGGTACAGGCTCTTCAGTATTGTTGTCAAGCTAGTGCTCAGCCAGGTGAGCTTTACACTGGTAAGGTTAGAGTCCGAGGCCGCCGAGCGTTTCGTATCCCTGGCGGCACCATGAAGCTAGTGCCTACGACCTGTTCGGCACAGTTTTCAGACTCTGTGGTATTGTTTGAACCACTTGAGACAGGATTACCTTCTGGGTTGTTAGCATCCCCAGCACTGATCCGAGTTAGTCAGGGTACTGCTTATGTGCCCGTGGTAAACGTGGGGACTTTAGATGCCTTGCTCTACCCATGTAGCTTGTTGGGTATTTTTAATGATGCACTTATTGTCAGCCTGCCCTCAGGTATTGCCGAAGTGAAATCCATGTCTGCTTCTCTGGAGTCGGAGGTCCACCAGTTAGGTTCTAGTGTGCTGGAACAAATAAGGGCTATGGATCTATCAATGCTAACAGGTGCGGAAGAGTGTCGAGTTAGAGCTTTACTCCAGAAATATCAGCTAGTGTTCTCCTCCCAGGAGGGAAACTTGGGGTGTACCAACCTTATTTGTCATGAGATTCCTCTTTTAGATAACATCCCTGTTAAGCAGCGTTACAGGCGGATTCCACCTTCAGATTATGAGGCTGTGAAAGCTCACATCAATCAACTGCTGGATACGCAGGTGATAAAGGAAAGTTGCAGTCCCTACGCGTCTCCAATAGTCTTGGTTAAAAAGAAGGATGGTGGTCTACGCATGTGCGTGGACTACTGTCAGTTGAATTCCAAGACCCGTAAGGATGCATTTCCATTGCCTCGTATTGAGGAATCTCTCGACGCTTTGGTGGGGGCCCGCTGGTTCTCGACATTGGACTTGGCCAGCGGGTACAACCAAGTCCCAGTAGTGGAGGGGGACAGGTTTAATACGGCTTTTTGTACCCCTTTTGGGTTATTCGAGTACAATCGGATGCCGTTTGGCCTCTGTAACGCGCCTAGCACTTTTCAGCGGCTTATGCAGCGCTTGTTTGGAGACCAGCAGTGTCAGTCTGTGCTCCTTTATCTGGATGACATTGTGGTGTTCTCGGCTTCAGTGGAGCAGCACCTTATGCGATTGGAGGTCGTGCTGAGTCGGCTAGAGCAGCAAGGGCTGAAGGCAAAGCTGGAGAAGTGTTCATTTTTTCAGAAGGAGGCAAGATATCTGGGGCACATAATTTCGGCTGAGGGGGTGTCTACTGACCCCAGTAAGATTCAGGCAGTGGCTCAGTGGCATTGTCCAGAGACGGTCAGTGAGTTGCGCTCCTTCCTGGGCTTTGCAAGCTACTATCGCCGTTTTGTGGAGGGATTCGCTAAATTAGCGGCCCCTCTACACCGGCTGGTGGCTAGGTTTGCAGGTGCAAAGCCCAAGAAGTTTGTTTCGGCGAGTTTTGTCGCGGAATGGACTGAGGCGTGTCAGCAAAGTTTTGACGGGCTGAAGAGCAAGCTGACATCCTCTCCAGTCCTTGCGTACGCTGACTTCTCCCGACCTTTTATCTTGGAAGTTGACGCTAGTCACTCAGGATTAGGAGCTGTTTTATCGCAGGAGCAAGAAGGCAGGGTAAGACCAATAGCTTACGCCAGTCGCAGTCTTCGGCCCACTGAGCGCAACATGACGAACTATAGCTCTATGAAATTGGAGTTTGTGGCGCTCAAGTGGGCCATGACTGAGAAATTTAGGGAATATTTGTTGGGGCAGAAATGTGTGGTGTATACTGACAATAATCCCCTTAGCCATCTTGCTTCTGCGAAACTTGGTGCAACAGAACAGCGCTGGGCGGCGCAATTGGCCTCTTTTGACTTTGAGGTAAGATATAGGTCTGGGAGGAGTAACAAGAATGCCGATGCCTGGTCCAGACAGGATCCATCAAGGATGGAGGGGTCGCGTTCTGAGTTATTGGGAACCATTGTTCCAGTGGAGGTCCGGCAATCTCCGGTCCCGGCAGCCACACAGGCTACCATTGTCTCCTTGCCAAATCGCTTGGTGGGGGACATTGGGGCCTTGCAGAGGGCTGATGTTGTTTTTGGGGAGGTTCTGGGGTTCTGGGAGAGGCGGACCGTTCCAAATAGGGAAGAACGTCGGCAGCTCTCAAAGTCTGCCTTAGTTCCGCTTCGACAGTGGGACAGGTTGGACGAGCAAGATGGGGTGGTTTACCGCCGGGTTTTCTGCCCAGATGGGGGGGAGGAAGTCTTGCGTAGCGAAGTTTTGACAATGATGCATCAGGAACACGGGCATCAAGGAATTGAACGCACCACGGAATTGCTAAGACAGCGGTGTTATTGGCCTGGTATGGGTTCCGATGTAATCTGGTGGTGTCAAGATTGTGAGCGGTGCCAGGTAGCTAAAGATGCACAACCTGTTGCTCACAGTTTTATGGGCCACTTGTTGGCTTCTCGGCCAAACAAAGTTTTGGCAATAGATTTTACTGTACTGGAGGTTTCACGGTCAGGAATAGAGAATGTGCTGGTGATGACTGACGTGTTCACCAAGTACAGTCTAGCGGTTCCAACTCGAGATCAAAGGGCAGAAACCGTAGCTGGGGTATTAGTTACAGAGTGGTTTTATAAGTTGGGAATTCCAGGTTGAATACATTCTGTATCCAGCCCGGAACTTCGAGTCCAGCTTGATGCAACAGTTGTGTGATCTTTATGAGATTAGGAAGTCCCGCACTACACCGTACCATCCAGCTGGTAACGGCCAGTGCGAGTGGTTTAACCGCACCCTTCATAATCTCTTGCGTGTCCTCCCAGTCTCCAGGAAAAGGGACTGGGTGTCGTGCCTCCCTCAAGTGTTGTTTTATTATAACACTACTCCCCACCAGGCTACCGGTGAATCCCCATATTTCCTGATGTTTGGTCAGGAACCAAGGCTTCCGGTGGACTTCCTTCTTGGACGGGTCCAGGAGGTAATTCCTGGTGATGTACATGAGTGGGTGGCTGAACACCAAGCCCGGCTGCAGGCCGCCTTCGAGGGAGCTCGGGAGCGGATGCAGGTGGCAGCAGGCCGACGTAAAGCTAACCATGATCAGCGAGTCCGGGATGTACCCCTGGCAGAGGGCCAGCTAGTTTATCTCTGGGAGTGTGGTAGGAAATGCCGCCAGAAAATACAGGATTTGTGGAGTCCAGCAGTGCATCAAGTAGTGCGGGCACCAAAGGAAGGTGGGGCTGTCTATTCGGTGGTGCCAGTAGGTGAGCCCGATAAGATTAAACATGTCCATCGTTCATTGTTGAAGGCAAGACATTCAGGAGAGTTTCCTGTGCAGGCCCCCCAAGGTTTGCCTCCTGCACAGCCGGTGTTGCAGGAGGAAGAGGAGGAAGTTGAGGAGGTAGACCTTTTAAGACTTGTCCCAGGGGAGCATTGGGCTCCTGGGACAGTAAGGGGTGAAGGGCTAGGTAATGGGGAACCGTCCGGTGTTGGTGCGACTATTCCACCTAGTGTAGTTCCTTTGAGGAGGGATGTTAGCCCCGAGGCGAGGGAGGCTAGGGAACCAGTTGTCAGTCCCAAAGTGATTATTGGCCCTTCCATAGAGGAGGACGGGGTACGGAGAACAACCCGAGCTACGGCCGGTTGTCATTCAAATGTTTACCGTCTCCCTCGGGCAGTGGGGGTGTCTGCCTCGGATACCAGCTTAGGAGTGGTTTCGAATACGGTTTCGGTCATCTTTAGGCCGTGGTATTAGTTCCATCATCGGGGCGACGATTGGAAAATGGGGGGTAGATTGTGGCATGCGTTATGGTTGCGGGTTGTGACGTCAGTAATTAGCGCCGTGTTATGCACGTATATAAGCGTCATATACCTGTAGCTCAGGTATGCGACATTTGTCCATCGAGGCCTCCGGGACATTGGGGGTGGCGGTGTGGTTGAGCCTTGCAGGACATTTGTTTGTTTAATTTGGTTTATATATTGATATTTGATTTATTTTGTTTTTTTTTAAGTTGTTAATTGTTTTCTTTTTGGTAATTTATTTTTCTGTTTTTTGCTGTGTTTGAAATATTGTTTGCTGTGGCTGATTCTTTTCAGCTGGTTTTGTAACTTTATGTCAAGTAATTTTGGTGTGTTGATTTAATTTGAGGTGGATGTTGATGATTGTTTATTTTGTTTAATTTGAACTTTTTCTTTGCTATAGCCTACTTAATTGTCTGGTTGTAACATCCAAATTTATTGATTTACTAAATATTTTTTTTTCTTTGTGTGTGTTTTCCCAGGAGCTGCAGGTTTACTCGGAGCGAGAGTGTGTGGCTAGCCTCTTTTGCGGTGGTGGTGTTTCTTACGGATTGCAGTGCTTTGCCGTGTGCACGGGGTTGTGCGTGTGTACGAATAGGAATTGATCTTTGGCCTAGTCTACCCCGAAGTAAGACTGCAGCCCTGTGGGTTGTCTGTCTGTGTGCTCTAGCTTGAGGGCAAGCGCTGTTTAATTTTATTCGATTGGTTTGTCTTAAAATAAAATTTTGTAATTTTGTACGGAAGCCTGTGTCTCCCATTACTAGTGACTGCCTTGGGTGGGGAACCTGTGTTGCCTTGGGGTATAATTCCTTGGGTGAAATTCCCGAGGTGGCGTAGTCGGTATTTTGGTTGGGTTAATTAGTCAGAGAAGGTCGCTCTTAACTAAAGGTCATAACTAAACTAAACAGAGGTTTAGTAATAATCTATAGACCCCATTATAAACGGTGCTGATGGTTTTACTCAGGTGGTTAACTGACTCTTTCCATAACTGCATTCTGTTTTTTTCTAATAGCTTCATTCATCCTCTTTAGCTCCCCTTTTGTATGTACGCGCGAGTGTATGTATGTTTGTTTGTTTGTTTGTTTGTTTGTTTGTTTGTTTGTTTAGATTAGTTATGTGTGTTAGCGTTCACTTAAAAGTTGTGTGCACAAATTACATGAGTTTCTGGTTCTGCCTTGCAAATTAATGTCCCTTTCCGATTTTCGATCCTTACTACATGCTCTAATGCATTAATACTTAGGAAAGTATTTTCTGTGGCCACAAAAATATCTTTTCTTAGAGTTGATATGAACTTACACTGGATGACCAGATCAGTTGATGGCGATTTAATTCAGCTACAGTTATCACTGTCAGCCGATATAAATAATTGTAATTAATCATAATTAATTGTAATTATTTATATACAATTCCCTTTTAAGCTAATTTGCTACAATTGTCAGCACCTACTGAATTAACTCTCTGGGGTCGGCTGTATCGCCGTCAATACCACCTCGGTTTTTTAAGATCAGTGCAAAAGACACTAAAATTACTCTGTTGATTTTGGTCACACAAATAAGTGTTATACATCAATCAAAACTGTTAAGTGTCTACTTTTATTTGTGTACACTCACAATAACAACACAACTTTGTGCTTTTGGAAAAATAACAAAACAAACAGGGTGCACTCTCTGTCTTCTCTATCTCCGTGAACTGCTTTTAGAAATGTGTCATTAAAATGAACTGTAACTCAGTAAATACTCAACAGAGAGACATGGTAGTTATATCTATAGAACACTTGAAGTGCCTACTTTTAAATGAAGCAAGTCGAAAACAAACATTCTGTGATAAAGTAATCCGTATGAAACCAACACGATGTTCAGTCTTTCCCATCTAACTCATTATCTATAATGCGATCCCGCTCCTTCGCAGCTTGCGCCATTCATATGTAAATAGCCACGTGGGACGTGCGCACGTGCAAACGCCCAACACAAACAAAGAGTGAGGAGTTTATTCATCGCTGGAAGAAGACGCGCTGAGTAAAGGTAGGATTTCCCTCGAAAGAAGAACACGATTTCATCCAGTAGAGGAGATCAATCTGAAGATTAAGTAATGTTTCTTTTTTGCATTAGTTAACGTTTTATTGTGACATAAACTTGAACAGATTTACTAGATGGGTTGTTCCCAAACTACAACATGATGAATGCTACGTGTCTAAAAATGTTTAGACCATGTTCATTATAAATACTCTGTTCACAAATAGATTTTAATAGCGTGCTAAACAATAATAATTAGTTTCTCAGATATAAAATATACTTTTTTATAGTACAAAGTACATCCTTTTATTGTACAAAGCATGCTTGAGTCTGTGATATCATATCATAGGCTACTATAAAATCATACATACTAGGCTATTTGACTACAAAATCATAGTTGGGTTTTTCCCAAACTATAATTCCTGACTACAATGTTTGAAGTCGAGTAAAACATTTTGAATATGATAAGAAATTTTAATAAAATTAATTGCCTATGGCGCTATATAAAACAATAAAAGTAATATGAGTGTACACTGTAACATGATGAATGCTACGAGTCTAAGTATGTTTAATACATGCTTATTATTAATAGCCTACTCTGTTCAGAAATATATTTTAATAATGTGCTAAACAATAATAATTAGTTTCTCAGATATACGATTTCTTTCTAGTTTTTTTTTTGTTTTGTTTTTTTGTTTTTTTTTAACGATAGTACAAAGCATGTGTGAGTCTATGGCTACAAAACCTATACATATGTACAGATGTTCCTGATATTAACATGCTCACAAATTTTTTTGGGTTTTTTTTTTTCTTTTTTGGTTGTTTGTATTTTATTGGATCAGATACCTGCACCACAAATGAATCCTGATGTCTCTTCAAACTGTTTTCCTCTGAGAGCGCTGTACCAACATCAGATGTTCAACTACACTGATATTCTATGTTAAAACAAGCTCATTGACTATTGATTATGTTTTTTTTTCTTGAATCCATGGAAAGAAGTAGAAACACTTAAATAACAAACGTAAATATCATGATTTACTTGTTTCACTTGTTGGACAGAATCTGTTGCAGGATTGACTCAAAGTCTGTTCACATCTCTGTGGTTAGATCAGTGTGCACAATAATGTGTCTTTGACCTTCATTATGTATGTTTTGATTATACTGTGTTGTAATTAAAATACAAATAATTAAAAAAATAAAACTTTTTTTTTCAATCTCCTCACATTTACACTGATGGGCCATTAGGGGCTATTAGGGGAGGGCCCTTTGTCTCTCAGGTGAGAATCACTTAATATTCAAGGCCATTGCCACTCCCTTGCATATAGTCTTTCGATCACAAAACATGTCTTGAAAAATTTTAATCAATATATTGTTTTTTGTGAATGAGTAAGCAGAATGATTTTCACATAATTTTGAAGTAAATATTCTAGCCTAGATAAAATCATTAAAATCAAAATCATTCTGCTTACTCATTCACAGAAAACAATATATTGATTTAAAATTTTCAAGACATGTTTTGTGATCGAGGGTCTATATGCGAGGGAGTGGTAATGGCCATGAATATTGAGTGAGTCTCACCTGAGAGACAAAGGGCCCTCCCCTATGGGGCCCTAATGGCCCATCAGTGTGACTGTGACTGTGAGGCAGGTAAGAGAGAATGTGAGGAGACTGAAAAAAAGTTTTTTTTAATTATTTGTGTTTTATTTACAACACAGTATAATCAAAACATACATAATGAAGGTCAAAGACACATTATTGTGCACACTGATCTAACCACAGAGATGTGAACTGACAACAGATTCTGTTCAACAAGTAAATCATACCTGATATTTATTTTAAGTGTTTCTACTTCTTTCCATGGATTCAAGAAGAAAAAAACATAATCAGTAGAAAAGGAGCTTGTTTTAACATAGAATATCAGTGTAGTTGAACATCTGATGTTGGTGCAGCGCTCTCAGAGGAAAACAGTTTGAAGAGACATCAGGATTCATCTGGTGCTGGTATCTGATTCAATAAAATACAAACAAAAAACATTTGTGAGCATGTTAATATCAGGAACATCTGTATATATATATATATATATATATATATATATATATATATATATATATATATATGTGTATTGTAGCCATTGACTCACACATGCTTTGTACTATCATAAAAAAGAGAAAGAAATCTTATATCTGAGAAACTAATTATTATTGTTTAGCACGTTATTAAAATCTATTTCTGAACAGAGTAGGCTATTAATAATAAACATGTACTAAACATACTTAGACTCGTAGCATTCATCATGTTACAGTGTACACTCATATTACTTCTATTGTTTTATATAGAGCATGAAAACATCATCGCGCCGTAAGAAATTTAAATACAATGAATTGGCCCTCATATTCAAAATGTTTTACACGATTTCAAACATTGTAGTCAGGAATTATAGTTTGGGAAAAACCCAACTATGATTTTGTAGTCATATAGTCTAGTATGTATGATTTTATAGTAGCCTATGACATGATTCTGAAGCCACAGACTCAAGCATGCTTTGTACAATAAAAGGATGTACTTTGTACTATAAAAAATGATATTTTATATCTGAGAAACTAATTATTATTGTTTAGCACCCTATTACAATATATTTGTGAACAGAGTATTAATAATAAACATGGTCTAAACATTCTTAGACGCGTAGCATTCATCATGTTGTCGTTTGGGAAAAACCCAACTAACTGTTTAAATCTGTTCAAGTTTATGACACAATAACACGGTAACTAATGCAAAAAAGAAACATAACTTACTCATCAGATCGATCTCCTCTTCTGGATGAAATCGTGTTCTTCTTTCGAGGGAAATCTTTTCTTTACTCAGCGTGAACAGTAACAGTAGCCGCGATGAGGACCTCCGCTCTTTGTTTGTTTTGGGCGTTTACACGCGCTCACGCACCACGTGGCTATTTACATATGAACGGCGCGAGGAGCGCGTGGGCGTGAACTCATTAGAGATAATGAGTCAGACGGGAAAGATTGAACATCGTGTTGGTTTCATACGGATTACTTCATCACAGAATGTTTGTTTTCGATAGGACTTGCTTCATTTCGAAGTAGACACTTCAGGCTTTCTATAGATATAACTCCCATGTCTCTGTGTTGAGTATTCGCTGAGTTACAGTTCATTTTAGTGATGCATTTCTCAAAACAGTTTGCGGAGACGGAGAAGACAGAGAGCACACCCTGTTTATTTTCTTATTTCTCCAAAAGCACAAAGTTGTGTTGTTATTGTGAGTGTACTCAAAAAAAAGTAGACACTTAACAGTTTCGATTGATGTATAACACTTATTTGTGTGACCAAAATCAACAGAGTATTTTTAGTGTCTTTTGCACTGATCTTAAAAAAAACGAGTTGGTTGGAGTTAAACTGGGCCCTCGACTCTCAGCTCTGCTTACATGTACAATGGATATACTTTGGTCTGCTTCCTCAGAGCGATTTTGACTTGGGGGCTCCATTCTGGCCACATTATTTGCAGGGGGACTTGTAGATGGACTGGGGGACCGTGAGCAGTTTCTTTTGTAATGTCCTTCTTCCCCACACTGAAAACATGACCCACTAGCAGCTCTGGTGGGGCTGTTATTCTGTTGTCTATATCTGTTTGACTGGATAGAAGTCTGAGCTGCGCGTCCCCTTTCTGACTCGACTGCCATACTGGAATTTGTCTGATGGGTGGGTCTTACCGTAGAAGGGAGAACAACAGAAGATGGAGGAGGTAGACGGTCTATGGCTAGTTGGAGCTTATTAACTTTGTCCATGAGTGCTTGCAACTGGTGCTGTGTAACATAGCCCTGTGACTGCACGCTACGTGACTGGAAGGCTTGTGGCTCCTCATCAGAGTCCATGTCTAGATCAGCCCAGGATACTCAACGTGTCCTCCCCCTCTGATCGAAGTCTCGCCCGAGTGTGGCTTTGAAGTTGTGTTCGTATGATGAAACTAGCCGCTGTGCCTCATCCAGTGATACGGGGTTATGGTTCATAACTTCGTATGCCACTTTCTGATTGCGCAGCCCTTTGAGAAACGCATCAGCAGCAATTTGCTCCCTGAGCTCGATGTCAACTCCAGGATAAGCCAAAATGACTAGCCTGTGAACCTCCTCAGTTAGCATGGGGCTGCTGCGTGAGAGTTAACAGATAAGTCTCTGTTGCTTCCAGTCTTTGGAGCAGAGGTGAAATTGCATTTTGGAGTTGTGTATTTTGTTGTGACAGCACAGCCTGTAGCCAGTGGGGAGGGTCTGGGGCTGCTGATGCTCCAAGTGAGACGTCCGGACAATTAAATCCATCTTGTATAACAATTGAGAGTGACACTGCTCCAGCTCTTAATTTTCGTAGAGATAATGTTTTATTTATAATATTTATTTATTAATATGGAAGTTTATTCTGCTCTGTGAGTTGTAATGGAACCTTTCAAGGCTGTATCGTAGCGCCTGTGAAACTTGGCAGGTAGCCACAAGCAGTGCTCAGTTAGGCAGACTTCCAGAGGGAAGACCCTGCTGCTTTTATCTCCATGAAAGAACGGTTAATGCGACGAAGAAACATGTCAATCAGTCATTAATACTACTATGTTTTGCAGCTTAAAATGTCCATAGAATCACAACGGATGTCCCAGCAGTTCATAACACTCACAATTCTTTGATGATTTTCTATCGCGCTCAACTTCTGACACCACTTGTTGTGCTCTCGTCTGTAACGTTTGTTTATCAGTGTCCATGGAGGCGTGAAGAGAAGTACACAACAAAGATTATCAGTTGCAGGAACTTTACTTAATAAAGCATAATAGGCTAATAATCAGCTTAGATACAGATACATTTTCTACTAGGCCTACATGTTTTCTACTTCATCTTTAGCTGGTTTGTGTGGCACACGCACATTTGTTTAGTGAAGTTCAAAAAAAGACTGCTTAAAGAGTTCTGCATAATGAAAAAATGTTCAGGTCGTGTTCAGGTGATTACTAAACATTTGTCATGAAACCTCTCTACTTGTTTGAACAATTTATTTTTAGAAATTAATTTTATATTTTAGAACACTGAACAGGGCAAAGAGACGAAACACAAATATTTTTCCACATTTTTTTCAAAAAGTGAAATACTTTTTTAAACTGCGCAGGAGCCAAAGGAAATCATGTTGTTTTACATAAACTTCTAAAATTACAATGCAGTAACAAGTGTGTGAAGTAAATGAGTGTAAACTCTTTGAATGAAATAAGCGCAAATAAAACAGTATTGTACTTGCCTTTTTCCATGCATTTCCTGGAAATTACTTAAATCAATTACCATATTTCTAAACTGCATAGGAACCCTTACTGTTTTAATTAGAAGATACTTAAATTTATTTATCGGATCATGAAAGGTCCCCAAAATGGGACTTGAACTCACGTTCCCCGAAGCACAACCACACTACATCTCAAAGCACTGCCTATACAAGGGTATCAGTTCTGACTGTTAGAATATATTTAAATAAATGTAGTAATCATAAAATATATATATACATATTTTAGTTAAACACAGCATATTTGTTCAATGAAAACTGAGGCTGTAAAACCATAGACATAACTGTCTTATCAAGTATGACTGTACGAAGTTCCGGTTCAAGCTCCACCTACTTCCGGTTTTATCTGAATACAAATACAGATACGAATAATATTGTGATTGTTACAGATACAAATACATATACAAATACTGGCTTCGCTGCACACCAAGTTATTATACTGTATTTAAAAAAAAATAAATAAAAAAATAATAATAATATAGTAGTTGATGGTAACGTTATTACTCACCTGTTGTTAGCACCGTTACGATGGCAATCACAAGAAAAGTCTCCAATACACCTGATGACATGATGACATGACCAATAGACTACAACCTGGAAATAATATACAAAAATGCACATAACAGCTGTGTTTCTTAACTCATTTTTTCATTACTATTTTCACATTAGCTTGCTGTTATGTCACGTCTGACATAACCTGCGATAAAAAGGCACTGTAGAATTATTATGCTTCCCTGATTAAGATTGATTCGGATAAATGACGTTATAACTTAAATTACCAGCTGATGTAATCACTGTCATGATGGCTCCAAAATATTCCCCCGACACTGCAGACAATAAACAAACTTGAACATAAAAAAAACGAGGAACTATAAAGAATAACAAAAACCGGATACAATGTAGCTCTTCTGATTGACCAAACTTCTGTGATCTCTGAAGAGTGCCCGCCATTGCCTCTACAGATGCACAAAACTTTTGCTCCATATTTCACGCAGATTTGTGGTGCAAAAGGGATATATATATATATATATATATATATATATATATATATATATATATATATATATATATATATATATATATATATATATATATATATATAAGAAAACATTCAATTATCATTGCAAGAATTCACATACTGATTTGCAGATGTACAAAATTCGTCCGTGACTTCACATTTTTGATGCAGGTGTGTGAATGTGTTTTGCACCATATTCACAGCAGCAATAGTAGCAAAACATATGAGTGTACGAGTTTCTTGATTCGAGATTCATAGAATAGGATTTGTGCACCTGCAATGAGGATTTGAGAAGGTGTAACTGTTGTGCTGTATTTGTGGGAGAGAGAAAAATCTACAAGTCTGCAACTTTTGTCTGTAACTTCAAATTTACTGATACACGTGTGGCTATTCTTGTTGTTTTGCACCAAAAATACCTTCATAAAATTTCTCCAGGGCCCCAAAACACCCTCAAACACCAGAGGGTTAAGAATTGTGCTATATTAACCCCCACAAATACAACTCATTATATACACTAACACTTTAAAAGAGACAGAGATGTTGATGTTTGTGAAAGATGTTTCTGTTTTGGAGGGATGAACACTGTTAAATTATAGTTTTATTGTCATGTAAGCAAAGACTCAGATCCAATTGCGAGTGAAGAAAATTTCTTTGTTTATTGGCTTCACAGAATGCAGAAACCACAGCAGTTTCCATTAATCCCAGAGTGACGTCCTAGCTCATAGAGCAATGGTCCGTGAGAATAGAAGTCCAGCTGAGCAGGGAACAATCCAAACAGGTCACAGAAAAACACACTAGAAGCCGAGGAGAGAACAAACAGAGGTGAGTGAGAATAAGAACTGATAAAGGATCATGAAAGAGGGACCCAGATATAGGCAGCGAAATAGGGTGCAGGTGAAACCCCTGATTAGGAAACGGGGTTGCCAGCAGTGGCAGAACCACGCAAAACACAACATGCACCAAGGAATGAGCACACGGACCCATGAACCGTGACATTTATCAGTTGTTTATTAACCATGCAACAGTACATATTACTGTTATAGTTTATATAGATGATAACTTTGTCTAGTGCTCTTATGAATGTTTTAGCATGATTTGTGAAAATGTAACTACTATACTGAATGATATAGCATAGACATCTTCATGGCAAGTGTTTGCGTAGGCCATTTCATTTCATTCCATAACTACTTCTACAGATCTGTGTACTAGTGTTTAATGCTACTGTTTTTTGACAGTTGATAGCGTTTCTGACAGATAATATCATGACATTGTTTTGTGTTTACCTTATTGAATGTGCTATCCTGTCAGCGATAACCTGTCAGTGATCTTTTTGATTACTGTCAGTTTAAGTGCTGATGCAGTGTTGCCGGATATTGCTATAAAAAAATAAAGGTAACACTTTAGAATAGGGAACACTAATTCACTATTAACTATGACTTTTCCCTCAATAAATTCCTTATTTGCTGCTTATTAATAGTTAGTAAGGTAGTTGTTCAGTTTAGGTTTTGGGTAGGATTAGGGATGTAGAATAAGGTCATGTAGAATAAGGCATTAATATGTGCTTAATAACTACTAATAAATGGCTAATATTCTAGTACTATGAATGCTAATAAACAACTAATTAATAGACCCTAAAATAAAGTGTTACCAAAATAAATAAATAAATAAAAAATAAATATAAAAAAATAAATGCAAACTATTTCAAATCTTTTGCAAATGAGATAATAAAAAATATATTGATAACCTTAAACTGCAAATTCCCACTTTATTAACTTTCTAAAGTGTCGAATTAAGTGGAAAAGACAAGTCCATAAACACTTATAATAGCTGGATCTGGCAACACGGAGGCTGCGCCCACGTCCTCACTCACAACTCTCTCAAGCTTCCTTCACACCAGCAGTGATCATTTTTATACCACGAACACTCTTGCAAACTGTCTAAACTGATACATGCAGACATTCATGTAAGGAGTTTTTCACTAGCTAGGACCATGCCACAAACAAGCTATGAAAAAATTAGTTGAACTGAGTGTTGGGGAAGAGTAGAAAGAAGATGAAGGGGTAGAGGAAATGGGATGATGGTCAGGTTGATCAGGACATCTAGAATTGGTGGCTCAGAGATACTCAGGGTGGGGGTACCGTCTTGATCATATATTTAGGCCAGACAATTAGGACCCCCAAAGTTGGAAAGAGCTGAGTTAAGTGCGAGCTCGGGATGTAGATGGCCTAATTGTACAGAGAGGATGCAGAGGATAAATAGTTCAGGTATTTAATGGTTAACGCATTGAGGAGTCCCGGTATGTGAGTTGCTCGGAGGAGAAATTGTTGTTGAGTATAGATTAAGTGAGCCTGTGCATGAATTGCATAACTGCCTAAAATGATCTCCCTTGTTTATAGTTTCGACTACTGCTGCATAGTCCAAGCAGATGAGTAGATTCTGACCATTCATACCCCCAAAGGATGGCTGCTATGACTATGGGATATATTTCATAATGCTGTAGAGACTGCTCTTGACTGTGGATTGGGGAAACTGAACTCCAGAGGCCATTCGGAAGCAACCCAGCACCCACCATATTAACCACTGAAGCCTATTGATGGTGTTGCATCAGTGTATAGATGGATGTAGCCGGGATGAGAGATGTAGTCATTATGGAAAAGAAATGCTGTTCCATGATGAGAGGTGTTGTTTCCAGAGGCGCTTTTCCATTGCATGCTTGTCTAACGTGACTCTGTTGTAGGAGAAGGGATGGTTGCTGCTTTTGACAGAATGTCAAAGCAGTCTCTAAACTCATCCTTTCCAGTCATCCTACTACTTATCCGCTTGATCCTATTCCATCTCATCTACTTCAAGCCATTTTTCCTGCAGTTGTACCTGCACTCACTCACATCATTAACACATCCCTTCACACTGGAGTTTTTCCCTCAGCATTTAAACAGGCTCGTATAACCCCAATTCTTAAGAAACCCATTTCTTAATCCAACTCTCTTAGGGAACTATAGACCGGTTTCCCTTCTACCTTTCATTGCAAAAACACTTGAATGAGTTGTGTTCAACCAAGTCTCTGCTTTTCTCACAAAGAACAACCTCCTGGACAGCAACCAATCTGGATTCAGAAGTGGACATTCGACTGAAACTGCCTTGCTCTCAGTTGTTTGAGAGAGCGGCTTCCAAGTCTTCATTACTTATCTTGCTGGATCTGTCCACTGCTTTTGATACGGTCAACCACCAGATCCTCCTGTCAACCCTATTGAGATAGGGCATCTCAGGAATCACACTCTATTAGGCTCATCAACCATAACTCATTCAAAAACAGCCAGAAACCTTGGAGTTGGGATTGATGATAAGCTGAATTTCTCAGACCACATTGCTAAAACTGCCCGGTCCTGCAGATTTGCCTTATACAATATTAGGAAGATCAGGCCCTTTCTTTCGGAACATGCAACACAACTTCTTGTTCAAGTTCTTGTTCTGTCAAGACTTGACTATTGCAATGCTTTCTTGGCAGGTCTTCCAGCCAATTCCATTAAACCTCTACAATTAATCCAAAATGCTGCTGCAAGATTACTCTTTAATTAACCTAAAAGAACACACGTCACACCTCTGTTTATCAATTTGCACTGGCTACCAATAGCTGCTCGCATAAAATTCAAGGCATTGATATTTGCCTACAAAACCACCTCTGGCTCTGTACCACTTTACTTAAATTCAGTACTTCAGACCTATGTGCTCTCTAGAAGCTTGCGTTCTGCAAGTGAACGGCGCATTATTGTGCCATTCCAAAGAGGCACAAAATCACTTTCACTGACTTTTTCATTATCTGTTCCCACCTGGTGAAATGACCTGCCCAACTCAATCCGAGCAGCTTAATCCTTAGCCATCTTCAAGAAACGGCTAAAAACACATCTCTTCCATCTTTATTTGACCCTCTAACTCTCACACTCTCTGTTCTATTTCTATTTTATCTCCCTGTCTTCTTTTTATAAAAAAATAAATAAAAATACGCACTTGACCCTATATCAATTGCATATTTATTCTCTAACTCAGTGGTTTTCAAACCTGTCCTGGAGAAACCCCTGCCCTGCACATTTTGAATGTCTCCCTAATCAGACACACCCAGTTTAGTCCTGGCAGTCTCTACTAATGAGCTGATGAGTGGAATCAGGTGTGTTAGATGAGGGAGACATACAAAATGTGCAGGGCAGGGGGTTCTCCAGGACAGGTTTGAAAACCCCTGCTAGCTTTTCTTGAAAAACTAACACTAGCTTTCTTTTTTTCTATTCTATCTACTTGTTTCTTAAAAAAACAAAAAAAAAAACAATAACCTTGCTTCGTGTACTGCATTAGGCTAACCAAGACTTGTCATAGCACTTGCATGTTGTTGCTCTTTTGTTGGTTTTGATTGCTTCTATTGTCCTCATTTGTAAGTCGCTAAAATAAAAGTGGATAAAATTGTCTGCTAAATGACTAAATGTAAAAATGTCCTCATTTAATATCTGACGCGAAGGATTTCCCTTGAGGAATTATCCAGATGGCATTGTTAAGGTGGCCTAGAAGTCATTGTAGCTAGCGCTTTGTACATCAGAGGAAGTACGAGGCCCTGAGGTTTCTGCTCTGATAATGGAACGCTGAGTTTGGTGAAAATGTAGATTACTGTGAAAATCCTAATTATGGTGGAGCAGATGAAGGCGCATCGATTGGAAGTCGTCGAGGAGGTGGAGGAGGTGAAGGATGTAAAGGAGTCTGTGGTTGTTGGTAAGAATCCATCGTAGCTTCAGCAAGAGAGTCTAAAATCCTAGGGCTGCTTCTGCAATCGAATGTGGCTTACAGTGAAGTCAAGTCAAGTCAAGTCACCTTTATTTATATAGCGCTTTTAACAATACAGATTGTGCCAAAGCACTTAACAGTATCAAATTGGAAGATAGAGTGTCAGTAATGTATAATGATACGATTAAACACTCAATTTTCAGTTAATGGCATTTTATTATTGAATTCAGAGATGTCATTGTTTAGCTCAGTTTAGTTTAAAAAGTATCTGTGAAATCAAATTGACGATAATCGCTAGAAAGTAAGTGTCCCCAACTGAGCAAGCCAGAGGCGACAGCGGCAAGGAACCAAAACTCCCTCTGTGACAGAATGGAGAAAAAAACCTTGGGAGAAACCCGCAGTTCAATTCCAACCCCAGCCATGTCAGATTGTAATAGGCACCTTCCCAGAAGACTCGCCGGATTCTTGATGGATAGGCAAGACTTGAAGGAATTAGTGGTATCAGCTTTGGCGAGCCAAGCTCTGTGGCCTGCTAAGTGAATGAGTTTGATGGCACGGTCGACAGTAGTGTATTGCATAGAGTATTCTGGGGCTGGGATGATACTGTTAATGGTTGTAATGTGAGTTCCGTGGGGAGAAGATAAGTTGATTATAAGTTTTACCTATAGGGCTGATATGTATGATGGAAAAAGGTTTGCTGAAAGGACCTTTCGTGAATCTGTTTTTAACCTCTTCTGTTAGTAGCCTGTCAACTATATCAGGTTCTTGATAGGAGCGAGGAGGTGCTTTGCAAGTAGGTCTGCTGGTGTCGTTGGGTAATGAGAGCAGGAGTTTCTCGCATGGGCTCTATCATAGAACAAGCAGGTGTGAAGGAGCCTGCAGTTATACAGAGGGCAGCCCAGATGATTGAGATTATTGCCTCTATCTCAATGATTTAAGGAAAGGTTAATGTTTACTGAGGGGCATTTCTATCAGCATTGGAATAACTGGAGGGGATGGAGCTGCAGCAGATAGCTGTAGTTTGCATGGAGAAGTGTTGAGGTTTAAGGAGGGGGCTGTCATTGAGCATGCTGAAGCTGGATGTGAGGGGGCTCCACAAGTTCACATGAAGGGATGTGAATATCCGGCAGAAGAGTTCAGGGTTGAGAGTGCCCCTGTATGACCCTTGATTGGACTGCTGTAGATGACCTGCGGCTGAATTATTTGTGAGCGTAGAGCTACTGAGACAGAGGTGATGGACTGCTGAAGCTGGCCGGGTAGGTGGCATCGCTGTGGCTAAGTATGTAGCTGTTGCTAGATGACAGGATGTGAAGGTATTGATGGAGGGAGGAAGGGGGAAATGGTAGACCAGTGGAAATGGAATTGGAGGTTGGAGGAGTTCTGGCTGGCCCACGTGAGGTAGGGTCCCTTGGGGCACTGGATGAGGCATCTGGACTGCAGAAGTAGCTATTTGAATCATTAGAAAACTGGGAGCCGTTTGCTGTAAACAGCTGAAGGAAGGGTGGAAGAATGGATATTGGGATGAAAGGATGATTGTGAGTGGGGTTTTGAGCAAACTGTTGCTATATGGTGGGATGAGAGGGTATTGGTGAGGGAGAAATGGATAGACCATCTGAAAATAGAATTGGAGGTTGAAGGAGTCCAGTTGGAAATAGATTAAAAAACACAAGAGCCGTATTGCTGTAAATGGCTGAGGAAGGTTCGAAGAATGGAAGTTGGGAAGAAAGGATTTTTGTGAGTGGGGTTTTGAGCAAACTTGTTGCTAGATAGCAGGATGAGAGTGTATTGCTGAGGGAGAACCATTTGGAAATAGAATTGGATGTTGAAGGAGTACAAATTGACCTGTGTGAGATAGTGTCTCTAGGGCCACTGTATAAGGCATCTGGACTGTAGAAGCAGCTGAGAGGGAAAGGTAGAGAAATGGATGTTGGAATGAAAGGGTGTTTTTTTTTTTTTAATGAGCAAACTGTGAGCATGGAAAAGAGAAGAAGGTTGAGATAATTTGGGAGATATCGATTGAGCGAGTGCGGGTGGAAATACGGCTTGCCTGCCGCTAGGGTGAGCTGCTGTCTGATGCTGAGCAAGGTAATTCCTCTTGATGTCACTTGTGACGGAGAGTGACTCGCTAGGAGTTGCCGGAAGTGCTGAGGGCTCGAAGTTAATAGTTAGAATAATCTCACTTGTTAGCTGTACAATTGAATTGGATACCTTTGGATTTAATTGCGTATTGAAGGCAAGCCGTGGTTTAGTTTCTGATGTTGTCCTCATCTCTAGAAAACGCACTATGTGAGTGCTGGGGAGGGCTATCGGGAGTTAAGGGCTGGAGGAGTGGATCGCGAGGATTCCGTTTCGGCATCTGATATGCGAATGATGATCTCGGTTCATCGATCTTGCTGGCGGAGAGTTTTCTTGAGATGAGTCCGAGTTAGGATGCTCGCGGGCCTAGGAATGTGCACGACGGAATGCAAATGCTTGGAAGAATGGCTGTGATCAGAATGGTGAGAGGTATTCCTCGAAGTAGTGAGATTGAAATCGAGCAGATCGTTGTCCGGACCAGGTGAGTTTATCTGTATCTCTAGATCCATAGTGAATTTCGAAAGAAACAAACAAACAGTACGGTATGAGGTGGCCCGATATATGGAGGTTTTGGGAAGTCAGATGATCATTTGGGGCATGGCCCTGCTCCTGAACGTCAGCTAACCAATTAACCCCCTTAAACAGCAAATTAGTCATTCAGAGAACAAATTTTATTTTTGAACATGAAAAATTTACATGAAAAACCTTGGTGACCACATAGCTGGCTATAGGGGCCTGGTTGCTTATATGATGTGTCATCAGGAAGATTTAAAGATATTGTGTATTTGTGTTTGTATGTGACAGAGTGTTTTGTCTGCACACATGTCCTTTGTCACATAATTTAAAAAAATTAAATAAAAATTAGTTTGACTCAATGTCTGTGCATGTGGGATGAGTGTCAGGGGTGAGGCCTGCTGTCTTCTCAATATTATCTTCATGAGATCAGGGCAGCTATTACTAAAGCTACGTTAGCTATTACTTAAACATTGATATGATGGCACAGACACAGGCATTATGTTAACAGGACTGATCAGTCTTTTGTGGCTTCTCTGTCAAGCTGTCTACAGGGTGATTTGAAAACATGATTGTTTGTTGATTTAAGTAGAGTGGATGCTTTTCAAATGTACATAACATATTTTTCAATAAAAGATCCAAGTCTCCCAGTCATTGACTTTTACTAAAATTGTGTAATTTACAATCCCCTGGTGTTTAAAATTGTTTAGATAAAACCAAGTCAAAATTGGGGCATTTAAACCTATAAGTGCCAGCGGGTCAAATTTACCCACTATATAATGCCTGTATTTTCACACTGTAATTTTCTTGCTGCTTATGTTTAAACATTGTACATTGCTAGGCAAAGCCTTTCACTTACTGAATTAGCGATTATCAGTTTCATAAATAAAGTCACAATGAGTAAAATAAAACAATTTATGGATGCCATGAGTGATGGAGAGTCTGATGTGATGCATCTTGGGTCGGCTCAGCATTTCATGGCTCATCTGACAGTGATCCAGATATCATATTTAGATGTTTTATCCTTATGTTACTCATACTTGTTCAAACTTTGGATTAATTATTTCATTTTTGTTTTTCCAATTGTATCATTTATTGTTCTCTACGGTGTTGCCATTTATTCTAGTCTACCCGTTTCCTGAAAGAAAGATCTATGATGTAATGAATGAAACCATTTTTTTGATTACCTGAAATTTATTGGTGTTGTTCTCTTATTGAGTTTTAAATTATATAACTAAACAAATTAATAATTAGTTAGGTGAAGTTCTGGGCTTGAATTTGTCATCGCATTATACGTTCTATGCAGTGTGGCAAAAAATTTCATCTCTTTCCAGACAACTGGACATCTCAAATGTAAGTTAATGCTGAAAACCAGAAAGTGAGGTTACTCTCCTGTAAAACACACACAAACACAGCTCTGTTTTATTTCCATCCTTCTCGACACTGGATGACGCATGTTCAGAATAGTTGAGAAAATAATCATCATTTTATTACACTGGTGTGATCACAACATGAAAATTCCCACACAGAAGAAATTACTGCCTTTTGCCAGAGTTAGCACATGAGTCAAGCAGCTGTAGGGGCAGTCTCTACTCTCGGCACCTTTAATGAGTGTCACAAGAACCAGCACAGCACACAACTAAAGCAGAGTTGACATATGAAACAGCAGTTTTGCTTGTCTAAATGTACAGTAATTGTCCTTGGTAAAGTGAAGGGTTAATACATTTCCCCTAATGCAGTTTCTCTGAAAACAACACTGACACTCAATATATCTGCTCTAGGATGGCAACGGGGGTACACTGTCATGGGCATCCCGATTAGAGCTCAGATAAGCTGCAGATCCATTTACAGTCACAGCTTCTGTGATTTTTTTCTTTCTTTCTCTAAATAAGTAAATTACATCTAATACTCTCTCTCTCCAGCACTCACACATTTTAGCCCTTATATAAACCAGATGTTTCTCACACACACACACACACACACACCATATATATATATCTATATATATATATCTATATATATATATATATATATACTGTATATGATGCAAACTGGGAAAACCCATTGGATGTCACGCTGGGACGTTTTCAGGAAATTGGAAAAATAGGTCGAATGTCTTTTTTTTTTGTCAAAATTAGGTTTTCATTCAATTATTATTCTTTAACATCTCTGAAAATATCTTGGCAAAATGATGGCGATTTATTGCAGCAAGCAGAAAAGACTGTCTTTCTCTTATGTTAAGAACGTGCTGTGGAGGTGCTCTAAATAGAGAATTACAATCAGCAAAGTAAAGTACACACCATAAATTTGTATTTATTTTTTTGTTAAATGCCATGGATAAAAAGATTTAAGCTTAGATTTAAACATAGAAAGAGATGATACTGTTCGAATTGACACTGATAAGCTGTTCCATAATTTATGGCCAACCCTTGTGTGACCGTATGAATGAAGTAAGTGGAGGTGATTGATACTTGTGATCACCAATCAGCGACGAGTGCTGCTTATTTTAGAGCTGGTTAGTTGCCACTGGTGATGTGTCACGTTCGGATCCTCCCCTTTCTGTTCGTTTTGACGGTGGCGTAGGTATGGGCTGCTAGCCCATAGCAGTTTGTTAATATTTTAATTATTGTTCGTGTGGCACTAACGATTTGTTTGTTGCATCCTAGCCTGTCTTTTCATCTGTGTGTGTCTCCGTCGGTTGCTTGCTTCAGTAGTGGAGTTGATGACTGCCCTCCTTTCAGGTATGAGTTAAAGCAGTGTTGTAACAAATAGACGGTCTAATTTCAGTTGGCTTGGCGATTGGCGGGTGGTTTGAGTAATGTGCAGTTCCCTGTACTTCAGTATAGCAGCGGGTTATATGAAGGCTGTGTATCCTGGCCCGTGAACGGATCATAGAGTGCATTCTTGTTTGGTAAGTGTCTTGTGGTTACGAGTGGGAAGTTTTAGTGGGTGACGTGTAACTACTAGTAACACTGTTTTCTGTTTTATTGTTTGTATTTACCACAGGATTCTCCCTTTCGTTCTGGCGATTGTTGCAGCTCTGTCATTTTTCTGCTGCCGCGTTGTAAGAACGCTGTTACCTCGCAACTAATAAAGGGGATTGCTGCTGCGGTCCGATTTTTAGTGTATCATCTTCAGGGCGGAGGACTGTTACTTGACGATCGGAACTGGTGTACAGACTATGCGGTTGCTCCGTGTGAGTTCTGTCTTCCTCATAGTTTGAACTGAGTTTTTGTTTGTTTGTTTTCTTTGTTCCTTTTCGTTTCTCATTTAAATTTGTGTATTGTTGATTTGTGATGTATGCTGGGGATTTTTACCCAGTATTGTTTGTTTTATGCTGGAACTGTGATTTCATTTGATTGTGAATTGGTTTACATCTGTTTATAAGTTTTATTTATTTGCCTTTGATTTTCTTTCAGGAGCTGGGGTCCCACGGGTGAAGGATATTTTGTGGTGGTGGTACTGTTTCAACATTTGCCATGGACACTTTTGCTATGTTTGGGTGTGTGATCTGAGGGTGCAGTGATGTGTGGAAGTGTGCTTTTGGATAACTAGCACTGGTGATCACTCCTGTGGGTAACCTCAGCCCTGTAGGTTGATTAAATTTGTTTTTGTTTGTTTTTGAGTTATGTAAATTTAGACTTTATGTAATGTTTATTCCTTGACTCAGTTCCCTGTCAGTGCCTCTTTAAACGTATCCTTGGAAAGAGCTGCCAGGGGTGGCATAGTGCCATCGGGGTTATTTTAAGTGATCTTTTTATATTTGTGAACTTATTCTGTTAATAAATTGTATTTTTGTATGGTACCTACGTCTCTTGCCTACTCTTCTATAGGAGAAACTAACCCGTGTGACCTAATAACAAACTTTGGAGTTTATTTCTATTTCCTGGGCGGAACTCCCCCAGGTGGCGTAGTCAAATTTTCTACAAGTAGATGAACTTGGGCTTGTGTGTTAAAACCTGTAACGACCCTCGCCACACTTGCAAAGGCTCTGTCTCTGTTTTAGCTTAGTCCTGCACACAGAGAGCAATCTAAGATCCCCAGACCAAAGTGACCTGGTTGGGTTATGAGGGAGTACCAAGACACCATAAAGATTTATAAACAAAGAAAATTTTTTTTAACTCTATTCTAAACTTAACCGGTAGCCAGAGCAAAGACATCAACATGGTGTTAGGAGTTGGGACTTCAGTTTAGTCTGTTTCTGTTTCATCCATCTGTTCTTGTTTTCCCTAATTAGTTCTTTATTAGTTAAATAAGGTTAAGTTCACCTGGGTTTTTGTCATTATCTCGTTAACTCCCTAGTTTTAGTTTGCTTTATAAGCATTCAGTTTGAAGTCCGTGTTTGTCGAGTCTTGAAGTTATTTTGGTGTTGTTTAACTTTGTCACTGAAGTCTTTACTTTCATTAAAGAACCTGATTGCACCGTGCCTTCGTCTCCCCGTACTCCTTGCGAACAACAACACGTAACAGAATACTTGACCTACAAAAGATGGACAGCGTCGCCCACGCTAACCTGCCGCTGCTAACTCCAGGTCGCTGCTGTCTGCAGCTGGTCTGGCAAGCCCGCTGTTAGAGAGAATGGCAAGCCCGCCATTCGCAGGGAAATTGTTTGGCCTTAAATGAGAAAAAAAACTGAAGTTGTATGGTTTGGACCAAGTGATTTTTATGATGGTGGTGGTCTGGATCTAGGCCTTTTAAGTTCTCGTGTTACTCTGTGTGCGAAAAACCTTGCTGTTTTATTTGACTCAGGACTGCGGTTCGATAAACAGATTAATTCTGTCATCAAATCATGTTTTTTG
This sequence comes from Acrossocheilus fasciatus, assembly GCA_036784905.1. Lineage (NCBI taxonomy): Eukaryota > Metazoa > Chordata > Actinopteri > Cypriniformes > Cyprinidae > Acrossocheilus > Acrossocheilus fasciatus. The sequence continues at coordinate 22,087,767 of CM071955.1, read as the reverse complement.
GATTCACGCCGCCTTGCAAAAGTTAAAACTTTTCTCTCCCTCAAGAATTTTGAAATAGGTACTGTATTGATGCATTCATTACAATTTGTTCAGAACGCTACTGCTAGGCTGTTGACCGGTAGTAAAGAAAAAGAAAGAGAGATCATATTACTCCCATGTGTTACATGTTGTTGTTCGCAAGGAGTAAAAACTCCCACCTCCCAGAAGGCGCGTCCCGTGCTGTAACAGTTCCACCGGGGAGGGGGGGCGGGTGCCCTGGAGGCCACTGCGAGGCCAGGACAAGGGAGACCTCCAGGGCAGGTCCGGGGACTCCAGTGGCCATTGCGGGTCAGGGGACTCGGGAGGCCATGACGGGTCAGGATGCTCCGGGAGCCATGACGTAGCAGGAAGCATGGACGACCATGGCGGAGCAGGGAGCTAGGACGACCATGCTGGAGCAAGGAGCCCCCCCCCCCCAGCTTGGACGACCATGCTGGAGCAGGGAGCCCCCCTAATAAATTAAATTTATTAATTTATAATAAATATCCCTAGGGTTATTGGTGGAGTATGAGGGGATGTCGTGGACACCTGTGCCTGCTGCTCGCAAGTGCCCGCCAGTGCCCGCTCCTCGCAAGTGCCTGCCAGTGCCCACTGCTCGCAAGAGCCCTCCTACGCCCCCGCTGGTCCCGTCTAGCTCCGCGTTTCCAGAGTGCCCCCGAGAGTCCGCGCTTCCAGAGCGCCCCCCAGTGCCTGCGCCACGAAGGCGTCTTCCTATCGCCGCGCTTCCAGAGTGCCTCCAAGAGTCCCCCACTGGTTCTGTCCAGCTCCACGCTTCCAGAGCACCCCCAAGTGTCTGCGCCTCCAGAGCGCCCTCAAGAGTCTTCGCTGGTTCCGTCCAGCTCCGTGCTGCCAGAGCGCCCCCAAGAGCCCATGCTGCCAGAGCGCCCCCCCAGAGCCCTTCCAGAGGGTAAGAGTTGGGTGGGGGGCTATATACCCGAGCTCCCTGCTCCACCATGGCCCCCCGAGCATCCTGACCCGCCATGGCCTCCTGAGTCCCCCGACCCGCAATGGACCTGCCCTGGCGGTCTCCCTTGTCCTGGCCTCGCAGTGGCCTCCAGGGCGCCCGCCCCCCCGGTGGAACTGTTGTGGCATTGGACGTGCCTTCTGGGAGGGGGGAGTAATGTTAGGAGGTTTTACTCCTTGCGAACAACAACACGTAACACATGGGAGTAATATGATCTCTTTTTCTTTACTGCCGGTCAACAGCCTAGCAGTAGTGTTCTTAACAAATTGTAATGAATGCATGAATACAGTACCCGTTTCAAAATTCTTGAGGGAGAGAAAAGTTTTAACTTTTGCAAGGCAGCATGACTCCAAAAAGCATGATTTGATGACATAATTAATCTGTTTATCAAACCGCAGTCCTGAGTCAAATAAAACACCAAGGTCTTTCGCGCACAGAGTAACACAAGAACTTAAAAGGCCTAGATCCAGACCACCACCATCATAAAAATCACTTGGTCCAAACCATACAACTTCAGTTTTTTTTCTCATTTAAGGCCAAACAATTTTGCGAATTTCAGGTCCCGTAAGCATGCTAGCAAACACTCAATGGAAAATGAATCTTAAAGTTTAAGTGGGAGGTACAACTGGGTGTCATCAGCATATAAATGAAATGATACTCCATGTTTAGAAAACAAGGATCCCAGTGCCAGCATATAAGCATAAAGAGATAAGTATAGGAGCAAGGATTGATCCCTGCGGAACACCACAGGAGAGTGTGCTACTGAAGAAATATGTTTTCCAATACATACAGAGAACTTCCTTTTGGTTAGACTGAAACCATTTAAAACAGTACAGAGACTCCCTTAGCTTCTCGTATGACACCTGCAGTCTGTCCTTACGGAATTTGCATTCAGACCTTCTACATACTCGTCTGAGTGAATGAATAGAGTCATTAAACCAGGCACATATTTTTCTTTAGAACACTTACATTTCAAAGGAGCAATGTTATTAAAAATGTTCAAACCAGAGTTACTAAAATGATTGAAATACTCATCAGCATTATATTCTTAAGTCCAAAACTCATCCAATGACGATTCAACAGCCGTGTACGCATCCGCTAAATCCTCACAGGCTGTCAGAGAGAAATAACGAGACCATCACGTATTTTTTAATATCACGAGACGGCGGAGGGCAAGAGAACGCAGTCTGAAGTAGCTGCTCACTTAAACGATCTTGCTCGTCTCAGTCTGCTCAATCGCATGTCCTAATTTTGCTGAGTTAAATGTGTTCCTAGGTCAACATATTTTGTTGACCCTGGAACAACATTTTAATCCAAAAATTTAATCTTGACCATATCCCCACACCTAAACCTAACCTTATCCATGAGTAATCCCTAAATTCAGAGGAAATTATAGATGAATGATATTGATGTACAAGCACCAAACACTGATTGTAAGCCTAAACTTCACAAAAACTATAAACTGGTTCTTTAAATCTGATTGGTTAATCACAATGTTGTCCTAGAGTCAACAAAGATGTTGATCCAGGAACATGTCACACTTGGTAAAATCAGGTTCTGCCTGCTCAATCTTGGTGATGTCAGTGCCCTAAACAATATTATAATGAACTATTTCACATCCAGAGATGAAGGATCGGATGAAGTTACTAAAAAAAAGAAAAAGAAGAACAATTCTAATGTCTGTATGTTGTTCAGCGTTTGCAATACAGTGTGTGTGTGTGTGTGTGAGTGTGTGTGTGTGTGTGTGTGTGTGTATCCATACCAATGCACAGCATGTTTCATTTCTTAATGTGTTCAGCACACACACCCTATTGTGTGTGTGTGTGTGTGTGTGTGTGTGTGTGTGTGTAACGTGGGTTTGGGTTTTGTTTCTGGTTTAGGCAAGGCAAGGCGATTTTATTTCTAGAGCACATTTAAAACAATTTAAGATTTAAAACTTCCAATATCAGGAGACAGCCTAATATATGATGGTAAGTCATTCCACAATCTAGGGCCAGCAATCAAAAAAAGCACGAGCTCCTTTTCATTTCAAACGAGATCGAGGCACAGAGAGCATCATGCTGTTGGAAAACCGTAATGTTCTAGAGCTATTTCTAGGGAGAGGGAGATCTATAATATATACAGGAGCTTGACCATGTAATCCCTTGTAAACAAACAGTAACACCTTAAATTTGATGCGATATTCAACCGGCAGCCAGTGCAAAGAAGCGAGAATTGGTGAAATATGAACCCTCTTTCTAGTTCCAGTAATTAAGGAACCTCGCAGGAACATTCTGTACCAGTTGCAGACAGGATAAGGACGATTTAGACACACCAAGGTACAGTGAGTTACAGTAGTCGAGCCTAGAAGTGATAAAAGCAAGAATCACAGTCTCCAAATCCTTTACCGATTAAAATAAAAAAAAAAAAACGTTTTCAAATTCGAGATACAGTAGATCTAAGATGGTAAAAACTGTTTTTAACAACTGCACTGATTTGTTTATCGAACTTTAGTCCATTATCAAAAATCACTCCTATGTTTTTTTACATGTGACTGGGAGTTAGCAGATAGTAAGCCTAATTGATTGTTGATCAGAGTAATAGAGGCCGGTGGGCCAAAAACTAGTCTCAGATTTGGAGTCATTCAGTGTTAGAAAATTAGCAGCCAGCCAAGATCTAACCTCAGTCAGAAAATTCAGCAGATAGAGTATTTTAAAGTTATCCTTATGGTTTAACGGAAAATAGACCTGTGTGTCATCAGCATAAAAATGATATGAATTATTGCACTTTTGAAAAATACAACCCAGAAGAAGCAGGTATAGTGAGAACAAAAGTAGGCCCAAAATAGAACCCTGAGGCACATCACAGTTTAAAGGAGCTGAGGAAGAAGAGAAATTTCCAACCTCCACTGAAAATGGATCTGACAGAGAGATAAGATTTAAACCACTCTAGTGTGGAACCTTGAATATCTATAGCAATAGTATTGAAAGCTACACTTAGGTCTAAAAAGACTAAAATGGAACACTTTCCTAAGTCTGCTGCTACTAAAAGGTCATTCAACACCTTTAACAAGGCTGTCTCCGTACTTTGATGTGTCACACTTCACAAACTCAGAGCGAGGAGACGTAGGAATTCATTCAATAAATAGATTTTAATATCTAGTCACTTGGAACACAGGAATAGCAGGAGACACAGAACACAAGGATGACATTTAACAGCGAACGCAAAACACAGGGCTTAAGTAATGAGGCAAACGAGATGATTAATAAACATGGCTGGACACTAATGATTACAAATGAGGACAGGAAATACCAAATAAGGGCAAAACAGAACTAAACAGGAACACACACACGTGACAGATGCCTCCTAAAACCTGACCGATACTTGTCTAACAGATTATTAGAATTGAGATACACAGTCAATTGATGAAAAACCACTTTCTCCAAAACTAGATAAAAAAGAAAGTTTTGAAATAGGGCGGTAGCTATCAAGGCTATAAGGATTAAGGCTGGACTTGCTTTAAAATTAGGGGAACAGTGCCTTAGCAGTCCAAGTCAGACTGCTTAATGCAAGAACAAATAGAGTCAATATAATCTCTCATGATATCATAAGAGACTTGGAGTTTATCCTTCTTCCACTTTCTTTCAGCCTTCCTCCATTCCTGTCTAGAATCTCTAGTAGCATTATTAAGGCATGGTGTTCTGCCTCCGTTAGAGGCTGTGTACAATTTATGATGGACATTTGCATTTACCAGTATTATAATTTTGTGATACTTTAATGTTCCGTATAAGTTTATTTTTGCCTGCCGCTATTGTGTAGGTTGTTATGTGATGACTCTTATTTTGACGTGTTTCCGCGAGCGACGCATGTGAGATAACAGGAAGCTGCAAGCTCGTAACACAGCAAGCCTTGACATGTTTGTGACGCATTTAAGTTAATCCTTCTAAACCCTGTCGAAAGCATTGGCTGTAAGTTCATTTAAATCATTAATATGTCCAGTTTATATTACGGAAGAGTATGTTCAGTTTAAAGGTGTTATAATTAAAGATGTTGTGATTGCCGATCAGAAATTGCATTAGTGCTCTGCATTGAGAATGCACCTAACTTGCTTTGGAGTTAACTATGTATCTGTATACATTTTACTTGTTAAACTGATACGTTTGTTACAGGCTTGATAATTACTTTTCTATATTTCTTTTATTTCATTTACAGTTTTACTTGGTTCAATGGCCGCGGAGTTTGATTGTGTAAACCACACATTGGACTATTAAAAGAGCAAGGTGCTCATATCCTGGCTCTTGAACAGAGTTTGGCTTGCTGTTTATTTATTTTACACGCTAGGAAAGCAAAACATATAAAGAGAACAGTACACATGGTTTCACCTGAAGTTTAAGTTTCTTCATTTTAAAAGGGGTAACAGAATCCAGAACATTGCTACAGAGGGAATTAAAATGAAAAAGTTGCTCATCCACAGACAAATCCAAAAAGGAATACATAATAGGGCAAGCATCACTAGAAAACACATCTGCATACAACATAGCAGTAGAAGAGTTTACAGAATGAATTTTGCAACCACAAGGCGTAAAGTCAACCATTGGAGAGCTGAGGACAGAGGTAAACAATACTGCTGTATGATCAGAGAGACAGAAGTCATCAATTTGCAGAGTGGTAACTGAGAGACCTAATGAAATAACCAGATCTAATATGTGACCCTTATCGTGTGTAGGCTTAGATACAGACAAAACCAGATTAAAAGTGTCAATGATTTGAAGAAACTCATTAACCAGGGGATGAGAAGGACAACACACATGAATATTAAAATCACCTAAAATTAGTAATTTTTCATAAAAAGGAAAAAGAGAAGATAGAAACTCTGAAAATTGCTGCAGAAACATCTTGTTGTTATGGGGTGGACCAGTGGTGGACGAAGTACACAAATCAAGTACTTGAGTAAAAGTACAGATACGCATTATAAAATATTACTCCAGTAAAAGTAAAAGTACTGCTTTTTAAATTTTACTCGAGTGAAAGTACAAAAGTACTTGATTTTGTATGTACTTAAGTAAAAAAGTACTGATAGATAGATTTATTTTGCAATTTTATATTAGCACATAAGTGACCCTGGACCACAAGTCGCTGGGGTATATTTGTAGCAATAGCCAAAAATACATTGTATGGGTCAAAATTATCAATTTTTCTTTTATGCCAAAAATCATTAGGATATTAAGTAAAGATCATGTTCCAAGAAGATATTTTGTAAATTTCTTACCGTAAATTTATCTCAACTTCATTTTTGATTAGTAATATTCATTGCTAAGAACTTCATTTAGACAACTTTAAAGGTGATTTTCTCAATATTTAGATTTTTTTTGCACCCTCAGATTCCAGATTTTCAAATAGTTGTATCTCAGCCAAATATTGTCTGATCCTAACAAACCATACATCAATGGAAAGATTATTCAGCTTTCAGATGATGTATAAATCTCAATTTGAAAAAAAATGACACTTAAGACTGGTTTTGTCATCCAGGGTCACATATTTTTATAATCCTACTGCTCAAAATACCTGGGATTTTCCCAAAATAACCACTATATGGAGTCAAGATATATATTTTGTTGTTGATATGGACTACGTTGATGAGAGTGATGTTGTAATGTTCACTGTGAAGCTGACATTGTAATGTACCCGAGAGAAAACAAATTTGACCAACTAATTTTCACCAGTAAGAAAAAAAAGTGTTTTAAAGCTTGTTGTTTTGCAGAAAGTCAGTTATATATTACATGAGAATAAGGCCTGAAGTTAGGAAGAACATTTTAAGGAAAATATAATATTTTCATAATGATTTTTTTTCTTCACAAACCTTGTCTGTGGTGTTAAACACCCCTGGCCAAATGCACCCAGAGGGCATCACTTCCCACTTTGATAATTACTGTAGTTACCATGTTCTGAACATCACATCCTTGCTTTTTCCCTGTAATCTATCTAGGTGGTTGAATGCACATATTTGGACTTTATATGTAAAAATTTCTTCATCTTAGCACCAGCAAGCTTGTTAGCTAGACAGTTAGCATCAGCTAACAATATTTACTTATTTTCAGTATGATTATGATTATGAATAAACATTTATATCTGTCTACTGGGCTAGTTGATCTAAACAATATAACAATTTATACTGTTGATAAACAATATAAAAACAGACGTCACATGTGTCACGGCCCTGCTGGTGTGCCCTGGTTGGCCACCAGATGTCACTGTGTGTGTTAGCACATGGCTTATTGTTTGTTGTTTGTGCCATGTGCTTTCCTGTCTATCGTCTGACCCCACCCTCCTTGTTATCTCATTATTGTTTCAGTGACTTCACCTGGGTCCTCCTCGTTTGGCTCCCCATATAGTCTCCTGGTGTCTGCTGTCCTTTGCGGTTTCGTTGTTTAATGTTGGAGATTTGGTGTCGTGTGTGGGTTTGCTTGTGTGTGCTGTGGCGGTCTGCCTGCCTGCCTGTTTTCCCCCTCGGGGTGGTTTTTGTTCAGTTTTTGTTTCTTTTTATGATTAAAAAGACCCAGTTTCTCCTGCACTTGAGTCCTCGCCTCATCTTTTGACCGTTCCCGTGACAACATGGGGCTAAATGCATAGCATTTTAATAAAACTGCTAACGTTACAGCAGCGGGGAATATGAACTTGCATGAATTATTTTATTTAATCTGTGTCATTTTAATGTTTCGTTTTTTGACCTAAAACATAAGACACTGATGTTCATCTGTCTGCATTCGAGCATTTCAGTGGGATTAAATAGATCACCCTTACAGCAGATTTAGTTCACAAACAACTGACAGTTTTGACCTAAATATATTTTCAGTTACAATAATTAATCCTAAAATTCGACATTAGTAACTTACTTTTCACAGCATCAGTCGCGCGCGCGCTAACGAGATCTCCCGGTTGTTGTGAGTTCAGTTCACTGGAGACTCGCTCTAAACGATTCATTTGAATCAGTGAGTTGTCGACACAAAAACAGCTGCAATCGGATCATTCCAATTCGTGAATGAATCGTTTGTTGCAATTTGCGAACCGATTCAACGGGTTCATTGAAAAAAATCAGTTTGTTCATGAATCAGACACCGCGTCTGCGTCTCGGAGCACGTGATGTATTATAAGTAATAAAAGTAAATAACAAAAGTAATAATGTAGTGAAGTAAAAAGTACGATCTTATGCTTTGGAATGTAGTGAAGTAAAAGTAAAAGTTACTCAAAATAAAACTACTCCAGTAAAGTACAGATACTTGACAAATTTACTTAAGTACAGTAAAGGTACTTTGTTACTGACCACCACTGATTAAGGCACAGAGAAGAGCATTGTCTGTGCAAAACTTGAGACGTTGGACTTCAAAGCTACTGAAGTTGTCCAGAGGTAGTGACCGGCACTTAAAACTGTTCTTAAAATTATCGCAACCCCTCCACCATGACTAGTTGTCCTTGGAGAGTTTATAAAATTACTTCAAAAAGGGGTCCATGATCGCCGTACTTTAAACCAAGTCTCAGTTGTAAACATAAAATCCAAATTTCGAGATGGAAAAAAAGTAATTGATCATGTAAGTGGTCACACTTTACATTAGGTGGCCTTAACTACTATGTACTTTCATCAGAAAATAAGTACAATGTACTTATTGTGTTCATATTGTATTTCAGAACACTTTTGCTGCTATTAAGGTGGGATATGGGTAAGGTTAGGGACAGGTCATGTGGTATGAGTAGATTTAATGGTGGGTTTAGGTGTAAGGGATGGGTCAACAGTGTAATTATAAATGTAATTACAGAAATTAATTACAGATGTAATTACATAAAGATATTATTAACAATATAAGTACAATGTAAGAACATGTATGTACACAATTGTACCAAATGATTAATTTAAATTTAAGTACATAGTAGTTAAGGCCACCTAATATAAAGTGGGACCATTTAAGTTTCATTTAAAATTGATCTTACATTTAGAAGAGCCATTTTTATGGTAGTTGAATCCAGAGCTTTAGACCCTGATGATGCTGTGCCACCATTTGTCTGCTGTAGAGCATATTCCAAAGCTCTGAGATTGCCAAAGTTCACCACAGGCTGAGAGCTTGTTCTTAGGAAGGCACGATCAGGTACCAGTCTGTCTGCTGTGTCCAGATGCCGGGGCCAGAGAGGAGAAAAGTAGTAAAGTCTTAATCCATACTTAAAAATTTGGTCAATCGGTGCACAAGCAAATGAGGTAACAAAAGCATGATCCAATAGCTCTCCTTAATCACTCCTTAAAAGTTATAGCTGCGTTTCCCCTGTCTTCTCAGTTGTCTCTTTGTTTTGTTTTGTTTGTGATGTGCCTGGCTGTTTCTTACACATAACACATAGTTGGTGGAATCTGAGCAAGGAACGGGGGATTAAAAGATCCACATCCACATTCATCATAACCCATACAGGAATCAATAGACGAAGATTGCAAACTGAGAAGAGACTGGCAATCGTATGTAATTAATGATAACACTTTATGCACTTATGCACATAAAAAGCATCAAAGCTAAGACAAACAATATAAAACGCTGCAAAAACTGAAAGCGATGGCAAGCCAGCAAAAACAGCAGCACCATCTTTGTTTGTTCTGATAAAAATGACATGTTTAGGTTATGTCTTTTATTTTGATATTTTGCCTTGTTTTATGTTCCTGCCATGTGCTCCTCTTGTTCTTGTGTCTTGTTCTGATTGGTTCCTTAGTTGCATGTGTCATGTTGTGATTGTTTTTTTTTAGTCATGTCTTGTTCCTCATTGGTTATTTTATGTCATGTGACCCTTAATGTTTGGTATTTATAGCCCTCATGTTGCCATTGTCCCTTGTCAAGTATTGTCCCTGTAATCCTCTATTGGTAAGTTTATGTTTCTGTTTTGTTCATGAAGTTTGGAGTGGAGTGCGTGCAAAACAACCACTGTTCCACGGCCTAATTCAAGAAGCCGACACATCTAAAGTCAAAAAACATGAATGATTATGGAGTTTGCACCACGAGCTGGAGGAGAACATGGATTTTCATGAGTACATGAGGAAAGCTTAGCGCTTTAACAAGAAAGCAGAATGAAATAAATGCTTTGAAGCTGGCGAAGATAAAGAAACTCTTGCTAAGCATGTTGCTGTTACGTCTGTAAAGAGGACTCGTACTGGAACTTATTTTACTTTTTATTGTTCTCATCAACTTCACTGAACTCCGTCACTGAACACCCACATAACTGAACTGCGTGAAAAACATTCTAGCGTCCACGTCATTGCTCGTTCCCAACTCTTAAAGTGACCGACACTCTTTATCTCTTATTGATGTAACAAACACATGACTAATTAAACACCAGATTATAAGTCTAACTAAACATGCAACATTTCCCCTCCCCTCCCGGGAACTAAGTGTGAAAGGACGTTAAGTAGTCCTGAAAACAAGCAGGCCGAGCGTGCGATCTGGTAGGTCTGCCTTGCGATGCTCCAGATGGTAGTATGGATGTTGCTTGTGGAGTCACTGTATGCTGTGCCGGGGGCAGAGGGCATGAAGAACTGAGCAGAGAGCAAGGAAGCACAGCGTCTTGTGTGTGATCTGCATCAGAAGGGCACTGTACTTTCCTAAGTCGACTGGCATGCCAACGGGAACCATCTGATAGCTGGAATGTAACTGGGCCTAACTGCTTTTGCACCTGCTGGGGCTGTGACCAGAAAGTGTGGAGCTTGTTTTTCCGGTGTGGCCGCTGAACCCGCACCCAGTCCAGTGGGGATATTCTGGGAATCCGGGCCTTTTTCTTTGCATCGAATCTGTTCCGTGCTTTGAGCTGTTGTTCACGTACCCTGGCTTCCACCACAGGGTTTCCATCATAAGAAGTAGGAGGGCAAAGTCTATGCAGGGGTAACTCCAACTCTCGCCCCAGCATCAGTTTTGCTGGTGACACCCCAGTGGTGGCATGCTGAGCTGCTCTGTAATGTAGAAGAGTCTGAGACAAAGCCTCATTGAAAGAGCAGCCTTGTGCCAAGTGGGCTCTCAGACCATTTTTAAGCGACTGGTTGAATCTCTCTACGCCCCCATTTGACTGTGGGTGATAGCAAGCTGTTCGTAGGTGTTTGAGGCCTTTGCTTTGGATGTAGCTGGTAAACTCAGCAGACACTAGTTGAGGGCCATTATCTGTCGTCAAGGTCCTCGGAAGGCCCCAGCGGGCAAAGAGCAACTCCAGGAAGTCAATGATGGAACTGGACGTGACAGAGCCCACAGATGTAACCTCCGGCCACTTCGAATGTAGATCATAAACTACTACAAGGAAACGCAGATGATGGGGCACGTCATGAAGTTCACCGCAGATGTCCAGCTGAATGTGGTCCCAGGGTCGAGTTGGCCAAGGCAAAGACCCTAGTGGCGGCGGAATTGGTGGGCCTGTTTTCCCGCTTACAAGACATGGAGCACAGTCCCGAACAAGCTGTTCAATGTCTTTGTCCAGCCCTGGCCACCATACAAGATCCCTACAGCGCTGTTTTAGTTTGACTATGCCGAGATGGACCTCATGCGCCATGGTCAGCACTCGTCCTCTGAGTTTAGCAGGGATAATGGCGCAGTGTCCACGGGCCAAGCATGTGTCATTCCAGCATGACAATTCGTGTTTCACTCGGGCATACGGCTGGATATCTGTCGCAACTTGAGCTGGCCAGCCATTCAGAATATACTCACGGACAGCAGATATTGTGGAATCAGCAGCAGACACCTCTGTGAGTTCCTCCAAGGACACAAAAGCTGTCAGGGGTGCATGCACTAGTTGAACAAGGTCACTGTCCTCAACCACCTGACAGGAGGCAATGGGTGATGACACAGAACGGGACAGCAAATCAGCCACCACATTATCTCTGCCTGAGGTGTATTGTATTGTAAAGTCATACTGCTGGAGACGGTCAGTCCAACGGTACATTCGCAGTGGTTTGTGACCAGACCCAGAAGGAGACATAAGTGCACTCAGGGCTTGGTGGTTGGTTCGAAGGGTGAATTTTCGGCCATAAAGGTAGGCATGCCAGCGCTCGCAGGCCCATACACAAGCCAGAGCCTCCCTTTCTCCAGTTGAGTACTTTTGTTCAGTCAGGCTGAATGCACGAGATGCAAAAGCCACAGGCCGTTCAATGCCTTTCTGGAGTTGTGAAAGAACAGCGCCAGCAGCAGTAGCTGAAGCATCACAAGTGACCAGTGTGGGGCAGTCAAGACTGAAGTGTGCCAAGACAGGTGGGCTTGTCAACAGTTCCTTAAGTGTGCGCACTGCATCAGAACAAGCTGAGGACCAGGTCCATGGAGCATCCTTTTTGAGCAGCTGGCGGAGAGGGTATGTAATTGTGGAGTACTGAGGTAGAAAACGCATATAGTATGTTGTCATCCCCAGAAACGACGCAACTTGTGCTGCGGACGATGGCTCCGGCACCTGATGTATAGCCTCAATATTGGAGTGCAATGGCGAAAGGCCCTCAGCTGAAACATGAAAGCCAACAAAGTCAACCTCTGGCACTGCAAATAAGCATTTCTCCATGTTAAGTGTCAAATTGTGGTGACTGAGTGCAGCAAAAGTAGCCCTTAAGCGCTGTTCATGAATCTCTGCATTCGGGGCATGGACAACGATGTCATCAAGGTAGATGGCAGTACCAGGGACCCCAGCCAGTATGGTGGACATGATTTTCTGGAAACAACTAGGGGCCGAGCTGGGTCCAAAAGGCATCCTTGTGTAACGAAATACGCCAGCGTGCGTAACGAATGCTGTAAAAATTGTTGAGCCATGAAAGTGTGTTGTCAGCTCTTCGATTGATGGCAGAGGGTAACGATCTGGAATTACTGCTTTGTTGACGGCCCTTAAGTCCACGCAAACTCTCAGTCCGCCAGATTTTTTCTTAGCCACCGTCAAATTAGACACCCATGGGGAGGCGTCAACAGGTTCGATGATGCCCTCTGCTTGCAGTTTGACAAGTTCTGCTGTGACTTCCTCACGCATTGCCAGCGGAGTGTGGCGAAGTGGCTGAATGACTGGTTTTACTGTGGGCTCCAAGAGAGGCTGGTGAGTGAACGCAGCTAAGCACCCAAGGCCTTCAAACAGCGTTGGCCATTCTTGTTGCCAGGGACAGCTGACTGTCAGAATTTGAGCCCCCTTATTGTCCAACAGAGAAAAATTCAGGCTCATAAACAGGTCCAATCCAAGGATATTGCTGCCAAGGCGTGTAATGTGAAATGGGAAGTTGGGTAGGGTCTTGTTGCCATACTGCACAGGCGCATGTAGAAGACCGATAACATCAATTTCTGAACGTCCATATCCAAACAAATTCAGGGCAGGTGGCTGAAGGGAAAAGTGTGGCAGGAAACGTTCATAAGTGGCCATATTGAGCAGTGAGACTTTAGACTTTGTAGAAAAACCTGCTGAATTGGTGTTTATTGAATGAATAATGGCAGGGGTTGTAGCGTTAGCACGTGGGTTTCGTTGTGTAGGAGCTTGAACTGGAGCAGACCGACACCATTTTGCAAAGTGGTTCAGCTTTTGACAACGTCGACATGTTTGTCCCCGTGCAGGGCATTCAGGGGCACGTGATGAGTGTCTACCAGACCCACAATTTCCACATCGTCGATGAACTTGAGGGCGTGCATATTGTATGTCAGCACTTGACATACCTGCCTCTGCCCCGTGAATTTGTGTGCATTCTTGTATCGTGTCCCCACTGCTTACACTTGATTCATGTGCAGTATTTAATTTAGCAGCGCACTGTGCAGCAGACTCAATTTGAGAGGCCAGAATTACAGCTTTCTCTAAAGTGAGATCATCATCTTCCAATAACAGCCGCTCCCGAACGAGTGTATTGTTAGTTTTCTCAATTAACTGATCTTGTATCATCTCATCTGATAATTCGCCAAAACAACACGGTTTTGCCAGTCCTCTCAAGTCAGCAACATATTGGGCAATCGACTCACCAGCACGCTGTCTGCGCTGCCGGAACTGCAGCCTTTTTAGCAGGAGACTCTGTTTTTTTTCAAAGTGTCGATCTAACAATGTAATCGCCGCGGCGTAATCGTCCGCATCTCCGAGTGTGCGAAAAACACGCTGTCCTTCGGCACCAAGACAGTGGAGGAGTATGGCCATTTTCCGCTTTGTCGGGACGCCATCGAGACCCATTGCTAACAGGTAAGTTTCAAACGACGTTTTCCACTGCTCCCATGGGACCGTCGGCTCGCCAGGATGGGGCAAAAAAGGGCTCGGGGGAGATAACGACAACGTGGGGAAGTCTTCAGCCATCCTTGTCGCCAATTGTTACGTCTGTAAAGAGGACTCGTACTGGAACTTATTTTACTTTTTATTGTTCCCATCAACTTCACTGAACTCAGTCACTGAACACCCACATAACTGAACTGCGTGAAAAACATTCTAGCGTCCACGTCATTGCTCGTTCCCAACTCTTAAAGTGACCGACGCTCTTTATCTCTTATTGATGTAACAAACACATGACTAATTAAACACCAGATTATAAGTCTAACTAAACATGCAACAGTTGCAACTTTTAATACTGTGCTAGCAGAATTTATGGAACTGCAAATGTCTGTTCAGAGATTGTTGAGTGATGATGAAAAGGAGGCTGACCACATAGACTGGTATGAGCCGAAATTAATTAATTTCCAGGAATTTTTGATTGGAATTGAAACATGGATGGGTGAAAATCCTATAAAGACAGATGAAGAGCTCTTGGAAGGTGCTGTTGGGCCTAAAGACAGTGTATCTCAAGCCTCTGATGAAGCTTCTAAAATAATCCGAAAGTTATCTAGTAGAGTTTCTTCTAAAAGCAAAATGAGGGCATCTGCTGCTTTTCTAAATGCTGAAGCAGAACATGCAGCACTAAAAGCTAAATCTAAAGCTTTGGAGCAGGAGCATATTTTGGATTTGGAGGAGGCTCACTTGAAAGCAAGAAAGGACAATATTGTTCTGGAAGCTGAAATGGCTGCAGCTGATGCTAAAGTAAATGTTTTCTTAAAATGTGAAACACTACTTGAAAAAAAATGAGCTCAAGTAGCAAGTTCAAAGTTTTACACCAGCAGCACATATCCATCTACGGAGTATATAGCACCTGCAAGAATGCAAAGGTACAAACAAATCAAGATAAACAAGCAAACAAACAAATATAAATCTACTCCGATTGTTAAAACACAAAGCTTTGAGAAAACTCAGAAACATAAAAGGGACTCAACCACTCTGGACAACACAACTCTTGTAGCTGTTTTGAAAAAAAATAAATAAATAAAAATAACAGCAATTCTCCCTTCTTCCAATGTTCAGCAGAATTCCTGTGTTCAGCAGAGATCCTCTACAGTTCAGATCCTTCATTAAAGCATTTGAACAGAGTATAGAAAACAAGACTGACAGCATGCAAGACAACCCAATAATCTGGTTCGCAGTTACTTGCACATGGATCCTGAAAAATGTTACATGGAAGCAAAGAAGAAACTTCAATGGAGTTTTGGTAACAGTGTAAAGATAGCTCTAAGATCATATGCACTTTTTCTTTGAGGCTGCTACAACAATATGTTAATTTTGTGGAGCAGCTGGAAAATTCAGCCAATATGAGAACTATTGTTTCCAAGCTACCTTTCAAGCTTCGTGACAAGTTGAGAACAATTGCTTGCAGCATACAGGATAGACATGATATAAGTGTCAAGTTTAATGATCTTCTTGAATTAACTGAAAATCAGACACGAGCTGCATTGTATCCTGAATTTGGTGACATCCAAAGCCCAGCAGACAAGAAGGGAATCTCTAAAGTAACATCAGCTGCAAAGTCCAATATCAAATGTGGTACCTGCCAAGCAGTACCTTCTTTTTTTTAGTCTGACTACGCCACCCCCTGATGATAGGCAGGAGGAACCACAAATCTTTCTCTGAATACAGTGTGGCTAACTCAGTTTTTCCCCACACAGGGACAGTCAACAAGAGGCAGATATATAAATGTATCACCAAAATTTATTACACTTTAGTACACAAATGTAAAGGTTATTAAGAACGGATCTTAAAAATACTGCGATAAATGACTGGTGGAGTTTTCCTCAATCTAGGAAGGTCGGATCAGCCAATGCAAAACCCCTGCTCAGGAGGCCCCTGGGGAGACAGAAACAGCAGACAACCCCACACCAGTCAAAGCATGCAACACAGCAAGCACTACACACTTAATATATTTAGATACCACTACAAGATATCACACCGTGTCGTAGCTACAAGTACACACCAATACAGTGTCTCTCCCAGTGTGGTTCTCCGACGAGAAGGGGCAAAGCATCAGTGTGGATCCGGCCTTGTACAGGGATAGCCTATGCAGAGAACATAGTTAAGGAGGAGAACTCCCAGCATTAATGGCCACAATTAATCAAGAAAACAATACACAATAATACTATGAGTGTGGCACATGAATGGTAGGCCCAAGGGCAAAATCACAAATAACCAAACAAAATGAACAACAACAGAAAACAATAAAGAAAAATATATTAATCACAGAAAAACAGTGGCTGGCCTGGTCCCCTTTCAATAGAAACCAAGCATGTTAGTTGCCAACCTCATTAAACAGCATAACATAGCCAACTCAAACATAACTAGAAAATATAGGCCTACTTTTCAATATGCTCAACTGTCCCACAGCACATTGACAGCACGAAAACAAAAAAGGTAAATGTTCCGTTGCTACAAACAGAGAAAAGCATTAAAACATGTCCCAATGCAGGTATAAAACATCCAATGGAAAGTATACATAGTGAGGCATTTACCAGTGCAGCCCATCAGCTCGGGTCACACTGGAGGTGATCGCATAAATGTTAACCCTCCATGCAGAAGCCTGTGTCCTCCGTGAAGAGTAGACAAGTGCTTCTAGAATTACCCTAATAAAAATGAAATAAGTATTAAAATGAAATGGCAGTGATTAAACATGCTCTACCATGACAAATCATACCTGCATGAAAAGGGAGCCCAACTCACACAACAGTGCCTAGCATCAACACAAAAGAGAGTCTGACTTGCAGCCAGCAAACACTTATCACTTTCTGATTAGTCATGTGACCTCCCAGAACATCATGTGATCCCAGGTATTGGGTGAATATGATGCAGCTGTGTTATGTGTCTGCCTGTGTAGATCCCCACACAAATCTATCAGCAGAGGCAGTGGTTTTGCTACCGCAGATACTACAGTAACCGAAAGGCTGAATGATAAGTTGAAGTCAAGTTATGCTGCCTTGAGTGCAATGGATAAGCCATGCATGTTCTGTGGTAAAGACCACATGATGATATACTCCCTAAACTAAATTGTTTATTCTCAATGATCCCAACACAACCCACCCTCGCCTGGTTTAAATCTTTAGATTTAATTATTACCAAATTTTACTGGAAAAATAAGACCCCAAGAATTAAACTATCTACTCTACAGAAACCAAAAACACAAGGAGGATTGAAAGCACCACATTTCCACCACTACTCTCTGGCTAATCAGCTTCAACAGGTATACAAATGGATTCACCCAAACTCATCAGAAAACATATGGCTAGATAGTGAGCAAACAATTTGTAAGGATATTCTAACTTCAGATTTACCATTCTACAGTCAGACAATCAAAAAACACCCCTGTTTTAAAGCACCAACTATAGCAGCATCTCTGACAGCCTGGTGGAAATTTCACCAAATAACAAACACTCCTCTTGCTCCATCTACATACACCTCCACTTGGAATAATCCAGATTATACAGTTAATAAAAAGCCACTTAATTTACACACATGGACAGAAAAGGGCATCACACAACTCCAACACATCTTTCATAGAAATAATCTGGCCTCATTTTCATATTTGGTCCAGGAATACGGCATCAGGAGTAATAGATGATTTGATTTGTAGATATTCCAAAAAACTATCCAATCAAAAATTAACATTCAAACCATTAATCTAGAACTCTCACCTTTAATCTCAGAGTTAATTAATATATCGTCCTCAAAAAAACTACTCTCCAAAATATATAGAATAATATTAAAATCAGACAACACATTAAGTTTACCACATGCTAAGTGGGAATCAGACCTATCTATTGCTCCTGATGCCGATTTCTGGACACAAATCTGCAAAAATATCTACTTTATGACTAAAAAAGCCAACTTGCAACTTGTACAATATAAAGTACTTCACAGATTTCACTTAACCGGACAGAAATTGTTTAAAATGGGATTCACTTCAGAAACATGTTCACATTGCACCCAAAATGAAACAGATACATATGTTCACGCCCTTTGGTATTGTACCCCAATTAAAAATTTTTGGGAAAAGGTCATTGAATCACTATCGGTCACTGTGGGATGTCACATCCCAAATTCGCCATCAGTTTGTTTACTAGGCGATATATCCATAATCAGTATAGACAATATAAACAGTCAGTTACTCCTGGTGGCACTAGCTATCGCCAAGGCCCTGTTGCCTAGCAGCATCCTTCCCTGGCACCCCCGTTGGAGTGTGACATGGGCTGGGGCATTATAGTTCTGATATGTCATAGCCACGGTGGGATCGGAGGCACCCCCCAATTATTAAACATTTATTAATTTATAATCCAATATTAATATTATTAATCTTATTATTTATACCTGCCCTCTTCGTTGTACTCCACCCCTCCCCAATTTTGATGAAATCATTATTTTTATTATTATTATTATCATTATGATTAACATTATTATAGTTATTATTGTTGCTAATAACATTTGTTGTCTCTATTATTATTAGTCTTTATTTATTTCTATTTATATATTTATTTGTTTTGTTTATATTTGTTTTTTATTACTCTGCTTATATCTGTTATCAATCTATTATGAAGCTATCTCAGTTGTATGCTTCCATCCCCAACCCTAGATACAATGACACACATGCAGGCACGGGCGCACACACACACACACACACACACACACACACACATACATGCTCACAGACATATGAATGCAAATACAGGAGTTAATCAGAACGGACTCGTATAGTTGGCCATCAGTATGTTTGTTTGTCCAATTGGTTCTACATTTTGGCACATGCAAATATTGTCACCTTATAAACTCGTTTTTTTTTTGTTGTTTGTTTTTGTTTTTTTTTTTTTTTCTCTGTTTTGTTTTGTTTATTTTTTCTTCTCTTTGTCTTATATGTTTGGTATATTATGTATTTGGTACATGTAAACATTGTCACATTCTTTACTTGCATAATAAAAAAATAAATAAAAAAAAAGACCACATGGTGGAAGTCTGTGATACTCTCAGAAATAAACCTAATAAAGAAAAGGTGGACTTTGAGAAGGCAAAAGGGTTGTACTTTGGATGTTTGGAACAAGGGCATATGAGCAAAAATTGTCAAAACCGCAAGTGTTGTCAGATTTGTTAACGTCACATATCCCAACCAATCAACATATTGAGACGAAAGAAGTTCAAAGAACTGACCAGATTCCTAAAGTTTTTCCAAAGAATCAGATATCAAGTGCATTGGTTTCTTTGAAAGATGAGAGGTATATTGGGGCTGGTACAAAGAATTGTGCTCTGTCCATACACAGCAAAAATTAGAATGTTGAAATTTCAGTGTTAAACATTTCTGAGTTGATTTCAACACCCAAAGAGTAATTTTAACACATTCGGAGTAAAATGGTGTCCGGTGTTGGAGTTATTTGACAGAGTTTGATCATCAGTGTTAAAACAACTCCAAAGAGATGTAATTCTCCGCCCACACATTTCCATTCATCGCTGGAGAATCTACCGCCATTATCCTTGCATCGGTTCCAACGGTAATTAAAATGAAATCATGCTTACTTATTCAATATCAGCATGTACAATAATATGTAGTATGGAGCACTGCACAGAACATGCAGACAAATGTATTTAATATATTAAATTGTGGAAGCGAACAAAGTACAATGTGGCTAATGTTACAACTTGGGATTTGGGAACAAATTAATTAGTGGTCTCGCCAGGGTATCACCTCTATATATTTTATATTATATATATTTATATATATTATATTTTAGTTACACACACCATGGTCACGATTTAATTAGAATGTTTTTACTAAGCTTTGGTTAATATTAGTAGTGAACAGCGTTATTTGTTGATGTGGTTAGATAGCTAATGTTAGCTACTGAAGTTACGTATAACTTTATAAAAGAAGGGTTTTACAAGCTCAAAGCGATGAAATAATTTGGACAAGGCAGTGTGCAGTGTGGTGCTGACTGTATTCACAGACGTTTGAGTTTTATTAACTTTGAAAGCACTCAAAATAAATAAATGAAAAAAAATATTTCATATTTCTTATCCTTGTGCTGGTCATCACAGTATTTGTAATATTTTAATACTTTCTGATTCTTTAGAAGTTGCTGACTCCTTGTTTTCCATATGAGACGTCTTACTCAAGCAACAGCTCAAGTGCATCGACTGAAGTCCCTAGCAAGAGACAAAGAACTAAGTATCTGCACTAAACAGGTTAGAACATAGCTTGTTTTTATATGAGTTCACCCAGAAATGAAAATTCTGTCATTAATTATCTCCAAATTGATCTCCAAAAGCATTCTTGCAACAACTCTCATGGCAACACAACACACATGTCAATGTTTCCTTGTGAACATGTGTTGGAGAGTTATAATTTGCACAAACAAAGCACTCACATTGCTTCATAAAAATTTAGATGGAACCACTGTAGTCACATGATTTATTTTAATGATGTATTCACAACATTTTCTGGGTCTTTAAAGTGGTAGTTGTGTGGACTGTCAATGGAGTGTCACAAATCTGTCAAATTTTATTAAAAATATCTTCATTTGTGTTCTGAAGATGAACAAAAGTCTTATGGGTTTGGAACGAAATAAGGGTGAGTAAACATGGCAGAATTAAAACAATTTTTTTTCCTCCGAGTCTGTAGAAATGTGTGAATCACCATGCTCATGTTTTTATTTAATTTATTAGATGGATGAAGCTAAAGTTCAAGTCTGGTGGTGAAGCAGTACTACAGGAGTATCAAGAAACCCTTACAGATGCCAGAAGAAGACAAATGATAAATAAACTGGTGGCTCACATGAATGATACTGTCACAGCTCAGTCAGGCCCTTCACTCCACCAATCACAGAGATCCGCATCACCAGAGTATTGAGCACTCACACCTGCACCCAATCATGTCATCAACTGCCCTCACTATAAGTACTCCACGCACACTCACTTCACTGTCCGATCTCGTTCATACCTACATGGACTCCGACTACTCTACTCCTAGAAAGCAAAGATCATATCCTTCAGAGAAAAGTATTACCTTACCTGTTGACCTTACCTGCTGTGTTCCTTCCTCCTAGTGTCGTCTATGTTCGTCAGTGAAGTGAGTGGATTCCCCAAGTCTTACTCTCCTTGCCGTGCTGTGGAAATAAGAAGAAACTCCATTACTCCATCTGTACAAGTCACCCGATACTATCTCATCTCATACTTACCTCTTCACTTTAAGTGTGCCTCACCTGCATTTTAATAAACGTCTCACCATTATTCACTAGATCACCTTGTGTCCGAGTCCTTCCGTAACAGATACACAAAGGTAATTTGATAAAAATAACAAAAATGATCCAAATAACTGCATGGCCGTTGTGCAAATTAAGATAACTAGGTTGATATCTTCCCTTATGCAAAGCAATCAGAAAACAGAATGCTCTTGGCATAGTGATGCTGTTACCTTCCCTCAGAGATCCATATTCCAAGAAAGGCTACGTAAGTCATTGTTTGCATCGTGCTTTCATGCCGTACTTGCAGTGTTATGACAGGCTGTTTCTATGACATTGAAATTTGATTCTTTGAGATTTTAGACTGAATATGACAAAGGATTAAAAAAAAAAAATCTGTTTCAGGAACACTTTTATGATGCTGCAAGCAACACAGGAGACATTGCCTGGCATAATAAAAACAGTCCACAGGAATATTTGTTGAGGAGCGATGCCACCAGACAGCCCTCTTCCTCAACAGGTAGATGAATGTTTAAAATGATCTCTGTTCTTAAACTTATAAAGTATTGCATTTGAAGATTCCCATTAATTAATTCATGTGAATCTTTGTCTTCAGTCTACGGCCAGGAAATGGCATTTAATTCCTTCTATCACTACCAGGAGGACTGAAGTGCATGCGATGCTGCTGAAAGCCATGTAATCTATCATAAGGAGTGGCATTTTACTGTGGGTGTTGTGGGTCATTGTTAGAGAAAACAACATTATAAAAGTGATTGTTCAGTGACTGCGCATTATGTTTGTCTAATGTTCAGTTTTCATTTCATCTCTAGTCATGCTCCAGTTTGGAGAAGCACCTCAGCAACAACCAGCGTCAGCATCCATTCCTCCTTGCTGTTGGACATCAGAAAAGCAACAGCTTCTACATCGCCTTAGATAAGCATCTCATCCCATGCCAGGCAAACTGCTTCCTTGGAGCATTTAATGAACTTTTAAAGGCACATTTTGTGTTCAATTTGTCATATGATGCACTTGTGAACTTTTACACATTCCTACACATTCTGATGAGAATTTTCATGCATTCAGAGTACTATGAAGTGAGGAAAGGTGTATTATAAAAATGTCAGAGATTAAATTTTATGAGCCATTTGATATTCAAAATTTATATTGCAGATGAAAGTTTGTATACCATTCCTTCTTTTGTAATGTTTTAATTTAATTTCAAATTGCACTGCAAGGGAGAATTAAAAATAAACATGTTGATATAAATTTTGTTGTGAGTGGTAGTTGATTGATCTATGTTTTCAGTATATTAACAGTGTTTTGTAGATAATAGTCTTTTGAGACTGTACAGTGAAACATTATAACCACCTAAAACATGCAACTCTAAACAGTGTTGTTTTCACTGTACCCCTTTTAGTGTTATTTTAACACTTTTTTAAGAGTCAAAAAAAGGAACTCTGGCACAGTGTTAAATGTTTAACTATTTTGAAAGTGTAATTTAACTCAGCAAAAAGTCCAGTGTTGAATTAAATCTCAGAGTTGATTTCAACACTTTTTCAGTGTAGTTCCTGTTAATGTGAAGTTGTGTAAGGGAACCAAAATGAGAACAGACGTATGCATTCCTACATCCAGGTAGCTCTGCAACGTTTTTCACCGAAGAATTGATTGCGCAGTTAAATGCTACAAGAATAAAATATATATATATATTTCTGACAACTAAGGGGCTGGAAAAGCTTGTCACAAGTTACAGAGTTTCTGGATTAGAAGTGGCCACTCTAACAGATAATGAATTCCTAAAATAGCCTGATGTAGGGTAAACGTACCTATTAAGCTCACCAAAATCTACATTAAGACATTTTTAGTGCACAAGATATTGGTTTCAGTACAAAAAGTTATGTTAAAATAAAATATTAATCTCTCACACAAAAATATTCAATTTTATTTTAAATGACAAAAGCATTTAAATTAAGTCAAGTCACCTTCATTTATATTGCACTTTTAACAATACAGATTGTGTCAAAGGAACTATCCAATATCAAAATTGGAAAATAGTGTCAGTAATGTAAAATGGCAAGATTAAACACTCAATTTTCAGTTAAAGGCATTTCATTATTGAATTCAATGATGTCATCGTCCAGCTCAGTTCAGTTTAAATATAATCTGTGCAATCAAGTCGATGATATCGCTGGAAATGAAGTGTCCCCAACTAAGCAAGCCAGAGGCGACAGCGGCAAGGAACCAAAACTCCATCGGTGACAGAATGCAGAAAAAAAACCTTGGGAGAAACCAGGATCAGTCAGGGAGCCAGTTCTCCTCTGGCCAGACAAACCAGCAGTTCAATTCAATTGTAAAGGACTCATTTGGTTCCTGTGGTCTTGTCCCAATGGCTGTTTAGGTGACGAGGTCCTCACTGGGGATCTGTCTCTGGGGCTCGTCTAGGTGTCCTGATCTCCGCTGATGTTCAGGGCAGTAGAGGTCGTCTCTAGGTGCTGATCCACCATCTGATCTGGATACAGACTGAATCTGGTGACTGCAGTGACTATCTGATCTGGATACAGACTGGATCGGGTGATTACGGTTTTCTCGAAATAAGAAAGATACAGCGTAGATGCCATTCTTCTTACGATGTAACAAGTATATCGGGTGTTGTGGGAAGTGTTCTCGGTTCTGTTTGACCTAATTAATTCAGCCTAACAATCCTTTAATGGATTTGAATATTAGAAGCGTATTGCTGTATTATGTGTAAACCAGGTTGAAGAGATGGGTCTTTAATCTAGATTTAAACTGACAGAGTGTGTCTGCCTCCCGAACAGTGTTAGGTAGATTGTTCCAGAATTTTGGCGCTAAATAGGAAAAGGCTTTTCTGCCTGCAGTTGATTTTAATAATCTAGGTCTTATCAAATTGTCACAGATCAGTCAGGCCCTTCCATCCACCAATCACAGTGATCCACATCAAACGAGTACTAATCACGCTCACCTGCACCTCATCACCACAGTCATCTACTCCAGCATAAAAGCACACACCACAGTTCACCTAGCGTCCGATCTCGTAAACACTACGTGGACTCCATTCCCAAGACCAAGCTCACTGAGTATACTCCTATCTAAATTACCTGTTGTGCCTTACCTCCTGTCTTTGCTCCTCGTGTCGTCCTCTCCTCGTAGATCGTCTGTCTCCAGATTCCGTGTGCTCCTGAACGTCTCCTCGTCTCGTCATACCCGCAAGTCTGTGGATATCAGTATTGTTACCATCATTATCACATCTCTTCAGTTCTCGCCTCCAATCTCCACTACTCCTCTCCTGCTGAAAGATCACGGTTCCATTAACCTCAAACTGCTCAATAAACTCACGTACCATCACTCACCTCTGTGTCCGACAATATATTTTACAGAAGATCGGACCCTTACTTACACCAACGAACAGGATGAGCTCTCCGGATCCCTTTCAGGAGTTAGTGGACTCCCTGAAGAAGATCATACTACAATCACCTTCACCTCCGCTCCGTCCGCTCCTACACCTTCACCTACACGCACAACAAACAGCACTCCTTCTCCAATTGTTTTCGCCAGTCCCATGGCCCGACCAGCACCCTTCTCTGGTTTGGCGGAGGAGTGCAATGGCTTTCTCCTTCAATGTATTCTCACCATAGAATTACAACCGCACATGTTTCCCACAGACCAGTCCAAGATGGCATTTATAATTACTTCCCTGACAGGCCCCGCACTCCGATGGGCGGAAACTATCCTTCATCAGGCTGGTCCCGCCACACAGACGTTCTCTAATTTCATCGCCCATTTTCGGGAAGTATTCGGCAGCTCACCAGGAGACTCTTCCATGGGAGAACAACTTTATCAATTACGACAAGGTACGATGCCCATTCACCAATAAGCTCTCCAGTTTAGAACCCTGGCGGCGGCCAGCGGCTGGAATGAACCGTCACTACTAAAAATTTTTAGACAAGGACTCAACCCACAACTTCGCCTTCATCTCACTGCCTATGACAACACTTATGGGCTAGAAAAATTCATTCAGTTGGCCATCCGGTGCTCAAACCACATACAGTCTTGCTCCACAGACCCCTCTGTAACCATTGCCACTCCCCCCACACACCAACCAGAGACAAGTAACCCTCCAGAACCTATGCAAACAGACCCCACACGCCTTTCATTCAAGGAAAGACAGAGACGACTCACCCAGGGGTTGTGTTTATATTGTGGGATTCGTGGGCACAGGATCCAGGAGTGCCGCATTCATCCTCCTCGGGCCTTGGTGAGTACCATACGTCCTCCCATGACCAAGTTAAACCCTCTTTCCACCCATGCGCAGCTTACTGCCGGTTCCTCTGTAATTAGTTACCACTCTCCTCGACTCCGGTTCTGCAGGGAACTTCATCTCTGAAGACCTCTCCCGGCAGCTCCGACTCCCGACCTCAGTCACGAAGACCGCTTACGAAGTTCAGTCAATAACTGGCAAACCCCTCACCCGACGTTACGTCCAACACTGTGTGGGACCCATACAACTGCAAATTGGGCAACTACATCAGGAGGAACTCCATCTTCTGGTTCTGGAGGGTTCCACTGTGGATGTCATCCTTGGCCACCCATGGCTGGTGCAGCATGATCCCCATCTGTCCTGGAAGACAGGAGAAGTCCTAAAGTGGGGCGAGAGCTGTTTCCCTCATTGTTTTCCCCAACTACCACAACCTTCCCTCAAGGAGCCCGTCCAAATTCCTGTCCATTTCACCTCTATTGAGAGTCCTGTGGAGAAACAATCCATCGACATTCCCTCCTGTTATGCCCACTGTAGTGACGTCTTCTGTCCCAAGAAAGCTGCCCAGCTACCACCGCATCGGCCATGGGACTGTGCGATTGACCTCATACTGGGTGAGCCAGTACCACATGGACAGATCTATCCATTGTCACCACCTAAACAGAAGGCCATGGAGGAGTACATTGAGGAGGCGTTAAATCAAGGTTACATCGTCCCATCTACCTCCCCTGCTGCTTCCAGTTTCTTCTTTGTGGTCAAAAAGGATGGCGGCCTGAGACCCTGCATCAACTACCGCAAATTTAATGAAATCACCGTCAAGTATCGATTCCCTCTTCCCCTTGTCCCAACAGCCCTGGAACAACTCCGCGGTGCCACCATCTTCACAAAAGCGCTTCGCTCCGCAGCGCTTATAACCTCATCCACATCCGAGAGGGGGATGAATGGAAAACTGCCTTTGTGACCCCTACCGGCCACTACGAGTACCGGGTAATGCCCTATGGCCTAGTCAATGATTCTTCTGTTTTCCCAGGCTTCATGCATGAGGTGCTCCGGGAGTTCCTCCACCGCTTTGTCATTGTCTACATAGACGACATCCTCATTTACTCCCGGAGCCTGGCCGAACATCACCAACACGTCGCGGAGGTCCTTCAACGTCTACGAGAGTACCATCTCTATCTCAAGGCCGAGAAATGCAACTTTCATCAATCCACTTCCTTGGTTACATCAACAGTGGTGGCATTCGTATGGACAAGGGGAAGGTGGAGGCTATAACTTCCTGGCCCCTTCCCTCAAGTATCAAAGAACTCTAAAGATTCCTTGGTTTCTCCAATTTCTTTCGCCGGTTCATCTCCAATTACAGCACCATCACAATTCCACTCTACTCAAGGGAAAGACAAAGTCCTTATCCTGGAACCCTAATGCCATAGAGGCATTCAACAAACTTAAACACGCCTTCACCAGCGCACCACTCCTCGTTCATCCCAATCCAAATTTACCCTTCGTCGTGGAAGTGGATGCCTCCACAACCGGTGTTGGTACAGTACTCTCACAGCAGCAGGGGACGTCTCCCAAACTCCATCCATGCGCCTATTTCTCCTGTAAACTCAGTCCGGCGGAGAGAAATTACGACATCGGCAACCGTGAACTCCTAGCCATCAAACTTGCACTAGAAGAGTGGAGGCACTGGCTGGAGGGGGCAGCACATCCCTTTGTGGTACTAACTGATCACAAGAACTTGCAGTATCTCCGCGAGGCAAAGAGGTTGAACCCACGACAAGCCAGATGGGCTCTATTTTTCACTCGGTTCCAATTTAAGATCACATATCGCCTTGGCCCTAAAAATGTAAAGGCCGACGCTCTATCACGTATCCATAACCCCGAAGAAAACAATGGACCTCGCCACCAGTTGCCTCTGCTACCCCTCCAGCCAATCCGCCGGGCTGTCCCCCCGATCACCAATATGTCCCAAGAACGCACTCCGCTAATCCACTCCACTCACACTTCTCTTGGTACTGGCCACCCAGGGGCCAACGCTACTCTGTCGCTGCTACAAGACCGCTTCTGGTGGCCCAATATGGCCAGGGATGTGAGAAGGTTCGTACAAGGCTGCCCCGACTACACCATCTCCAAGAGTCCCCGTCATCTCCCTGCAAGCAAATTCCTACCATTACCCATACCTCATCGTCCATGGTCACACCTAGGAGTGGATTTCATAACGGATTTACCTGTCTCAGAGAACAAAACATGCATATTTGTCATCATAGACCGATTCTCCAAGTTCTGTCACCTCATACCCCTTGCAGGCCTTCCCACGGCCTTTAAAACAGCAGAACATCTTTCTTCTCCCTCCTAGGTGAGACCGTAAGCCTCTCCTCAGGCTACCATCCGCAGTCGAATGGGCAAGCCGAACGCAAGATCCAGGAAGTGGGACGCTTCTTGAGAACCTTCTGCCATAGTCACCAGAACTCTTGGAACCAGTTCCTAGGCTGGGCCTAGTACGCCCAGAATTCCCTACGTCAGAGCTCGACTGGAGTCACTTCCTTCCAGTGCATACTCGGTTTCCAGCCTCCCCTGTTTCCTTGGTCAGGAGAACCATCTGAAGTCCCCGCAATAGACTACTGGTTCCGAGAGAGCGAGAGAGTCTGGTACGCTGCACACCATCAGCTTCAGCAGGCAGTGCGCAGACAAAGGATGAGAGCAGATGTCCGAAGGTCAACCAACCCCGAATTTCAACCAGGACAAAAGGTCTGGCTGTCCACGAGGGACATTAGGCTGCGCCTGCCTAGCCGGAAACTCAGTCCCAGATTCGTTGGCCCCTTCACCATTCTGGAACGGATCAACCCTGTCACATACAAACTTCAGTTACCACCAATCTACAAAATTCACCCTACATTCCATGTATCACTACTCAAACCCTTCTATCCTTCTGTTTCCCCAGGGCCTGACCAGACAGAGGAACCCCCTCTCCCTCTCATCCTGGACGAAGGAGCGGTGTATAGAGTTAAGAAGATACTTGATTCCCGGCACCGTGGTGGTAAATTGGAATACCTCGTAGACTGGGAAGGGTACGGTCCGGAGGAACGCTCGTGGGTTCCCAGAGATGATATTTTGGATCCCACACTCCTGGAAGAATTCCACTCGAATAACCCCGACCATCCAGCACCCCGAGGCCGGGGTAGAGCACCACGACATCGAGGTCTGCCCTCAGGAGCAGGCCATGGAGAGGGGGGTACTGTCACGGATCAGTCAGGCCCTTCCATCCACCAATCACAGCGATCCACATCACCTGAGTACTAATCACGCTCACCTGCACCTCATCACCACAGTCATCTACTCCAGCATAAAAGCACACACCACAGTTCACCCAGTGTCCGATCTCGTAAACACTATGTGGACTCCATTCCCAAGACCAAGCTCGCTGAGTATACTCCTATCTAAGTATATTACTTACCTGTTGTGCCTTACCTCCTGTCTTTGCTCCTCAGGTCCTCCTCTCCTCATAGATTGTCTGTCTCCGGATTCCGTGTGCTCCTGAAAGTCTCCTCGTCTCGTCATACCCACAAGTCTGTGGATATCAGTATTGTTACCATCATTATCACATCTCTTCAGTTCTCGCCTCCAATCTCCACTACTCCTCTCCTGCTGAAAGATCGCTGTTCCATTAACCTCAACCTGTTCAATAAACTCACGTACCATCACTCACCTCTGTATCCGACAATATGTATGTTACACAAATGGCCAGAGTTGTGAGAACGCAGTGGACGTGGAGGACTATAATGCGATAAGAGCTTGCTCAAGTACTGAGGAGCTAAATCATTCAGGGCGTTATAAGTAATTAACAAGATTTTAAAATCTATACAACGTTTGTAGTATACTGTAGTTTGTTTATTAAGCGTGCAGAACAACTACCCAATAAAGCATTACAATAATCTAACCTTGAGGTCATAAATGCATGAATTAACATTTCTGCATTTGACTTTGAGAGCATAGGTCTCAATTTAGATGCATTTGTAAAACTGCATTTTTTCATCTTAAAAATATAAGAAACGTGGCTGTCAAAGGAAAGATTGCTATGAAATAGCATTGTCAGGAGTCCGGGTCCTGCGTTTCTCCCTCTCACCACCAGAGGTCACTGTCTCCCGGATCCAATTCCCCAAACTCCACTCACCTCATTATTGATTAATTTGCCCCAGCTGTTTTCTTGATTGCCATCCCTACTTAGGCTCTCTGTGTTTTCTGTTCGGGGTTCGTTTGTCTCACGTATGTACCAGGTAATGCCTGTGACTTATGTCTGCCCTGTGCCTCGTGTATGTCTTGTTTTCAGTGCTTGTGTTTACTCTGGCTTTTTCCCCTTCGGGGTGGTTTCATTTGTGTTTTGGTTTATTTTGTAATTTGTAAATAAAGAAGATTCCTTTTGCCAGCATTTGAGTCTTCGTCTCTCCCGTCCCGTGACAAGCATACCTGGGTTCCTAACTGATGACAAAGAATTTACAGAGCAGCCATCAAGTGTTAGTGTTCTAAGCTATTACATGCGGGGGTTATAGGTCTGATAATTAACACATCTGTTTTTTCAGAATTTAGCAGTAGTGTGTCAATGTGGTGTGTTTTGCCATACCGTGAAGAAATATAGATCTGAGTATCATCAGCATAACAGTGAAAGCTAACACCGTGTTTCCTGATGATATTTCCTAAGGGTAACATGTAAAGCGTGAAAAGTAATGGCCCTAGTACTGAGCCTTGAGGTACTCCATAATGCACTTGTGATCGATATGATACTTCTTCATTCACTGCTACAAACTGATGGTGTCAGATAAGTACGATTTGAACCATACTAATGCACTTCCACTAATGCCAACAAAGTTTTCTAGTCTATTAAAAATAATGTTGTGGTCGACAGTGTCGAGCACAGCGCTAAGATCCATTAGTACTAATAGAGAGATACAACCACGATCAGATAAGAGCAGGTCATTTGTAACTCTAATGAGAGCAGTCTCAGTACTATGAAACGGTCTAAATCCTGACTGGAAATCCTCACAGATACCATTTTTCTTTAAGAAGGAATATAATTGTGAGGATACTACCTTTTCTAGTATCTTTGACAGAAAAGGGAGATTCGAGATCGGTCTGTAATTAACTAGATCTTTGGGGTCAAGTTGTGTGTGTTTTTTTTTAATGAGAGGCTTAATAACAGCCAATTTGAAGGTTTTGGGAACATATCCTAATGACATTGACAAATTAATAATAGCCAAAAGAGGATCTTTGACTTCTGGAAGCACCTCTTTTAGTAGTTTAGATGGAATAGGGTCAAACATACATGTTGTTGGTTTAGATGATTTAACAAGTTTATACAATTATTCCTCTGCTATAGTACAGAATGAGTGGAATTGTTCCTCAGGGGATCTATAGTGCATTCTTTGATGTGATAGTGTAGCTGATGGCTGTATGGTTACAATTTTATTTCTGATAGTATCGATCTTGGAAGTAAAATAGTTCATAAAGTCATTACTGTTGTGCTGTTGGGAAATGTCAACACCTGCTGATACTTTATTTTTTTGTTAATTTAGCCACTGTATTGAATAAATACCTGGGGTTATGTTTGTTTTCATCTAAAAGAGATGAAAAATAATCAGATCTAGCTGTTTTTAATGCTTTTCTGTATGATTGATACTTTCCCGCCAAGCAATACGAAATACCTCTAGATTTGTTCTCCTCCAGCTGCGCTCCATTTTCCGGGCTGCTCTCTTTAGGGCGCGAGTGTGCACATTATACCACAGTGTTGGAGTCTTTTCCTTAATCTTCCTTAAGTGTAAAGGAGCAACCGTATCTAAAGTGCTAGAAAAGAGAGAGTCCATAGTTTACGTTACATCATCAAGTTTTTCTGTGCTGTTGGATATGCTGAGGAATTGAGATGAATCAGGAAGATTATTTACAAAGCAGTCTTTTGTGGCAGAAGTGATGGTTCTACCATACTTGTAGCAAGGAGTAGAATTTACAGTTTTAGCTATATGGAGTTTACACAAGACTAGATAATGATCTGAGATATCATCCCTTTGCTGCAGAATTTCAATATCATTAACATCAATTCTATGTGACAATATTAAATCTAGAGTATGATTTCAACAATGAGTAGGTCCTGACACGTTGTTGTCTAACCCCAATAGAGTTCAGAATGTCTATGAATGCTGATCCTAATGCATCTTTTTCATTATCAACGTGGATATTAAAATCACCAACAATTAAGACTTTATCTGCAGCCAGCACTAACTCTGAAAGAAAATCAGCAAATTATTTAATAAAAATCTGTATGGTGCCCTGGTGGCCTGTATACAGAAGCCAGTACAAACATCTCAGGGGATTTATCATTAACACTTGTTTTATATGAAGCACCATTACTTCAAAGGAGCTATACTGATAATATTGCTATAAATTGTAGCAATGCCTCCCCCTTTGCCTTTTGGACGCGGTTAATTTTTATAACAGTAATCTTGGGTGGTAGACTCATTTAAAACAATGTATTAATCTGGTTTTAGCCAGGTTTCTGTCAAACAGAGCACATCTAGGTTATGATCAGTGATCATATCGTTTACAAAAAGCTATTTCGTAGAAAGGGACCTGATATTCAGTAAGCCAAGCTTTATCACTTGTTTCTCTGTATTATATACATTTTTTTATTTGTTGAACGTCAATCAAACTGTTATTCTTAAATTGGTTTGGAAGTTTTTTGTATTTTCTAGTTCGAGGAACAGACACAGTCTCTATAGTGTGATATCTAGGTGAAAGAGTCTCTATGTGCTGAGAATTAACTGACTTCTGTGACATGAGGCGGCTAGCAGACAGTCAGTTTAGCCAGTCTGTCTGCTTCCTGACCTGGGCCCCAGTTAGTCAAGTACAAACTCTAAGACTATATGCCATATTTCTGGAGAGAAGAGCGGCACCGCCCCAGGAGGGATGAACACCATCTCTTTTCAACAGGTCAGGTCTGCCCCAAAAACTCGTCCAATTTTCTATAAAACCTATTTTATTCTGCGGGCACCACTTAGACATCCAGCCATTGAGTGACGGCAGTTCACACACCTCTTTAACATTATTTTTAGTGATCTCTGACTGGCGAAGTCGAACATCATTAGCGCCAACGTGAATAACAATCTTACTGAATTTACATTTAATATTAGCCAGCACTTTTAAAGCAGACACTCTGGCTCCTGGTAAACAATGGACTATGGTGGCTGGTGTCTCTATTTTCACATTCCGTACAATAACTAATAACCAATAACCCAGTCAGCAAACAAATTTGGCCCAGATTTGGCATGCATCTGGCACAGCTGGCATTCATCCGGCACTGGCATACAGCATGTGGGCCAAACATGGCCTGGGTTTGGCAGAGATGGTACTGGGTTTAAGACGGGACACAAGGCATGGGCCAGATGTCAAATGTAGTATTTGGGCCAGATGTCAAATATAGATATGTGGGCCACATAAGTATTGCTGATCTTGACCCACATTTAAAATCCATTTCAAATGTTTTGAATAAAATACCAATGTTTTCCCATACAGAAAGGTAATATATTCACATATATGTGAAACACTGTTAAATATATTGAAATACATTTTGAAAATATATTTTTAAAATGCATAACATAAAGCTCATATTTTGTGTTTAATTGTGTTTACATATGAAATTATATTCATGCCTCACATGATATTATGTTATATTATAGAATAGTATATCCTGTTGTTTTATTTATATACAACTGACTTCAAACAATGTTTTGCATTCACTGCTTTCATATTCTCATTCAATTTACAGTTTGATGTAGGCCTACTAAACAATACATGATGGTTTCAGGATATTTTATTTTACTTTTATGTACTATTTATGTAAATGCATAACTTTGATGTGTTTTAGGCCATGCTGGCCAATCAGAAGCCTGAAAAAGTTTCCAGTAGGCGGAGATAACAGCGCAGGCTCCGACCAACGTCACAAGCCATAACACTGCAACCGGAGTTTTTTAAAATCTTAACCCTGGCAGGAGTTTTCAAAATGTTCGGTTTCAGTGACCTGGTGCAGCGTTTGCGTGAAGACAAACGGTCAAACCGCATATAAAAAGCTGCTGTTTTGAAAATAACCACGTTCGTGAGGACAGGGCCAATGAGCGCGCACGTTGAGCATTCAAATCGCATTTAAACTGGAGCGGAGAAGGTTACCATGGTAACAGGGCATCAACTCACTCAGCTGACAAGTAAGGAGAGGCTGTCTCTCTGCTGTTTTCACTGCTTTCAGGTAAGTTTAGTCCCTGAAGTTACACAAATAATACATACAACCGTTCCTGACACTTTCTTACATGTAATTGACACATTTCTATTGAATCTTTACTTTACAGGAGTGGTTTAGTGTCTTTTAAAAGACCGTTAGCATCAGAGGCTAACAATTAGAGGTAAGCTAACTTATAGATTTGAGCTCTTATTAATGAACGTTTGAGTTTTTAAGCAGCTTTTATGTGTAGATGAGAAGCTTTGATAGTTTTGTAAATGTTTTGCTGATACTTTGTCAATAGATAAATGGAAGTCACTATAAGCTAATTAATTTAACCTAAAAGTCTGCACTGTGGGGTCAATTGGTGATGTCACTTACATGAACTAATGTGCTGAAACTATTTCAAACACGTTTTGAACTTTCATTGCAAACAAATATTGATAAATTGTACTGTGATTTCAGGAGTGTCAGAAAAAACACAGGTGAGCTGGACAGGACCAGCGGGCTTGCCATATTTCTAGGCGGGCTTGACATACTTGTCGGCGGGTTGGCCGCACTCTCTGTTGGCGGGTTGGCCGAGGCCGCGGACGGCGGCGGGAATTCGTGGGTTGCAGATGGTGGTTGGTAAAGAGGAGTCGGGGATGATGGCTGGAGTGGGTGAGCCGCGGTAGGCGAGTTAGTTCCGGCTTGGGCCCGGACACTTCCCAGACACCGAAGAATGGCCTCTCTCCAACACAATCCCGTGGTGTCTGGGAGGTCCATGGGACGGTGGAAAGTGGCCCCAAGCCGGAATATCTCGATGACGTTGGTATCCTGTAACGTTGCTGCCACGGCGAGTTCGCAGAACTCACTCGCGAACTTATAAAAGGAGAGATTCCGGAGGGTTAGGGCGGTGACTGCTTCCATGAAATCCATCTCTTTGTAGGTCCGTGATTCTGTTACGTGGCTGTGTGGTTGTGGCATCGGCGAAGGCAAATGCACAAGAATGATGAGAGGACAAATAGCTTCAACTCACTATCCATTTATTCAACGTAAATCACGGACAAACATACAGGGAGAACTGAGGACATTTATAGGAGGGAGAACAAAAGGAGCAAACAAGGTAATTAAACTCAGGTGGGGACAATCACAGATAATTAACAAGAAACTGAAACTAACCAAATAAGGGAAAACGGGGATTCAGACAGGCAGACATGTAACAACTATAAGTGACTTCTTAAAAAAAAACAATAAATAAAAAATAGTAATGTATCCAATCTTTTGACCTATAACTTTTTTTTTTTCTTTTCCATCATGTTGCCCCTTTTTTACATTTGAGCCCCTGCACCTGAGGAACTCTCTGCACGTCCCTGCTCTCAAGGCAGGAGTAATCAATAGGTACGTATTACTGTTATTTTTACTGAGCTATGCGCTGCTGTCAGGGCAGGAGTGCTCAATATTCATATTACTGTTATTTTTACTGAACTATGTGCTGCTCTCAGGGCAGGAGTACTCAATATTCATATTACTGGTACTTTTAAGGGCTTTTCACACTTGAAATTGTTAACCCTGGGTCATCCTAAACCCCGGATAAGCGGAATCCTGGGTTATCTGTAATCAAGTTTCACACTGTTCATACTATGCCTGGGGTTAACTGTTAACCCTGGGTATTCATTAACAGACATTTCACACTGTACATTCCTAAACCCCTGTTAACGTTCTTGTTTGCATATTTGCGGTGTCACTGTCTCTGATTGGAACAGCAGGCAACCTGTTTACATGGCTTTTCCCGCATCTTGCCAGTTATTAAAAACATCGCTGCTTATGTCTTTAGATCAGCGAAGATTGAGGAACAGCTGATCAGCTGTACAGGCTGGGATAGCGATTTAGTGCTGGAAATCCATTTATCCTTTGCTGAAACTTCTGCATCTTCATGAAGAGTGCAGGTCATGGTTGCTTAGCAATGACAGAT
Source organism: Acrossocheilus fasciatus (assembly GCA_036784905.1). Taxonomy (NCBI): domain Eukaryota; kingdom Metazoa; phylum Chordata; class Actinopteri; order Cypriniformes; family Cyprinidae; genus Acrossocheilus; species Acrossocheilus fasciatus. The sequence goes on along the minus strand of CM071955.1, from coordinate 22,051,806 downwards.
GCCATGGGAGTGCAAGCTACAGTGCTTTGGAAAGAAGGAGAAAGGCGCGCTTAGCGTTTTAAATGTGTTTTTAGGCACGACATGAATGGCCTCATGACACACAAAGGCAAGAAAACAAAGACAAAAGTACAAAATAAAGAAAACAAGAAGCAAAGTATGGGAATATTATCTTCTCACTGACTGCAGTTTACACAACACGCGTTTCCTGTTACTGACGTAACATGAGCCTCGCTGCTCAATTTCTGATTGGCTGTCTGTTGCCAAGCATCCAGCAGCAATAAGCAGACACCGCTCTGTTTCACACTGAACAAATTTAGCACTGCAATGCGGGGTTTACACCACAAATGCGGTGCAAACCCTGCTCCGGAGCAGGGTTTCATAACCCTGGGTAAAATGCAGTGTTAACACCGCTTTCAAATTACAGGTGTGAAATGTGTCTTTACCCGGGGTTAAAAGTGGTGTTTAGAACAACGATTGGCATAGATGAATAATAACAGTTCTGTACATGGAAATTACATACAGTGAGCCTCGAACACCATTGTTTCCTCCTTCTTATGTAAATCTCGTGCATTAAAAAGACCACTGAAAAATCGGCGAATCAGAACATAACACAGACTGTGATGTGACAGTCGGGATCATTAATAGTTACGCCCCCAACATTTGCATATACCCGCCCATGTTCTAGGTCAGCCGGCAGCTGAACCATCAGAAGTTCTGCAGGTATTATGAAGAAACAAGCGAGGACAACAGCGAAAATGGCAGATCTTGGAAATAAATGTTATGTTTCAGGCTGTGCAGGGGATGTGAAGTGCAGGGATGGGTTGGTGTCTTTATTCAGAAAGGCACAGAAAGCAAATAAGGCGTTCTAATAAAATAACGAGAGCTACTAAAGAGACATGGTTAACCTTAGCTCCTTGCTAGTGGTAGCCTGTTACATTACATTACTGCTTTAACTAAAGTAGATTATTATCCTTTGCCCAGATTGGATGACTGCATTGACTGTGTAGGACCTGCCAGGTATGTAAGCAAGGTTACTGGCAGGTTCCTCTTTCTGACAGAGCCAAAGAGATCTCAGCCTTTGTGACCCCAGGTTATGGGAATATCAGGTTATGGCTTTTGGGATGCAAAATGCTGTGGCTACCTTTCAGAGGTTAGTTAATAAAGTGATATCTGGATTAGATAATTGTGAAGCATATCTGGACGATATTGTGGTGTACAGTCCAGACTGGAGTAGTCATGTAGTTCAGTTTACAGCCCTTTTGGATCGTTTGCTGGCTGCTAAGCTGCTGGCTTGATTCCTTTGCTCGATTGCTTGCTCTGAGATCGCTCGGCTTGCTCGATTGCTTGCTCTGAGATCGATTGCTTGCTCTGAGATCGATTGCTTGCTCTGAGATCGCTCGGCTTGCTCGATTGCTTGCTCTGAGATCGATTGCTTGCTCTGAGATCGATTGCTTCAGTCTATGGCACGCTGCTGAGAGGTTTGTGATTGTAGCTCCGTGTAGCTTCGCTTTTTATTGAATCTCTACCTTACTTTCACTCCTTTTTTTTTCTAAAGTGATAACATATAATTTAATTCCCACCATATTTCAGGTGCTATCCTTCAAACTAATATAACTAATTTGATCGTTCGCTTTTAAAACCGCGAGTGCAGCTTGTTAGCCCGTTAGCTTGTCACTCGCGGTTCCATTTGCATTTCGCACCTATTATTTATTTATTTTTATTTTTTCCTCGCTCCGTTTTTCACAAGCTCATCAAACAACAGTGGTAAGTGGTAAGTTAAGTTGGTATCATTCATCAATCACGGTGAGTAATGGCTTCTTCTCCTGCTATTGTTGTTTGCACTGTCTGCCACATGTATAGTTTATCTGTCTCTGTCAGCAGCGAGGGATTCACATGTGATAAATGCAGGGAAATAGTTAGGCTGACAGAGAAGGTTTTAGAATTAGAGACACGCATCCAAACTTTAATTGAGGATAGTAAGAATGTGAGGGCTGTAGATACTGCTTTGGATGCGACTAGTTCAGGGAGTCATGTACATTGTTCGGTTTCGGTTGAGCCCGTGCAGCAGGGCAGCTGGGTGACATTGAGGCGGCATAGTCGCGGGTCAAAACACCACTCTTCCGTTCCGATCAGAACATCAAACAGGTTCTCCCCACTCAGTGAAGCACCCACTGAGAAACCTGATGAAAGTGCTCTAGTTATTGGCGATTCTATTGTACGGAACGTGAAAATAGAGACACCAGCCACCATAGTCCATTGTTTACCAGGAGCCAGAGCGCCTGACATCTTGGCAAATTTAAAAGTGCTGGCTAATGCTAAACGTAAATTCAGTAAGATTGTTATCCACGTCGGCGCTAATGATGTTCGACTTCGCCAGTCGGAGATCACTAAAAATAATGTTAAAGAGGTGTGTGAACTTGCAAGTACGATGTCAGACACTGTAATATGCTCTGGTCCCCTCCCTGCTTACCGGGGTGATGAGATTCATAGCAGACTGTCGTCACTTAATGGCTGGATGTCTAAGTGGTGCCCGCAAAATAACATAGGCTTTATAGACAATTGGATGAGTTTTTGGGGCAGACCTGACCTGTTGAAAAGAGATGGTGTTCATCCCTCCTGGGGTGGTGCCGCTCTTCTCTCTAGAAATATGGCACATAGTCTTAGAGTTTGTACTTGACTAACTGGAGCCCAGGTCAGGAAGCAGACAGACTGGCTAAACCGATCGTCTGCTAGCCGCCTCACGTCACAGAAGTCAGTTAACTCTCAGCACATAGAGACTCCTTCACCTAGATATCACACTATAGGGACTGTGTCTGTTCCCCGAACTAGAAAAAGAACTAGAAAATACAGAAAACATCCAAACCAATGTAATAGTAACAATTTAATTGATGTTCAACAAATAAAAAAACAATATAATACAGATAAAGACTTGAAAAAGCTTGGCTTATTGAATATTAGATCCCTTTCTTCAAAAGCACTTTTTGTAAATGATATGTTCACTGACCATAAACTAGATGTGCTTTGTCTGACAGAAACCTGGCTAAAACAAGATGATTACATTACTTTAAACGAGTCTACACCCCAAGATTACTGTTACAAACATGAACCGCGTCCAAAAGGTAAAGGGGGAGGTGTTGCTACAATTTATATAAATATTTTCAGTATCTCTCAAAGGTCGGGCTTCAAGTATAATTCGTTTGAAGTAATGGTGCTCCATATAACGTTATCCAAAGAAACAAGCGTTAATGATAAATCCTCTGTGATGTTTGTACTGGCTACTGTATACAGGCCACCAGGGCACCATACAGACTTTATTAAAGAATTTTCTGATTTTCTGTCGGAGTTAGTGCTGACTGCAGATAAAGTCCTAATTGTTGGTGATTTTAATATCCATGTTGATAATGAAAAAGATTCGTTGGGATCAGCATTTATAGACATTTTAAACTCTATTGGTGTTAAACAACATGTGTCAGGACCTACTCATTGTCGAAATCATACTCTAGATTTAATACTGTCACATGGAATTGATGTTAGTGGGGTTGAAATTTTGCAGCAGAGCGATGATATCTCAGATCATTATCTAGTCTCCTGTATATTCCATATAGCTAAAGCTGTAAAGCCAACTTCTTGTTACAAATATGGTAGAACCATTAACTCCACCACAAAAGATTGCTTTATAAATAATCTTCCTGACTTATCTCAGTTCCTCAGTTTATCCAATAGCTCAGAACAACTTGATGATGTAACAGGAACTATGGACTCTCTCTCTTCTAGCACTTTAGATGCGGTTTCTCCTTTATGCTTAATGAAGATTAAGGATAAGAGTCCAACACCGTGGTATAATGAGCACACTCGCGCCCTAAAGAGAGCAGCCCGGAAAATGGAGCGCAGCTGGAGGAAAACTAAATTAGAGGTATTTCGTTTAGCTTGGCGGGAAAGTACCCTTATCCTACAGAAAAGCATTAAAAACTGCTAGATCTGATTACTTTTCGTCGCTTCTAGAAGTAAACAAACATAACCCTCGGTATTTATTCAATACAGTGACTAAATTAACGAAAAATAAAGCATCAACAGGTGTTGGCATTTCCCAAGAGCATAGCAGTAATGACTTTATGAACTATTTTACTTCCAAGATCGATACTATCAGAGATAAAATTGTATCCTTGCAGCCGTCAGCTACAGTATCGCATCAGATAGCACACTATAGATCCCCTGAGGAACAATTCCGTTCATTCTCTACTGTAGGAGAGGAAGATTTGTATAAACTTGTTAAATCATCTAAACCAACAACATGTATGTTAGACCCGATTCCATCGAAACTACTAAAAGAGCTGCTTCCAGAAGTCATAGATCCTCTTTTGGCTATTATTAATTCATCATTGTCATTAGGATATGTCCCCAAAACCTTCAAATTGGCTGTTATTAAGCCTCTCATTAAAAAACCACAACTTGACCCCAAAGACCTAGTTAATTATAGACCGATCTCAAATCTCCCTTTTCTGTCAAAGATACTAGAAAAGGTAGTATCCTCACAATTATATTCCTTCCTAGAGAAAAATGATATCTGTGAGGAATTCCAGTCAGGATTTAGATCATATCATAGTACTGAGACTGCTCTCATTAGAGTTACAAATGACCTGCTTCTATCATCTGATCGTGGTTGTATCTCTTTATTAGTTCTACTGGATCTTAGCGCTGCGTTCGACACTATCGACCACAACATTCTTTTGAATAGACTACAAAACTTTGTTGGCATTAGTGGAAGTGCCTTAGCATGGTTCAAATCATACTTATCTGACCGCCATCAGTTCGTAGCGGTGAATGAAGAGGTATCATATCGATCACAAGTACAGTATGGAGTACCTCAAGGCTCAGTACTAGGGCCGTTACTTTTCACGCTTTACATGTTACCCTTGGGAGATATTATCAGGAGACATGGTGTTAGCTTTCACTGTTATGCTGATGATACTCAGCTCTATATTTCTTCGCGGCCCGGTGAAACATACCAAATTGAGAAACTAACGGAATGCATAGTTGATATAAAAAACTGGATGACGAGTCATTTTTTACTGCTAAATTCTGAAAAAACAGAGGTGTTAGTTATCGGACCTAAAAACCCCACATGTAACAACCTAGAACATTATCTAACACTTGATGGCTGCTCTGTAAATTCTTCTTCATCAGTCAGGAACCTAGGTGTGCTGTTCGATAGCAATCTTTCATTTGAAAGCCATGTTTCTAGCATCTGTAAAACTGCGTTTTTTCATCTCAAAAACATATCTAAATTACGACCTATGCTCTCAACGTCAAATGCAGAAATGTTAGTTCATGCGTTTATGACCTCAAGGCTAGACTACTGTAATGTTTTATTGGGTGGTTGTTCTGCACGCTTGATCAACAAACTACAGTTAGTCCAAAATGCAGCAGCTAGAGTCCTTACTAGAACCAGGAAATATGATCATATTAGCCCGGTCCTGTCAACACTGCACTGGCTCCCTATCAAACATCGGATAGATTTTAAAATCTTGTTAATTACTTATAAAGCCCTGAATGGTTTAGCTCCTCAGTACTTGAGCGAGCTCTTATCGCATTATAGTCCTCCACGTCCGCTGCGTTCTCAAAACTCTGGCCGTTTGATAATACCTAGAATATCAAAATCGACTGCGGGCGGCAGATCCTTTTCCTATTTAGCACCCAAACTCTGGAACAATCTACCTAACACTGTTCGGGAGGCAGACGCAGATTAGACTTTTAGTTATTGAAATGTGTTCTCAGGGCAGCATTGCATCTTATTGGTTCTCTCAGTCGTCCAATCAGCGACAGCAGGAGGCGGGACATGGATTATTTGAATTGTTTTTCTCAGGACGCGGGAGACATCCTGGAGAGTGGAGACATCGTGCTAAGGATATCGTTGCAGTTAAGGTAATGTTATGTTTTATGTTGAACTATATTAGATTATTACATTAACATGTCAAGATAATGAAGTATATATAACAAGTAAAGCTTGTTTTTCTATCAAGCTGTTATTTAACTAGCTAGCTAACTGATGTAAGTAAGCTAACTCGCAACATTAGCTAGCTAGCTCTAAGAAAGGATAATAGCTAATGTTAGCTTATATTCTATTATAACTTTTACTGGCTATAATAGCAAGTTACGCTGCTGTCATTGCACACTTTTGCTGTGGTAGTGTTTCTGCTTCCAGGGCATTTTGTCATAGCTACATACAACAAAATGCTTAGCTGCTCTTTAGTGCATTTTTGATGCATATATTCTAATACTGGTCTTAGAGCACCGTGTCGTATTTTAGCGCAACATTCATTTGCTGCTCTAAGGACATTTTTGCAGCATAAATTCTAATACTGCCCTCAGGGCACCTTACCGTATCTCCATGCAACATTCTAATACTGCTCTTAGGGCACCTTACCGTATCTCCATGCAGCATTCTAATACTGCTCTTAGGGCACCTTGCCGTATCTCCATGCAACATTCTAATACTGCCCTCAGGGCACCTTACCGTATCTCCAAGCAACATTTATTTGCTGCTCTTAGAGCATTTTGTTGCAGATATTCTAATGCTGCTCTGAGGGTACCTTATGACATTAGATCTACAATTGGCTGCTCTAAGGGTATTTTTGCACCATAAGTTCTAATACTGCCTTCAGGGCACCTTACCGTATCTCCATGCAACATTCTAATACTGCTCTCAGGGCACCTTACTGTATCTCCATGCAACATTCTAATACTGCCCTCAGGGCACCTTACTGTATCTCCATGCAACATTCTAATACTGCTCTCAGGGCACCTTACTGTATCTCCATGCAACATTCTAATACTGCTCTCAGGGCACCTTACCGTATCTCCATGCAACATTCTAATACTGCTCTCAGGGCACCTTACTGTATCTCCATGCAACATTCTAATACTGCCCTCAGGGCACCTTACCGTATCTCCATGCAACATTTATTTGCTGCTCTTAGAGCATTTTGTTGCAGATATTCTAATGCTGCTCTGAGGGTACCTTATGACATTAGATCTACAATTGGCTGCTCTAAGGGTATTTTTGCACCATAAGTTCTAATACTGCCTTCAGGGCACCTTGCCGTATCTCCAAGCAACATTTATTTGCTGCTCTTAGAGCATTTTGTTGCAGATATTCTAATGCTGCTCTGAGGGTACCTTATGACATTAGATCTACAATTGGCTGCTCTAAGGGTATTTTTGCACCATAAGTTCTAATACTGCCTTCAGGGCACCTTGCCGTATCTCCATGCAACATTCTAATACTGCCCTCAGGGCACCTTACCGTATCTCCATGCAACATTCTAATACTGCTCTTAGGGCACCTTACCGTATCTCCATGCAGCATTCTAATACTGCTCTTAGGGCACCTTACCGTATCTCCATGCAACATTCTAATACTGCCCTCAGGGCACCTTACCGTATCTCCAAGCAACATTTATTTGCTGCTCTTAGAGCATTTTGTTGCAGATTTTCTAATGCTGCTCTGAGGGTACCTTATGACATTAGATCTACAATTGGCTGCTCTAAGGGTATTTTTGCACCATAAGTTCTAATACTGCCTTCAGGGCACCTTACCATATCTCCATGCAACATTCTAATACTGCTCTCAGGGCACCTTACCCTATCTCCATGCAACATTCTAATACTGCTCTCAGGGCACCTTACTGTATCTCCATGCAACATTCTAATACTGCCCTCAGGGCACCTTACCGTATCTCCATGCAACATTTATTTGCTGCTCTTAGAGCATTTTGTTGCAGATATTCTAATGCTGCTCTGAGGGTACCTTATGACATTAGATCTACAATTGGCTGCTCTAAGGGTATTTTTGCACCATAAGTTCTAATACTGCCTTCAGGGCACCTTGCCGTATCTCCAAGCAACATTTATTTGCTGCTCTTAGAGCATTTTGTTGCAGATATTCTAATGCTGCTCTGAGGGTACCTTATGACATTAGATCTACAATTGGCTGCTCTAAGGGTATTTTTGCACCATAAGTTCTAATACTGCCTTCAGGGCACCTTGCCGTATCTCCATGCAACATTCTAATACTGCCCTCAGGGCACCTTACCGTATCTCCATGCAACATTCTAATACTGCTCTCAGGGCACCTTACCGTATCTCCATGCAACATTCATTTGCTGCTCTCAGGGCACCTTACTGTATCTCCATGCAACATTTATTTGCTGCTCTTAGAGCATTTTGTTGCAGATATTCTAATGCTGCTCTGAGGGTACCTTATGACATTAGATCTACAATTGGCTGCTCTAAGGGTATTTTTGCACCATAAGTTCTAATACTGCCTTCAGGGCACCTTACCGTATCTCCATGCAACATTCTAATACTGCTCTCAGGGCACCTTACCGTATCTCCATGCAACATTCTAATACTGCTCTCAGGGCACCTTACTGTATCTCCATGCAACATTCTAATACTGCCCTCAGGGCACCTTACCGTATCTCCATGCAACATTTATTTGCTGCTCTTAGAGCATTTTGTTGCAGATATTCTAATGCTGCTCTGAGGGTACCTTATGACATTAGATCTACAATTGGCTGCTCTAAGGGTATTTTTGCACCATAAGTTCTAATACTGCCTTCAGGGCACCTTGCCGTATCTCCATGCAACATTCTAATACTGCCCTCAGGGCACCTTACCGTATCTCCATGCAACATTCTAATACTGCTCTTAGGGCACCTTACCGTATCTCCATGCAGCATTCTAATACTGCTCTTAGGGCACCTTACCGTATCTCCATGCAACATTCTAATACTGCCCTCAGGGCACCTTACCGTATCTCCAAGCAACATTTATTTGCTGCTCTTAGAGCATTTTGTTGCAGATTTTCTAATGCTGCTCTGAGGGTACCTTATGACATTAGATCTACAATTGGCTGCTCTAAGGGTATTTTTGCACCATAAGTTCTAATACTGCCTTCAGGGCACCTTACCGTATCTCCATGCAACATTCTAATACTGCTCTCAGGGCACCTTACCGTATCGCCATGCAACATTGATTTGCTGCTCTTAGCGCATTTTTGTTGCAGATATTCTAATGCTGCTATGACATTAGATCTACAATTGGCTGCTCTAAGGACATTTTTCTGCATCCTTATTCACTCACATTCTAATACATAGAAAAATAAAATTAGTTTTATTTTTTAGTAAAATTTGTTGTACTTCATATGCTACTTTCTCTGTAGTACTGAAATTTGCAAACATACAACTAGTTTTCTTCTAATCCGGTAACATTCAGGTATGCTGTGTCTATTTCTGAAATGTTTCATAAAATTATTGTTTTCTTAAAGCTGTATTGTTTATATCAACTGCAGATTATGGAGCAGCTATGGATCGAGGGCATCCGAAGGAAACTGAGAATAGAAAAAGATTCCCGTGTTTCCACGGATATCAAAATTGTTCATGGGGACAAGAAAACAGAGTTTATGGAGAACTATGTAGAAGAACTACAGAAGAAAACACAGACCTTTTTCTTGGCGGCAAAACAGAACAGCAAAAATTATTATTTCCATGCCTGTGAAAGAGGCAACAAACCAACAGGAAAAAGCATGGGCAAGGCATGTGAAACGAGGGCCAATTCCTGTGAAGCCTATGTGTCGTTTAAATTTATAGAGGAGACAGGTTTCACAGCAGTAGTAGTTCGGCAGCAATTAACACACACGGGACATGATTTGTCAAACCCTGAAGAGAGGAAGAAAAATGCAATTAATCCAGAATTGTTAGGATTTGTCGAGATATGGCTCACGCAAGGTCTATCCATATCACAGATTGTCATAAAAAGTTGTGATTGGGCATGTAGTCGGGGTTACACCGATAAGCATGACAGGCGTTTTTTCCTAACTCCAGAAGATGTAAGGTTGGTAAAACGCCACCTCCGTATCTTCACTTTGCCGGACATTGATGATGCTGTGAGTGTGGAAAAGTTGGTGACAGGTGAACTGAAAGAAAATATTTGCTTTTTTCAACCTTTGACAAAAGACCAGCCACTGGTTATTGTTGTCCAGACACCACAACAGAAGGCTCTACTGAAAGAAAACCCCCATCCCATGGTTTTTATGGACGCCTCCTACAAAGGTTTGACATCATATGGGTATGCCCTGTATGCCCTTGTACTTGTCAATCAAACTGGAAGAGGAGTCCCATTTGCATACCTAATAATGAGCCAGGAATCCTCAGCAATAGTTGAGCTTTGCTTGAACATGCTTTGTTCAAGCAATCCAAACTTTTACCCAAGGTGAGAACAGTTCTTTTAAAAAGCCCAATACCCATACAAGCACAAAGGAGTTGTAATACTGAGAGATAATTGAATACCTTTTGTAACTTAAACAATGGTAAATTTACTACATTTGCCTAGATGAAATTGTGATACTCCAGTATTCTACAATATTATTAGCTGGAGTCTGGTCTTATTTTTCCTAGGTCAGTTATGATCGACAGAGACTTGAAAGAGCTCAATGCCATAAGAGAAGTTTTCCCCAAAACCAAAGTTCTCCTCTGTTGGTTTCATGTTCTCCAGGTACTGATTGCATTTAAGAAATGCACAAGTAGGTACTTTGAACATTCTGTTTGGTTGTAAATAAATTGATTTACAATTTCGATATCATATGCCTACTGTAGCTTCTAAAAAACAATGTGGCCTCATTTACAGTGCCATATATTGTGTATTAAAGGCTGTACATCGCTGGGTTACATCAAGAGATGGTGGGAACCTGTCACCTGACAAAAGACACGTCGTCATTCATGCCATGACCAGAATGAAAGCTTGCATAACGGTAACTACGATAGATATCTAAAATTGTATGTGTCTCGATATCTGCTATTACCCTCGTTTCGTCTGTGTTGGGTACTCTAAACTGGCAACCATAATATATGTATGGTATGATTTCAGGAGGAAGATTTTGTGACAGTGTCCACTAGCGTGTGCAATGACCTTGATGCCCAGCTTGGCAGCAATCGAGTGACAACATACCTGAAGGTGCACTGGCTTCCACATGCAGCACTATGGGCCAATTTTGGACGACTGTTTGAGCACAACAGCAGTGACACCAACAATAAGGCAGAGAGGTAGTCAAAGATTAATAATCATGTTTTTTCAAACATTACAATGCATGATATAAAACAAAAAAGTAACTCATGATCGGGAACATTTGGTTCCCTAGACGGCACATTTCTCTTCTAATCTGCCACTGAAAAATTTTTCTGGTCACATTTGGAACCGTTTTTTTGTATTTTCAAATTAAGTTATCATTTCCAAAGTTTACAATATCACAATCCTATCTCCCCAACACTGAGTGAGTATTGTTTTCTCAATCTATGATTTACTCATAACAGTATATTATTTTCCCCTTTTAGGTTTTTTCTGGCACTTAAATATCAGTTCCTAAGGGGAGAGGCAAACAGAAGAGTTGATCAACTTCTTCACTTGCTATGTGGTGATATTCAAAAATATTATTGGTAAGGCCAGTATAACGTAGTGATGTTTATTACATTAATTTTGGTCACAACGCCTATTAGGATATTAATTCTGTAATGCCATTTGAGTAAGTGTTAAGTAAGTTTGGTAATGTTATTTTTCAGATACTTGAAACGACTAATTCTATGCTCACAATACGGTCCTCTGTTACATGTCCTGCATGAATGGAATTAAATGAGAATTGAATTAATTAAAAATGATCAATTTCTGTGATTTTAAAAAGGTCAATACTATATTTCATTTTATACACAATAATGCTTGTTATCCTCAGACTAAATGCTCTTTTGTTAATGTAGCTACCTGGACGACTTGGCAGATGCAGGAAGACTGAGGGTCTCCTCGTCAGCATCAACATCTACAGCAGCCAAGAGCACAGTGGGACAGCACATCCTGATAAATGAGCAAGGAAAGTGCTCCGTGCAAACACGGGCAGGCCCCAACTCAGATTCAACTTTGAACACTGTGGATCTAGTCAAGATGCAGTGTGACTGTGGATTGTATGATAAGGGAAATGTATGCACACATATTGTATCAGCATACACTGAAGCACAGAAATGTATTGATATTGCACAGCTACGTGCTGAGATGGCTAGAGATATTGTTGCCAAAAAACAGTACCACGTTGATGGTGATTTCATCACTGTTCACCCCACTGATGTAAGTGCCACATTTGTATTTACTGGTGACCCTGCCTTTTGTACCTGTGCTGTCAACAGTTACGGTCAAAAGTGTGTGTGCTTACATGTTGCTGACTGCCTGCAAACCACCAACAATTCACATTCGACATGTCCCACTGCTGGAAGCGAAAATCTGTTTGTGCCAACAAATGTCAATGCACAAGTTCAACTTCAGTCTATGTTGACAGATTTACTGGAGTGGAGCAAATCAGAAAATTACATGTATAGTAGTGACCTGTACACTACAGTGAAGAGGGCACACACAGTAGCCTTCAATCGTTTTGGCATTGTGTCAAGAAAACGAAAAATACATGCACTTCATGCTTATCGCCAGCGGATAGAGCAAGCCAAACGAGAGCTTTACAAAAAGCGCAAAACAAGAAGATACAAGCGCTAAATAATAATAATAAACAGATTTAACCAAAAATATTGTTTAATTGCATTTTTTGCAGTGATTTAACAGTGAATAATTTGCAGCACATAGTGTAATTGTGTCAGAAATAGTGTCAAAATTCAATTTTCTAGAGCCCTTGCTTTTGCAACAAGGCACTCTCTGATGATCTGAAACACAACCTGGCATACTTGGGGTCCAAGTGTGTGTGTGACCTTTGAATACATGTCCATGTTGTCGCCCAACACTTGTTCGATTATGTCGAGTTCAGCTCTGTAAACAAACAAAAGAAATCTCTGAGACAAGTTACATTATATACAGTCATGGGCGTAAATCTGATCTAACAGTAGGGGGGGACAATAAACAAAATGTCTGAAGAGCAATTTTTGAAGGGGACACAAATAATACAGCCACAATTATACTTGTAAAGGATTTGTGTACACAGCGGAAAGCCTTAATACTATCATTAGTGTAGCATGGAGACTGTACCATTACCCTTCTTTTCAGTGTTTCTCTTGATTCAATGAAAAAGCTAACTAAATTGACCAAAATATTCTTCTTTAAAACCATTTATTTATTTTTAAGTTGTTTACAATCAAGCCACAAAAACAACTTAAAACATAATGACTAATTTTGAAAAAGTGTCCCCATATAAAAGAAATACAATGCTTTTGTAACAAATGTTTTAAGTTATAGTTATATAGGTTATATACTTAGCGGTTTGGTGTAGGCCTACTGAAAAAAGATCTGATGTCCGTTTTTCTTTTCTCTGTCATTTTATCTGGGTAACAACAACACAAATCTTTAACGTCACATTTCTAAATATGAGTTAGGTTCATAGTTTCACCACGCGGTCATATTATAATTATAAAATGATCTTGCGTCCTCCACATAAATATTAGGTTTCGTCTGGGACAGAGGATATATATTTAACTGATCGGCCACTTAACTTCATATTCAGCAAAACAACTGTAGATCTTCAATATTAACCCTAATATCAGTTCACACACATAACGTTAGGCTTATCGTCGTGTAAACGTTAGTTGTAGTGGGTGCATTCAAGCTAGGTAACGTTACATTATATTACACTAACATAGTGAACTTTGTCACTAGTTTATTAATTACTCAGCATCATTTCTATTTAAGAAAAGAAAAACTTCATCCGATGTTTAATGTGAATAAAATAGCCTTTAACCGCCTACTTACTACATTCCTGTCAGTACCTGATGTGTGAGTCGAGCGCAAACCACTGTGAGGCAAGGGAGGAGGAACTCAAATGTTTCTAAACTTAAAAAGCATTTTTCAGGGTTTGTATTGTTTTACTTCTTACACATATTCAAGTATACATCATTATGTTATTTACAATACACAGCATTGTTTTAATGATATTTCTAGGCGGGACAACCCTTAGATGGGAGGGGTCCTGAGTCTGACCCCCCTGGGATTTACGCCCTTGCATACTGTACAATTATGAATTGAGTGAAAGCACTGGCATAACAATATTATGCCAATTCAGAAGGAGAAAGACTTAAAAAGTGGAAGGAAAAAGATATCTGTATGCATATTTTACCTCAAGTCAAGATCCTCTCTTCTGCAGCCTCGCTCGGCCAGCTGCTGGCCTATGATTTTGAAGGGTATTTCCTTGGTCAAATATCCTAGGTCTTTAGCAAGACCTTGGCACTCCTCTGTGACACAAAAGGAGCCAATGAGTAAATGAGACATTAACATTTTACTAATGTAGTTTATATTTTAGTTACTAAACAGTTTACATTTTGTTAAACTGTATGGCCATTTGCATTTGTTTGCCTATGCCTCATTCATTCACCTAGGCTACTTATGCCTCCAACATGGCTGACATTCTAAAACTTGCAGTTCTACAACCTTTGGTGGGAACACCTAATTCAATAATAAGGGATTCTGTTTGAATGTACACCTTTAAGAAATCGCCTAGTTCTGACTGCATACATGTTACCTTCAACTAGTTTGGTGCACATTGTAGTGTTTGAGCCATACGGACTCAGCTGCACCCCTGCCTCTTTCAATTCCCTCACAAGCTCCTTTTTTTTCCCCTTTGCCTTCCTCAAATAAGTCACCATGAGGTGACCAGAGAATTTTTCTGGTGCAGAGCATCTCCTCTGCAGCTCCTCTACTGAAACAAAGTGCCTGTGCAATGATAACACATCATTTTTTGTGAACATCAAAAACCAACATATCTGTAGACAAAGATCACCTATAAAACCATGAGGCTTAAGTGAACAACATCATATTGTTTGACAAATAAGCCATTACTCTAGCCATAAGCCATTACTCATTACTCTACTCTACATAGTTTGTAGTTTTACCTGTTTTTTTAACAACACACATATTTAATAACACACATATTCTACTAATGTTATCTGCACTCTTGCCTCTATCAAGTCAATTTGTCATATAAAAAGGCACACCCACCCAACCCAACTCTAGTCGTAGCATTACCAACCTTTTAGCTTTCTTTGAAGACGCCACCTTCAACAGGCTGTCCACATAGAATCCATCTTTAATAAAGAATACATACACATGTTGTTAAATGTCATTTCAGTTCAGTGACATTTCAATGGTAATAATTAAATATTTATTGGCACCCCTGTTGAAATTAGAGAGAAGAGTGGTGCGCATATCCAAAAAAATCAACTGTATCAAATATAGTAGAAGAGGTGGTCTGCCCCCTGTTTATGCTCCAAAAGGAAATTTATTTACTTGAAAACAATGCAACGTTTCAATCCCATTGGATCTTCATCGAGACGAGACGGCCCATGTTTTCATCACATGACTGCACACTCACGTTAAAGTAGTCTTTGTACATCTGAATGTGTGCATGAGAAGAGGCGTGCGCAGCAGCTTTGTGTGTACGCAAGCTTTGTACATAAGTCCCATGCTCTTTTTAAATGCAGATACTAGAGATGATTAATACTACAGGAATGAGACGTGGAATCGTGCATATACGTCAGCTGAATTGGAAATTGAGCTGTTGTTCCAACTGTCGATCGCGGAGGCTACCTGTGCCTCTAAGAACCAATTGGGCAAACTGTACAGCCAATCAGACCAATGATACCAAAGACATTGGGCTTAACATGAGCATAGAACCAGTCTTGGTATCCATGCTGACCTGTAGAGCAAAATCCAAATAGCTCGCAGGGCAACATTATAATAATAAAGCTTCATTGCAGACACAGGTGCATAAAACACCACATAAAGTATAAACAATATAGTGTATTCTGCTCCTTCTATACTCACTCGGACTACAAAATATCTTATGTGAGCCCAACTTGTGTGCCAGCAAGTTAATAATCAGTCCATCCTATCCACCTTAAATGTATAGATAGAATATAAAAGTACAGTATCATAATATTATATACCCTTTTTCTCCGATGCCTCCTCCTTCTCCTCTTCCTCTGCATCTGATGTATCTGCATCATTTCAACAGACAGGAAGTCAAATTGACACATTCAAATTTTATAAATAAAAATGAGTATCTGTAAAACTCAACAGAATTAATTAATTGTTTACCTGCAACAACCTCCACCTTAGTTTTTGCTGCTATTAACACATGAAAAAACAAAACAAAGGGTGTGTGTGTAACTCTGAATAAAATCTCAGAAATACATGTTTTACCTTCAACTGCCTCTGCAGTCCCCATCTCAGCTGTTTCTGCCTCTGTTAATAAATAAAAAGAATCTACATTGAAAATGTGTGACATTCTCAAATTGTGATTTTTCAATAAGTTTTTCAGTCACCTTTAACAGGGGTGCCTACAAATTTGTTGGGCGCTGTATGGAACATTAAATTGCTAGTGTAATGTAACGTGCATAAATAGAATACAAAATACAGTATGTAAAGTACAGTATATCATATAAAGTACAGTATCATAATATTATATACTGGTACCCATTTTCTCTGATGCCTCCTCCTTCTCTTCCTCTGCATCTGATGTATCTGCATCATTTGCACGTAACAGACAGGAAGTCAAATTGACACATTCAAATTTGTTGGGCGCTGTATGAAACATTACATTGCTTGTGTAATGTAACGTGCATAAATAGAATATAAAATATAGTATATAAAGTACAGTATGTAATATAAAGTACAATATCATAATATTATATACCGGTACCCATTTTCTCTGATGCCTCCTTCTCCTCTTCCTCTGCATCTGATGTATCTGCATCATTTGCACGTAACAGACAGGAAGTCAAATTGACATTCAAATTTTATAAATAAAAATGAGTATCTGTATAACTCAACAGAACTAATTAATTGTTTACCTGCAACAACCTCCACCTTCGTTTTTGCTACTATTGACACATGAAAAAACAAAACAAAAGGTGTGTGTGTAACTCTGAATAAAATCTCAGAAATACATGTTTTACCTTCAACTGCCTCTGCAGTCCCCATCTCAGCTGTTTCTGCCTCTGTTAATAAATAAAAAGAATCTACATTGGAAATATGTGACATTCTCAAATTGTGATTTTCAATAAGTTTTTCAGTCACCTTTAACAGGGGTGCCTACAAATTTGTTGGGCGCTGTATGAAACATTACATTGCTAGTGTAATGTAACGTGCATAAATAGAATATAAAATACAGTATGTCTAGCCACTGCAATCTAACTAACATCAGTAACAACGCTGGGGCCAACTAAGAGTAGCCTCCGTAAACAAACCTGTTTGTGTGTTTGTTGTCCTACCTGGTTTTGAACTCTTTTCTGTAGAGCAGAATGAGCATGTCTCCTGCAAAAGATTTTGCATGATAAATAGTTATGCCAAGTACACATCAAACGATTATTTTGTCACAGACCAGTCATGGGAGTCATTCAAATTAAGTTCCAGTCCCTGATGAGGTGAAGTTTGGGTTATCAACACATCATGACACTTCACATGTGACCCCTCGTAATCACAGATTTAACTGCCAATTCACTTCTCACCCAAGGATTATGTTAATGACTCCCTAGAGACTAATCAGTGACAAAAAAATTGTCTGCTGTGTACTTGGCTTTAATCTGACAGCGGAATGTTGCTTTAGATAAAATATCATTAGCACTTGCCTTTTTCTTCCCTGACATCATCTTGTAGCAGACTGTACAAATGCCTGAACTATCTGAAAAAACAAATGCTTTGTATAATACAATGATATTCTGGATAACACAAACACATTAAAAGCAACCATAACCTTCACATATTTCAAGAGCCATAACCAGTCCAAAGTATGACATCCTCTGAATTTACTAGTTAAAGCTACCACTCCAAATCATCAGTGACAGCAACAGGTAGCCAGCAGAGCTCAATAAGGAGCATCCATACCGTACAAATGTATACTACTTACCAAGGGACTTAAACAACAAAGTCCCAAGTCTCTCCCGCTCTTGGGAGATGGGGAGGCATTGGAGGTGACCTTGTTGTCCCTGGAGGATCATTTCTGCAAACTAAAAGAGCAACAAAGTCTATTTTAATGAAATAACATCACTTATAATAACTGAACCTTATAGAGCAGGCAACAAATTGTGGTAAAAAAATGTCAAGGGACTATTACAAGAGAAAATGATGGTGCTCATTTAATAATTATACTATCATGACTCCTGTATCATATGCTGAAGGTAGCACTGTGTCCATGTCCAAGATCCATTAATATTTGATCTGCAACTTTCATTCAAAATTGCTCTAGTTAAAGTGAAAACTAAAAATATCTATATTTTCAAAAGACAACAGAAACATTATGCAGAAAATGACCAAATTGTACCATTATTGAGAACACTCCACATGACACAGAGTCATTTTGCAAGTCATGGTCCCTGTTTTTGAACTTCCAGGGCCTTTGGCAGCCTCTGCTAGCAGCAAATAAGCTGAAAGATTATAGAATATAATTATGAAGGAGATCTCTTCTGAGGTTTCATTACCTAATTTTATAGAGCAATACAAAAACCATGTACCTCCAATTTTCGATGATTTGGGAGCAACGCTGTGGATGCTCCCCCAATGAGTCAATGTATGTAATAGTTCCCTCTTTCAAGTTGCAATGCTATACAGAAGATGGGAAAACGTATGAGAAAGGTTTGAAGGGCAGTTTCAACCAATCTTGAAATGACTGTGTTGAAAATCATTGAAACTTTTAAAATGTGAAGCACTAACAGCTCAAACAACACAAATGAGAATGGCACGACAGCAACAATAATGATAACTAATGTGTGATGCTATTTTGCGCATAAGGCCCATTTCAGACCGGGAACATGGCATGAACGTCGCGTGTCTGTTGCGTGTCAGTTGCGTGGCAGCTGCGTGGCGTTTTCTATGTCTTTGCTTACCAGAAGCGTGTCTGATGCAGCGCTGCGGCGGCCTCTCTGCCAATTAAAACGTTTTTTTTTCTTCACTGTTTTGAATGGAAACACTTCCAACACGCTTGCGTGTGGCGTGTAAAATAGGCGTGGGTCCTATTTCTAGCATGCACGTGTTTGAAATGTGCGTGTCACGCAGGCGGTGTGCAAGGTCTAACCTGTTAAGATGGGAGCCGAAATAAAAACGGACACGCCACGCAGCTGACACACTCACACCACGCACCCGGTGTGAAACGGGCCTAATAGTCTCTATATAACCTAACAGCAACCTACAAAGAGGGTCCAGTGGCACTCTCCCACCAAGTAGGGCCCGAAGACGGCACTGGCTCCTTTAAGAATGTTTTTCTGACAGGAAATGAAGAAAACAAATAAACTTGACACCCAATGTATTCTGTAGCACTGAACAATAACCTTAAACATGCACATAACTCTTACTTTTAGAAAATAAGTGCTCCTGGCCCTGGAGCTGCCTTCCAAAATCAGGCGCATAGCCTGGCTATTTATGGGCTCTGTCCCAGGCTGGCTCTAAGCGAGGGAGAGAAATGGTTTAAGTCATTAAATGATGCTATATCTATATTTGATGTATGTATATGTACAGTCGTGGCCAAAAGTTTTGAGAATGTGAAAATTAATATTTATGACAAAGTCTGCTGCTTCAGTGTTTTTAGATCTTTTTGTCAGATGTTACTATGGTATACTGAAGTAAAATTACAAGCATTTCATAAGTGCCAATGGCTTTCATTGACAATTACATTAAGTTTAAGCAAAGACTCAATATTTGCAGTGTTGACCCTTCTTTTTCAAGACCTCTGCAATTCGTCCTGGCATGCTGTCAATCAACTACTGGGCTACATCCTGACTGATGGCAGCCCATTCTTACATAATCAATGCTGGGAGTTTGTCAGAATTTGTGGGTTTTTGTTTGTCCACCCGCCTCTTGAGGATTGACTGCAAGTTCTCAATGGGATTAAGTTCTGGGGAGTTTCCTGGTCATGGACCCAAAAATTTCAATGTTTTGTTCCCCAGGCCACTTACTTATCACTTTTGCCTTATGGAAAGGTGCTCCATCATGCTGGAAAAGGCATTGTTCGTCACCAAACTGTTCTTGGATGGTTGGGAGAAGTTGCTCTCGGAGGATGTTTTTGTGTCATTCTCAAAACTTTGGTCTCCTAAAGTTGATTCAGCTGTGGGATCAGGGCACCTCCAGTGCAGAGCTTGCTCAGGAATGGCAGCGGGCAGGTGTGAGTGCATCTGCACACACAGTGAGGCCAAGACTTTTGGAGGATGGCCTGGTGTCAAGAAGGCCAGCAAAGAAGCCACTTCTCTCCAAAAAAAACATCAGGGACAGATTGATCTTCTGCAGAAAGTATCGTGAATGGACTGCTGAGGACTGGGGCAAAGTCATATTCTCCAATGAAGCCCCTTTCCGATTGTTTGGGGCATCTGGAAAAAGGCTTGTCAGGAGAAGAAAAGGTGAGCGCTACCATCAGTCCTGTGTCATGCCAACAGTAAAGCATCCTGAGACCATTCATGTGTGGGGTTGCTTCTCATCCAAGGGAGTGGGCTCACTCACAATTCTGCCCAAAAACACAGCCATGAATAAAGAATGGTACCAAAACACCCTCCAACAGCAACTTCTTCCAACAATCCAACAACAGTTTGGTGAAGAACAATGCATTTTCCAGCACGATGGAGCACCGTGCCATAAGGCAAAAGTGATAACTAAGTGGCTCGGGGACCAGAACATGGAAATTTTGGGTCCATGGCCTGGAAACTCCCCAGATCTTAATCCCATTGAGAACTTGTGGTCAATCCTCAAGAGGTGGGTGGACAAACAAAAACCCACTAATTCTGACAAACTCCAAGAAGTGATTATGAAAGAATGGGTTGCTATCAGTCAGGATTTGGCCCAGAAGTTGATTGAGAGCATGCCCAGTCGAATTGCAGAGGTCCTGAAAAAGAACGGCCAACACTGCAAATACTGACTCTTTGTATAAATGTCATGTAATTGTCGATAAAAGCCTTTGAAACGTATGAAGTGCTTGTAATTATATTTCAGTACATCACAGAAACAACTGAAACCAATATCTAAAAGCAGTTTAGCAGCAAACTTTGTGAAAACTAATATTTATATTATTCTCAAAACTTTTGGCCACGACTGTATATGTGTGTGTGTGTGTGTGTGTGTGTGTGTGTGTGTGTGTGTGTGTGAGAGACTATTATAAAGGTATGGGTTACCCTGCTGATTATGTAAAACAGGGCATCCATTACCTGAGGAAATAATACATAAACAAATATATAAACTACAATAAAACACAATAGAGTCAAGGTGAAGTGAAAAGCTGACACAGTTATATAGCCTAGAAGGGGAAGAGAATCATTTTTGAAAAGAAATAGAAAATTACCTCATCTGGAAGTTCAGATGGGCCTACAAGTGCCTCCAAACTGCCCAGAAAGATTTTAAAAGGCCCAACTGTCCCAAGGACATCTTCACGATGAAGTCCTTGGGACTTCAGTGTTTCTAAGTCTGCATGGATAAAGAAATTAAGTCCCAAAATAGGTAACCTTACTTAGACTAATGGCACAAATTTAATCCAGTCAACTAGTACACGTAGCATACAAAACGTACTCGGTTACTAACGTAACCTCGGTTCTCTCTAGAAGAGGTCTCTCGTACTGCGTAATATCTTACGCTCGGGGAAAATCTCTTTTCCGCGAGATATTGAAGCCAAAAAATTATCCTTAATTTTGTAATAATGCAAAACGCGTTGCGGTAGCATGCAGACATAGGCGAGACAGCTTGCTCGCCCATTGGGCAAGGTCCGCTGAACGAGACAAAGAGCTGCTCCGTCTGTCTGAAAACACATAAGCCCTTAAAGCCCTGACAGGGCAAAGGAAGCTCACATCCTTTTCCTCATTAGAGACCGGCAAGGCTGACAGGGAAATCACCTGTGCCCTAAACGGTGTGTTGAGGGATTTAGGAACGTACCCGTGCCTTGGTTTGAGTATGACTTTCGAGTCATTAGGCCCAAACTCCATACACGTCGTGCTCACTAAGAGCGCTTGCAGGTCCCCTATACGCTTTTCCAAAGCGAGAGCCAAAAGGAACACCATCTTGAGCGACAAGTGTTTGATATCTATCGATTGGATTGGCTCGAATGGGGCACCTTTCATGGCTTCCAGAACCGTAGAAAGGTCCCACATGGAGACTGAGAGAGGTCAGGGAGGATTTAACCTCTTAGCTCCTCTAAGGAAGCGGATGACCAGATCGTTCCTTCCCAGTGACTGGCCAAGCGTCGGTTTAGTAAACGCTGCTGTGGCCGCCACATAGACCTTGAGCGTGGATGGGGTTCTGCCCTTATCCAGTAGCTCTTGCAGGAAAAAGAGAACCTCCGTCACCCCACAGTCTGGGGGTGATATGCCACGAGCTGTGCACCAGCTAGAGAACACAGACCACTTCGAGGAATAGAGCCATCTGGTAGACGGGGCCCTAGCCTGTATGATCATGTTTAGCACTCCCTCCAGGAGGTTAGCGGGTACCCGTTGATGGCCCACACATGTAGGGACCATAGCTCTGGGCGAGGATGCCAGATCGAGCCCTTGGCTTGAGAGAGGAGGTCCCTCCTCACTGGTATTGGCCATGGAGCAGTGCTCGTCAGCTGCATCAGAGCTGGAAACCAAACCTGGTTCTTCCATAACGGAGCCATCAGTAGCACTGAGCATCCGCTTTCCCCGATCCGCTCTAGTACCTGAGGCAAGAGCGTGACGGGGGGAAAAGCATAGAGCGGGCAGCAGGGCCAGACATGGGCCAGCGCATCCCTGCTCTTGGAAAAAAACTCCGGACAGTGAGCGTTTTCTTGAGACGCAAACAGGTCTACCTTTGCTCTGCCGAATGTCTTCCACAGCAGTTGGACTGTCTGCGGGTGTAGGGACCATTCCCCTGCCGGAACATTGTTCCTGGACAGTCTGTCTGGTCCTACATTCAGGTGGCCTGGCAGACTGGCCAGACTCAGGTGAAGCAGGCGGCGAAGCTGGCGGGCGAACCGGCGAGCTTTTGCGGGTTGGAGGGGGTTCCGGGACCCGCTGAGCACGGCGTTTTTTACGGCGCGGCACCGCAGCGGGCGGAGGTGCAGTCTCGGCGAAAGATGCCAGGCGAGTCCTCAGAGTCACCATGGGCATTAGCTCGCAGTGAGGGCAGCCGCCGTCGGCGAGCGCGAGAGCTGCATGATCCTCACCCAGGCACGAGCCACAGAAAGAACGAGACATCTTTACAAAGGCTCTTTTAGTAGGGAGTGTGAGCCGCGGGGGCTTATAGTGTGAATCCGGCGTCTATAGAAAAAGGATATAGATGCCGGATAGCGTAGCAGGAACGGCGACTGAAGGCGGCGAGTTAAGGCCAGTGGCCAGTGCGAAGGCTCGTCCCGCAGAAGGCTTTCTCAGACGGCGCGGCTTCTTCCTCTCGGGATCCAGCGATGCGTACGCTTCGCTGAAGAGATGAAAAATCAGATTCGATAAGCCTATCGAGCTATATTTATAATCCTAAGCCACCCCAGTTTCGGCAGGACGTGACGTAGTGGGCGCAAAGCGCCCTCATTGGACATGACGTCATGAGGGGCCTCTCTTGATAGGCTGCTGCAGTTGCCGCAGGGCAGCCAATGGGCGCGTGAGCTGTCTCGCCTATGTCTGCATGCTGCCGTAACGCGTTTTGCATTATTACAAAATTAAGGATAATTTTTTGGCTTCAATATCTCGCAGAAAAGAGATTTTCCCCGAGCGTAAGATATTACGCTGTATGAGAAGACCTCTCGTAAGAGAACTACTGTAAAGTAGTGTTGGCAATTCAGCAACTTAGTTTTTTTCTCTGGCGACTAGAATTCACATTTTATAGACTAGCAACTTTTTTGCAGATTTGTTAATGTTTTTTGTTGAGAAATATCAAAATATGTAGTCTAACTTCCCTACAGCGCTCTGTCTCAAGTGCTTGTCTGTGAGTTAGTGATGTCACACCAGCCTGAAATGGGCAGCTAGAGCATATGGGCAACAGTTTTAGCCACATGTACTATAATGAGGCAAGTCAGGGGCCACATATTGTACAATTTAGACATAGCCTAGTTGTGTTGAGTTGAATGCCATGCCAATGATATTTCATGTAACAGTAGCCCCATCATTTCTCACTATTTCACTGATTTTTGGTAGGCCACAGCCTCATCATGGGCCTATTACATAAATGTAATTGAAGCACTCCAAGGGCTGCACCTGGCCCAGGACCTTATGTTGCCCATGTGTATGATCGTACTAAAAACACCAATTAAAAAAAAGTACCGGTATGTGCTCTACCTGGTCAGATGTAAATATGCGAATTATGCAAACAATATAATTATGTATGCAGATGATGCAAATGACTAACATAGATTAGGAAAAAAATAGTATAAGAATAACTTACTGTTCATTTGGCTTGGTCAAGTTTTCCAAACTAGACAAAAGACAAAAATTAAAAACATGTATTTCTCCTGAAGCAGTAAATGGGATACTTATGACTACCCTTACCAAAAAAAAAAAAGTATACTTCAAGTTTCATCTTATTAAGTAAACTTCAGTAAAGTTCAAGTATATTTCCCAAGTATTCTTTACATAGTAAGTATACTTATACCAATGCACTAGTGGTATACTTATAAGTGTACTACTTTAATACTTCTTGGTACTAAATTGGCCCACTTTGTAGTATATAAAAGTATACTTTTATGTATACTTTTAGTGTAAAAGTAGTAAAGTTTGAGTACACAAATAGTTTTTATTTAAGTTTTATAAGTGAACTTATAGATATACTGCTAGTTTACTAGTTATATACTTCTAGCCCACTTTTTCGTTTATGAAAGTACACTTCTAAGTGTACTCAGTAAACTCCTGGTTTAATAGTTTTTACACTGCAAGTATACTTGCAAGTTTTTTTAAAGTGAACTTAACAATATACTTATAGTTTACTATTTATATATTTTTTGGTACTTCAAAGTATACAACTAGGTTTCTATTTAGGTATTAGTTTTTATACTTGAAATATACGTTTAAATGTAATTTAAGTAGACTTGACGTTAACTCACATGTACACTACCACTGGACTACAAATATACATACTCAAAAGACATACTCCGGATTGAAAATAATTGTTCTTTTCATATGGTCTTCTTTGCAGTGGCTTGCTTGGCATAACATGCAATATGTAGCAAATAGCATATATGTCAGAAAATTATTTAATAGGCTACTCTACTACAAGAGTAAGCACAGCTACAAGCCAAGTGTACTTAAACGTTCTGTATACGGAAAGAATACTTTTCTTTAGTGTATCTTGTTCAAAAGATGCAAGTGCAAGTATAGGTCAAATATACTTGTACTTCTCTGCATACTTGTTAGTATAAGCCAAGTATACCTAAGTATAATGTTGTTAAGTATATCTCTGATAAATGTATAAAAAGTAGACTGAAAGCATACTCTCTTATTCTTAGTTTAAAATTAGTATACTAATAGCACACTTGAATAAACTTCTTTTTTGTAAGGATACTTATGACTATGATACTTACATACCTGGGGCGAAACAAATGCGCTAAGAGCAGCAAATGAATGTTGCATGGAGATACGGTAAGGTGCCCTGAGAGCAGTATTAGAATTTATGCTGCAAAAATGTCCTTAGAGCAGCCAATTCTAGATCTAATGTCATAAGGTACCATCAGAGCAGCATTAGAATATCTGCAACAAAATGCGCTAAGAGCAGCAAATGAATGTTGCATGGAGATACGGTAAGGTGCCCTGAGGGCAGTATTAGAATGTTGCATGGAGATACGGTAAGGTGCCCTGAGGGCAGTATTAGAATGTTGCATGGAGATACGGCAAGGTGCCCTGAGGGCAGTATTAGAATGTTGAATGGAGATACGGTAAGGTGCCCTAAGAGCAGTATTAGAATGCTGCATGGAGATACGGTAAGGTGCCCTAAGAGCAGTATTAGAATGTTGCATGGAGATACGGTAAGGTGCCCTGAGGACAGTATTAGAATGCTGCATGGAGATACGGTAAGGTGCCCTGAGGGCAGTATTAGAATGTTGCATGGAGATACGGTAAGGTGCCCTGAGAGCAGTATTAGAATGTTGCATGGAGATACGGTAAGGTGCCCTGAGGGCAGTATTAGAATGCTGCATGGAGATACGGTAAGGTGCCCTGAGGGCAGTATTAGAATGTTGCATGGAGATACGGTAAGGTGCCCTGAGAGCAGTATTAGAATGTTGCATGGAGATACGGTAAGGTGCCCTGAGGGCAGTATTAGAATGTTGCATGGAGATACGGTAAGGTGCCCTGAGGGCAGTATTAGAATGCTGCATGGAGATACGGTAAGGTGCCCTGAGAGCAGTATTAGAATGTTGCATGGAGATACGGTAAGGTGCCCTGAGGGCAGTATTAGAATGCTGCATGGAGATACGGTAAGGTGCCCTAAGAGCAGTATTAGAATGCTGCATGGAGATACGGTAAGGTGCCCTAAGAGCAGTATTAGAATGCTGCATGGAGATACGGTAAGGTGCCCTAAGAGCAGTATTAGAATGTTGCATGGAGATACGGTAAGGTGCCCTGAGGGGCAGTGTTAGAATTTATGCTGCAAAAATGTCTTTAGAGCAGCAAATGAATGTTGCGCTTAAATACGACACGGTGCTCTAAGACCAGTATTAGAATATATGCATCAAAAATGCACTAAAGAGCAGCTAAGCTTTTTGTTGTATGTAGCTATGACAAAATGCCCTGGAAGCAGCAACACTACCACAGCAAAAGTGTGCCATGACAGCAGCGTAACTTGCTATTATAGCCAGTAAAAGTTATAATAGAATATTAGCTAACATTAGCTATTATCCTTTCTTAGAGCTACGTTAGCTAGCTAATGTTGCGAGTTAGCTTACTTACATTAGTTAGCTAAAGTTAGCTAATTAAATAACAGCTCGATAGAAAAACAAGCTTTACTTAAAATCCAAATACTTCATTATCTTGACATTTTTATGTAATAATCTAATATAGTTCAACATAAAACACATTACCTTAACTGCAACGATCTCCTTAGCGTGATGTCTCCCGCGTCCTGAGAAAAAAAAAAAATCAAATAATCCATGTCCCGCCTCCTGCTGTCGCTGATTGGACGACTGAGAGAACCAATAAGATGCAATGCTGCCCTAAGAACATATTTCAATAACTAAAAGTCTAATCTGCGAGGCAGACACACTCTGTCAGTTTAAATCTAGATTAAAGACCCATCTCTTTACCCTGGCGTACACATAACACACTAATACGCTTCTATTATTCAAATCCGTTAAAGGATTGTTAGGCTGCATTAATTAGATCAACCGGAACCGGGAACACTTCCCACAACACACGGTGTACTCGTTACATCGTAAGTAGAATGGCATCTACGCTAATATTTGTCTGTTTCTTTCCTATGATCAGATGGTGGATCAGCACCAAGAGATGATGTCTGCAGCCCTGATCGTCAGCGGAGACCAGGACACCCAGATGACCCCCGGAGACCTCGATTAAAATACATTAAAACTAAAAAATATAACTAAAAATATAATAAAATACCTAACTACATAATACTACTATCGTTAGAACCTGAAACTTTTGAACTGTGGGTGTCGTCTGGTCAGAGGAGAACTGGCCCCCCGACTGAGCCTGGTTTCTCCCAAGGTTTTTTTCTCCATTCTGTCACAGAGGGAGTTTTGGTTCCTTGCCGCTGTCGCCTCTGGCTTGCTCAGTTGGGGACACCTAATTTCTAGCGATTATCGCCGATTTGATTGCTCATATACTATTTAAACTAAACTGAGCTAGACAATGACATCTCTGAATTCAATAATGAAATGCCTTTGACTGAAAATTGAATGTTTAATCTTATTATATATTACTGACACTCTGTCTTCCAATTTGATACTGTTAAGTGCTTTGACACAATCTGTATTGGTAAAAGCGCTATATAAATAAAGGTGACTTATGACTTATATTGTAATATGCTTGCAGTGTTTTATATCCATTGAAGTCGTGATGATTTGAGAAGGCTAAATTGATCAAACGTGAACAACTCAGCTGTTAGCCGCTATCCGCTTTGTCCTCACTTAAAAAAAAAACTTGAATTTAACAAACAAAATATGTTCCAAACATTTTTTCTAAAGTAATTCATAATGAAACAATTAATTATTAAACAAGTAATTAGGAAACCAGAGAGAGAGAAATGACACGGACTCCAGTCGGCCAATTGGGCCTGGCTAGGGCCTAGATTTGAGGCCCGTGCAAGGCTCTACCCGATTTCTGCGTTTAGAAACAAGTGTTGTGAATCAGGGGTTGTTTTCTAACTAAATGTCAAAATTCTTAAGTTGTACTGTGTTGTCTAATTCATTTTTTTCTTTTTTTACATTTTATGGATGTCACGAATCCTGTCCATGCACTTCCGTTCACTCACCACCAGAGGTCACCCGCTCATCACATGGACTCTTGCACTGCACTACACTACTGTTGCATTTCACCTAACTACATTTCCCATCATCCATCGCACAGATCACACAGCTGTCAGATTACACATTGCACTGATTACACAGCTGAAACCCATTTGACGCTCTTTATAAGCCTTGGACTTTCTCTCCCTCTCGGCCGAGTATTGTATGCATTATCGCTGCCCTACAGAGCCTTGTTAGTTTCCCTAGTCTTGCCTTTTTCGGATTGTGTTTTCCCCTGCCTGGACTCTCTCTTACGTTTTGGATTACCTCTCTTGTCAAGCCCTTTTGATACTGTTTGCCAATCGTCAACCCACGCTTGTCTTTGTTTACTCTTTGTCTCGCCCATGTTATACCTGTTTGCCACTGTTCGACCCTGCCTGTTTATGACCATGTCTCTGCTCATTAAAAGCTGGCATATGGATCCGCACGTCTCACGTCTTGTCAGTCCCGTAACAGTTTAATAACCATAAAATGCAAAGAGCCTTTTTTAAGTTTTTGATGCCTAGGGTGTAGTCTACAATGATCCCACGTTTTAAAATTAACCCTCACTGTAAATTTGAGGATGTTATAATGTTATATTGTAATGTTGTTGTTTTATTTTGTTATTTGAACATCGTTACAAAACAAAATAATTTTGTTTTATTTTTCGTATTTTGTAATTAGTCAGTTTACAATCTGTCCCTTTGCGCCACCTGGCGGTAGTTTCGTGAACGACTTTAACACGTGACTGACTTGCAGTCAACGGCGTAGCCCTGTGGCGGCAGTACATGCGGCGGTAATAGGCATTTTGATTCTCCACCTACTGTACATTCCTCCCAAAAACTTTTTTTTTTCATATTTTATTTAATATTGATACAATTATACACAAACAATGCTTTTTTTCACTCAAAATATGATGTACATAAACTCAGATTAATGACGCCTACGATGAATCAGTTCCAAAAATCAACACAAAACCAGTCCTTATTGAAAGAAAACAAGCTGAAATAAAGATTGATACGATTATTAGGTGATAATATTGAGAGATTATAACATAAAGAGATTTTTAAGTAATTTTTTGAAGGCCGGTCATTTTTGACCGGGAATACCACAAGTGTAACAAGGTTTTATAATGTAAAAAATGCTTAACGAAAATTAAGAATTTTTGCGGTGGAAATACTTATGCTCTGTGTGAAAATGAGCCTCTGCCCCTTTGAGGTCTGACACTAAAGTGCCCTTCCGGTCTGGTCTACGTGCCCCGGTCCGCGATTGGGCCCTCATAACGCCATTTCGCCTCTGCTTCTGGTGTACACTAATGCAGTAGGTGACAACAGTTTTTGGCCAGCAGAACACACTCTGGAGAGATACACTATAGTTTTTCATTGAAATTACTTTGATTCTCTCATTCCAACTTTGTTCTAAAGATGGAGGAAACACAGTGGCAAAAAGCAGCAATAGTGTGACGCAAAAACTCCAGTGGCTCATGGCAGAAAAAGAGAAAGAGCACTGGTCGGCTGAGGGAGAGACAATATGACTCTGTAATTTCAGAGTTCAGGAACCCTGTAGAGTAAACAGAGAATCAGTGGTAAGACAGGACATGCAGCAACTCCTGCCAAAAAGTTTTCTGGGCAGGGGCTGCAATTCTGTGACCCAAACTGAGAGAGAGAGAGAGAGAGAGAGAGAGAGAGAGAGAGATTCTCCTGGGTGGCCTCTGTTGAAATGCAAGCATAAAAGGCAAACACATTTTAGGATTAAACACAGTAAAGCCAACTCATCACCATCACTCCACATGAGCCAAATCCACAGTAGATGCCTCCCTGAGGTCACTATCTGTCCAGGGAGGGAGGGAGGGAGAGAGAGAGAGAGAGAGAGAGAGAGAGAGAGAGAGAGAGAGAGAGTAATATTTTACAAGACCTTGCAGTGCATCTTAGAATCAAAACTCTATTGCCAAACATCTTCTGCCAAACACCATAAAAAGTTATAAAAACTTTTAAATGTCACTGTTTTAAATAAAATCAATAAAAACACATTAAGGTATTTCCTGGAAAAAAGCAGTCTTAACTGAAATCTGATACTTTAGTAGATATTATTCTTTAGCTATTCTTATTTTAATCAAATAGTGTGTGTGACACTCATTATCAAATTTGTTAATAATAATGGTAATCTAATTATTATTGCATTGTGATAATACCCTTTACTGGCCTTAACAACAAGTCATTTATAATGAAGTCTACTGAAAACACCTTGAGTAGAATGTTCCTTAAAATTTAAGCAAGAGTTGTTGCAACAGCACCATATGAGTCTCTTTCAGATTAGATGTAGACCAGAGGGATGAAAACTTCACAAGAGAAAGTATGTATGAGTGAGATGTTGTTTGCTCTCAGGTGACAGCTTCATAAATTTTCTCATTGGACCAGCGTCAGCAGAGGTGAAGAAATATTCCCCTCCACCACCTTCTGCTTGAATGTTCTTGCATCAGCACCAGAGGAATCTCCTCTCTCTTCTGCAGCTGGCAGGGCATCTTGACATTGTTTGGCAGGTGAGGTATGGTTTGACATTGGTTCCTGCAAAGCAACAAATAATATGCTGGATAGCCCTTGCCTTCTTCCTTAGAAGAGATCAAGCACTGTTTAGTTGGTGCTGCATTGGTTAGCCATGCAGTCCCCATAATTAGTCAAGAGCAGATGTGTGTGCATGTGTGTGTGTGTGTGTGTGGGCGTGTGTATGAGTGTTTCAGTGCATTAGCCAAATGTGTCCTCATCCTCCTCCAGGGGGCTCCGGTTACATCCGCGTTAGAGGACAGACAAGCTGGGGATTCTGTCAACAAGCAAATTACAAGCAATTACAAAGTGAAAGAGCATAAGGTTGAAAGAGCAGAGCAATAGGGTGGTATTGGGGTTAACAGGAATGCTGGATATTACTGACAAAATCTCTGAGAGACCCACTCAGTATTCAACCTGTAGAAACGCTACTTTTCACAACACAAACTCAACTTTTCATAAGCAGTATGACCTCTGACCCAGTCCACATGGCCTTCCTGAGTCCTTCCAGTAACCTCTTGGCCAGCAGGACACATGATGAATCAATCAGTGTGATGATGAATGTGAGAGACATTTCTCATCCAGCTCCCTGATGGGATGGCACTCTAATATGTGAGATGGATTGAGTGCTGATGGGACAGATGTAAATAGCATGTTCAACGACTTGGCAGAGAAACACAAGCAATGGGATCAGATATTTATATTGATCAAGCTAATTAGAACCTTCTCACTGCATATGTGTGTGTGCATTTGTGTGTCTTAAAACACCTACGCACTCATTTACCACCACCGACGAACATAGACAAAAAAGTGGGAGAGTTTGCATACCTTCAAACATGCACACAAGGACAAATGTACAAACACATTCAGAAATCACACCCACGCCACAGTCTCCTATTTTATGCCCTGCCACTCACCGGACAATTTACATGCAAACCTTGCTGCAATGATCAATTAATCTGAGCGACGGTTTATGTGTGCTATTTTCACAAACCTGCCATTTATGTCAGATGAAGACACTCAATGACCTACTTAAAACCTCCTAATGAGACAAAAACAAACTGAAGCCAGTGAAACAAAGTGATGGAAACACAAGCAGCAAAAAGCTGGTTTCTGTATGTGTAGAGCTCCCCATATTAATCAAAAGCCTGAGCTGAATGCAAATAGGAAAATTGGGGAAAGATTTTTAAGAAAAAGTTGTGAGGGTTCTCTCAAAATGCAGTAACAAAAAGCTGTTGAACCAAACAAGAATAGACTGAGCCTTGTGCAGTGTTGCAGAGCTCATATACTTTATCATTCGAATTGAGATCGAAGAGGCTGAATGGAAAAACAGATTTTAGTGTGGTCATTTTGAGGAAAATCAAGGGTAGATTGAATATGAATTAAATGAAGCGATGTGTATGTGATATAGAGAGAAAATAATTAAATAAAACAGAAATCTTTACTTTGTTGGCCCTTCTGCTCTGGGTATAGCTCAGCCTCAGCATGTGTCTGTTCTTGTTGGTAAGAGTGAGAATGTCCAAGTAACTGGCTGTGGTTCCGATTCTGATTCAAACTGAAATTAGTGACATAAGCAACACCCCATAAGTGATTTGGCACACATCTCAACAGTCCAGCTATCTCTAATCTAGCTCTACCTGCCAAAAATTCCAGGAATTCTGGATCTGCAGTGAGGCTGTGCCCACTTTGAGGCATTTGTGGAGGCAAGGCACGTGGGGGTGCTGTGGCAGCTCTAACACTAACCAGAACCCCACATCCCCAACCAAGTATGGCACAGGCCACCCTTGCAGCTCAGTGGTACCGTTTATTTATGTGTCTCCTTCTGGTTTCAGCAGACCACCGAATGTGGGTAAGATGGGGTCTTTGCCTCCTTTTCCTCCATGCCACAACTGCAGTCTTCTGAAGAAAAAAAAAAAATCAAAGGAGCAAAACAATTTTATTCTAGTTTCACCGCTGATGTTCATTTAAAGCTTGTGTGGTTTTAACAAGAGGAAGTGTTTCCTGATAATAATTTTCCAACATGCCACAAATCTCAAAGCTTGACACCTAAATCCTAAAAAAAAGTTTGAAAATCACAGCGAGTAAGCTGTCGTTACATTCATAGTAATGGTCGACACATGTAGATTCAGTTTGAATAGTACACACATGCTGGACTAACTAGGATGACAGTGTGAGTGGTTGTTTGCTTTAGTGTGGGGCCTTCCTGTCTAGACTGGAGGAGATAGGGTTAATAAAAACTCAGAACCATCACAGAACGCTGTCTGCAGTATCAGTGTATGAAACAGACCCTCACCAACCTCTCTGTCACACTCTAGAAAACCTAGGAAGCTGACTAGAAACCCTAGAAGCTGTCGTCATACGGTTTTCTGTTGTGGAATTTCAACACCCCTCCCCCAACATCCAATGCACTTATATCTTCAGAGAAGAACCAATAAGAAGTTCATAAAATTAATGGTGGTCAACAGTTCAAAATGTTGGCCCACAATGTTCTGTAAATATAGATGACTGCAGCCAGCTGAGTATTTGATGCAGCAGTGGCCACCACGGCCAAGAGAGCACCTGGATGGTGTTAATCACAGACTAATATAAACATTTCACCGGCTGAACATTCGGCAGAGCTGTTTGCCTCAACACAGCTCACTGTCCCTCACCATAATCTTGCACTCTAACATCCAGTGGACACACTGCACCTCAAGCTGTTCATCTTCCCAGCATTTTCAAACCTAGTATCTGTGGGTTTTAGGACTTTCAGTCAACCAGTTAATCATAGTGGAGTTTACTGTACATCTGTTCTCATACCTCTCACGGCACATTTTATCGTATAATACAGTCTAAAAATCTAAACATTACAACAGCAAGTAGACAAAGTTGTCTAGCAGCTGTACAGCCTACACAGCACTATGAGTTACATAGCATTGTGCACAAATCACAATTTCTGAAAACTATGAACAATGTCAAAATAACTTAAGTCAAACCACAAATTCAGATACATTAGTTTGAAGTTATGCTCTTGAAGATGTGGGTAACTGCATACTGCATAAAGCCCAAAACGAATGAGCCTGAAAATAGTTTCCTTTGGAGGAGTGTCCATCCAGCACAAAAAAAAAAAAAAAAAAAATATGTATATATATATATATATATATATATATATATATATATAATAAAAAAAGAAAAAATATGATGTTGTGGCAAAGTTCTATTTGAGACAGTTCTTTTCAGTTTATTCAGTCTGTCAAATGTTTATTTTTTTGCAAAATAAAAAAAATAAATTATATGGATATGTATATGTATGTGTATATATATGTATATGTATTAGGGGTGGCACGGTACATGTGTTTGTACTGAACCGTCATGGTACGGACAACTCAGTTCGGTGCATGAAGCCTTACGGCGAATACAGGCAAATCACCCTCAATCCAGAAGGGGGCACCCGCAGTAATGCAACACTGTTTGATAACCACCAGCAGAAGAACAGCAAATGCGAGTTGCACACTTGAAAACAAGGCCCCCTAGTGACCATGTGCTGATTCTGAACACATCTCTCACTGACAAGGGAGTATACTTTAAAGGCTTGCACACTCAACTGTTTGGGAAATAGAGCTTTGTGCTCGTGTAACCAATCTCTCTCATTTGGCACAAATCCAAATATTCCGTAATATTTCCATATTTGCGATGTAAGGTATCTGAAAGCTAAACTATTATTTATTATGTAAATGATAGGCTTTGTACTTCAGTCGCGTTCCAACGGTGACACAGAGGCGTGCGTGCTGATGTTTGATTCACTGCATTTTATTTTGATAAAGTACCAACTGTGCTGTCAAGTTAGCAATGCTGGAACTGATGTGTTTTGTGTGTGCCCTCCGGCACGATCACTTCAGCTGTTTCCTTATACCAGCAGAATCAACTTTAAACACTTATTGTCTTATTACTGTATAAAGGTCTGCTTTTATTTGTGTATACTCACAATGAAAACAAAACAGATTTTGGTCACACTTTATATTAGGTGGCCTTAACTACTATGTACTTGCATCAAAAAATAAGTACAATGTACTTATTGTGTTCATATTGTATTGGAAAACACTTCTGCTGCTATTGAGATGGGATACGGGTAAGGTTAGGGACAGGTTGGGTGGTATGGGTAGGTTTAAGGGTGGGTTAAGGTATAAAGGATGGGTCAACAGTGTAATTATAAATGTAATTACAGAAAATAATTACAGATGTAAGTACATATAGGTATTTTTAAAAATATAAGTACAATGTAAAAACATGTATGAACACAATAAGTGCATTGTATCAAATGATTAATTTAAATGTAAGTACATAGTAGTTAAGGCCACCTAATATAAATTGGGACCCAGATTTTATATAACATGTAAAAAAAATGTAATTTGCACTACTGTCTGTTCAAAATCAAATGAAAAGAAACTGAGCATAGTAGATTTCTTTTTCCCCCCCCTGTTGTACCGAAATCATATCGAAACGTGACCCCGAACCGAGGTACGTACCGACATCTGTGTACCATGCCACCCCTAATATATATAGATATAGATATATTAAAATAAACAAAATAAAAAACTAAATAAAAAAGTGATAGTCATACAGTCATGGCTGCAGAGTGTGACCAAGAGAAATACATTGACTCAGAATTTATAACCTAATCAAATCCGGATACTTCTATTTCATCCAATCATAGCACACTTTCAACATATGTGTCCAGTTAAGTTATTTAACTATGTATCTAAATATGTCCCCTGGATGTGTTTCAAAGTATTTAATGCAACTATTTTTCTTACAAGCGAGAATGTAGGAGCTCTGAAATAACACTTCTTGTCTCACTCTCAGCTACAAACACAAATTCATTTCCTGTTGGTCTTTTGGCACATCAAAATCACTCATTTAAACAGTTTAAAGAACACTCTTTAGTAGAGTAAAGCAAATAATACCTATAATAAAATTTCCCTTACACTCCTCCTTTTTTATCATTTGATAACTATATATATAAAAAAAAATAATAATAATAATCATCTTTGAAATGTTTTGCTTATCATGCTCTTCCTAGTGAATTTTCACATAGGAGGTTGTTAATCAGAAAAAAAAAAAGTTTTACAGTTTAAAGGCTATAAACTTAAGCAGTGGTCAAAACCATTACTAAATACAGCATGATAGAAGTAAGCAATCTAAAAACCAAATATAATGCTGATAAACTGCAGTTTTAATCCTACCTGATACTTCTATTCCTTCCATCTGCATCCTGAACTGGAATGAAAATACAATTAGTTTTACCACATACATATCATCTTCTCCTAACGTTTTTAGAGCCGTCCTTTTTTCAAATGCATATTTTACATATTCTAAATCATGTTTTCAAGCAATGGAAATTTGAAAACTGAATACCCCATAATAAATTGCTATAGCAGACCTTTTTCAGAGTCAAATCTTAATATTATATTCCGCTTGATTTCAGGTCTGGTAATACCAAACTCTGCTACTTCGCTTTGCTTCATAGACAGAGTCTGGAAGGGCATAATTGACAAGCATTTACTTTCTCGTGGGCGGGCGCTTGTCTGAAGTTTAAATCATTGGTGTACCCGTAAGCCAATCACATAACCTTTGGTTATGACATATGTTATGTGCCGGCTCAGCCGCCTCGAACTTCCGATGTAAACACAGGTATGTGGCGAAAACAAAACCATCGAGTGAAATATTGGAGGGAAGATGGCTATGAACGACTTTTGCAGATTATGTGAAGTAAATCTACACATCCACAATTATTGCCTTGCCATATTTTGGCCTTCCCAGTTTCTCACTGGCGATCGGTAGATAAATTAAAACTTGATAAATTAAACTTTTCCCAAAACCTGTCGGGAGTAGAGCCACAACATCACCACCATTCAAAATGTGAACCAAACACTCTTCTTGTTCGGGATTCAGTTGACAAATGCCGGGAATATTCTCCACAACAGTGCGAATAGCATCCCGTGTCTCCATGTCTGCTGTCGTTTTAGATTTCCCTAACCTAAACTACAATCTTAAATTCGGCACTTAGCGTCTACGTCATGGCTCTCAGCCTGCCCTCTGTTTGTTGGTTGGTTGGCCGGCTGCTGCGGAGCCGGAGATAATCTGGGAGATGGTTTGCTATATCAGACTGAGTACAGAAGCAAACTGAAATAGAGTGGAAAGACGAAGTCTGACTTAGTCAGGCTAGCAAAGGAAGCTGGCAGTTTAAATCCAAAATGTCAAATCCTTTCTCTCAGACCTACCCCGAATTCTTAAATAATGAGACATATGCAACATTTTACATGAAATTTGATCCTAAAATTTATAATTTAAAAAATTTCAAACAATGATCTACACAATCTCATTTTCTAATTTAATAAGACTTAAGTTTTAGATTTCTTTTTCGTTTGTATAATAAAAAAAACATCTCATATTCTCGTATTCACCTCAAATGTACTGTTTAAAACAGGTTGCTTTTAAAACTACTCTATGTAATACAGCTACATGAGAATAGCATTACATGACATTCAATCTTTAATTACCTACCTCTCTGCAATCTTATTTTCCAGAGTCAACCAATCTCATGACTAACTTAGCCTAAAATTAACTAAGAGTCCATTTGGATAATTTTGGATCTGTTTGAGCAAAATAAATTTATGGTACCGTTGTTGTTAGATTTCATTAGTGATTTCAAATATGAAATTTAATCGTAAACTTGGCGAACAGTTTTGGAGAATTTGATGTTTCCCCATTCAAAGAGATAGGAGCTGCATGCCCGAGAGGTATTTCAAAGATGGCCGCCGAGTGACTTGTCTTAAAGGGACTTTATTTAAACTTGTTGTATAAGCAATTGCTATGTTCTGCTGGGATATCAGAACTGCCCATATTCATATTTTTGGTTCAACATGTGTGGGCCACATTTCTTAAGTTTAACAACCTGAGGTCGATGGTCGCTCCAATGCAACCAGCTCACTATTCTTAAGATCAGTTCGAAAGACACTAAAAATACTCTGGCGATTTTGATCACACAAATAAGTGTTCCCTTTCAGTCAGTCACATTCGACGTAACGTCAGTGTGACTGACTAATGGGATCTAGCCCGGGATCCCAATCACCTTCAAGTGTTAACAAAACAAGCCAATGGCAATTGGCATGCGTGTTTCGCCACGCGCACCCCACCACAAATGCACATAAGCTTTTCGTTTTGGAGCCGAGCCTTCTAGGAAGACTGAATCTCCGGGAGTGTCTACAAGACAGCTTTGAGTGTTGGTGTGACGGCGCGTCAGCGGGGGTTGCTGTCCAGTGCTGCTGCTTCTCTGACGGTGTGCTGCAGCTTTTCAAACTGCGGTTTCACCACAACCTCCCCTGGGCACTTCAGCACTTATCTAAAAGAGTGTTTTTCCTAAAAAACTAAAAGAGAAAATCTAAAAGAGCTCCACGAGCAATGGGCGTCTTTTTAAAGATGCTTCCCACTTGTGTGTTTCTGGATGTGGTCGTTTCTTGGCTTCATCTGATGGTCACGATCGCTGTGTCTCGTGCTTGGCCTTTCAGCATGCTGAAGCAGCGCTTGTGGATGAGTCATGTTCTCACTGTGGGAACATGACCATCGCGATGCTGCGCTCCAGATACCTCCTCGTCACATGGGGCGGCCCAAGGGTATGTGGGGATCCTCCCAGTCGAGCGCGATATTGCCATGCAGCTGTGCCCGCAAAGCGCCACCGCCTGGAGGGGTAATACACGCCTTCCGTCCAGGGCCTGTAAGTTCTCGTCCACTCTAATGGCCAAGACTTACAGTGCTGCTGGACAGGCCATTTCCGCCCTGCACGCCATGGCTCTCCTGCAAGTTCACCAGGCCAAGGCGTTGAAGCAGTTGCACAAGGGTGGTGCTGACCCAGGTGTGCTGCAGGAACTGCGCACGGCAACGGACCTTGCCCTAAGGGCGACGAAAGTCATGGCGCGGGCCCTGGGTCAGACGATGTCCACATTGGTGGTCCAGGAGCACCACCTATGGCTGACCTTGGTAGATATGAGGGAAACTGACAAGCATCACTTCTTGGACTCCTCGATCTCCCAGGCCGAAGCGGTGGAGGGCTTTGCCCAACAGTTCTCCACCGCACAGAAGCAGATGGAGGTGTTTTGTTATATCCTGCCCTGGGTGGTCTGCTGCTGTCTCCACCCAGAGGCCGGCTGCAGCCCCTCCGTCTGCTCGTCACTGAGGGCGCCCTCCTGAAAACCTCAAAAAAAGGGCAGTTTCCTTTTTCTCTGGGTCCCAAGAGGGCCAGGATGGCGGTGCAGGAGACACAGTCTCTACACCCCTGGCCCCCTCTCCTTTTGCCAGCGGGCAGCAGAGTCCGGTCCGAGGAGGTGATGCCTTCTCCCGTGCCCCCTGCCCAACCATGGAGCCAGGCAAGTGTCGCACCGTGCACTCAGACCCCACTCTGGGACGCACTGCCTTCCGAGTCAGGTCCATGTGCTTCACTTCGCTGCCCCACCGCGGGTACGTCAGTGGCTCCCCTGGTCCCACTTGTATGGTCTCTGGGGGACTGGCTAGCGCTCCCCAGGCCTTCTTGCTGGCTCCTGAGAACCATCAGACTTGGCTACGCGGTTCAGTTTGTCCGGTATCCTCCCAAGTTCAGGGGCGTTTGGTTCACCTCTGTGTTGAACAAAGATGCTCCTGTCTTGCGTGCAGAAGTCACGGTTCTGCTGGTGAAGCACGCAACAGAGCCAGTCCCTCTAGCCGAGATGAAGTCAGGGTTTTACAGCCCCTACTTCATCGTATCCAAGAAAGGTGGTGGGTTACGACCAATCTTGGACCTGCGTTTTCTGAACCTGGCCCTTCACAAGCTCCTGTTCAGGATGTTGAAGCAGAAACACATCTTTCAATGCATCCGTCCACTTGATTGGTTGGCAGCTATCGACCTGAAGGACACGTACTTTCATGTCTCGATCCTCCCTCGACACAGAGCATTTCTCCGCTTTGCGTTCAAAGGGCGAGCATATCAGTACAGGGTCCTCCCCTTCGGGCTATCCCTGTCGCCTCGTGTCTTCACCAAGGTTGTGGTGCAGCCCTTGTTCCATTAAGGGAAGCAGGCATTCGCGTTCTCAACTACCTCAACGACTGGCTCATACTGGCCCAGTCTCGAGTGCTGTTGAGCGAACACAGGGACAAGGTGCTCAGTCACCTCAGCCGTTTGGGGCTTTGGGTCAACTGGGAAAAGAGCAAACTCTCCCCTATGCAGAGGATCTCTTTTCTCGGCATGAAGTTGTACTCGGTCAACCTCACAGCATGTCTCTCAGTAGAGCGTGCTCAGTCGATGCTGAATTGCCTGGAATCTTTCCAGCGCAAGAGGGCGGTTCCGCTGAAACAGTTTCAGAGGCTCCTGGGGCATATGGCATCCGCAGCTGCTGTCACGCCACTTGGGTTGCTGCATATGAGACCGCTTCAGCGTTGGCTTCACGACCGGGTCCCGAGATGGGCATGGCGACGCGGCACGTCACCCCGTCCTGCCATCAGACCTTCAGCCCATGGTCGGACCTTGCCTTTGTTTGGGCAAGAGTGCCCCTAGTGAAAGTGTCCAGGCATGTTGTTGTATCAACAGATGCCTCTGCCGTGGGCTGGGATGTCATGTGCAATGGGCACGCAGCTGCGGGGCTCTGAACAGGGCCCGGACTGCAATGGAATATCAACTGCCTCGAGTTGCTAGCGGTATGGCTTGCTCTGCACCGCTTCAAATCGATGCTACATGACAAGCATGTACTGGTCCATACGGACAACACTGTGACCGTTGCGTACATCAACCACCAAGGTGGTCTACGCTCCCGTCGCATGTCGCAACTTGCCCGCCATCTCTACAAGCTCCAGCACACTCTACAAGAGGGGTTGCTTCTTCTTGGGCATTGGCACGGGGCGCCTCAATAGCAGACATCTGTAGAGCTGCCGGCTGGGCGACACCTAACATGTTTGTGAGATTCTATAATCTCCATGTAGAGCCCGTGTCCTCCTGTGTACTCGCCTCAGGTGGCCAGCAACATTGGACCCGCTCGGTGTCGATCACGCTTGCTGTGCCATTCCCCTCTATGGAACGGATACATGTGCTTTTTCTGCTTCTCAGTTCAGTTCCCCTTGGCGAACCCTGTTGAAGTTCCTCCCGCACCCTCTGCAGTCAGGCGTGGCGGAGCGCCAGACGCCAGGTCCAGCACTAGTTTGTTTGCCCAAGGTCAGCCCTTGTGCTTGGCTAGGTGCCCTTGTGTAGTGATTCGCCTCCGGGTGATGCCACATGTGTATTTTCCACGGTATGGCTCCCCTCACGGTGAGCCCGTGTCTTTCCCTGGCAGAGACCTTCTGCAGTCTCTTCTGTGTATTGATCTCACCCCAGGCTGGCTGAGTCTACCTCAGAGACTTCCATATGTAGTACTGCCTAAGCCAGTCCATATGTGTAATCTCCACATGGTACCTCCTTTACGCAGGATGGGGCTTCCATAGCATTCCCCTACATGGAGTATGCTTTCCCAGTGTTATCCATATCCACTGTACAGAACAGCAGTGGCCGTCATCTCTGCCTAAGCCCTGTCCTATATTCCGTTCCAACTAGTGTGGGGGGACGTGCCGGCTTCTGCAGGACACTGGAAGGGGTCAGTAATAGTGGCGTTTTAGTCACTAGTCAGTCACACTGATGTTACGTCAAACGTGACTGACTGATAGGGAACGTCTCGGTTACGTATGTAATCCTTGTTCCCTGAAGGAGGTAACTGAGACGTAACATCCCGTCGCCACAGTTGTTGTACCACTGCTGTACGGCTGGGGCACACAGTCTTGGCTCCTCAGCGAAAAACTGATGTGCATTTGCACGCGCTCTCCTTTTATACCCGCACTGTGGGGCGAGGTGTGCGTGGCGAAACATGCACGCCAACTGTCATTGGCTTGTTTTGTTAACACTCGAAGGTGAATGGGCTCTCGGGCGAGATCTCATTAGTCAGTCACACAGACGGTACGTCTCCGTTCCCTCCTTCAGGGAACAAGGGTTACATACGTAGCCGAGACATTATACATTATTCAAATTTGTTAAGTGTCTACCTTTATTAGTGTACACTCACAATAACAACTAAACGTTGTGCTTTTGTAAAATAAAGAAAGCAAAAAAGGGTGCACTCTCTGTGTTCTCTGTCTCTGCGAATATCCATCTGAAATGTGTCACTAAAATGAACTGAAACTCAGCGAATACATGACACACAGACATGAGAGATACTGTATATCTATGAAAGCTTGAAGTGTCTACTTTTAAATGAAGTAAGTCATATCGAAAAACAAATATTTTGTGATAAAACCAACACAATGTTCAGGCTTTCCCGTCTTAACTCATTATCTCTAATGTGATCCCGTCTAGGGGTGTGCAATATATATCATCTGTGATAATATCGTAATTGCTGTGTTAACGATGTGCGATTTGACATTATCGAGTATTTAGCAAAAACCATTCAAAACACCCCTACAGAGTGCACAGGCATACATTACGTGAAGTCTAGTGCATGTACAAGTTCTTTCACCGCATGATTCAGTCTATTAAAATGCATTTAAAATGATCACAAATTCAAGACATGGGGCAGAAAATTATACAGTATATTTATAACACTTCATAACATAGCCTAGTTAATTAATTTCACATGAAGAGTGCCGTTTTTTTTTTTTCAAAAATGACCATGATTACAAATGTGATATTGATTTTTTACAACAGATCAATAAACAAGAAGTTAATTAAGATACTTAAGTTTAAATACCTAAGTACCAGGACCTGGTCGACGAAGCTGTTGTAAAAGGGTGGCACGCAACCAGCTACCCTATTGAAGTCGGCTGCCGCGGGTTCCCAGCAAAATCAGTGCGCTATTTCCTCCAGAGGGTGGGCCTGGAGCCGAAACAGCTGAAAAAAGCCACCAGGGACATAGCCGCAGCAGCCGAGTCCAGCTCAAGATGGCTGTGGCTGAAGAGAGCCCACAGTTGGAACCCTTCTGCAGGTGAAGGCTAGTTATAGTCTTCGCTGCCCCACTCAGGCGAGGTGTTCAGGTTAAGGGGCGAAACATCTGAGACCCTGAGATCCCTGCTGACGATGCAGAAGGTTTTCAACAATGTGGATGCTCCAAGGAATACCATCTCGGAAGAAGATCTGCATCACTTTAGTTCCTACAGTTGCAGCTTGTGGCAAAGCATCTTTGATGTTTACTTCACCTTATTGTCGAGACCATGGGGAGAGGCCCATTGGCGGTGGGGGAAGACCCACGGACATCTGTGAAAGAACGGACGACAGCTCGGAAAGACGGCATGCAATAGTGTCAGGGCTAGCACCCCGAAGCACTGCAAAAAAAGCTACGAGTTCTGAACAAAGAGAATACCCCCAGGCGGACCGAGGAGGGGGGGAGGATAATCTGCCATCGGACGGATCAATGGTCAAAGACCCGGACAATGGAAAAAGGACTATGAGAACGGATGTGGAAAGACAGAAGGTCAAAGCCAAAAGAAGATGCAACATCTGCGGAGGGCTTTTTAAGAATGAGCGTGGTGTTAAAATCCACCAAGGCAAGTCCAAGTGCAAAGAGCAGAGTCAGCAACGCAGAGCACCTGAGCTTACACAGAGTAATCTCTCTAAGTTTGTTAAGGGTGTTCATCAGTCGGTGGAGGAGGTCCAGGGCCAGGAGGCAAACCACAGTGCCCCAGACCTCCCTGCTCAGCCTACTCGGAGCATAGGAAGAGCCGGTGAACCTGAAAGTCCGAAAGACTTCGAGAGGAAACCACGCTTGAATTTACCACCAGCAGCAGACTTCAGATGGGCCCAACTGGATAACGATCTAAATACCATCCTGGAAAATATCCTGAAAGGAGATGCAGTCAAGAAGATTAAGACCATGGTTGAAGTTGTGTACCAGGTGTGTCACGACACCTTTGGCGCGAAAGAAGCTAAGACTCTCAGGCCACCAGCAGGGCCTAGCAGGAGACAGCGGCAGATCAAGGAGCTGCGAGAAGAATTAAAGACATTCAGGAAAAGGTGGCGGGAAGCAAGCGA
The DNA here is from genome assembly GCA_036784905.1 of Acrossocheilus fasciatus. NCBI lineage: Eukaryota > Metazoa > Chordata > Actinopteri > Cypriniformes > Cyprinidae > Acrossocheilus > Acrossocheilus fasciatus. The sequence continues at coordinate 22,007,786 of CM071955.1, read as the reverse complement.
TGAGGAAAGAGTGGCCCTGGATGAGATTAGCACAGAGACGCGGAAAAGGCTAATCCAGCTTCGGAGGGCTGAGATCACACGGGAGAAACAGAGGGAGAAGCGCAGGAAGAGGAAAGCCTTCTTCAACAACCCTTTCCAATTTACAGCAGACCTATTAGGAAAGCCCAAGGGTGGGACTCTGTCTTGCGCAAAGGAGGAAATAGAAAACAGTGTGGCGGCCGCACATGGAGACTCCTCCAGAGATTTTCCTCTGGGTGAATGTCCTTTTCAATTGCCAATTCTTACACCACACACCCCTTTTAACACGGCAGATTTCACCATGGATGAAGTGAGGGCAGTGGTGACAAAAGCACGGGCGGGATCAGCCCCAGGACCATCAGGCACCACCTATAAAATCTATAAATGCTGTCCGCTACTGCTGAAGAGGCTCTCAAAGCTCCTACGGACACTGTGGAAGAAGAAGTTGGAACCCGGGCTCTGGACTCTCGCTGAGGGCTGCTTTGTGCCAAAAGAGCTCAATTCCACAAGACTCGACCAGTTTCGTGAGATTTCCCTGCTGGACGTAGAGGGGAAAATCTTCTGGTCTATCATCGCCAAAAGGTTAACAACATACCTGCTCGCCAATGAGTTCATCGATCCCAGTGTCCAAAAAGGAGGAGTACCGGGATATTCCGGATGCCTGGAGCATACAGCAGTGATTAGCCAGCTCATTAACGAAGCCAAGAGTAATAACAACACACTCTCTGTCGTTTGGCTGGACCTCGCCAAAGCTTACCCAAGCGTCCCACACCAGCTGATCCGAAAGGCATTGGATCATTATCGAGTTCCATCAGAGGTAGTTGAGCTTGTAATGGCACACATGGACGCGCTGCAGATGAGGTTCACTGTGGGAAGTGTCACCACCAAATGGCAAAGGCTCGAGAAGGGCATTATGGCAGGATGCACGATTTCCGTGGCCCTGTTCATAGCGGCTATGAATCTGTTGCTAAAGGCAGGAGGAACGCAGTGCAGAGGCCCGAAAGCAGACGACGGCACGAGACACCCCGCTTGTCGAGCTTTCATGGACGACGTGACTGTAATGACTCCATCTATCCAGGGGACACAGTGGATCTTGAGCGAACTGGAAAAGATGGCAACATGGTCACGTCTGCAGTTTAAACCGGAAAAGTCAAGGAGCCTCAGTATCTTGAAAGGGAAGCTAACAGGAAACATCTTCAACATCCAAGGCTCTAAGATTCCAACAATCCAAGATCAAAGGATCCGATGCCTTGGAAAGCAGTACGATAGCTCCCTAAAGGACAGTGGCAATCTCACTAATACCAAGGCCCAGTTGAATACCTGGCTTAAGGCAATCGAGCACAGCCAACTACTCGGGAGGTTTAAAGTCTGGTGTTTTCAGTATGGCATCATACCCCGGCTGCAATGGCCCTTCCTACTTTACGACTTTCCCGTGTCTCAGGTGGAAGGAATGGAAAGACTGTGCAGTAAGTTCTTGCGGAAATGGCTGGGAGTTCTCCCATCATTTAGCGCAATTAACCTGTACAGCAAGACCTCCAAGCTTCCCTTGCCAGTTTCATCTGTGGTTGAGGAGTTTAAAGCCGCCAAGGCAAGGGCAGTCAGTACACTCCTCTCATCTGAGGACAGGAAGGTAAGACACGCAAGCAAGACCATCAAATGCGGTAGAAAGTGGAAGCCCCAGCAAGCCGTGATGGAAGCAGAATTCCACTGGAAACACCAGGAAATCGTGGGCGTGATATGCCAGGGACGCCTGGGCCTTGGACATTACAGTGAGAAGAGGTGGAGCAGGGCTGATGCTAGAGCCAGAAGAGGTCTCGTGGTGCAAAGAGTCCGTGAGGCAGCAGAGGAGGAGCGTCAGGTGAAAGCGATCGGGCTTGCCTCTCAGGGTCGATGGACGCAGTGGGACCAGGTACAGGAGCGACCGCTGTCCTGGAAGGAACTGTGGCAGATTGACCAAGGGAGGTTGAGCTTTCTCCTGCGCTCGGTGACTGACCTGTTGCCAACACCAAGAAACATAAAGATCTGGGGCGGAGAGGAAGATCCATCATGCAACCAATGTGGAGCAGTCTCCTGTACACTGAACCATATTTTGACTGGTTGTCCAAAGGCATTGGCAGAAGGGCGGTACAGATGGAGGCATGATAAGGTCCTCACGGAGATCGCCAAATGGGTGGAACAGCAGCGAGTAAGAGCCAATAACAAGCAGGCCCATCTCCCCAAAGCCATAACCTTTGTAAGGGAAGGAGACAAAGCTCATAAGACCGGCATGGTGGTCAAGAATCCACCCTCTTCCTTGCAACGAGCCTCCGACTGGGAGTTGAGTGTGGACCTGAAGAGGAAGCTGGTCTTCCCACAAGACGTGGCAGTGACTTCCCTTCGACCAGATATGGTCTTGCTATCCAGGAGCACAAAAACCATCATAGTTGCCGAGCTCACGGTGCCCTGGGAAGAAAGGCTAGCCACGTCCCACCAACTGAAAAAAGCTAAGTACCAGGACCTGGTCGACGAAGCTGTTGTAAAAGGGTGGCACGCAACCAGCTACCCTATTGAAGTCGGCTGCCGCGGGTTCCCAGCAAAATCAGTGCGCTATTTCCTCCAGAGGGTGGGCCTGGAGCCGAAACAGCTGAAAAAAGCCACCAGGGACATAGCCGCAGCAGCCGAGTCCAGCTCAAGATGGCTGTGGCTGAAGAGAGCCCACAGTTGGAACCCTTCTGCAGGTGAAGGCTAGTTATAGTCTTCGCTGCCCCACTCAGGCGAGGTGTTCAGGTTAAGGGGCGAAACATCTGAGACCCTGAGATCCCTGCTGACGATGCAGAAGGTTTTCAACAATGTGGATGCTCCAAGGAATACCATCTCGGAAGAAGATCTGCATCACTTTAGTTCCTACAGTTGCAGCTTGTGGCAAAGCATCTTTGATGTTTACTTCACCTTAGACACCATATTTCCTGTTTTTGCGCTATTTCGACAACAAAAATAGATCAACTGTTGAATGAAATGTTTAAATGATTCAGTTCAATCGCAATGACTCACTTATTAACAGTGACTTGCTGCCACCTACTGGCGGTTTTAATTTCACATTCAAAGTATATTTTATTATTTAAATAATTTCAAATATTAGTATTTAATGTTTTATATATCAAAACATTATTTATGCATTTGTAATTGCAGGTTAAATGCATTCATACCTTGCATTAAACGGTGTGTAAATACATCTAAATGCCACTTCAGATGCAGATTATGTTTCCTCTTCATTGCAAAGATGAATTTTCTTGATAATGATTTAATTTGATGGTAACAGCCAAATGTCTAATTCACTGTTTAAATGTAAGAATTTGACTCAAAATATAATTGGACACTTTTAGAAAAAAAAATGGCTTTATAAAGGTAAAAATGCCCATGAAACGAAAAATCAGTTTAAATTTTAAAGGTACCAGCACAATAACACGCTCAGCAAAATATTATCAAATTATCATTATCGATAAAATACCAGAAAATATCGAGATATTATTTTTTGTCAATTTCGCACACCCCTAATCCCACCCACGAGCAACTCGTGCCCTTCATATTAAAGATTAAAGCGCATCTTTGGGAGGCCGGTATTGAGTTTGGCCTTCTTTTTCCTTCACGCTTGCAAATAACCCACAACGGTATGAGGCATTTCTTTGAATCACCTCAACAAGCTACCGAGTTTATTCAGGGTGTTTTGTCACCCACTGTGGACAAGTAGCGCTAATTATGTAATGCTGAACTACAGTTTTTTTCAACTGCTTACAAACATTTTCAAAACTTTGTCTCTCTTTTTCAAAACTTTACATACAAATCCAAGAATTGCACACACAAAATGCAAAATGCCTCACATCTCTTGCAAAATTAAGCACTGCATTCAAAATATCACAAACACATCTCAAAATCGTTGCAAACACTTTCGTCATAATATATTTTTGGTAGGGGTGTAACGCGTTAATGCATGTGATTAATAAAAAAAAAAAAAATAACGCATTAATATTTTTTTTAACACAAATTAATCACTTGATAAGGTTTGACCCCAACTTCTTCCCGTCATCGCAGTGCGGAACGTTATCTATCATTGTGTGATGAGGGTACAGCGAACCAGTGTTGCCAGGGAAACGGAACAAGTGGGCTATTTTGAAAATACAGTCGCGGGAAAAATTACAGAGCCGTGGGTTGTGATTTTTGGGCTACTTTTATAATGTACCACGGCTGCCCAAAGTGTATAAAGACCAATAAAAATTAAAATAGATCCTTTTACTAATGTGTATTATACTTAAGAACGGAGAGGCGGTTGTAACATCACAAACAACGTGAGTTTCAGCCAGAGCATACATGTTAAGGCTTTTACACAGCAGAAATAAACATGACAACAGCCACTATTGATTATATTAGATAATAAACACACGATTACAATAGGATATGGTCTGTATGTGATTTTTTTGAGATGAATGTGTTCATCTGAAAAGCTAATTTGTGCAGTGATATAAAAGGTTATGAATAGCATATTTTAACAACAGTAAATGACCAAATTCCACATGCAATCATAAAAGGAAGTTATTACAAACACTCAACGGTGGTTTGAAGTGAGTTCTGAGTAAAAGTGCACTATTAATCCCATAAATTGTCTTATGTAGCATGATGCTAATGTTAGCTCTAATGCACCTGCAGAACAGGTCCAATTCGTCTTCATAATGCATTTTGTCATAATACTTCACGTAAGGTCACAAGAAATGTTTTGTTGTATTTATTTAGAAATACTTTTGACAATAGTTGGGTAAATGTATACTGGGATTGAAGTGATGTGGCTTGGTAAATGTTATATTGCCAGTATAAAGGCTGATAATGGCTGAATAAAAACAAAAGAATAATGATAAAAGAATAATAAGGATTATGTCTCATACCTGGCGAAAGTGTGAAAGGTTATGTTTCCTTAAACTAGTTTGTCATGCATTTCTTTTTCAACACATTTACAGGTAAATCCTAGTATTTTAAATTTGTGATTAACCCTCTGGGGTCCGAGGTCATTTTGGGGCCCTTGAGATGTTTTGACATGCCCTGATATTTGTGCTTATTTCAGCTACTTAAAACATACTATATGTATACACACAGTGTATTTTTTTTTTTTTTTTTGTATTCAGCACAAACTGTGCTACAATAATATGTGACCAAGATGGATGTACATGTTTGCATTTTTTAGAAAAAAAAAATATTATGCGTGGTTAGTAAGTTTTGGGAAAAAAAATGTAGCTGAAATAAGGCCTTAAAACCCACACTAAATAGTCCTGAACAAGACTTTTGAGTAATCAGTCTTGTAGGCTAGAATATTTACTTCAAAATTATGTGAAAATCATTCTGCTTACTCATTCACAGAAAACAATATATTGATTTAAAATTTTCAAGACTTGTTTCGTGATCGAGGGTCTATATGCGAGGGAGTGGTAATGGCCATGAATAATAAGTGAGTCTCACTTGAGAGACAAAGGGCCCTCCCCTAATGGCCTCTAATGGCCCATCAGTGTGACTGTGACTGTGAGGCAGGTAAGAGAGAATGTGAGGAGATTGAAAAAAAGTTTTTTTAAAAAAATTATTTGTGTTTTATTTACAACACAGTATAATCAAAACATACATAATGAAGGTCAAAGACACATTATTGTGCACACTGATCTAACGACAGAGATGTGAACAGACTTTGAGTCATTCCTGCAACAGATTCTCTTCAACAAGTGAAACAAGTAAATCATACCTGATATTTACGTGTTTTATTTAAGTGTTTCTACTTCTTTCCATGGATTCAAGAAAAAAACAATCAGTAGAAAAGGAGCTTGTTTTAACATAGAAAATCAGTGTAGTTGAACATCTGATGTTGGTTCAGTGCTCTCAGAGGAAAACAGTTTGAAGAGACATCAGGATACATCTGGTGCTGGTATCTGATTCAATAAAATACAAACAAAAAAACATTTGTGAGCATGTTAATATCAGGAGCATCTGTATATATATATATATATATATATATATATATATATATATATGTGTGTGTGTGTTTTGTAGCCATAGACTCACACATGCTTTGTACTATCATAAAATCTTATATCTGAGAAACTAATTATTAGTGTTTAGTATGTTATTAAAATCTGTTTCTGAACAGAGTAGGCTATTAATAATAAACATGTACTAAACATACTTAGACTCGTAGCATTCATCATGTTACAGTGTGCACTCATATTACTTTTATTGTTTTATATAGAGCATGAAAACATCATCGTGCCATAAGAAATTTAAATACAGTGAATTGCCCCTCATATTAAAAATGTTTTACACGATTTCAAACACTGTAGTCAGGAATTATAGTTTGGGAAAAACCCGACTATGATTTTGTAGTCATATAGTCTAGTATGTATGATTTTATAGTAGCCTATGACATGATTCTGTAGCCACAGACTCAAGCAAGCTTTGTACAATAAAAGGATGTACTTTGTAACTATAAAAAAATGATATTTTATATCTGAGAAACTAATTATTATTGTTTAGCACACTATTAAAATATATTTGTGAACAGAGTATTAATAATAAATATGGTCTAAACATTCTTAGACGCATAGCGTTCATCATGTTGTCGTTTGGGAACAACCCAACTAACTGTTTAAATCTGTTCAAGTTTATGACACAATAAAACGTTAACTAATGCAAAAAAAAGAAACATTACTTACTCATCAGATTGAGCTCCTCTTCTGGATGAAATCGTGTTCTTCTTTCGAGGGAAATCCTGCTTTTACTCGGCGCGTCTTCCAGAAACGAACAGTAGCACGAGGAGGGTCTCAGCTCTTTGTTTTGGGCGTTTGCAAGCGCGCACTTACCACGTGGCTATTTACATATGAACTGCGCGAGCCAAGCGTGGGCGGGAACTCATTAGAGATAATGAGTCAGACGGGACAGATTGAACATCGTGTTGGTCTCACACGGATTACTTCATCACAGAATGTTTGTTTTCGATAAGACTTGCTTCACTTCAATCTTTCTATAGATATATTTCTCATGTCTCTGTGTTGAGTATTCGCTGAGTTACAGTTCATTTTAGTGACGTGTTTCTAAAAACAGTTCGCGGAGACGGAGAAGACAAAGAGCGCACACTGTTTGTTTTATTATTTTTCCAAAAGCATAAAGTTGTGTTGTTATTGTGAGTGTACACAAAAAAAAGTAGACACTTAACAGTTTCGATTGATGTATAACACTTATCTGTGTGACTAAAATCAGAGAATTTTTAGTGTCTTTTGCACTGATCTTAAAAAAAAACGATCTAGTATTGCCGGCGATACCGTCGACCCCAGAGAGTTAATCATGATTAATCACAGTCCACGACTATGATTAACGCGATTAAATTTTTTAATCGATTGACAGCACTAATTTTTGGATATATCATATACACAAAGTTATTCAAAACATAAAGCTTTTCGTTCGTGAGCTCCTATGTACATTTCTGTACAAAATTGAAAGTAATTGGCAGAGAGATTAAAAATTCCATGAAAAATGGTAAACATGAATGCAAGATTGAAAACAAACTTTTTGGACATTATAATTCGACTGGATCGAATTCACAGTTACACTTTTGACTTGCATAGAGAACTATATAATACATTTTGAACAACATGACATTAGAAACTGATACTGTAGAAAACCGCAGACAAATGCACATAATCAGTTGCATGAATGTACCAAAGCAATCACAACTGAGAAACTGCTTTTATGATGTGCACAAGTGACTACAGTTTTTGCCTGTTGCTTGAACACTTTTTGCAAAACTTTGGCTCATTTTGTCAAAACTTTGCACACAAGCACATAAGACACAACACTGGGAAATAAACTATTCACATCTATGTCGAATTTAAACTCTGCTATCAAAACCTAACAATCCTTTGTCAAAATGTCACTCTGATGACAAAATGATACACACTTGCATCATATGAATACACTTTCAGATTAGCAGCAACACACTAGTGTACTTTATATAAAACACTACAGTCTTTAATTTTCACTTTTTATTCAGTTCATCAGTTAGCATTATGTGAAGCTCAATGCAACACTTACAGTTTTTGTTCTGTTTTTTTTTTTTTTTCCCAACAACAACCAAAAATGGAAGTACTGAAATGTTACAAACGACATCAACTCAATACTGCACATCACAGTACTATACGTTACAGTAAAGTACAGTAAATGCAGTAACGCAAAAATAAAACACAAAATACACTACTGTAAATACAGAAAAACAGGCCAATTGTGCGTGGGTGGGATTACAGATCCTGCCGTCTGTTTGGGTCTGGCCACAGGATCTCATCAACATCACAAGCAATATTGCTAAGCAACGGGGAAAATAATGCCTTGTGTGCCGAATCCATCCATGGATTGACGTTACCTCAATGTCTCCGCATGCCTCTTCCATTGCCTGTAGAAGAGTGTGGTTGTGGTTGGCGGTCATATACACGCAATCTCCAAGCGGAAAAAAAAATATTCGGTAGGGTTTAGAAATGGCAAGTAAGGGGGCAAGTATACAATTTCAAATTGATCATGAACAAACCTGGGCTGCTCTGATCTGACCTGTACAACTGCATCATGAAGTGCATCGAGAAATGTTAGTATGTTGCGTATTGTAGGGACCTAGTTTGGCATGATGGTGTAGTAGCCCTCGAAGGCTTATGGCGGCACACATTGTGATGTTTCCCGCACGCTGGCCTGGGACGTGGACAATTGCCCTTTGGCCAATTATATTACGACCCTGTCATCTAGTTTTGCTGAGGTTGAAACCAGCCTCAATGTACAAACCCGATTCCAAAAAAGTTGGGACACTGTACAAATTGTGAATAAAAAAGGAATGCAATAATTTACAAATCTCATAAACTTATAGTTTATTCACAATAGAATATAAATAACATATCAAATGTTGAAAGTGAGACATTTTGAAATGTCATGCCAAATATTGGCTCATTTTGGATTTCATGAGAGCTACACATTCCAAAAAAGTTGGGACAGGTAGCAATGAGAGGCCGTAAAAGTTAAATGTACACATAAGGAACAGCTGGAGGACCAATTTGCAACTTATTAGGTCAATTGGCAACACGATTGGGTATAAAAAGAGCCTCTCAGAGTGGCAGTGTCTCTCAGAAGTCAAGATGAGAGGAGGATCACCAATTCCCCCAATGCTGTGGCGAAAAATAGTGGAGCAATATCAGAAAGGAGTTTCTCAGAGAAAAATTGCAAAGAGTTTGAAGTTATCATCATCTACAGTGCATAATATCATCCAAAGATTCAGAGAATCTGGAACAATCTCTGTGCGTAAGGGTCAAGGCCGGAAAACCATACTGGATACCCGTGATCTTTGTGCCCTTAGACAGCACTGTATCACATACTGGAATGCTACTGTAATGGAAATCACAACATGGGCTCAGGAATACTTCCAGAAAACATTGTCGGTGAACACAAGGCATTTTCTTTGAGCCAAGGCTCATTTAAAATGGACTGTGGCAAAGTGGAAAACTGTTCTGTGGTCAGATGAATCAAAATTTGAAGTTCTTTTTGGCTGCGTAGAAGAAGGATCCGGGTACTGAAATGGCCAGCCTGCAGTCCAGATCTTTCACCCATAGAAAACATTTGGCACATCATAAAGAGGAAGATGCGACAAAGAAGACCTAAGGCAGTTGAGCAACTAGAAGCCTGTATTAGACAAGAATGGGACAACATTCCTATTCCTAAACTTGAGCAACTTGTCTCCTCAGTCCCCAGACGTTTGCAGACTGTTATAAAAAGAAGAGGGGATGCCACACAGTGGTAAACATGGCCTTGTCTCAACTTTTTTGAGATGTGTTGATGCCATGAAATTTAAAACTTATTTTCCCTGAAAATGATACATTTTCTCAGTTTAAACTTTGATATGTCATCTGTGTTGTATTCTGAATAAAATATTGAAATTGGAAAATTCCACATCATTGCATTCTGTTTTTATTCACAATTTGTACAGTGTCCCAACTTTTTTGGAATCGGGTTTGTATAATGAAGCTTTTGAGAGAGGCTCCCTTCCTTTGACTCTTACACAGGCATCAATCTTGCATTTGTTAAAAGAAAATAAGGACCCCACTCTCTGTGAATCATATATATACCAATTTCATTACTAAATGTTGATTTTAAGATATTAGCTAAGGCCCTCACGTTACATCTAGAACCCATCCTTCCCACAATATTTCACAGTGATCAAACAGGATTTATCTGTGGACGCAACTCCTTTAACAACTTAAGGCGTATGTTCAATGTAATATACACACACTCACACTCAGACACCACTGAAGTCATTATTTCTCTTGATGCCAAAAAGGTATTCGATCAGGTAGAGTGGGAGTATATTTTCTTAACTCTCAAAAAAATTGGCTTTCCTGAAGATATGATTTCCTGGACCAAGCTTTTATATTATGCTCCAGTGGCCTCTGTTTGCACAAACAATGATTTTTCAGAATATAGAGGCAAAATGCAAGGTTGCCCGCTCTCACCCTTGTTGTTCGCAATTTCCATTGACCCTTTGGCCATGCTACTTCACCAATCTCCTGTTTTTAGAGGCATCACTTGAAATGGCAGGTGAAATTTACATGTTTCTAACCTCAATACATCACTACCCCATATATTGTCAGTATTAGAGGATTTTGGGAAAATCTCAGGCTATAAAATTAATATGCATAAGACAGAGTACTTACCAATTGTTATGTCTCCCGATTTTGCTTCCCATATTATCCCATTTAGATTGGTTCAGGATGGGTTTAAATACCTGGTTATTTCAGTTACACATTCTTTTTATCATTTATTTAAGGCCAACTTTACCCCACTCCTAGAACATTGCAAACATGATTTCAAGAAATGGTCTGCCTTACCTTTGTCTTTGGCTGGCCGTCTTAATTTGATTAAAATGACACCTCTGCCACGCTTTTTAGGGATTTTTTTTTTTGCAGAAACCTAAGTGTCAAGGAGGGATGGCATTGCCTAAATTTTGTTTTATTAATGGGCAAGCAATATTCAAAAAGTTGTGTACTGGGTATCAGATTGGGATTCAAAGTAAATTCCAGTGTGGGTGCAAGGGTAGGAAGCCTGCAACAAATTTTCTCTTAATTCTTTGGTTTGTGGGACAGGAGAGAGCTATATTACATCTCGGGAAGGTATTTTGGACAAAGTACAGTCATCATCACTGTGCCAGACATTCCCTCATTCCCTCAGACTACATTTTACCAATTCAAAATTGGCTAGAATCTATCGTACTATTACTCCTGCATGCATCAGATGCCTACACTCGCCAGCCACAACAGCCCATATGTTCTTGTAGCGTCAGAACGAGTCAGACAAAACTAAGATTCGGTCGAAACATCGAAACATGAGGAGCTGAAATTTCAGGAGAACAGGACAATGTCGTAAAGATTCCTATCTCTGACTTCTGGAGAAAGCCTAACCAACAAGTCTCTTTCACAGAACAGCTCGCAACATTAAGACAAAAGAACACTTATTGATAAGTGTTCTACGCAGGAAGGAGATTGTCAAAATTGGGGCAAATAGTCAAGATTAATGGTCAAAGAGATGGCCATCACATGGCGTTCCACAAGAGAAATCACAAGCTTCTTTAGATTGACTTCTCCCCCACACATACAAGACAAAGAACCAGACTGAAATTCCTCTGGCCGAAGAACATTTCTTTTTGGTCTCCACAGAACTACACAGAGACTTTCTTTTTCATATGCACATAAAACCATCCTAAAAGGACAATGCTAGGCATAACACTATATTATGTATGTAACCACATATTAGACTATCATGTTTTAAGCACATATTATGTATGTCTATCTAATAACTATTGAATGACTTTAAGGTTAGTCGTGTTTGGTATGTATGAGTTTGACATTTCTATCTTGAAACGTTTCTTTCAATTAATTCTGTGTCAAATGTATCATATTCTGGTTATAGAAATCACATCCAAAAGTATACTTTGCAAGAGTGTGTAAAATTCAGACCATGTGACTGATAACACGCTGATTTATGATGGAAGGAACAACCCTAGCTAAGATAATAGCCTATCTAATTGGTCAAAACACCAAATGGGATGTGTCCAAAAAGCCGAGTTTAAAACCTCAGGACAGCATCAAATCCCTCTCTTTCTCTCTTCCCTTCTACCCTTCTTCTTCTCGCCGCCGCGTTTTGACGCTGTTTTAGCGCTCTTTGAGCGTGCTCTGGCCTACAGGCCAGTTGCTACTTAACACCACGATGAGAAGAAAAAACACGTAGTCTCATTACTCATTTTATTCTTTTACTTTAGTTTCTTTTCTTTCCGTTGAGTCTCGTGTTCAAAAGTTAAGTTTGCCGCAGAGTCCAGCACCGACTGTACCCGCTTCAAACTTCAACCAGCAACGGACTCCAAGACCATTCTCAGCCAACGCCCAACCATTGGCTTCCCAAGACATCACTTCAAAGACTACTGAACTTCCAGCCAATCACCAACTCGGGAAAACCCCTTTCCTGCAACGAAGACGACAGAAAGGAATCCCTGTAACACAAGGCAACGCAAGTAAAACAACTCCAGATTCTGGCTGGTGCATTTCATATAAATTTTAGCCTCATTGAGAAACTCAACGCGAGGGTTAATTAAGTGATTGATGGTTGTTCAGGTCTATGCGATAGCACATATTGCTGTAAACTTGGGATTTCACATTCTCATTCTCTAAACTCATCCTTTCTCTCTTTCTGCATTGTGTGAATGTGTGAATGCGTGTGTTCATGTTAGATTAGTTTATGTCTTAGGTTTATATACATAAAGTCTTATTTATATTTTAAAGAGAAGTATCTTGTGTTTTGTGCTTACAAGTTAATGTCTTAATCTGCTGATCTTGTTACTGTGCTTATTAATAGTGTTTTCACTATATTTTGGATTTTAATATCCAGTGCAGAATTAATGTTATACGGCTCGTTCAGTGAATCGCTCAGTGATCAGCCGCAAAACAGTGATTCTGTTCAAATTCCCTATAAAATCATAAAGGATTCCCTTTGAGCTAAATTAAATTATATTTATGTATCAAACCCCTTACATTCTAGTCATGCCTAAAACTGCAGGGATTTTGGAGAGATATCTTTAAATCTTTTAGTGATATATATGGTTTTTCTATTGACCCTGACCTAGCTGTTTTCTGTACTTGTCCTGAAGATACTGTGCTTATGGAAGGAATGTATAAGGTTTTTACCACACTGTTGTCAAGACGTTTAATTATCTTCCACTGAAAAAAAAAAATCTGAGCCCCCAAAACATAATAGATGGGTTAAAAAAGTGATGTATTTTATCCAGCTTGAAAAAAAAAATAAAATTCAATATCAAAGGCTCAAAACACAATTTTTTTTTTTTTAAACATGGTCACCCTTCTTAACATATTTTGATGACTTACAATTTACTGAGGGAGGGGTTACCTAAACACCGGAACAAATATGGACTTACAGACTCTATGCCATTCAACCATTTTTATTGATTGATTGATTGATTATTATTATTGCAATTTTTCTTTCTTTTTACATTATCTTTATTCATTTATTTATTTTTCTGGTGATCTGTTGCCTTGTTTTATAGTCTTTCACATCAGTTACAACTATGGTAAACTGAACAGCCTGAGGCAGGTATAAGGTGGTTAATTTCCTTCTTCATTTACTTATCGATCTGTTCACTAGTATATTAAATATTTAATTTTCTATTTGTTATACCTATGTATGTACCTTATACCCTACATACTGTATGTACGTTGCTGCTACACATTTGTTTGTTGTTTTGAAGATATTGTCTGTTGTCTTTGAACTGTTAGCTATTTGTTTCTGCTGTTAAAACCACACAAAGAGGGAAATGGTGGAATATTCTGGCATGTTTATGTTTCTTTTTTTGCGATTGTTTTTATTCATTATTTTTTCCTGTTAATAGAAATGCCTATAAATGAAGTATTAAAAACAACAACTACAACAACAAAAATATTTATTTTGTGTATGTATATAGTATAATGGAATACTGGTAACTTTGTTGACTTTTGACCTTGAACATTGGTTGTGGGAGCCTCTGATAAAAAGGCTGAGCGCCAGGTGGTGACAGGAAGATTGAGAGATAAATGTGAGCTTGTACATCCTTTCTGATCATTCTTTTTTGTTAATCAGCAAAAAGAAAAAAAATTCATCAATCAGCTGAAAACCCCATTATCATATTTATTTTTTGGTAAATACATGACAATGTTGGTGATGAGGATGGGACTGATGTGTTGTATTTTTGCAGTGGGTAGTGTGACGAATTCAGGGCTGGGCCGGTCACACCTGACGCTCATCAAACCCCAACCATATAAGCCGGACGCGGCTGGGTGAGAGGAGAGTGGACTTTCTCCTGAGCGAGGCTTAATGTGTGTATCTGACTTCTCTCTTTACAGAAGGCAGTGAGTGACCGACCGACCCAGCCCTGACGAGGGCACCACGGACATTGCCACCGCACAAGCCAGAACCCCCCACAGAGAGCACTACACCACGGCCTCCAGCCACCTTGCACCTACTTCACTCCTTCCTTATTTGAATAAATCCACCCTCCGGGGTATTTATTTGAGCTCTCCTTGTCGCGTGATTCTTCCACCCCATCACAGTAGCCCCCGCCATGATAAGCTCAAAAAGAAAAGAGGACGGAGATGAGAACAGCATTGCACTCTACAGTCCTGAAACGGGATTGATGTTCAAAAACTGTTGAATGCTGCCAGTGATGAAGGTCTGACATGGGCACGAATTCTGGACATAAACAATTTTGAGTGTACCAACAGTGGCATGCAGTCTATGCAGAAAGGACCGACCTTGTCGTATCTGCAGACAGATCACCTAGACCTACAGGGAATGAAGCCACCACGCGAACCCAAGATTTCACATCGAGGAGCCACACCGGGCGTGAGTGCTACCGATGTCTGGGAAAAGGACATGGACTGAGCTTCTGCAAGTTCAAAGAGTTCCAGTGTCTGGGATGCAGAAAAGGTAGTCATCTGGAACAAGCGGACCGACTTCAAATCAAGGGAGCAGCACCGATCTACAGGATGAATGTCTGCTCGTTCTCTGCAATCACGGAGCAGAGCGGGGGTAAATTTCATGGACAGGCAGGATTTGGCTCATGGAGCTTCGGATTTGCCGTCGGATGTTGCCGAAGAATGAACTGATTTGAGACTGCACACAGTAACTACGAACACATCCGGGTATGCAAAACCATACAAGGTTATGGTGAGATGTAATGGGGTAAAAATATGAATGGAGGTAGACACTGGGGCTGCTCTGTCTATCATATCTGAGAGCTTGTATTGGTCAAAATTTAGGAAAGGTAAAATTGCAACCATGTGATTTTAATCTGTGAACATATACTGATCAGATCAGAGTGCACAATAATGTGTCTTTGACCTTCATTATGTATGTTTTAATTATACTGTTGTTAAAAAAAAAAAGTGTTTTCACTCCCTCACATAGACCTTTTCTATGACAAAACATGTATTACAAAATTTAAATCAATATATTGTTTTCTGTGAATAAGTAAGCAGAATGACTTTCACATCATTTTGATGTAAATAATATAGCCTACAAGACTGTTTACTCAAACGTTTAATTCAAAACTATTCAGTATGGGTTTTATGGCCTTATTTCAGCTATTTTTTTCTTCTACACAACTATATATATTAGGGGTGGTACGGTACACAGATGTCACGGTTCGGTACGTACCTCGGTTGAGGGATCACGGTTCAATACAATTTCGGTACAGCAGGGGAAAAAAAATCTACTATGCTCAATTTCTTTTCATTTATTTTGAACAGACAGTAGTGCAAATTTTAAAAATTTCCATCTAGATATGAAAATACTAAATATTATTACATGTTATATATATAAAATCTGTTTTGTTTTCACTGTGAGTGTACATAAATAAAAGCAGACCTTTATACAATAATTATTAATAAGACAATATGTGTTAAAGTTGATTCTGCTGGTATAAGGAAACAGTTGAAGTGATC
Source organism: Acrossocheilus fasciatus (assembly GCA_036784905.1). Classification (NCBI taxonomy): domain Eukaryota; kingdom Metazoa; phylum Chordata; class Actinopteri; order Cypriniformes; family Cyprinidae; genus Acrossocheilus; species Acrossocheilus fasciatus. The sequence continues at coordinate 21,991,698 of CM071955.1, read as the reverse complement.
GCTCGGGAGCACGCACGCACGCGCACGCACACACACACACGCACACAAAACACATTAGTTCCAGGAATGCTAACTTGACAGCGCAGTTGGTACTTTATCAAATTAAGATACAGTGAGCCAAACATTAGCACGCCCTCCTCTGTGTCACTGCTCAAGTAAAACTGGGTGTGAGATGGTATCAAAGGCGGCACTGAGGTCAAGGAGGATGAGAATGGAAAGAAGGCCTGAATCAGCTGCACGGAGGAGATCATTTGCGATTTTAACTAAGGCTGTTTCAGTACTGTGTTTAGAATGAAAACCGGATTGGAATGGCTCAAACAGATTATTATTTTGAAGATCCTGAAGCTGTATTGTAACAGTACGTTCAAGAATTTTGGCAGTAAGAGGTAGATAAGAAATGGGACGGTAATTATTGAAGTCTTTGGGATCTGAGCCAGGTTTCTTAATTATAGGTGTAACTGAAGTAGTTTTGAGTGATAATGGAACAATACTGGTAGATAACGAGGAGTGAACTATGGCAGTGAGGACAGGAACCAAGGAATCAAGGGAACAAGTAGATGAGCGTACTGAAATGATGATGTTACTGATTTGTTGGATTGATGGTAAAGTGAAGTCAGAGAGTGTGGTGAGTGGTGATGTATGTAAGTTATTAACCCTCTGGGGTCTGAGGTCATTTTGGGGCCCTTGAGATGTTTTGACATGCCCTGATATTTGTGCTTATTTCAGCTACTTAAAACATATCAACATGTAATTGTAAAAACAGACCAACATGTAATTTTTTTTTGTATTCAGCAGAAACTGTGCTACAATAATATGTGACCAAGATGGATGTACATGTTTGCATTTTTTAGAAAAAAAAAAATATTATGCGTGGTTAGTAAGTTTTGGGGAAAAAAATGTAGCTGAAATAAGGCCTTAAAACCCACACTAAATAGTCCTGAACAAGACTTTTGAGTAATCAGTCTTGTAGGCTAGAATATTTACTTCAAAATTATGTGAAAATCATCCTGCTTACTCATTCACAGAAAAAAATATATTGATTTAAAATGTTCAAGACATGTTTTGTGACCGAGGGTCTATATGCGAGGGAGAGTCTCACCTGAGAGACAAAGGGCCCTCCCCTAATGGCCCCTAATGGCCCATCAGTGTGACAGTGACTGTGAGGCAGGTAAGAGAGAATGTAAGGAGATTGAAAAAAAAATGTTTTTGAGAGAAAACAGTTTGAAGAGACATCAGGATACATCTGGTGCTGGTATCTGATTCAATAAAATACAAAAAAAAAAAAACATTTGTGAGCATGTTAATATCAGGGACATCTGTATATATATATATATATATATATATATATATATATATATATATATATGTTTTGTAGCCATAGACTCACACATGCTTTGTACTATCAAAAAAAAGAGAAAGAAATCTTATATCTGAGGAACTAATTATTATTGTTTAGCACGTTATTAAAATCTATTTCTGAACAGAGTAGGCTATTAATAATAAACATGTACTAAACATACTTAGACTCGTAGCATTCATCATGTTACAGTGTGCACTCATATTACTTTTATTGTTTTATATAGAGCATGAAAACATCATCCTGCCGTAAGAAATTTAAATACAATGAATTCCCCATCATATTCAAAATGTTTTACACGATTTCAAACCCTGTAGTCAGGAATTATAGTTTGGGAAAAACCCAACTATGATTTTGTAGTCATATAGTCTAGTATGTATGATTTTATAGTAGCCTATGACATGATTCTGTAGCCACAGACTCAAGCAAGCTTTGTACAATAAAAGGATGTACTTTGTACTATATAAAAAATGACATTTTATTTCTGAGAAACTAATTATTATTGTTTAGCACGCTATAAAAATCTACTTGTGAACAGAGTATTAATAATAAACATGGTCTAAACATTCTTAGACGCATAGCATTCATCATGTTGTCGTTTGGGAAAAACGCAACTAACTGTTAGTAAATCTGTTCAAGTTTATGTCACAATAAAATGTTAACTAATGCAAAAAAAGAAACATTACTTACTCATCTCCTCTGCTGGATGAAATCGTGTTCTTCTTTCAAGGGAAATCCTGCTTTTACTCGGTGCGTCTTCCAGAAACGAACAGTAGCCGTGATGAATCTCCTCTCTTTGTTTGTGTTGGGCGTTTGCACGTGCGCACGTCCCACGTGGCTATTTACATATGAACAGCGCGAGGGCGGGATCGCATTAGACATATTGAATCAGACGGGAAAGATTGAACATCGTGTTGGTTTCACATGGATTACTTCATCACAGAATGTTTGTTTTCGATAAGAATTCCCATGTCTCTGTGTTGAGTATTTGCTGAGTTACAGTTCATTTTAGTGACGCATTTCTAAAAACAGTTCGCGGAGACGGAGAAGACAGAGAGCACACCCTGTTTGTTTTCTTTATTCTTCAAAAGCACAAAGTTGAGTTGTTATTATGAGTGTATACAAATAAAAGTAGACCCCTTACAGATTCGAATGGTGTATTGCTCTTATCTGTATGATCAAAAATGGCAGAGTAATTCAAGCTCATTTCGGCCTTATCAGGAAAATCTGCCTCAAACCACATATATGCGTTTGTCGACCCCAGAGGGTTAATCCAACTGCAATCAAAGTGTGTTGAAAAAGATGTAGTCATCATAGTTGTTTATGGATTGTGTCAGCTTTGTTATGCACACATACTGCTTAGAATTAAGGCCAAAAAGTTCTATCTTGGTCTCATCAGACCAGAGAATCTTATTTCTCACCATCTTGGAGTCCTCCATGTGGGCTTTCATGTGTCTTGCACTGAGGAGAGGCTTCCGTCGGGCCATAAAGCCCAGACTGGTGGAGGGCTGCAGTGATGGTTGACTTTCTACAACTTTCTCCCATCTCCCGACTGCATCTCTGGAGCTCAGCCACAATGATCTTTGGGTTCTTCTTTACCTCTCTCACCAAGGCTCTTCTCCCCCGCTAGCTCAGTTTGGCCAGACGGCCAGCTCTAGGAAGGGTTCTGGTCGTCCCAAACGTCTTCCATTTAAGGATTATGGAGGCCACTGTGCTCTTAGGAACCTTAAGTGCAGCAGATATTTTTTTGTAACCTTGGCCAGATCTGTGCCTTGCCACAATTCTGTCTCTGAGCTCTTCAGGCAGTTCCTTTGACCTCATGATTCTCATTTGCTCTGACATGCACTGTGAGCTGTAAGGTGTTATATAGACAGTTGTGTGGCTTTCCTAATCAAGTCCAATCAGTATAAAACAAACACAGCTGGACTCAAATGAAGGTGTAGAACCATCTCAAGGATGATCAGAAGAAATGGACAGCAATTAAATATATGAGTGTCACAGCAAAGGGTCTGAATACTTAGGACCATGTGATATTTCAGTTTTTCTTTTTTAATAAATCTGCAAAAATGTCAACAATTCTGTGTTTTTCTGTCAATATGGGGTGCTGTGTGTACATTAATGAAGAAAAAATTGAACTTAAATGATTTTAGCAAATGGCTGCAATATAACAAAGAGTGAAAAATTTAAGGGGGTCTGAATACTTTCCATACCCACTGTAGCAGAGTTCAGAGTGTTTTTGTAGGTGGCAACATGGTCAGAGTACTTTTGTTGATGAATAGTAAGTCCAGTTTTATTAGAGAGACGTTCTAAACGGCGGCATTCTTGTTTCAATAAACGAAGCCCAGGAGTGAACCAGGGGGATGATTTTATAAAGGTAACAGGGTGGGTTTGAAGAGGTGCCAGGTTATCCAATACAGAAGTTAGAACATTATTGTATTGATTAACCAGGTCAACAGAGAAGGGTGATTGTAGATTGAGAGTAGACAGTGCCATGGAAAGTTCATTGTTCAAATCAGATGTGTTGAGTTTTTTAACATTACGAAAATATATGGTGCGTCGTTTAACTGAGCTGGATTTAGAAATAGAAACATTAAAAACTAAAAACTTATGGTCAGATATGGGAAGATAAGGGTGTGAGTCCAGAGCAACAGATTAAATCCAGCGTGTGTCCTTTGTTATGGGTCGGGAAGTCAACAAATTGTGCAATGTTAAAGCTGTCCAAGGTGGAAATAAAATCTTTACAAAGTGAATCTGTAGGATTGTCAATATGAAAATTAAAATCACCATTTAAAATTACATTTGGAGTCATGGTACAAAGATCTGCTAAAATAGATGAAAATT